>OZ018415.1:0-626537 GCA_963969595.1 Neckera pumila
AAACCCTAAACCCTAAACCCAAAACCCTAAACCCTAAACCCTAAACCCTAAACCCTAAAACCCTAACCCAAAACCCTAAACCCAAAACCCAAAACCCTAAACCCTAAACCCTAAACCCTAAACCCTAAACCCTAAAACCCTAAACCCTAAACCCTAAAACCCTAAACCCTAAACCCTAAACCCTAAACCCTAAACCCTAAACCCTAAACCCTAAACCCTAAACCCTAAACCCTAAACCCTAAACCCTAAACCCTAAACCCTAAACCCTAAACCCTAAACCCTAAACCCTAAACCCTAAACCCTAAACCCTAAACCCTAAACCCTAAACCCTAAACCCTAAACCCTAAACCCTAAACCCTAAACCCTAAACCCTAAACCCTAAACCCTAAACCCTAAACCCTAAACCCTAAACCCTAAACCCTAAACCCTAAACCCTAAACCCTAAACCCTAAACCCTAAACCCTAAACCCTAAACCCTAAAACCCTAAACCCTAAACCCTAAAACCCTAAACCCTAAACCCTAAACCCTAAACCCTAAACCCTAAACCCTAAACCCTAAACCCTAAACCCTAAACCCTAAACCCTAAACCCTAAACCCTAAACCCTAAACCCTAAACCCTAAACCCTAAACCCTAAAACCCTAAACCCTAAACCCTAAAACCCTAAACCCTAAACCCTAAACCCTAAACCCTAAACCCTAAACCCTAAACCCTAAACCCTAAACCCTAAACCCTAAAACCCTAAACCCTAAACCCTAAACCCTAAACCCTAAACCCAAAACCCTTAAACCCTAAAACCCTAAACCCTAAAACCCTAAAACCCTAAACCCTAAACCCTAAACCCTAAACCCTAAACCCTAAACCCTAAACCCTAAACCCTAAACCTTAAAACCCTAAACCCTAAACCCTAAACCCTAAACCCTAAACCCTAAACCCCACCCCCCAATGGCGACTTCGTGTACAAGTGGCCTTCGACCATCAGAAACCTCTACTCCTCCAGCGTGTAGTATTCCACGTGTGCCTGTTGTCGAGCCTATGGACTTCTCGCACTTGGGGCACGTTTCCTGTCATTACGATTTTTACGTCCCTCCACCCCCGCTTCCCCATGGCGACGCTGCCGACAAGGATCGTATGGACTCCAACGACCTGCGATGAGCACACGTAGGCCGAGTCAGGTTTCGAAACATGCAATGAAGAAGAAAGGTTCGGGAACGCCTGTCAAACCATGCACAGGGACGTGTGACTTTGCAGCCCTAGACCTCGCGCACCCAAAACCCGAGGTCACGAGATTCAGAGCAACCGAAATGGCAGAGGAATTCAAATTTTCGTTTACCCTAAGCAGATGTGCCTACATGGGTCGGTAGAAGCTTAAGCTGTTCCATGTTGGACATCCACGGGGATCGTGATTTTCAAATGACTTGCTGAGACTCCCTAAACCCTGGAAGTTCCCTCCTAAGGTCTCTTGATGTCCCAGCCCGAAACATCCCAAAACCTCAGCGTCAGATGTGACGATATTCCTTGAGTTCTGAAACTGAATGCCAAAGCGCCTTATTGTTGACAAGGACCTAAGCGCCTCCAGCGACAGATACCCCATGGGAAAGAGAGACACACAAACCTGAATCGAAGACATCAAAGTATGAACCGAATTGTGAGGGCCGTGATGGAAACAGAATAGGGAGGATCTCGGGAACCCTGGGGCCGGAGTCAGGTTTCGTAACACAGTATGAGAAACAGAGTTTTGCATGCCCGTCAAACTCAACACCGGGATGCGTTTTCTTACAACCTAAACCCTAAGCCGCGACGCACCCGAATGCAACGAGAGGAGGAGCATCGCAGTCGGGACCCTTACAACCTGCGCGATGCGTTCCACCCGAAGCTGTTGCGTTAACAAGGCGGGCCTGTCGGGTGAGCGCGCACAAGCCCTTACAGCCCTCAACCGCAAACGACAATTGGAAATGGCGAGCCGACAGACCAGACCGCGTCGGCCGCAAGCGCAAGCAAGCCTCGACCCTCCGCCTCCGTCTCCGCGCTCTAAACCGCTGCGCCGTGATCACGAGACCCCTAAACCCTCCGCCCTGCGCTCCTCTCCGATGTGCGCCCGATTGCGAGGACCTCCCCGAGCGCCACAGCGAGCAAGGACGAGGCTCTGCGCCGATAACAACCTCAATCTCCTGACGCCAAGCGCTCGACGACGATAAAGCCAAGCATAAGGAGGCACAGCCATTTCGTAGCGAGGAGAACGTTGAGCGCGTCGGGCATTCAAGTGCCCGCGTTGGAAGACCATCATGAGCTTCCCGAGGCGGCGCTCCCACGACGACCCTTTACTTAGGTCTGAGGATTGAATGGAGTAGGAACTTGAGCATGTCGGCCACTCAATTGCCCGATCATGAGCCCCTAGAGGCGGCGCTGCGATAGGCCTTCCCACGTATGAACCCCAAAACGTCTTGCATAGAACGTCTCCTCCCAATGCAGGTCATTAATGGAGTGTATTCCACGGAGATGGGCCCAATTCCAATCAAACAAAACAATTCTCATTTTCTTCAAACCGAAACTCCCTTTTACGTGAATGTTTTTATTTGTTTCGTTTGATATTCATGGTTTCATATGATAATGGATTGAAACACATCGGCAATTAATTGCTTGAAATTGGTTTGCATAGATATTTACTTCACAAAAGGGAGCACAGTGGAGGCCACGACTTGTATGAATTTGAATATTTAGGCTTCAGTAGGTAGACTTATATGATCAATGCTTGTTTTTACTTCATTGATTGCACCATTGAACTATCGGGATATTTTGTATACTTCTACTGTGTATAACAAACTTCACGAGGAACAATGCAAGTGACATACGAGATTGAAATACTCCACTTACATTACTTGAAAATATTTTGGTTTCACATCCACTCCAGACTGAAATGCACCCATTTCTTGCATGGTTTTCGTTACATCAATCTTTATGGTCATAGGTCTTCATTTTCCTAAATGCTACGAATTTGGAAAAATATGTCTTGACATCCCCACCCGTTTCGCTGTGCTCATTCGGTAGCATTTCGCACTGTTCATGGTGAAATATGGGGATATCTCTTGCTGCGTTCCATCTTCCAATATCCACCGCTACCCATCTATTTCAATATGTTGAATTCGGCATATCTTTGGATCATCGATATCCCTTGCTTGATATCTCGCAATATCTCTTGTTCCATATCTCCCGATATCCCTCGATATCTGCTGCTCGACATCTCTTACTCTAGACCTGCCGATATCTGTTGCTCGATAGCTCCCGACATCTACTGCCCGATATCTCCCTGAATCCCGAACCCGAAATCTCCCGATAGTCATTGGTCGATATCTCTTGGTCGATACCTACCTATATCTTGTCCTCCATTCTTGCCGATATCTCGTCCCCGATACCTGCCGATATCTTGTCCTCGACACGAAACCGATGTCAAGTCCTGCAAACCCCCCGATATAACTCGGTATCTTTTGATCCCCAGGTATGTCTTGCTGTTGATATCGAGCTAGCACTTGTTGCTGAAATCTCGATATGTTGTTGATCTCTCGGTGCTCAATACTCCTTGTTTCTCACTTTAAATACCCTGAACCTTCAACTGAAGTCAAACTTGACGATAGGTAGTCCAGTACCAGAAATCCAACATCGATAGGCTGTGTACAAGATTTCTGTACTGTGTATGCACGGTTTTAATTCACGCAGAGGGGACTTGGTTTTGAATGGAGGTCGACAATGAAATTCTTCTCTCCATATCTTATGGAAAATCCTAAATCCTAAATCTCATATTTATACTTGATATCCCAATGTCCCGATTTGGGTATAATTGTTTTGATAACTCAATACCTTCGCATTCTAAACACCTGGAGTTCTCGATGCCGTCGATATCGAGATATCGATGCATTCTGTATCGAAATCGAGATATCGATCCATTTTGTGTCAAAATGGAGATATTGATGCCCTCGATCGCGATATATTCCAGCACCCGACATCAACAAGGCAAATAGACCAGTATTTGAAGTCTAGTGGAAGCCATATCACTTGGATGGACTTCAAAAGAAGCCTTCATGAGCCTTTTTTATTTGAGGTGTTTTAGGACGATCAAAATCCACGCATCTCCAACTTCACCAAAAAGTCCGTATGGACTATTCGAAGATGTCAAAATCTATCGAAATTCATTCAAACCATCTCAAATGGTTTCAATCCATGATTTGCACTCATTGAAATGTTAGATTTCGAAGGACAGCATGGCAATTTTTGGCAATATGGAGGTTTTGGGCCATTCACTATCTATAGATTTTTTTCTTTGAAATTGTTGAAAAACATCGCATGGTCACAGCATTGCCCTAAGGCCATTTCCTACTGTAACCCATCCTAAATTGCGATTTCTATTTCAAGGAGCAAAATTCTTTCAAAATGGATGTGTATGCATATCTGATTATAGAGATGAGGACCAAAAAGTCCATTCGCCTCACTTGGATCTTTCCAAAGAAACTGATTCTCCATTTAGAACCATATTCTAAAAGCCACGGACATGGGAAGAAATGTATTAAAACTTGAAGTGAAAATAATTCTTATATTATGTTATTTGTATTTGATGTCTCTATAATTGTGACAATGTGCATTGAGTCCGGATCATACAGAAAATACAAGCTTCTGTTAAACATAATGAACCAAAATGCACCCTATACCCCCGAACCCTCAATGTTGAGAACTTTTGAAACTACTGGACCTGAATTGTTGCACATGTCGGGTCTATGCACAATGAGGACTTTCCATTCTTTAGAGCACCGTGTCTTTTAGCCCTATATGCATTACAAATTCAAACAGGGGTGAAGAGTGCGGTGGTTTTTCATAACCCTAATTCCTTATTGTTGTAATTTTATCATATACCCTAAAATCCAAAGAACTCGGCCAATCAACCCATCCTCCCCTTCAATAAACCCTACGGAGGACTGTAGCTATGCGCCTATTGGCGCTCCGCAACAGGCCTAAACCCTACTCGCTCCGCTCCGTAGGGTTTAGGAAAACTTCATCTTGTGCGTGGGTGCCCCCCCGCGGCCCTAAGTCCCAAGCAAATTCACGGTTCCGCCTTAGCAGCCCAACCCAGAAAACTTCAGACCCCGCCCAAAGTCCAATGCCCGAAGTCTGATGCCCGGAGTTCGATGCCCAAAGTCCGATACCCAAAGTCCAATGCCTGAAGTCCAATGCTCAAGGTCCAAGGCCCGTAGTTCGATACTGGATTGGCCAATGGTGGCAATGCCAGTGACTCATGTGGCGTCTTCTCCCAAAACCACAGCGGCCCGATGAATTTTTGTACCACTTACTTTCAAGAGAGCTCCTATGATCTCAAGCCGAACCCAAATCCTTCCTCATCGACCATCTATGTTGAAATCAAGAATCTCTTCCAACAACCCAAACACCCTAAACCCCCAAAGCCAAATCACTCCCAACATCGCAACTGCGGAAGAGAGAAGGCACCACGTGAGTTGTTGGCACTGCCCCCGTCAGGCCTTGAAAATAACACTAAACCGCCTAAACCCCCTCCTGTCCCTGCCATGATCGTCACCTCGATCTGTGGTTCATCCCTTCTGATAACTCCCGATTTATGTTTAATCCTTTTGATAACTCCATATTTTAGCATCCTAAAAACCACGAGATGTCTAGGCCGTCGAAATGGAGATATCGATGCCCCCGGTCTCGATACATCCCAGCACCTGACATCGCCAGACCTCGTTTTCTAATTCGGGACACCTGCTGAACACTTGACCTCACTCATCCTTCTTCTCCTTCAAGACCCCTGAACAGTGCGGTGGCTAAACCCACTTCTCTTCCTCTCCTTGATGTAATGTTAAAAAATAAAATAAAACCCAAAGAACTCGGCCCCTCAACCCATACTCCCCCTTCAGCAAACTCTATGGAGGACTGTAGCTACGCGCCTATCAGCGCTCCGCGACAGGCCTAAACCCTACTCGCTTCGCTCTGTAGGGTTTAGGAAAAGTCACTCGCACTGCCCTGTCGGCCCTTGAAAATGACAGCGTCGCCAGAACCGCCGTCTGTCCCCACCATGATTGTCGTCACCCCATTATCGATCTTATTGGAGACCTCTTTTCAAAACCGCATGGCTTTTTCAATCCACAGTAAAGCACCACTTGAGGATTAATAAACATTTGCCCCTTTCTAATTGGAAGCTCTCATTCCCACAAAAGAGGTTTAGGAACCGTAAGAGGTGATAGCCGAGTGATCACCTTGGTGGCAAGAAGCGCACCGAAACCTGGACATGGAGATCGAGGTCTAAAACCCTAAAACCCAAAAAGCAATATGTAGAAATAGTGGACATTTTAGGGAGTGCATGATTTTATAGCTAGCCAGGGTGCTTTTATGGACATCTTACCTTAGTTGCCTAAACCCTTTCAACATTTCAATGATAATGTAACAAAATCTAATGGGCAACAGTTGAAAACTCATGTAGTATTTGACTCGTGTCAGAGATTATAATAGACTATATCGAAATGTAAGCCTCCATGTTTTCCATCCATGACATTCGTACATTTGGGCCACTTATGGATACAACTCATTTCATTGCTGAATGAATTCATTTTACTTCACATGAAGATGAATTTCTAAATGCACAAGAATTGGAAATTCATATAAACCCTAAACCCTCCAATATCTCTTGGTCGAAATCTCCCGATATCTCTTGGTCGATATCTCTTGATATTGGCTAGCTCAACGGCTCCCGATATGGGCAGGTCGATACCGGCCGATATCATGTCCTCGATACCTGTCGATATTAGGCCCTTGAAACCTCCCGATATGGCTCGGTATCTTTTGATCTCCCGGTATCTCTTGCTGCTGATAGAGAGAGAGCACTTGCAGCTGAAATGTCGAAATCAATCCTATCTCTCGTTGCTCCATACTCCTTGCCGTTCATATCTTGATATCCAAATCCCCTGAACCTTCAACCGAAATCGAACTTGATGACAGCTTGTCGAGTACCCTGAATCCAACATCGTCAGCTTGTATACGAGATACTCTTTGGGGTTTTTGGCTCCGATATTGAATCCATACATCCTTTCATGATTTTGATCTTATGCTTCAATTCTTTGGTCCCAAACTCTCCAATGCCTGACTTCCATTTCAAAAGTTCATTCTCCATTTCACATATAACTTGTAAGAATTCCTGTTCTTTGAGACCCTTTGAGACCCTTTGAGCCTTTGAGAACCTCCCTGAATCATCTACAATTTGCAGACATTTCCAATTCCTGGGAATGATCTAGCAATTGCTATCATTGTTTACAACATGGTTTTTAGCATTCAATGATGTCTTGCATTTATCTACCCTAAATGCCGATGGTCTTATGTCCCCTGTGTTTAATCCCTTTTGATAACTCCATATCTTAGCATCCTAAAAACTGCAAGATCTTAGCATCCTAAAAACCTCGTTTTCTAATTCGGTACACCTGCTACACGGTAGACCTCGCTCACCCTTCTTCTCCTTGAAGCCCCCTGAACAGTGCGGTGGTTTTTTATTTCTCTTCCCCTCATTGTTGTGATGTACCCTAAACAAAATAAACCCCAAAGAACTCGGCCCATCAACCCATAGTCCCCCTACCCTAAACGCGACGTATAGGACTGTAGCTACGCGCCTATCGCGCCTACGTGCCTAGCTAAGCAAGTTCTGCAGCTCCACTTTGCCGTTGTACTCCGCCTTTTCCGACCCATTTGAAATCTGGATGTGTGGATATCTCAAAATGTATGGATTCAATATTGGAGCTGAAATGTGGGCGCGAGTTCAAAAGATCTATTCCAGTAGTTTCAAGGGCCCTCGAAACCTCTCGATATGGCTTGATATCTTTTGATCTCCCGGTATCTCTTGCTGTTGATATTCCAAAAGCACTTGGTACTAAAATCTCAAAATCGGGTTATCTCTCGCTGCTCAATACTCCTTGCTGTTCATATGTTGATATCTTAATACCGTGACCCTTCAACTGAAATCAAACTTGATGACAGCTTGTCGAGTACCAGGATTCTGACATCGATAGCTTGTATACGAGATATCCGTGCTATACAAGCCCGATTTTAGTTCAGGTAGAGGAGAGTTGTTTTCAAATGGAGGTCGCCAAAACTCCTTGATCCACAATGTCGCAATCTCAACAAAACTCCACCCTAAAACCGCCTTCCTTTAACACAAGCCTGTACACAAGCGAGCCTTCAGCCACAACCCCTAAACCAATATCTTGTGCATTGCCACGAATCCAAAATCGGCAGGCTGACTCCAAGATTCCACCCTATTCACGGTTTCAGTCCACCAAGATCCGGGATGATTTCGAAGGGATGGTTCCTCATTCCGCCCTAAACCCTTAAAACCGTCGCAAGTGGGGCAAATTCCGAAGCCTTCCAGATCCAATCCCACCCCAAAACCGAAATGGCCTTGTTCATCTAAACTCCAAACGAGGTCTCGCATTCCTTTAACACGATTCTGTACACAAGCGCGCCTTCAGCCCCAACCATGACGATATCTTCTACAGAATCCAATATCGGCAGGCTCCCTTAAACGCTTCCACTTTATTTACGGTTTCAGTTCAACCAGACCCGGAATGGTTTTGAAGGGATGGTTCCTCATTCCACCCCCCTCCCTAAAACCATCGCAAGTGGGGCAAAACCTGAAGCCTTCAAGACCCAACCCCAACCCCAAAAACCGAAATGGCCTTGTTCAGGTCTCGCATTCCTTTCACACGATTCTGTATCCTAGAACCGCCTTCAGCCGGAACCATGACGATATCTTGTGCAGAATCCAATATTGGCAGGCTGACTCCAGGCTTCCACCGTATTTATGATTTCAGTCCAACCAGACCCGAGATGGTTTCGAAGGGATGGTTTCCAAAACCGCCCCCCTCCCCTCTCCCCTCTCCGTCGCAAGTGCGGCAAAATCGGAAGCCTCCAAGATGCTAAACCAACCCCTAAACCAACCCCTAAACCGAAATGGCTTTGTTTAGCGAACTCCAAACTAAACCCGAAACCCTTTAACACGATTATGTACACAAGCGAGCCTTCAACCACAACCATGACGATATCTTGTGCATTGCCAAGAATCCAATATCGGCAAGCTAACTCCAGGATTCCACCCCATTTACGGTTTTAGTCCAACCAGACCTGGGATGGCGACATATAGGGATGGTTCCTAAAACCGCCCCCCTCCCCTCTTCGTCGCAAGTGAAACGAAATCCGAAGCCTTGCAGATCCAACCCCAACCCCTAAACCGAAATGGCCTTGTTCAATGGTGCAATCCAGTGAAAAGCCGTGTCGTGGCGCGCCGTAAAGTAAAGTCCACCTATGCCAGAAAGAGTGAGGTCTTCCCGGTTTAAGGGCGCGCGAAAACCCAAAATCGCAGAGTTCGATGTTAGTAAAGGCGCCTGCACAAGGACAGGTCTGCACCAGCTTGCACGCACGCGGTCAGGGTGTACCGCAAAGTTGGACGTGCATTCCGCTTGCACCAAGACAGGTCTGCACCAACTCGCACGCTCGCAGTCAGGGTGTATTTCTGAGTTCCGACGTGCATTCCCCCAAAATGACGTGCATTCCCAAAGGGAGGGGTACACCGGTGTACCCCCCCGTGTTGAAAGGTGTACCGGTGTACCCCAGAATGCGCTGCATTCCAGGAGATGCGACGTATAGGCATGAAACGGCCCTCCGCGACCCCCAAATATCATCTAATGCATTGGAGCCTTTTCACACCTTAGATTTTGACTCGGACATATTGCCATTGACCTGTGTATTTGTAGTATCTGCAAGTAGTATGACAAAACTAAGGTACTTCAGTTAATAATCATGTAGATGGAAAATAACAAGATAGTACTGAAAAATAAGAAGATAGTACTGAAAAATAAGAAGATAGTACTGGAAAATAACAAGGTAGTACTAGAAAATAACAAGGTAGTACAAAGACATTAGACATTTTTGGAACTAACAAAGTGCATTCATTTGGGTTTAAGAAGATTACAAACCTCACCACCCGTCAAACTGTTTTCATTCATATATGCATCCAAACTTCTCTTCAAATTATTCATAATATCTGCTTGCAAAATTTGAAGGATAATTTGCTGCCTCTTCAATGGAGTCTCTTTGTCACTAGATGTTGATGTCAACTTTGACTCTCCAATGTATAGATGTTGGACTCTCATATTCAAATTCACTTGGAAGCCTGCCATAATATGATGTCATGTCTCCAGTGTCTATAATTATGAAAAACAAGTACATTAATGCTTCAATAACTATAGGTGCAAAAACTTTAGTTTAGGAATTGTGCCATTTTCCAGTGACAAAATATCTAACAAATATTGCATCAATTGATTACTTTGAAGCATTTTCCCAACTTACCTTTTCTAAGGTGGCATTTTTTGACTGCAACTAAGATATGCATCATTCTCAGGTGCATTTTGTCGTAGTGCTTCAAGCTTGCAATTGTATTTGACTATATGATCAAGAAATTTTTTTTTGCTGCTTATGCGATATTCCGTTTTGATCAAAGCCATATGCAAATGTTCATACATGTTTGAATTATACTCCACAGGGGCTCCTGATCGACGTACTGTTGTTGCATAATGCTTCATATTATGCACTTTGACCAAATTGAAGCTCGACTTTTGCCACCTTGTTAAATGAATTCAAAATGAATCTACAGTCCTGCATCATGTATAGTAATAATTAAAAAAAATAATTGTAAAATACATCTTTAGCATTCAATACAATAAACATTCACATACTTCACATATGAATGTACACATATAGACCTCTTCATGTAATTCTCCATTGTTGACAACTTTTGTTCGTCAAACTCTTTTGTTCGACAAGCTAGTTCATACCAATGTAAAAAATTTACCATGGCCTCAATGAAAAAGTTGGGCAACAATCCCAACATGCAAAACACAACTACCTGCAAAATACCAATAGAGTATTATTATCCCAAAATAACTTCTTCAAATTATAAAGGCTCCGCATATATATTTGATACTTTAAAGAAAGAATTTTTGTTGCATAAAAATAATAAAAATTTAATTTGAAATTTTGCTTAACAATTTTTTCTTTAGAATTAGTGTTAATTATATATTAGTATATTAGATAAGCTCCACTGTAACTAACCTGCATGATTGCACGGTGCTCAAAGGCAGCAAAGTTTGCATTTGATGTAAAATAGCCGCCTCTATCATTTCCATGCACTCGAAATTGGAAAAGTTGCGCCAAATCTTTAATTACTAGAAGCCTTCTATCCATTTCAGGAATGGGAATAACCTGAGGTCCTTTGGATATGTCTTGCACGATATCCATTAGCATCTTGAAAACCCCCAAGTCCGCTTGATGTAGCATATCAACGTTGATGGCTAAATAGAGATTGCCAAAGTCAGTATTGCCTCCCGCAAATCCCCATAGGGCACACTATTCACCAACAAATTTTCAGTACTTTTATTAGTTCATTTTGAAATCTCTTTTCAAATGCCTATTTCTATGAAACTTTAGATGAAGACATTGAAAAATAATCCATAATATTACATAGAATTTGAAAGAAATGTGAGAAGAGGTTTAAGATATGCATGCCAATTCATCTTTCAATATAAGAGTAAGAATCAAAGACAAGAAAAATAGAACTTTCTACTTCTGTGATAGAAAACCTAAAGAAATAATTTAAAAATGAAAATGTTATATATCCCATTCACATTACATGTCAAAAAGGATTTCAACAAAAGTATTTATGTTGCATTCTTGGTTTTTTGCACATACACTTACCTCCATTGGATGAAGTGAATGCTCCTTAGAAAGTGTAGTCAGTAATCTCGATGGTGCTTCTATCATTTCTTCATAAATATTTTCCATTGAAGACTCGGTATGGTATACACCTTGCGTTTCTCCAACATTCACCAATGCATTTGCTGGACACATGCACATGCTACATGGATGCTGACATTTGTTTGTGTCATAAGTGCAAGTCACCTATTCAAAAATTTTAAAACATATAATTTAGTTTACATTTTCTTGTATGTGCTATATCAAATGAATGCAATAGTATTGAAGATCCCGAATTCCCCCAAAAGTGATACTAATGTCAACCAATTACAGTTCCTAGTGGTTCTTTACCTTGCAAGATTTCTCATGGTCGCAAACGTATGCATATAGTCTAGGAAAAACTAATTGCTCATAGCCAAATGGATCAATCAACATAATTCCACTATAAAAAACCACAGAAGACAATATTAAATTTTTATTTTACACTATCTTCTTTGCATATACTACTCAACTAATATACTTTTCCAAATGATTTTATAACTTTTGACTATAAACTACAACATTTAAAAGAACTGTACTTAGATCATATTAACTCACTTGTGACTTGCATCTTTCAAGGGTTTCAAAACATGTGAGAGACACTTTTGAAATGACCGCAGACGCTGTAAAGAACTCTCTTGGGCATTGAAAGTAGGCAGAATCGCAAGTAAGCAATGTCCTTCAGGAAGGTACCTATCTTCGCAAGCTATGTTTCCAAGGGAAAAATAAATGGGATAACCGCTTATTTTTCCTATCACTATGAAATATCAATGGTGCAACCATGCCATTTCCATGTTCTTGGATTACATGTTCCTAGTCACATTTAAAGATACAGTTATATACAACTAACACTTGTAAATTGTGATATATAAAACATTAAATATTTTACAATTAAAAAAGAAATGTTTATTTCCAATTGATTAAACTTGCCTCACATGTCTATAGTAATGAATAATTAAAATTTGTTACCTAATTAATACATTGTCAGCATTTCAAGGAATTACCTGCATTGAACGCCACCAATTTTCTGTTGCTGGTGTTGAGTATTCTCTCAGTGATCAATCCACCACTTCAAATGTAGGTTGGATTGTAAAGTTCTGAGAAACCACAGGTGTTGAAAATAATGACTCCCAATGCTATTAGTGGATCACGGTACCGCAAAATATATCCATCAATACTATGAGTTTTCCATCCATCTACTTCACTATATAAAGTTCTCTCATACTTTTCTATGTCATATGCTGATTTCATGGAAAGGTCTTCGACCTTGAAGTTTGGATGCAGTAAAACCTCTTGGAACAATCTATTTAATGCATTATTACTCAAGCCTTCACCTCTTTTAATTGTTCTCGCCCAATTAACAAGGCTGAAAGTTGAATCATATACGTACCTAGTAGCTCCATTTTCACGAAACAGTTCTACATCAATATCTAAGACATCATCAACTGGCTCATCTCCATCAAACATAAAATTCTCTCTACATCCATAATTACCAAGAGATCCATGGGGTACCATAGGTGTAGGTGACTAAGGACTCTCTGCTGTACTTGATGTACTTCCAACAACATAGTGTTCATGTTGTCGTGGCCTTTTGTTTCCTACATATGTATTTCGGTGGGTAGATAGGGACCCTTTGTGTTTAAAACGTTGTGCACCACATAAATCACAAGCAAATTGTTCCATAGTTTGAAGTTTTTGACAATAATCGGAATATTCTAAGAAAAACTTGTGATTTTGAAGATCACATGTCCCTAAACTGTTTAGTCGTCAGCAACGCCACGGATGCCTTTAATAACCTTCAAAAACAAAGTTGGGTAATTTCACGTGAAGAACAGAAGAACCTGTCAAAAAACAATCAAACTGCTTAGATAAACTACATATAAAACTTCCATATAGGACAACCCTCAGTAAAAAATGCAATGCAATTTGATGCACAATTCTTAAAACCTTGTCATTCCCATATCAATGAAATTCAATAGCAATCCGGGACACCAACTTCCGATATGTAATGCAAGTGCATTTCCAGAAGGAAAATCCCATGTTCAATTAAGCAACCTTCTTATGCTCTAATTGAGTCACTGAAAAATTTGCCCTCATGGCAATAACTTTGAAGTCCTACAAACAACAAAACTTTCAATGAATTAAAATTGAAATGCTGCTAATTTCTAATGACATCACTGCTCACATTGGCAATAGAGCTACGCTATGCATTTGACACAAATTGGGAGGTGAAAGGCTACATTCAATGTGATTAAGCCTTTAAAGACATTGCAAACCTCATGGGCTTTTTAAAATTCAAATCTTGACTTCTGACATAGTTCTTGATTTTAAATGTTTTTAAACTGAACTAAAAAGTGTAGTCCCAATAATCTACTTTTTACTCCATTTGAAATTTCTTCAAAACTATTAAAATTCTAATTGTTTTGTAACTTTGAAAGTAATAAACAAAATGTATCGGCTTGCCCTTTTTGTTGTATCCTACTTTCATAGAACATCAATCTGTGTCAGTGGTACTAGCTTGTCATGCATACATCAATTGCTTTTAAGCAATGACTCCAAATATGTGACAGAAAAAGCATGGGTTCATAATATGTAGAGCAACAACTACCCGTACTTAGAAACTTCAAAGAGAATGAAGTGCTAACCTCATTCTTGGGGTCTTCTATTTTTCAAGCATCCTTGTGCACAGCTAGCTACACAATAGAATTCACTTGAAACTGAATTCTGGCATTAGAGTGCAAAAACTTGCCTCCAATGATTTCTCAGCTTGGAGTAGGAAGCGAGGAAATTGAAAGCGAATAAGCAATATTTAACACACTCCTAGCATATCAAATCTGCAAGAAAACAACAAACCAGGTCAATGAAGAAGATGTCTCCATGAAATTGAACCACATAAAACACCAAAGAAAGAGGACTACACTAACCGGCCTAGATGTGCCCCTCGCCTTGTGATTGATGAGTACATTAAGGTAGGTTGCTGCAAAACAAAAAATGCCTCACATTTCAAAAGAGTTAAATTAAGTATTCTAAATGAGTTATCTCAATTAAAAAATTAACTGAAGGCCATGGAAATAAGCCATGTCTATTGTCCACATATACTCTTCCTCTCCTTGTCATGCTCAGATTTTAAAAACACATGTGTAAAAAAATGTATCAAAATTATATTGACAGATAAAGCATAGTAATCTATTGCAGTTTTTACCACCCTCATTGGCATAATGAAACAACAATACTTATAAAGAAGATAATGAGATCATCCTTCACATTGAAAACATTCTCAACAAGTGCAATAGGTATTTCTCAAAACTATGAAGGAAATTGTTGTTGGAGTGCTCACAAGAAATCAGCTACTGTACTTGTCGCCTTTGCAAACCCGCCTTCTATATAAGAATAGATTAGAAAACAAAAATAAACATAGAAAATGAAATTGAACGACAAATCAATTATACAGTGCCAGAAAGGAAAACAAGAAAGGTTGTATGGCAGACCATGTGAGAGTCGATTGGCATTCTTTTGTTAGGGTATCGAAATCCAAGCATCAGTGCACACTAAGTAGGGCAGTCATCGATGTCAGTATGTCAACCGCTTTCACAGAGTAATGCCGAGATTGCAGGATTGAAGCCGAATGGCAAATTAGGAGATCACTGTGAAATAAAAAGTGGTTGTACTGGTGTTATATTGCGTACCTTTCCAAAATTTGATTGCAACATTGGGCTTGTGATATTAGAGTAGGAGATGGTGTTGGGGCATTGCTTCTCCACAACACTTTCCACAGCTTCAATGATTTCGACGCCCTTCAGATGAGGGTTTGCTTCGCGTCTCTTTCCGACGGAGGAACGACCAGCAGGGAACCACTGCATTCTTGCAGATGACATTTACATGAGGCAGACCTCAATTACACTCAAATTGGGAGACCAAGTTCACCAAGATGTGAACGACTGTTACCAACATCCAAAGGTTTCAATACAACCTGAATAGTGAGATCCCACACTATAATTGGTGTGAGGGTCCGCAGCAAGGCAGACAAGACTACTGAAGTATTCTAGAGAAAAAAGCTGAATCAATATTGTTGTCCCAACCTAGTTAGGAGCTGGTTGAATCATGTCTACGTTTTGGCGAAATGAGGTCTTCAAGATTATACATATGTTCTATTACTAGACTTCTGCACGCGATAGATATGAATTTATTTCTGCATCAGTGTTTTCTAGAAGCGCAACATGAAGTGATGCAATGATTGAACAATGATGATTTGCATGATAAGAAGTGACTGGCAACCATAACTTAAGGAGTTCCATTAAGATCTCTCATCTTTGGAAGTACTGAAGTTCTAATTGTCACAATCGCTTAAAAATTGGCCCATCACATTCTAACACATTTATAGTAGCGTACAATATAAAAAAATCTACTTCCTACTGCATCTTTGGAATTGTACATCATTCAGATGGCAGTGGGAAAACTAGGCATTTGGTATAGCAGCTCCTTGAATTGGGGTTGCACGTAAATAGAGCACCCCGTGCTAGTCCAATGAAAAGTTGGGATTTTTTTTTGAATTTGCAGAGTTCGAAGGAAGTTCTTGTGAGAAGAGGGACTCAGAAAAAAAGAAATAACAGTTCCAGAACCTTAGAACTAGTGTGCAGGGGACGTGAGGAGAGCCTGGTTTGCTGGAGAAGCATGCAGGTGGAGCACGAGCACAACTTCATTAATTGTAGGCGGCACCAGGCAACTTACATTTAAGATGCAGCGGCATGCCACCCTTGAAGCTCCGGCCTTGAATAACAGAAGACGTGGACTTGTAGACGGTCCAGATCAGTGATCCATGACTGCGGCAAAGATCAACGGCTCAGCTTTCTTCTTTTACACCGTGACATGCAAGGTGTTAGTGTAGTGGGGGCCCCGACGGGACCTCTTCTGCCTCCTCACCTTCATTGTCTAATTGCTTTGGGAAGATTGCTGCATTGTTGAAGTTTGTTACTTTCCTGCGGTTTTCATTGTCTTTGTCCACAATGACTTTTGGCTTTGGTTTTTGAAAGTTTTGGGTAATACTCTTTACGCGCTATGCAAGGTTGATAGCTTGTTGTGCATAACATGAGAATATGTGAAGGTATAGAGATTTCTTCTTGTTTCAATTCCACGAAATCCATGAAAACTATACAGAAATCTTTCATGGCAGATGATCATTGGTGTGCCTTGTAAGGTGAGGTCAGTGGACTAGCTTCAATCATGATTGTGTGGTGTTTCCTCTTGCAATTTGGGATCGTTTGCAATTTGGGATTGTTTGGAAGTGCAGCTGTTTCGGTTTTGTTTATGTTCAAGTTCTTTTTTTGGAGCAGATGCAATTGTTTTTTAGAGTGCTTTGACGAGAAGCGTGGATTTGTGCAGAGGGGCAAATAGGCTTGCGCACATGCTCCCACTCTCTTTGCTTTTCAATTATCACTCCACCTTCCAGGTATCGCTACGTGGTATGGCTACGTTGTTCTTTGTGCATGTTTTGGCACCTCTTGTTTAGTGCCTGGATGCATAAAATTTGAAGGTTTTAAGGGTTCTAACCTCTTTGTAACTTGACTTTATTTTTGGATTTGGGTTTTCATGAGTTTTTCAATTGTTTCAAGGTTTTCAAGGCATTTTTTTTAATTAGATTCACTCTCAGAGACATGGCATCTGAGGATGAAGAATATATGCCACAACGTAGGGATTTTTTTCCTAGTCACATACCTGTCCGTGCATCGCCTACGTCGGCAAACCCTGCATCTCGAAGACCAGCACCACCTGCAAGTACAACGCCGTCCAGTCCAGGGCCTTCAAGAGCTTTTGAGCCTCCAAGACCTACTCAGCCTCCAAGAGCTGCTGAACCTCCAAGAGGTTGTGAGCCTCCAAGAGGTCGTAAGCCTCTAAGCCATGGCAAGTGTTTTTCTTCTTCCCTTATTTGAATTATGAATTTTTATGTTTTCCTAGAGTTTTACAAGAAGCCCCACTACTCCTTGCTCCCACCACATGCCCAAGAAGATTGACGTGTTTGAGGGGAGCAACCATAACATCGATGCTTGCGTCAGTGACTAATGGTCACTGTAGGTGTTGAGGGTGTTCTCTTTAATTGCGTGAGGCTGTTTTGCTCGAGTGGCAAGACATGTGAAGCCTCTGGATTTTGTTATGTAAATTGAATCGATTTGGGGCATCCTAGAGCTTCTAAAGGATCAAGCTTTACTACTTCATGTTGACAAAGATTTCCACCATGGAGACGAAGTACGTGTGATTTTTTATCTCACGGACAGGTACCTTGTAGGCTTACAGATTTTGTATTTTCTCTTACCTCCTCTCTTTTTTTTATTTGAGATCGTACGGGACATACGGATCATTTTAATGAATCAACTTCTCAGTTATATAATTCAGACATGACTGTCACACGAACTATTTTTACATCAGCAAGATTAGAAAAGAACATCGCTTGTTTTGTTCAGTACATGTATATGAAGGCCTGGTAGAACTGGTTACATGCTTTCTTTGTGTAGTGCTTACAATGTTGACCTAGACAATTTACGATGGATAATGTTACTCATTCTGTATTGTCTTCCTGTTTGTGTTTCTGCAAAGTTATGACCGTGAGTTTTTATAAGCTTGGAGATTACTTTTTCCAGGCACTGGGGATGAGAAGGTGAATTTCTCTGCCTTATAAATGAATTAGCATCAACTACACTGAGATTCATCATAGTCCGATCTTAAAATAAGATAACAACTCTGGCAATGTTGTTCTCTTATGAACAATGCCATTGAAATACCTTTCTAGGATGTTGGTGAGAAGGAAGGAAAAAGTATTATGCAATTAATGTTCCATTGAAGGAAGGTATTGATGCGGCAAATTGTTTGCGCACGTTTTGTTTGCTGAGCATCATTTCAACAGCTTTTGTCATTAAGTAGAAAATGTTGGATGATATTAGGGCATCTTCAGTTGACGGACGTCTGGATAGTCTGTTTCGTACTGAGGGTACAAGTGGAGGGGATACACGAAGGAGACTGTTGCACCATGCTAGAGAGTGGAGACTGTTGCACTTGTCGACACTGAGGTGGAAATGGTATTGTTGAGGTTTCCTTTCTTTCTCATGAAGAAGATTCGACTGCTTTCAAATCTTGTACTTTAGTGATTTAAAATTGATAGCTCAATGTCTATAAAGTGAACTTAGTAGTCTTTGCTTGATAATTTGTTTTTAAGACTCTTGGCAATTAGTGTTGATCAGAGGATATTAATCGTCACAGTGTTCCTTGTCTTTTAGAATAAGTTCATGAGTTCAGACCTTCAACAATTCTTGATAATGACTACCATTAATATTTCAAACCCGATAGAATTTGAAAGAAGTAAATCGTGGAATTATATGGTACTACATAGTTGTAATCATTAATTTTTAGATTGTATTAGTGTGTTGAATTGGTACTGGTGACTCTCTTACTCTCTGCCCTCAAATCTTGGCAAAATTATGGATTGAGTATGCTAGCGTTGTCTATTTTGTTGAAATGGTTGATGCACTTTCCCATGCAATTGTTGCTGCAGGAGCACGTGACCACAAAAACGTATCTGAGCACCGTGAAGGAGCAGGTCAAGAAAGTGTGATGCCTGAGGCCTTGCAAGATGAAATACAGATGCCATTTCATTGATATGGTTCAAGTTTTATATGACTTTTATGAGTTTTCCTAGGAGGCTATGAATTCCTGACATTCTTTCCTGTTTAATTCTCTCGAGCAAATGAGGAGATAGCATAACATTGCAATTTAGGTCCTGCTGCATTGTGTACAAGAACTTGGACTCTTAGCTCAGTCTAGGCAAGAGATGGTTTTTTGAACTTTGACAATGTATGTGATGAGTACGGCTTCACCTATGAGTGGCATGAATGGCATTTGCTTTTTGGTTTTGAAGGGTGTGTGAGAGTTCTTCATTTCAATTTATCTTTGTCAGTATTGTTGGCATGCAAGTACTGTGCTAAAACTACTGACTTAGTGAGAAGTGTATTGCAATGGGCCAGAAAGACATGAAAGTTGCGTTAAGAGCTTCATGCAACCCATGTGGATCTAGGTGAAGAGGTTTGATCACAAATGGAAGTTGCTGAGACAGTTACTAGCTTGAGGAAGGAAGCACAGGGGTGGTGGCGGGCTTCATGAAGATTGATTGAAAATGTTTTAGAATGTATAAGTCATTCAATTACTATGAAGTGTTTCGCTACGAAGTGTTTTGCTATGAAGTGCTTTAGTGTCATTCAAACCCTAAATGAGTTTTGAATTCCATAAATTGTCTAATATTTTATTTTTTGATCTAGGAGGGACTGGACAGAACACCTACTGATGCAGGGTACAATCGTTGGAATTATAGGTGCAAGATTTGAGAGAGGAGAATGCCTTGCTGAAAAATCTATTGTAGAAGAATAGTGTTGAGGATCCCAAACCCGAGGTGGCTAGGTGGGAATTGGTAAGAACACATATGCCGGCAATTGCAAAACAGACGTTGGGGTTAGACCCATCAAAGAACAGACCCTTCCCAAGAGAAGAGCATATGAAGGAGGCAATTTTTGAAGCTTTCAATACACCTCTTGCTGATACTATGACTTGGAAGGTGTTTGATCGAGTGTAGGTGGAGAGCATGACGAAGAATGTAAAGAGAATGATCACCAACAGACGTGGAAGGTTCAGTACAATTGCCCGCAATGAATTGTGGCATCTTTTGGGGGTCCCTAAACCATAGCAGGGAAACCCAGAGGAGATTGTAGCTTGGAAGCGGACATTGGAACCGTTTCAGCAAGGTATGTTGCAGGACAAATAATCGCCCATCTCCTTTCTAAGAATGTGTTGCACATTAATTGTATATAAGATTTTTGACGTTCATTTTGTGATTTTAGTTCATTTTGGCAAAATTTGGAACTTCAATACATTATACGGTTTGAAATGAATGTAGTAGTTGTAGTCTTGAATAGAAATGACACTCAAAATTATATAATAGTGCAATAGTTATTGCTTAGAAATGAGTGCTATAGATACTGAGTCATAATTAGGAGTAGTACTTTTAAAATAGGTGAAGAAGAATTTCCAATTTTGACATCTCACACAATTTTGTCATCTCACACAATTTTGACATCTCACACAAATTTTCAATTCTAAATGACATTTATAGTCATGTACGTTTTCTTTTCATTGTAGGTAACTATTGGAGGTGGAACGGAGATGATCCATTTGGATTGGATGCTCTATACAACATAGTTGCATTTGTGAAGTTCGGGAGAAGGTATTTTGCGGATGAACCGCTTCAATTGGCAGCAAAGCAACTCGCGTGGTTTGCGTACCTCATGGGATTGGCTGTAGATGGGGACTGGAACATGAAAGAAAGTGAAATGAGGTTGCATAAGAAGGAAATTAAAGGTATGAAGGAATTTGCCCTTTGGAGTCGGCACTTATTAATAAGGATTGAGTTAATAGTGTTCAAAGGTGTGGAGACAATCTAGGAAGTGTTGGGTGAAGATGTAGAGGATGAGTGAAAGCTGCAGACACAAATGTTGGCTATCGTTATCTAGTGTAAATGTTTTTAGAAATAAAGTTGGCTTTCCGAGATATTTTATTTTTATTTTGTGGCTTATTGGTTATTTTTGAAGAGTGGCTTTTTGAGATACTTCATTGTTTGTACCTTCTGTAGAGTAGCAAAGGGAACAAATGAATTTGAAGCAGTGAACTATGTAAGGCTATTCATATATTAAAAATGTTGGAGGTTTACAATGAATTGCCAAATTACGTTTGCATTGTTAAAATCGAGTTGTTGAATCTACAGTAAGACATGTGAGAATGATGAAGGAGCTCAATAGTATTCAGTTGTATGCAAGACATTGCACATTCAAGCATTTTGATGTTCTTGATGTAGAAATTGGTGGGATGAATTTGAATTCATTGATAGTTGCAGCAATTTTTTTGTTTTCATGAGTAGATAGGAGAGTTTGCATATTAGGTTTTAGATACTAAGACCAGTTGTATAGAGCATAAGGGCTTTTTAAGCATCTGTTTTGGAAATTGTAATTTGTGTGAATCATCTATTGAAATGTGTGCTGATTGGACCTCTATATGTAATGATTTTGAGATTTTTTAAATTTCAAATGTATACAGAGGCCATATTATTAAGATATTGTTCTTTAGAAACAACTTTGCACTTGCAATATTGCAACAATATAAAAAAGGAACAAATTTTGTTATTAAAAAAAGCATATTTCAATATTGAAAAAAGGCTATTGCAATACAATAATTACACCTATCTACTATACTAAAAAAGTTCATTTGATACATACTTTTTTATTCACTAACAAACAAAATTAGTTTCAAAATAGTATTGTCCAATTAACAAAACAATATTTTTTGTAAAGCATTAGTTAATATTAATTTGGCACTAATTCAGTACTACGTGCAATAGTGTCCTTATTTGTATTGTTGCAATATTAATTTTGAGTTGGACTGTGTGCACACTAACAAAGTACTAAATGCATACTGCGGCAGTACTGATAAAAGCAACCTTTTTTTCCCGATGTTGCTGTAAGTCTTCAACCCTGTTCATTTGTTCGTCCTATTTTTGGATGTTAGAGTTCTAAGGGGTTGAAACTCACAAAGTTTGCACGTAGAATACTGAAGAGAAGTTTTTTGGTGCTTGCAATCATCTTGCAAAAGAGGAAATGATTCAAATGAAAAAATACGCACTAAGACTAGTGCACCCCAGTGCAAATTTTACAACAATCTCTTTATAAATGAAAGGATCCATTACATGAGTGGATACAAAACATGGATGACAAGGTGAACATCCCCAAGAAATGAATGAAATCGTAACCTTCTGTATTTACTATAATAGATATACTACCGGTACATACACATAAAGTAGTGACCCAGGGTGAAGTATGAGAAGGAAGACAGTGAAGTTGAGTATCATGGGTGTGAATCTCAGAGTTGATACACGAAAGACACCAGGCTCAATCATGCAACATCAAGTTTGTTGAACTACAATCTCGCACTGACGACCAGTGGAGCTAGCAAATTCCCAGGAGCGTGCATTCTATCAACAATGCCCAGGATAAGAACGTATGCAAATCCAACAACTAGCTGCTCTTAGTCTAATGCACCTATTTTACCTGCCCTGAAGATTCCGAATTTGGAGATTGTAGAATACCGATAGGAAATCCCGTTCTTGTCCAAGAGCTCACCGAGCAGCTGTCGGAACCTCTCGGGGTCAGTGGTCTCACATTCAATCTCATACATGGTTCCAAAAGCGTAATGCGTTTCATCCAGCTCCAATTTTACACCCTCCCAATCGTACACGTTGCGTACATTCCTGAACCCACCTAGGCACACAAAGCTCTCGCACTCGTACTCACGGACGATTTGTTGAAGCAGCTTGCAGCCGGAAACCACAAGTTGAGAGGCATCTGCAACGCAAGATCTTGCTAGCGCAACGTCGATATCCTCCTCTACCTGCAGTCGGAATCGAATCGATGAGACGTATTGGGTTTAAATGCGTGCGCCAGTAATCACATTGGATCCTTGTCAACTATACCAGAAGCAATGCAGCATCCTTGCGTACTGGATATACCACCAAATGGGTAACTCACTGCGGACGATGGTTTCCTGTATGATCGAGTGCAATTGCAAGTGCAATACCTAACATGTGGTGAGAAACAAGCAGCTGGGCTAAATTGGCTCTGGCCCTGTAGCACTGGCACACATTTCGCTTAGGGTAACTACTCAAGTGCCTCAGGGCAGATAGCTTCTGTTTGTGAAAAGCCTCCTCCCCTGCGGTCCCAAGCCGATAGAATCTTGGGTCGGCTCAGGGATGCGACGCCATGCCAAAAAAACAACGAACGCAGGCTTTCCATGGCAGTAGCGGCGTACACGTGACAGATTTGCACTAACCTAATTCCAATGGCAGGACGCTAACCCCGTCATTGGAAGTGGGCCCTGCAGAGTGAATTTTTAATTTGCCAGACATAATAAAATTTGTAAATTTTGAATTCATATTTGCAGTCAGAGACACCAAAGTTACACGGGGAGGTGAAGAACGTACAATGAACACGGCACAAAATAGGAGGCTGTATTTTTACAATTACCCTGCAGAACACAAAATTCACCCTGCATGGCCCACTTCGAATGACGGGGTTAGCGTCCTGCATTCCAATGATCTGAAACCGATTCGTGAGCGGGTTCGGTATCTCAATTAGGGCGACCATTCTAAGTGGAGGGTAGGACGGGCAGAGAAAGGACAGACCAGACAAGGGAGAGGAGGAGAAAGGAGAAGGGAGAAGAGAAGAGGAGAGAGAGAGAGGACAGAAACCTCAGAGCCACGGCTGATGCCGTCGATGATGACAGCCTTGCCCTTGAGCGTGACAACGCAGCGCTGGTCGCCGTTGTAGAAGCGCAGGCGCAGCACCATGCGCTTGGAACTGAGCTGCTGGGCCGCTCCATCGAAGAACACATTCTCCTGCAGATAGGTGACCTGGTGCGAGGCTGCCAGTAACGCCGCAACTTTCTGGTGCGCGGCGGCATCGGCCAGGCGGATCTTCACCTCGACCTCCATCGAAGCATGCCACAGGAAAAACCACAGGAAAAACCTCGTCCCTCGTCTCTTGTTATGAGTTGGGCGTAACTGAAGTCCTGCGGGGGGATCTGCCCGGAAGAGGGATCTGCCCGGATTTTTCTTTTTTTTTTGGACACAAAAATGAAACGGAATTTCATTGCAAAGGAACTGCCCGAATTTTGGATTAACCCTGGAACGACGGATGGCAAAGCAATCGGAGTTCTGGGCTATCCAATCTCTGAAATGTGGAAATGGTCTGTGAATTGGAGGTTCAAGTAAGGTATACCAGCCTATGGCAGGCAGAATGATGGGTTTGCCTTACTGACATTGTTGGAAATTTTAAAAAAAAATTTCACATGAAGATATATGTGAGAAATGGAGAGAGCAAATGATATTTTCTTTTTTGACAGAGTATGACAAAGTATGAAAATGTTATAAGTTTTTGAAGTGAAAGCCAAAAAGAGTCTCTGGGTTGCCCCCAAACCACCAAAAAGTGGACCCATAATGGTCATTTTACCACCTATAGTAGTCGTAATATTCCTAGCATGGTCATGACATGAAGAAATAAAAAGTTACTTCTTGTGATGAATTTACAGTAAAAAGGTGGAAGTTCTTATTGCAAGTATTAGTAACTCCTTTACCATGACCCAAGGCATTGATTGTGGACACTAATTCAAACTAATTAGCTCAAATCTCATTTATTGCAAAATTCTTGACATGGGTAATAATTGTAATGGATCATTTCTTAGGTGTTTGCATTGGATAGTTTGCCTGTCATAGGCTAGAGTTTACCTTAGCAAATTGATAAAGTTTGAAGTAGTGATGAGTAAGCGATTTATGAATTCTTATCCTAAATGTAGCACTGAAATGACAACAATCTTTGAGCCATTGATTGACAAAGGCCATGCAATGATAAACATAAACAATTGATTGTCACTCAACTATCCAAAAGCACACCATAAGTATATGAAATATCCATATGTACACCATAAGTGCATGAAATGGACAATGGCCAAGTTTGGTCATATTATACAAGCAAGGCAAAACTTAGAACAAAATCCAAAATTGGGAGATTCAAAGCTTGCAATGCCCACACATTCAAATTCCCACTTAGGAACACTTGCCCTACAACCGTCTTGCAGTAGTCGTTTGCCGATTATTTCAAATTTTACTTCACAAAAACGGAAAATACCTCAATGAAGTGGGGTGTTCTCTTGTGATATAGGTTATAAAACCTCTATCATGAAAAAAAACATTGGATGAAAATTGTTAACAACCTGGTCACCAACGTGGTCACTAGAGCTAGTCAAAGTCATCCAACAAACACTTTTAGATCCCACTAGCATTATAGGATTAATTTGGAAGGACACAGAACCTCTCACAAAAAATACTCCTATTATTAGACCAATAGATGCATTATTTGTTCCAGTAGTTAAAAGCTAGTGAAATCATCAATTGGACCTTTTAGGTCCATAACCAATAGGATGAACCAAAAATAAAGGTCCATCAACTTATTACCAAAGTACTTCAAAGATGATCTTAAAGAATTGGTCTATAGTTGAGTGTTGGAGGTTTTGTCATTAATATTTTTTAAATTTGGCTTTAAATTTTATTGAAAAATATTGGTTTGAATACTTGTTGACCCTAAAAACAAAGCCCTTGGGATCTCTAAATGCCCAAGGGTTAATGCAAAATGAACATGTTTAATAAAATACAGCATCTTTAAATTTTGTGATGCTTGCATGAAAAAACATTATGTTAACCCCTAAATGCCCGTTGTCCCTTTGAGGGACAAATGCGTTTTTGGGCAGGTACCTATGGGCTGAAATTTTCTCCAGATTTTTTGAAACTTTTCTAGAGGTAGAAAAGCTGATTAGCTTTGTGGGAATATAATTTTTTTCACAATCGGTGCCCAGGAACAAAAGTAATGACCAAATAAGCTCAAAACAGGGGATGGTGGGCAACACAGGTAGCAAAAAATATTTTCACTTTTTTTTTTTTTTCCTTGGTATTTTTTTTCTCATAGATTATATTTTGGTATATTTTAAAAGCTTTGATTCATTTCATTTGGATTTGTTATGAAAAAGTTATGGACATTCTTGTTTTTTGGACAGTTAGAGCATCTTTTTGAAAAAGATAACTTGTAGGACTCATTTCTGAATGCACTTTTTCAAATTTTTCAATTTTTTTTTTGAATGGATAAGTTTACTTGCTAAAACAATTTCACCATTGGGATTAGTGCATTTTAATTCCATCTGTACTTTAGATTTTCCTTCTATCTCGTACCTACTTCTATTTAACAATTTTTTTAATAATGAAAATTAAGTTTTTTTGAATTCTTTTTTTTTGGGTAGATTGTCAACTCAATTCTCCACTATAAACATTTAAAGCTCAAAACTCTATAGTGCAAAAATTTTAGTTTAAAAATTTTCAAAGTCAAAAAATCCAGTCCCACAATATGCTAGAAAACTTGTTTTTTTCACTTTAAACGTAGATATCTTACAATCTGTGCGGTCAAAAATTCTGAAATTGTTTCCACACATTCTCATACTAGTTAGATGCAAGATCCTACAGTTAGATGTGCAAAAAAAACATTTGTAAATTTTATTCACTCTTTGCTAAAAAAATGGCAGTTTTGGATGTTTTTTGGCAGAAAAAAGGCCTTGGGCCTTTAAAGGTTAACCATCAAGTTTAGAAATTATCCATGCAATCAAATCATCAAAACTATTCATAGCCATCTCTCTCAAATTCATTTGAAGCAACTTCCTTTAGAAATTCACCAAAAATACAAATTTTATTTTTTGAAATCAAATCGATTTAATTAATCCCTTAAGGACCTATAGTAGACTATATTTCCAAAATTATGAAGATGTATAATAAAACTTGAGTTCAAATAATAATTTAATAATGATTTTCAAGTAATAGTTGTAAAATATGATTTGTAGATCATGTCTATAAGATAAGGTCAACAAGTATACAAACCAATATTTTTCAATAAAATTTAAAGCTAAAATTGAAGTTTCTTGCTAAAATTGATAATAGATTGAATATTTGTGATTTTTAGTTCTTTTTTTCTTTTAGTACAGAGTGTTGAGCTTTAATCATAGTGATTTTTGAACGTTCATCTCTAATTTATAAGATTCATAGGTTTGTACAAATACAACATTGAAGTTGTGAATTTATACCTACGTACCCAGCGGTGCTAGATTGTGAGCCTGCGAGCACGAGCCTACAAGGGCTAAGCGGGGATTATGTGAGCACTGAATTCTAAAACTTGAAAAATCCTTAGAGAAGTCAATTTTTTCCAAAAAATAGAATTTTTTTTAAAATTAGAATTAAAAAAACTACTCGGAGTAAATTCTAGTACCTATTATTGTGGACCTATTACTGTGGTCCTAATACCGTGGTTATGTATCAATTTTGTACAATTTTTAATTTTCATTACTTTTTTAAGAATCAAAAGTATTTATTATAAAGGCTAAGAAGTGGAATGCAATAAAATTCAATTTCAGATTGGAAACAGGCTATATTCAATATGTCGGCAAACTACAATATTTGTCCAAATAGAGAATGATACTTCTAAAGCTTTGTATCTTACTTCATTCTACAGACTTCTAATCTAAAATGTCAATCACTCAAAGATTATAGGTCTTCTAGGCATGTTGCAGACTCTCACTTGGAACCTTGATGATACCTGCCCTACTGAGAAGGAGTTTCACTTCATTGAAGCTGAAGCTTGGAGAATGTATAAACTTCTCATCTACAGGATTCATTTTGCATAAATAATGGTATAAGTAGTAAAGATGTTTGCAATTTACGTACTGATGGCGGCCACCAATCACTGAAAAGGCCATGTCTACAAAATTGGGGCAAGTACACTTTGGGTACATGCCAAGTGTGATTCGATAAAGCTTTTGCATTGGCTCAGTTCCCGATTGCAAGGAAAGAATTGCTCCAAGTTTTGGGAAGGGAAGCATGGTTACTTCCAAGATCACTCCTTTCACATTTCTAGCACTCTCCCATTTATTGTGATGCTCTGTAGTAGAAGCATTTGCAATACGTCAAATAGCCTTGCTCCTCCGACTTGTTGGATATGTGTCCGCGTACAAAGGACTAGGCTGATCATAAAGGATTGCCTTGAAAACATTTGACATCGTAAACAAGCGTCGAGGTGACATAGGTGGTCGCGATTGGGGCTGAAAGCCGGCCTCTTGCAGTAATACGGTTTTGGGGCGAGTTAAACTAGTGCCAGTTAATACAAGCCACATGTCTAGAACTTGGGGCCAATCAATTACCCATGTACGCTTAGAGCCTCGAACACATTGCTCAATATCATCTGGGCAGAACCAAAAATCAGTCACAATCTCTTTATTTCCGCCCCACTGTTTCTTTCTACTACGGTACGTTGGAGCTGGAGTGCCTTTAGATCCCTTTGCAATTCAAGCCTCACAACGGATGTTTGATCCTCGTTGTTGGGTGTGACATTTGCAGCTTGACTTGTGGGACAGTCTTGCAATATGCCATTGCGAAGTGTCACAATCACTCTCCATAGCAGCTGTGACATGCAGTACATGTGTAGAGTTAACCAACGTGTCTGCTTCATTTGAGGCCATTGTGGGTGTACATGTAGATCGTGTCTGCACTCTTGACTGAGAGAAATTAACCTTGTCCAGGCAATGGGAGTCACCATCTGAACCAATGGGGAGGTCAAGCTTGCGCTTACTAGTACCAAATACCTCTTCGCCTTCCAAATGTAGAATACGTGTCCCAACATAAGTTGGTCCAGGAAGGTGATTAAGTGCCTCCGCAATCTTCTTTGGATCACCGCTGCGTCTAGCGCCTCTCAACTTCAACTCCTCTTTTGATGTGCCTGACTTTGATGATGTACCATTCAAGAATGCTCGATAATTTGTCATTTGCTGGAAGGCTCAAATGCAGTCATCACAAGTAGCTGCAAACAAATCATTACCTCTATTACCCAATTGCTGGAACCATTTATTATGAACGGTTTTTGTCGGAACCTGAAAATCCACTTTTACTAATTTAAAATATAAATGAAGGAATAATATTCTTCTTAGCAGTAAATTTTTTCGATTTTAAGATAGTTATAGACCGTCTAATGTTTAGAACCGGAAATCGGAAGTGGACTGATCAGGAATCGATGTAAATGCTAACCAAATGTACCGGAAACAAAGAATCAGAGTTCGAATTTGCCTAGGTTGGATCAGAAAAGGGGTAACAGGAATCGGCATCCAACGGTGACCTACTTAACCCTAGGGAACTACGGGAACGTTCTAATCATTAGTGAACGGAAATCCTAAACGGGCAGGTTTAACGGGCAAAGCCTGAATTAGGGGAATCATTAGGAGCAGCTGGGTTGGCCCTCTTAAACCCCATCTGTCCAGAGATTGGTTACTTACATTTTCCTGCCCTAACTGAAAGTTGTAGCAACGTGCACCATTACTGGTTTCCGGTCTGTGCATCAATATTGGATTTTGAGTTGACGGACTGCAGAAGAGAGTGCTTGAAGAACATTAAACGCAAGAAGGAGGTCTGCTAGCATCGCAGCTTACCGTTAGTGCTTGCATAGCTGAAAGGGAGAGAGAGAGTCGTGAGGACCATTCTTTTTTCGATTTCCAAGAGTAGACCGGCCGCATCCTAACGGAAGAAGAGATGGCTGCAAATCAGAGCGGGGGAGCCACCATCTCGCTCTGGTATGTGACGCCACGATTGCCAAAGGACAAGAAGGAGCTAGCGGAGCTGAAGGAAGACTTGGAGCAGATGGGGTGCGCTGGGTTCCTGATCCGACCGTGGGACTTCAGAAGCAAAGCAATAGTGGCGGAATTGAGGCTTGGAGCGCCAACTAGCACCGCGACCACAATCCGTGCAAAGCCCAAGCGATGGACGACGGACATGTGGAGGAAGGTCTATCTATTCGACCAGGAAGGCGAAGGAAGTGCATCCCGAAAATACAAGTATACGGTGGGTAAGTTCCCAAACCCAATTAGTTAGAAAGACGGATTCTCAGTCACCGATTGTATCAATCAGAGAGAGAAGCGGTTGTTACAATATGTCTTGGCCATTCTCAACCCAGAAAGGCCAAGCCGAGTTTCTCTAACATTAGCCAACACAATATTTGGCGCATTGTCTAGAGAACGGAAAGTAGATTGGGGAGTGGTCATCTAGGACCAAGTACTGAAAATGGTGAATAATGTTGGGAAGGCCAAGCCTTCCGCCATCTGTCCGTTCCTGTTTCATATGTATCATTCTGAGGGGGTGCTGACAAAAGAGGAAGAGATAGAGTATGAGGTCGTTGCTGCGCTGGTAGAATTTGAAGTTCCAGACTTAGATCTTGAGACCGGAAATGAGAAAGAATCCTCAGATGAGAGAGATAATGAGGATGAGCAGAGCGAGTCTAAGGACGATGAAGATGAGAGTGAGGATGATGATAAAGGTGAGGAAACGAGAGGAAAGGGTCAAGTAGAGAAAAAGCAGACCAAGGATATCGATCCGGTCTGAAGAGACGAGCCGCTAGAGAGAATCACCCGAGAATTGAGCGACTTCCAAAACGGGTACAAGATAGAGCGAGGGGCGATGCAGACCATCTGCACCACAGTGGGCGCCGTCCACCGAGCTCAAGCCTTAACCCGAGTAATATGGCTTACCCGAGAGAAGGAGAAGAATGAAAACAAGGAAGAATTGGCAAAGCTTTCTGGCCAAGTGGCCACTTTTAAACAGGAGTTGCGCCAAAAAACGGAAGAGGTGGAGAAGGAAAAAACGTTCTCTAAGCAGACGCGAGACACCATTTCCCGAATCCGGGAATTCATCACCCATCTGGGTGAAGTTGTCAACAAGGCTAACTTGTTTGACCAACAAGTAATGGTAGAAGGATGACAGCTGCATCAGAAGCTCATACTGGCTATGGTGACTTATCACAAGAAGATGGAGTCCATACTGGAGCAGCTGCGAGAAGTGATGCGCGAGGTAAACCCTCGAAGTGATCCTGCACCGAGATCGGAACCGGATCACGAACAAGTTCAGCAGCCAACAACATAGGACAAGGGTAAAGGTGAGACTTCTCACGAGCAACCAGACCTACCTGTACCGGAGGAACACCAGGAAGCCAAGACAAGTCAGGTGTAAGCAACTGAGGTGGAGATGACCAAAGTGACCGACCCAAATCCGGAGGATGACGAGTTAGAGATCACAAAGGTGACGGGACTGGATCCAACAAAGGCAAAGAGACCAGAACCGACAACCGGACCAGGAGGGTCCATTCCAGAAGAGAGTGCCAAGGAAAAGTAGATGAGTGCCCTCTCACCCTCCAAGTCTTCTCCCAAGACTCCCGGAAAGAAGGTGCAGTTTGGAGATGCAGAGAAGATGACGACACTAATGCAGTCCGTGGTAAAGACAGAGATTGGAGCCGGTCGCGGCACTTCATCCGGCTCACCCAGTAAGGGCCTAATCAGGAAACCGGCTGGAGGAGATGCAACACCTCAGAGCAAGGTAGCAAAACCTGCTCTAGTCCCACAGAAGAGAAAGGCTCCTGAGCCATAGTCGGCCAAGAAGAAATTCACCAAGGTTCAGGAGGAGGAGGAAGAAGAAGAGGATTCCGACTATGATGAAGAGGAATTCGGTTCCGATCAAGATTCTGAACCTTATTTGAATCTTGATCAGGCCTTGGCATAGACTCGAGCGACAAAGGCGAAGGCGGCCAGAGAGAAGGCAAAAGTCCGGTCCAAACAAACTGCTAGGCCGCAGACCGGAAAGAAATCCTTGACTCGGAAGGGACCAGCAAAGGCGGGATTTTCTCCAGTTAAGAAGATTAGAAAGTAGATGAAGGTTTTGATAGTGACTGTAGGGCTGCATGCCTAATTTTGACAAGTAGATGTGTAGGTATATTTTTAGTTTAGAAGGAGTTAGGACTCAAGTTGATTCCGGATTTTTAGGATCTAAGATCCACTTTTAGTGGGAGCTTTTTGACTGTAGCTTAAGTTACCTAAATTAGACATGGAATTAGGAATGAAACGTGTCATTCCATTAGCTGTATTTAGCCTTATGCGCTGTTTGAGTTTGAATTGTAGTTTAGTATTTAAAGGCGGATTTTAAGTTTAATCCGGGTGGCATTTTCCATACTTTGTATTCCCAATTTCTGCAAATGCCGTTGGAGTTTTTCAATTCACAATTGTGAGCTGTACCTTTTAGCACTTGTCCGTGTTATTGTGAGAGCAGTGAGATTGCGCAGATTTGGGTAAGGAGGAAGTGAAACCCGGATACAGGAAGTATCCGGTCCTTGGAGAGATTGCGTGTTAGACAGGATACAATAGGATTTACTTGCGAGGATTAGAGTTGGCTTTTGTCAAGAAGCTGCTTTTGTCAAGAAGTATTATAACTCTCCCATTTTTTCCTGACGCCCCTTCTCTACCTAGGCTGTGGATTGTCCTATAGTCTGTCATTGTAGTAATTGTTAGGAGAATCCAGACTTTCTTGCGTGATCTGCTAGCCTGCGTAGCCCATCCGGTCTAGTTGTGAAGACGGTCTTTTTCTCGTTGTTCTTGTCAAAGTTTTCTTTTCAAGTTTATATCGTGGATCTTCTGACACGTTAAAATTCGGAGGGTAGGAGTTAAGCTTCCTTCCTGAAGCCCAAAGTTGCAGATCCCTTTTTATTCAGAGGTTAAACTTGAATTTATTACATATAGTTACATACTCTAGACCCGCTATATAATCGGGAAAGGAGTTTCCGGTTCCGGATTACTGGAGCTGGATCCGGTCTAGACTAGTACTTGGAGTTTGTTTTGGGATATCAATTCACTGCATTCCGGCCACTTAGTAGAATTACACCGAGATCTCTGCGGAACGATACTCGAGTCACTTTAGGGTCCATTAAGGCCCTAGAGAAGGATTTTGTACTTTCTGTGCTACGACAATTGGTACAACTTTTATAGAGATATTTACAACAACAACAAGAAGTGAAAAAGATAGGTGGAGTGGGCAAGATAGTGGAGATTGATGAGAGCAAGTTTGGAAAGAGAAAGTATAATAGAAGAGCAAAAAGAGAAGGATGTGGGAATATGAAAAATCCAGTAGATAGATAATAGGATAAAACTGGGTTAGTATAGTCTAATTTTTTTGAAATTATTATTAGTGTCCAAGAATCTGGGTCAGCTAGAAGGAAATTAGAAATAGCTTAAATCTGGAATGTTATATTCTCTAAAATGAATAAATATTCCGGTTAAGACGGAAGCCATAAGACAAAAGACGGATCCGGAAAATCTACGACTACTAGCTTTCTGGCCTAGACCCCCTAGGGCACCGTTACGGGAACGGTCTCATAGCCGTTCCCATGGGGAACTATTGGCCGAACGTTGGGTACTTAAGGGCGCAATTTTCATTTCTTCCATCTCTTTCTTCTTGTACTTGCTGGGTGCGCTTAGAGAGTGAAAGTGTGGTGAATTAGGACCGTGCTAGGAAGAGATCTGTGAGGTCGGTGCCGATTGCACCGGATTAGCGAGTCGGTACGCTATGGCAGGACCGGCCCGAATGATATCTCCGACGATTCCGAAGGATCCGGAAGTCCGGAAGCACTTAGAAGAGGACTTAGAGACAATAGGGTGCGTCGGATTGTTGCGACGCCCATGGAGTCTGAAGAGTAATGAGATCATCGCAGAACTTGTGGTAGGAGTTCCAAATCAGTACCAACTAACTGTGAGAGGCCAGCCCAAACTCTAGACGGAAGACATCTGGGCAGAAGTGTAGTCATTTCGAAAAACCAGATTCAGTTTAGCTGCCCAAAATGATAGGACCGGGCAGAGTAAGTTTCGGGGTCCGGGTCATAGTAAGGAGGGCTATAGCATTCACGACTGTATTAAGGATAGGCATAGCCGGATTCTGAAATTCCTTATTTCGATTCTATATCTGGAGAAGCCGACCCGGGTTACGGCGACAGTACCCAGCACCATATTCGGAGCAATGGAAGGCCGACCGGTGAACAGGGGTAGACTAATTACGGATGTCATCTCCAAATTAGTTACACGCGCCACTTCCGGAAAGGCTACTGCGCTCACCCCATACCTTTTCCATCTCTACCAGCAGCAGGGTTTTTTGAATGAGTCGGAAACACACGCTTTTATCTATGGGGAGGAAGTCCTAAAGTACAGGTTTACGGAAGAAGTTCAACCGGAGCAATCCGTCGTAGGAGAATCCAAAGAGGAGGAATCAGAGCAGCCGCCCTTGACTCACAAGCGAATCTAGAGACGGAAGTCGACGGACCGCGCTGTACGAGGCAAGTAGGTGGTGATGGATGACGAACCGCAACCGGAGTATCCAGAAAACGACTACATGAAGGAGTTCTGGGAGCGTGGACATAATTGGACCGGCGAGTGTTGGTTGATCTACAACGAGATGGCGGAGTACATCAGTGGGGCCATGTCACTCTTGGAAATCAATTGCCCGGAACAAATAGCGGACGCGATCCGGAAGAGGACGGATCCGAGGGCACTAAAGGTAATGGAGCTCTGTATCCGGAATCTGCAGCAAGACAAGGCGGATCTCAGATCCCGGGTGGCCCAGCTGGAGAGTGAGCTAGAGGTGGCAAGGACGAAGGAAGCGGACGCTTCCAACCTTGTCCGGAACCTGTCAACTTTGGTGGCAGCTCCAACGGAGCAAGTGTTACAAGCCTGACTCTTCACCGACAAGCTGACAGACAAAGCCCACCCATCCGGAACGAATGTGTTGAGGGTATTCATCGACTACCAAGCCCGGATGGAAAAGGTGTTGGTGGAGATGCGGCAGCTGCTCTAACAACTTGACTTGGAGAGAGTGTTGGATTTTGAGGGTTTTCCGGAAGTCGTGGATGCCCAGAATTACTCGTAGACTCCGACCAGAGAAGCAGTTTCGGAAGAGAATCCGGTGAAGGAACAAGATATATTGATCGATGAGATCAGTATGCCCCTAATGTTCGGAAAGGAGAGAACCGGAACGTCTGTTCCGATGAGGATAGCAAGAGCTGTGGTGATAGTACCGGAAGCTTCAACACCGGAAAAGACAAAAGATATGATTCCGGGAACGAAGCTCAAATTTCTTACAAGTGAATCGGCCCAACCAACTGGGGCTGCAATCTTCGCTACATCAAAGTCTGTAGTGCAACATAACCTGGCCGGACCATTGGGAGCCATCAAGAACCCGGCTCAGAGTTATCCGGAGAGGTTCACTCACATGCAGCAAACTTCTCCGCTCAAGGGCAACAAAATTCCGTTGGAGATTTCGGATGATAAGGAGGAAGAATGCGAAATCGGAAGGGAATCAGAAGACAAGGCGACTTTGCCTCAAGGGCGCAGGATCATCACCCGGACACAAACCAAGAGCATGCCTGTGAAGTCACCACCGTCCAAGGCAGGGAGCAGCGTGAAGAAATCAATAAGGAAATAGTTAGCTTGTTGGTTTTTGTTTTTGTTGTTTTGAACTCGATCCATTTCTGGTTTTCCGAAAGTGGAATCCGGTTCCGGATTTGTAGGAGGCCACCAGCCTGGATGTCCTGGGAATCCGGGGTGTTCTCTGATAGGTTGCCTGGATTTCGTGGGTGCTTTAGGGCTTTTTAGGCGTTGGCTTTTAGTTGGTTTTAAAGGCGGGCAAGTTAGTTGCCCTCTCATTCTCTCCTAGCGGATTTTCATTTTGTATCCCATTCCTTTCTTTAATTTAAGCGTTGAGTGGGCTTTTTGGATTTTTACCTTCGTGTTTAAGAGTAAGTCTGAATGTTTGCAAATGTGCTGGAGTGTGAGGGAAAGACGGGTGAGCAGGAATCCGGATCTGAAGTAACTGATTCCGTTTAAAAAGTGCGTTTGGAACAAGGGTTAGATTCTTGATTGAGCGATAGTGCACTTGAGCCTTTAAACTGTTGAGATAGTAATCCGGGTGATTGAGTAGCGGAAGCGAATCCGGCTGTCAACCCGTGCGAAAGTAAGCGCCCGCCAGAGGAAGTCGCCACTCTCCCGGAAGGTCTGCCAACCTCAGAATGATCTAGCGTTGTACAAACAACCCCCGGTAGGTTCCGGAACCCTGAGATCTGTTGTTGTAGTGAGGAGTGGATCGAATCATGAGTGACCTACTTACCGGATTGGGTGTCTAGAAAGTTGTGAGGATCCAAATTTCTTTCTCCACTGCAACATCTTGAGTACTCGGGTGTTTGCTTGTTTGTATTTGTCAAGTTTTAGTAGAGTGAACTACAAGTGGTGAGTCCCTACCCCTCTAAAAGACCAACAATGGACCCCTTGATGGTAAAACAGGGATACAGAAAACCAAAGTGTGACTAGACAAAACCAGAATCCGGACAAGGACAAATCCCAGATTGGAATCCGGAAGGTAGTGAAGACAAATTCCGGGTTGGATTCCGGAAAGTAGTAGCAATCGGAAGAGAGTGAATTGTTGAGACGGATCGCTTGGGTGTGTTTTGGAAAAGATTCAGATAGCCTTAGTTTGCAATAACATCTGGAATTCCTTGGGACGATATTTTGTGTTATCTAAGCACATTTTTGTGTTAAGGATACTTACGCCTAGACTACGCGTACAACATGTTTGGACAATGGGTGTTTGGAGGGGTTGAGAGAGGGAATGTAGGATCCATGTTTTTGACTAAATACCTGAAAGAATCAAGGAAATCCTAACAAACCTATTGTGGGAGCTTGTTAAGAGAGGTACAACAATCATAAGTGATTGTTGGAAGGCATATGACACCATTTGGGTGAATCAATTGGGCTATGAGCATCTCAAGGTGAATCACTCCCAATTCTTCAAAGATTCTATTAGTGGAGCTCATACAAATTCTATAGAGGGAACTTGGATGCATGTCAATTAAAAAATCCTCTAAGACTAGCACATCCAAGAACCTTCTAGAAACCTACATGAGTGAATTTATGTAGAGAAGAAAGCTTGTGAATGGAAGAAATAGAGATGCTTTCTTGACTTTTTCTGAGCACATTGCTCAATCCCACCATGATGTAGCTCTCGTGGAGGAGGAGGATGCATAATAGAAGCCTAAATTATATTTTATTAATCTCTCCTTGTTTGAAGTCTCACTAATATGTGTTTAGTTATTTACTACTCAATATTTCTATTGGGTCCAATATTGGGCCCCCCATGCTAGGACCTTGCCATTTTTTGAACTTAATTCCTTAACCCCTAAAGGTTAGAGACTATGTTTTCACCAAAAACGCTCCCAAATTGCCATTTCTAATACAAGTACCAAATTTTAGGAAAAAACCATTTTTGGACACATAAAACTATAGGATCTTGTAGTAAACTTGTTTTAGAATATGCCAAAAAAAATTCAGAATTTTCCACTATGTAGATTGCAAGATATTAGCATTTGAATTGACAAAAAGCCTTTTTAGGCCCTGCAAAAAATCGGGCAGCTGCACTTCAGAAGGTCACATTTAAATAAAAAAATGTCCAAAATAGTGGTTACTCCTTAAATTCATTCTTTAAAGCAAGTTGGCTACATGCCTGAAAATTTTAAGATCATTTGGAATTGTACAACATATAGGAAAAAAATAGGTTGTAGAAAGAAATAAAGAATGATTCAAAGCAATAAATTATTAAGAATTTAATTATGGAATTGAAAAATTTCAATCCCAATGTTTGAAATATTGTAATAATCAATATTCATCCTATGCTTTCATTTTTTTTTTTAAATATTAAAAATTGAGTTAAATAAAGAACTTCAAAGTTTATTTTAGTGTAGGGAAGCTATAATTGCCCGCAAACTAGAACACCTCATAATTCTCATCTCGTATTTCAAAATGGAATAATTCAATGCTTTGCACGTTCATACAAAATCTAGAAAATCCATTTCAAATTTTTATTTTTTTAAAAAGTGATTTTTCAGAAATTTTTGGAGCTGCCCTAAATCATTGAAAATGACACATCATCCAATAACTTTTTAATTATGTAGTCAAGAGTTTTGAAAATTGTTGGGCCTTAGAGCTACTCCTTGGGCACATGTTGTGTGAAATTTTCAAAGAAAAAAAATAAAATATTCGTTCATAGTGAGCTACCCAAAATTGCTATGTTGCCAAAAAATGTCATTTGGTCCTTTAGGGATTAAGGACCATTGTCCATAATTAGACTTTGGGAATTTGGATAGTTTTTTATGATTCCAATTTTTATTTTTATTTTGCATATTTTTATGAAGATGTAGGATATAATAGCTTTCTAGAAATTATAATTTTTACTTCAATTGGTGCCCAATATCAAAAGTTATGACATCCAAAAAAAAATAAGACAAATCTTCTTCCAAAGAACTTAAAATTATTTGTTTAACTTTTCTCTCATAGAATGTGTTTTTGCCTATCCAGAAAGCTTTTATTCACTCCATTTGGATTAGTTATATGAAAGGTATTTATGCTATTACATACATAAAAATTGAAGAATGTATCATTTACATTTTAACCCTTCTCTCTATGCAAACATTCATAATTTAATTAGTTTTATGGCTTCTTTTTATTGTATCTTTAAACTAAATTAATAAAAAAATTGATAATAATAATGACATTTTTTAATCTATTTTCAACATTGAAAAATATATTTATTAAAAATCATTTATTATGTTTTCATTCAAGATCTTATGCAAGAATGTCCATTGTAAACTTGATTTTCTAATGTTGAGAGTTCATAGAGATGAGCCTTGAATATTCCAAAATTTGGAACAAAATATCACAAATAGATTCATAAAAGAAATTTGCAAAAGTAGATTTTGATATGCTTTAAATTGGTTTTGGTTCTACTTGATATGTCCTTTAATGTCATGTTTTTTTAATTGATTAATTACCATAATACATGATTTGACAAGTAAAAAGAAGATAGAAATACTTCAAATTATTTTCACAATTTAAGCTCCCTCAGGATTAGCGCTTAGTAGACATTTAAGGTCTTGGGAAGGCAATCTAAATTTGGATTTAGAATCTTTCTTAAAATATACATCATATAGCTTGTTTTTACTCTTTTTTAGGGTTGGAACTAGTACGATCATAACACATGTCCTAAAGTATAACAAGAAAATAACAAGAAAGTAAATAGTAGGAAGCTAGTTCTTGAGTGATTGAAATTGGAAGCTCTAAAGATTGGGAATTGGTTCGAAATGCTTTTTGGCTCCCAAAATTCACAGAAATTTGCAAAAAGAATTCTGAAAATTTGACAATCTCAACATTTTCTATCTCCCTACAAAGGAAAAACAATCAACTACTCACCATCTGTGCTACAGTTGCTGAAGTGCTTAGGTGGTCCGACCTTATTGTTGCATATCAAATACCACAAAAGACTCCCTGTATCCTCAAGAACTCATATTAATCCTTAAAGGACGAGTTGGTCACCATACATATCATCCTTTTGGGGATACCATGTGAATCATCTGCTTAGAAAAAACAAGGGCACTCATTGGAGATCAAACTTTCAATGTATCATCCATCAGACAATAAACATCCACTGCATCGTTCAAGGGTTAACTCTTCTTCCATGCAATACGTGCAGTCTAAAGTTTTCAATCCTTCAAGACATTTTAGTCAAAGATTAGGTTGCAAATTTGAACTTATTTGTGGAATGCAAAGACCATTGCATATTGAATCTACAAAACTGAAATACATGTGATTAAAATACATTTCTTCAAAGTTTTAAAAAACTTCAGGTTTCAGTCAGATGCAGCAGGCAACAGCTGCGAATACAAAATAAAGAATCTGTACATAAATTTCACCTATGTTCACATGCAGAACGTAAAATTGGTCCTACCAAACCAAGCTTTCTACCCAACACGTCTTAGAATCATCAACACGAGGGATTGTGTAGTCTCAATGAACTCAATATTAACCCTTCTCCACGCTGAACCTGAGCATAACAGAGCCAGCATTATCCATTGCATTAGTAAAAGAGAACTCCGATTCAATGTTCGTCCAGAGGGAACAGAGTTCACTTGAGATGAGAAAAAATCTAAACGTATAGGACCATCCTGCCCACAAATATGAAGGTACCCCACATATAAAACTTAGCCGTTAGTCATTCTAAGCATCGTCAAAAAAAAGAGGAATAGGACAGAATAAACACACGCACAAAGAGAAAAAACTTACCAACGCAGGCAATAATACATCCCAGTTGATGCCAGCAACCGAGATCTGCAATTGCAATACGTCCTTCTCATTCAGACAAGGCCAGCTATCTACCGAACGTGCCTTTGAATAGAGGCGAAGAATCCTGCTTTCTTAGGGTACTGAAACTCCAAAGAGAACACTAAAAGAGCCCCATCGTGGGTGCCTACAAGAAAACAGTCTTCTGGAGTAACCGTGAGAGAGGTAACCGCCACTCCTGCCCCTTCGTATCGACGGACGACTTCCAGAGATTGAAGTTTGTAGACTAACACCTGACCTTGATCTCCCCCACATACCAGAAAATGTCCACAGTGACTGATGTCCATGCAGTTCAAACGGCCCTTCACGTCTACTGATGCCAGCCACTTCCCGTTAATGGAGCAAACATGAAGACTCAGGTCTCCATGGGAATAAACAACAACCAGACCATGTTGTGAAACCTTGAGGTTTGTAACAGGACATCCTTTAGGATGTCTAATAGACCTCACATATCGACCTGTTCGTAAGGTATGAAAAATGCATGTGGCATCCTTTGAACCACTCACAACAACATCCAACTCCACACGAACAGCAACAGATGTGATTGCATCATCATGGCCACAAAGAACATGTCGGGGTTTGTCAGATATCACCACCGTGTCGGACTTTCGATGCTTCTCTGTTAGAGAATCTTTGATACTTCCTAGCCTCCTTGTACTGATGCTGGTATGTTCAATATCCCAAACCATCACAGTGGTATCTCGACTGCCGGTAACCACCACACTACCATCCACAGCCACTGCAAGACCATCACATCCAGATTTGCTGTTATCTCCCAAAGATCAGGACAAGTATAAAGTCCTAAAAGGTTCTTCTAGATGAACACAATCCAGTTCAACAATTACACTGGACAAAAACACGGTGAGAAATGCAGATAAGAGGGCGAGAATAATAAAACAAATCATAAACATGCAGTAAGGTATCAATAATAAACCTGACAGAGATGTCACGACATCCTTGTGCTGGCTGTTACTCTGAACCATGTCTCCTCCATCCAAAGAAATGACCTTAAAGCTATTATCCCAGTGACCACAAGTTAACAGGAAGGATGAAGAGCGCACTAAGAGCGTTCCAAAGCAGCAAGAATTCAGTGAAACATCATCAACAATGGGGCCGTAGATTTTCCGGCTCAACACGACCTCCTGGCCAATCCCAAAATAAGAATCCTGCATCATTTTAAAAAACTTAATGAAATAAACGATACAAGGAGCTTATGAAACAATAAAAGGCATGCAAAATTGTCGTTTCAAAAGTGAGATAATAACAAAGAGTCCAGCAAGAACAAGAGCATTTACCTGAGAGGAAGAGAATGTGAAATTTTGCAGAGCAGGTGTGATCCATGTCCGCACTACCACAGACAGACTCTTATTGATGGTAACCACTAACCCATCAATGAGTCCAACAAATATAACCTTAGTAACTTTCTGACCAAGAGATGGAGACTGTGCAGGGATAGTAGAAGTCAATGTGATGGAAGCAGGGGCATAGTAAAGAGGGCGTGCAATGGGCTGTGCCGGCCCTCTTTTTGGATGCTTCTTTCTAAACAATTGTATAGGTGTTTGACCGAAATTTGCAATCTGATCCTCAATAGCAGCACGTTCCAGGCAATCTTCCATAGCGGCCAGGTCTACTGCTCCTTCATATGTCAAATGGTAGAACACGTTCGCAGCCTGTATGTAGCAATATACACGTGAGCATCAGTTCACTGCAGCATTCTATGAAGGAGATAGAACAAACGAAGGTCTCAAATTTTGGGTTCAAGGCTCATTCTCTGATTTCATAAGCATTGTATCAGATCACTGAAGTGTCTTCTTATGAAATCCCATAGAATGGTCATAACTGTCACAGACTTGTCCACAAGTCAGCAAGAATTCAAGACCAAAAGGTTACAAATCTACCAAATAATTATCTTCACCATGGAGCTTAAGCAATTTCAAATGCCGATTAAAATACCCAATGACACTGAATTGGTATGAACCCACAATGTCAAAAACCACACCAAGAGCAACAGAAGCATATGCCTTCCACATATAAAAAATCATTAGAAAACCAAATTTAAGGATGCATAATTGTGTGGTCGACTAGCCTATCGCATCAAATATTCGCTTTCCTAATGAGAACCAATTGTATTACAAAACGCAAGTATATTTATTGACCACTTACTTCAACGGCTGGACGGCCTCGCTGCTTGTACCCAAATATCAAATCAATCCATTCATGGATATGGTCACTAACGTACTCGCTCTCCAGAGCTTCCCTATTCAGTTGAATGAAAAGCTCAGGTGAATCCTGTAAAATCACAGCACCAGATACCCACATAAAAGACAAATCTTCCCGTCCAAAGTCATGAGCGACAGAAGAAGACAAATTTGAACATGCGCAAAATGCAATAAATTACAAAAATCCGTGACATTAATTTAGTATTTCTACCTTTGCCCAAGGTGGTAGGACCACATCTCCCATGGTCTCCCCATCCTGCTTCACACCAAGATAATAATCGTTGCTATTGACCAGAAACTCGGGAAGGTAAAAGAACTCTGGTACTAGTTCTTTGACGTCACTGGAGTTGGTTAAGCAATTTTTGTAGGCACTTTCTACGCTATGGAAAAGACGGTCTGCATGATCCAGCTTGCCTCCCTGCCAAATGGTGTAATATTAGTTGCAGTATATCGTGCAGGATGCAGAATGCAGGTAGAGAAGTAGTTCTTTACTTACCTCTCGGTAGTACATCAAACCAGCTCAAAATATGAAATAAAATGAAAATAATATCCACAGCACACCTGCAATTTCTAAAACTGGAAGTATAACCAATCGCGGAAACACGTAAATGGGAAAACCCCTCAGTACATCTCGATATAGGACTTGTAGTCTCATTAAAATCCTCGTTTTCCATCTTTACCTGAAGCTGCCGATGCAGGAGGGTAAAAGGCTCAAGACGAAGAAGATAGAATAGGAGAATTCCCATACTTGAGTAATGCGACCCATAGTAGAAGCTGCAGTTATTTAAAGATTCAATATTAGTACTCGAACAAACAAAATGCTCAAATATTACTCATCTTTTATGACGTTGCTGGTCAATTTACGACAGCAGCAGATTCAGACACTAATGATAAATTCAAAGTCATAACCATTGAGATGAACTACGAATTGAAAAAGTCCAGACAACCGAGCAACAAAATCAACAAAGACTATTAATTACCTTGGAATGTCAGGATCTGAGAAATTTAGAAACCTCTCCTCAAACACCTATATACGAACAAAGGGCATGTCAAAAAAGATAAAGAACACAACTCCAGGTCATTGCAACATCAAATCAGACTGCAACGTAAATGAGGACATATATTCGATAGATAAAACGTTACCTCAAATCGTTTCTGGTTAAGTGCACCCACTGGCTTTGACAAATCACGGAATGAGGAACTATTGCTAAGATCTAACTTCTCTGATGTATAGTCTGATATGATCCAAGGGAAAACTGGATATTGAGTTGTGTCATTGTAAGACCTCCCAGCCAGTGTGTTCAGGGTCACTAAGTAGTCGAAGTTACTCATCTCTCGGCGGCGCCACTGCTTCCTTGCATCCTCAGCCAGTTCGATAGCTTTTCTTCTATCGATGTAATCAATTATATGCTCTTTACCTCTTGACCCCGATTTCCCTGAGCCCCGTCCATTGTGAAGATCCACTACCATCACACCAATATCCTTTGAGAGCCTCTGAGTAGGAAAATTGAAAAATACAGGAGGGATAGAACTGGTAAAGAAAATTTCAATAGCACTGTGTTGCAAGAGGTATCGAGTTGCTTGGACAGCCTTCACCTAAAAGACAACAAGCACAAGATCTTAGACGTAATTACACATTGACCGCTCTCTTATACTGTGAATTTGAACACCATTGAAGCAAAATGACAAAATTATCTTTCAATTGAACAGACAACAGAAAACATATCCTCGAATTAGGTGAAAACAAATCAACCGATATACTAGGCCTTACTTGAGACAAGTCCCAACGGCTGTGTCGCTTGATACCCTTCAAAAGACCTCCCTGAATTGGATCTAGACGCTCCATTGCATTGCCTCTATCACCCTCTGTTCCATCAAAGAAGTCTTTCCGGCCACTCATCTTTGGTTTACTGAACCCCTTTTCCATAGTGACAGCATCAGGGTAATTAAAACCACCTCCAGTATTGAAAACCGATCGTCCACCAGTGCCCTCCACAATAAACTCGCCATAAAAGTGAAGGCTAGACTGCATTATCTCCAAGCGTCCAGCCACTTTCCTCTTGGCAGACACCATAATACAAGAGACTGATAGTAAAACCTGTAAATAAAAACCCTAATTAGAAGTATAAGCAAGGAACAAAACCAAAGACAAGTCAAGACATGGGCCGATATAGTTGCAGGGAAATCGGAGAACCCTTCCTAAAACATAGGATGGCGCAACAGAAGTATGACACGGTGATTTTTTTGATAGGAAAATCAACAGAGAAACATAGAGAACTCTACCTCCTCTTCCCCGGCTTCCTCCGGCAGGGTTACATGTGCTTGCTCCTGCAAAGATGGACCCTCATCTGAAGCATCAGCTGCACTGGATGGCTCTTCAGAACTACGAGAACAATCGGCATCCACCTCAGCATTGATGACTTCCGAATCCTTTGCCTTCACGTGAGCATCATCATCTGCAGTGACACAAACATATGGCACCAGACTTCAGCAGTTACAAAACTCGCACTGTAGCCGTACAGTGATACAATGTCTCCTTAATTTGTACTAGACGTGAACACACAGGATACTGGTCGTGGACCAAAGACAGTCCGCACCATCATACCTGCAACTATAACACGATTTCTCGACATGCACACTTTATATAAAAGCCTGATATCCAAAGTCACAAGGAGAGAACCAGAGAACCTAAAGTATTGAGAACCTTCTAAACCCTGTCAAAATGAAACGATTAAGAAAGGAATAAAAAAATAAAATCATCCATGAATCGCGATGTCACATCAATACATGAATTGTAGACTAACCATCTGATAGACTTTCTTCTGTCACTCCCCGCATGCCTTTCAGCAAAAAATGTCTTACTCCACCCATAAGTAGCTCTACAGAATTTCCTTGTTCATTGACAAGATCCACTGGGGGATCCTTGGAGATACTGGTAACAGGATGCAAGAATTCTTTGTTGAAGTGATAATTTCTTCTAAGCTTAAATCTTCGCCTCACAGGATCTTCCATTTTATCCAACTTCCAATGAAGAATGACATCATTTGGGAATGGTACGGTAGACCAAGGTCCTCTCTCATCAGTCAAGTAACGGAACAAATGGCACCACTGCTCCTGTAAGATTGCAGATTTCCTTGGTTAATACCCACTGCAAAACAATTTCAACAATATCTAATGCAATGTTCCATAAGCCTACTCCCATAGGGACATGCGTAGAGGCAGAAATATTGCAAACATCATTTCTTCGAAACACAAAAATACACAAAACTGAAGTTTCCCAAGAATATAACTCACAGATATCGCTTGCTGTTCTTCATCATACGCCAGCTGGGCCGCAGCTTGACGGGAGCGATCTACTGAGCATATAGAACTTAATCCCACATGGCTCTGGTCCTCTAAAGCAGTCTTCTGTTGTGACTCCGCAAGGATTGCATCATCCAGCTCACTTAATAATCCTTCAACATCCTGAGCTCTCTGAGTCGCAGTAGATTTCAGATGCTTGGCCTCCTCAATGACCTGGTCATAGTACAAAAAATTGGAAATTAAATCGAACAATCGATCATATCCCCTTTCAGTCATCAGAAGATTTTTCAACTGTGACCAAAATTCAAACTAATTGACAACAATATCACTATGATCAAAAGAATTTAATAAGAAACGTCAAGCCTGATTGTTAAGCTCTAGATGCTTGATCAGATCGGATAGAGTTGTACCGCAGCAACAACCCTATCTCGCTGAAGTAGACTTTGCACTGAGGACTCGGATATGGTTGATTCCAGTTTCTTCCCCTTTTCAACCAAGCTGGTCGCTAACATAGATTTCCCAATATCTATAGTCTCTTGTATCAGTCGAGAAACGACATGAAATCGAGCTCCATCATCCAATTTCCCTATCTTCACTCTTGCATCGAGCAGTGTCCTGCAGAACCAACATCAAAGCTAAGAGATTAAATGTCGATAGAATACAGAAAAGAGAAAAAGGAAATTCAGCGGCAATTTCTCATTTTCAAAAATCCAACTCTTCAGACCGAATCAAGCTGCAACCACAAAACCATGTCAATTGAAAGAGGACTTCGTTACCACAAGAATAGCTGCAGTCGGTTCTTGTTCTGTTCAACTTCAGAGGACACAAAGGATGGAAGAAGAGCCAGAAAGTGTTGAACACAGAGTGTGGCCGATTGCAAATCCGCGTTGTAGAGGTAGAGCACAACAAGCCTGAAAACGATCCGTGGACACCTCTCACCCCTTAGTCGAAAGACCTTGTCTACAAGCTTGTTCGGAGGATTCATGCCCACCGCCCCCAATCCACTAGATACCACAGCAGCTGCCATTTCGGCAGCAGGAATATTCAGGGACTCAACAAGCCCTCGAGCTCTTTGCCCCAAAGTGGGACCAGAAACCCCAGTCTGATAAATATTTCCACTACCTGCCCCCCTGCCATTCATAGTGATTAAAAGGCTCCACACTTTATCGTACAACCGCCAACAATGATACTTGTTAAGAACGTCGATATGCTCCCCTGAGGATGTACGAAATCGCCATCGCGCCACACCAACAGATCCTTTCCTGAAAGATTAGACAAAAAAACTCTAGGTTAAGCAGTGAGTAGCACATATTACACGACAAAAAGGGCAGATAAGATAAAACCAGAACCAACTTACTGAGTTACACAAAAGACAACCTAATGAAAAAACTGTTTAAGATCGAATACCTGATCAGCTCGGGTCTTGTACCCTCCCACTCATCTTCAGAGGCCTTTGAAGAAGAAACCTTGAATGGGAAAATACCTAAGTCAACATAATCACCCGAAAGAAGGCCACTGTCTTCTGCATTCGCAGAACCTGGCGCAGATGACTGATCCAGGAAATGACCATGAAAAATTTAGTTAAAATTCATAAGGTCAACTCCATGACAAAATAGAACTGAAAGCAGAATCTTAACGTTTGAACAGAGCAGTCGTTACTCAATTTAATGGCAGCAATCAATTTCCGAACCTCTGGATTTTAGTCTCCAGCAAAGCATAGTTACGGACTGAAGAAAATACCAAATGGCTATACTACCAAACTGCAATTGCACAGAGAAATAAGAAGAAAGCTTTGAAATAATCAGTCAAGTACACGTCAATAAAATGGAGGTAAGGATTCGAATGCTCAATTTGCTACTTAGAGCATAGTAAAGAAACAGCAAAGTGATCAAAGAGAGGCCCAAACGTACAGGAAGCAGGTCGAAAGCTTCGCCCAAAATCAACTCATCCACCAGAGAAAGCAGGTAAAGAGCATTATCACGACAGGGTTGCGTAAAAAGAGAGGCTTGCAGAGGTAATCCTTCTACTATTGCCTCCACAAGGTCCCCAAGCAGTACATGCAAAGTGTGGAATTCGGATAACTGACCCTGCAAATCATCAGAGTTATACTGAGAATCGATGCATGAGATATTTTCATTGACTCGTCAATTTGTCTTAGATGTCTGACTTCAGTAAAATCTGTCCAAGCCGTTCATGCATTCTACTACAATTTATTAGGAAGAATAATAAAAACCAGAGCATCATCCTAGAACGACTTCCACTATCACTCAAACATATGCATCTAACGACAAATGCTGTCAAAAGATACACAAAGAAGGACAGCAATTCATTCATGAACAGTCATTAAGAAACTTAAGATGTATATCTCTTGCAGAAAGTAGCATGATTAGGTCTGCACAGCCATGAGTATAAGTCAACTACAAGTGATGACATAAGGGAATGCAACTCGTTATTCAGAGAAACCAAAGGTTACCCGATGGGAGCTTACCTCCTTCGCCAACAGATGAACGAAATTGCATGTCCTCTCTACATGCAACCAGCCATTACGAGAAGTGCAAATACAGTACACATGAAAACAACGAAAGAGCTTCCGCATTAGAGACTCTTCTGGACCCAACAGCCAAACAGATTCTTCTGCAGCATCTCCCAGAGTACTCTTGCTACGTTTCAAAGAAGCTGCAAGGGCAGCCAAGAGCCATCCTTGCCAACATGGCTCCTGCAAAAATGTAAATAATATGAAAACTCGACTCTGTTGACAATGCAGGAAAACCACTTGTTGAATCTCACAACAGAAGAACCTTCAATAAGTGAATAAGTTAAATGTCAAGAGAGGGTCAATTTCATGAGTTCATATTTAATACATCACCCATAGCAAAAATCAACATTAAACTAGTTCAGGAAACCAACTAAATGGACAAGATGAACTTCAATGAACAAAGTATGAATGGAAACAAACAAACCAGCGTCAGTGCTTCGCTGTTCAGTGGGTTTGCCTCTAGCAAGCCAAGGGTGTCCTTCAAAATCTCCAACCTCAACATAGACTCTTCGGAATTAGCAAGTACTTTGAAAAGGATTTTCAGCATTTGAGGAAGCACAAATGCTCCTACTCTTTCACCAGGTTTTTCAGGAACCCGAAAAAAGTTTGAAATTTGAGAGGTTAACTTGGCACGACTGAGACTCTTCGCAGCTACAGGGTTACCTTGTTCAATATTCGAGCATTCTTGGGTTAACTGCACATACCATAAAAATTCAGAGGATGACCAGATATCATACCAATACCAGAAGAATCAGAATTTTCTTCAGAAAATAACCGTGCCATTGCTTACAATGAACTATAAATTATTATAAATGAAATGCATTCATAGCTTAAAACAAAAATACGCCACAGTTTAGTCAAAGGTCCAGGATGTGCAGAAACACTATGCTTGTAGTTCAACAAAATGAACGACAAAATACCCTGGCAAAAACTATAATAAAGAACCAGACGAGAAGAAAATCTACCTGCTTAGGACAAGCTTCCCCCAACAAAATGTCAAAAATAGTAGCCCGTACAGCATCGCTGAAAGGAAACATTGACACAGACTCGCTCATAACTGAGAAAACATGATTAACCCTGATCTTTTCAACGCGTTGCAACTCAGCGGTAGCTTTTGATGTGCCCAAAAACGAACTCCCAGCAACTTTTTTATCGACCATAGCAACCACGAGCACTCCAATCAGCCTAAATGCCAACAGCCGAATAACTTCTTGATGCCTGTAGTTTATTATCAGAACGCACTTCTCCATGTCAACGAAAAAAACGTAATATGAAACGAATATAAATCTGTAAAGGATAAAAGGCGGTAATGAAAAAAACATGCCTTGCATGTGAAATTACAAGCTGTATTACGCAACAAAAGATGCCTGTTTCCGACGATGAGTCCAGTAGAGTCAACAGAAGATACCGCAATCCAATGTGAAGATCTAAATCTTAGTCACTACGTCGATAAAAGAGCCAAAATAAAGAAGCTGAAGTTAGACAGAGCATTTCAGGGAGAGGAAGACCTTCCAACAGACCTTCTGATAAGATTTAGAAGAATTGTAATTCCTCCAAGAGCATTCACGTGTTCGATGAAGGACGAAACAAAAGATTTCTGAGTCAACAAGCCCAAAATCATGTACAGCACATCCTTGACACATACTTCGTCTTCATTAGTCTCCAGAAATGCCACCAAGGCCTTAATGTCAATTAGAGTGACTTTCTCTCTGCATTGCATTCCCAAACCACCGTATTACAGGTCGAGAATTTAATAAGAAATCAAATGGGGCATTTGAACATCGAAAGCAACGCATTGTCTGATAAATGAAGACATATTTATGAAAAAATCATCAGGACATGAAATAAACGCTTTGATTTCAACGTATATGTGAAACTTCAAAGCCCACAGCCGTAATGATGGAAGCAACATCTGAGTACATCCTCAAAATCATACACCATGAATTGAAACTCATCCAATCATATCGCAAAATGAAAACACCACCAAGACCTAGGTACTTTGATTCTTCTTCAAATACCTCAAAACTCCCTCGGCAAGAACCAGCACGAGCTGCCGTAATTCACTGATTCCCGACCGATTCGGTCGCTCCCCAATGACAGCCTTTGTGACGGGATGAAGTAATGGTTTAGTGCCGAGTGCTTTACGTTTCGGCTTGTCCCAATAAAAGTGCCGGAGCATGTCAAGCACCCGAGGAAGACCACAAACACTTCGTAAGAGGCTCCCGTCATTCTTGAAATACTTGATTAGGGAAACATATAGCTCGCGGTGCACAACCAAAGGAGTAAAAATCCAAATATGAGGATTAAAATACAACTTAACCAATGCTTCCTTAACCAAAGCACTGGCCAGAGAAGCACCTGAGAAAGCAACCAAATTATTTTCAGAATTCTTCCCAAATGTCCTCAATGCACGACTTCAAAGAGAGAGCATCCCCCAAAATTGGGAATTTCTTCGTGGCTATTTCAACCTGACACAAGAAAAGACAGTTCACATCAAATCTTACCAGTTCCTTTGGCAACAGTAGTGACAAGTCGCTCCAGGGCTGCTACCACATTCACCGTAAGATGCTGAGGTGACACGGACTGAAGCAAGAAGCCCAGTATTGACATACCCGACATGTTGCGCATGTACTGCTGATTGGCTAAATTTCCAGCTAGAACAGCTGTAAGCAGGTCAATAACCTCGACTGCAACATGGCTGTCAATAGGATACCCTTCCACATGCTTCTGATCGCATCTGTTAACAGTAATGGAAGAAGTGGTACAAACTGGTTGATCTAACTGAGTTAAAAGAGGGAAAAATACCCCAATACCACCTACACACTGCACACTGTCTTGGACCAAATGCCGATAGCAGAGAAGAGTCCCTGCCATTATAGTGGCATCATATAGCACTGGGTCTGGCGAGTATTCAAGTACTGGAGAAATGTCGAACAGAGCTCGCCCAGAACTTGCCTGAAGTCATTCAAAACAAATACAATGAATGATTGGCAATCTATAGACACTAGCCAAGCAAGGGTACTTAATACTAACGTGAAACAGAATCTGGGCATTGTCCAGAGTCCAATAGCGGAGACTGCAGACTTCACCCTGTTTTCTAACATAATAATCGTTTCAAGCTGTGTTCGAGAAACAGATTCGAGTTAGCCGTACAAAATAAAGTAAGTGCTATGAAATAGTCCAAGTAGAGTAACGATGGTAGACTTCCATACCTGAGCGTTATACCCAAACACCATCTTGAAAGCCAGCCCGTCTTTGTCGTTGATGATACTATCGGTTGAGATATTCTCGGGCACATAGCCAACTTCACTTGGAAGGAATGAGTACATGTAATCAGGTCCAAGAGAGAACACGCCCTTGGCTTGCTCAGCAGACATGGCATCATCAAACAAGTACGTTGGACCTAGTTGTCCACAGAATGCAGGAGCATACCTCCCTGATATTTTGCTGAAACCAATTCCATCAACTGTTGCAACTGAAACACTTGCTCCAATAGTACACCTTGTCAGTACCTCGCCTACTTTGGGGAATCTGCACAGAAATCGAAAATGGTGCAGCAAAATTTTACAGCTTTTAGTAAATGGTCCACGAGTGAAATATAGACAGGAACGCATCCATTGCACAGTAGTCCCGGGCGCACAAAGTAAAAAGATTAGGATGTTCCAAAAAGAAAATTTGGAACAGGTAAATAGCCAGCGAATTGAATCTTCAAACATAAAATCTCCTCAAGTTCCAATGATTAGACTCTGCCTGAAGAGTTCAACGTACAGGAAAAAGATAGAAACAGTCTGCATGAGTTATATTTTCAAGACCATCCAATTTATTTCATTCAGAAGTATACTGCCATTTCAATTCAATAGCAAACAGAGTAGCTGACCTTAACCTCTCACTGGAGGCTAGCACACCATCAGTATAAACTTTAATGGTGTTTCCGCCATTCAGAGCTCTCTGGGTGTTGTGTGTGATGCAGATGTGATACCATCGTTTCGTTTGCAGTTGGACCTTCAATGAAACTAATTGGCGTTTAGTGTTGATACTCTGCAATCAAGACAGACGATGTCTCAGTCCCCATCCATAGTATGATAGAACAAATATCATCATTGCCATGCTAAACATCTAGAGTAACTGAAGAAACGCAGACAAACACTCCAGCCCAGAACAAACTTGATGGCCAGTATGAAAATACAGAAAAAAATAGAAGCTGATACAAGATGAGGGAAGTGAAGTGATTACCTCCACCACTAACTGATCACTAGAAATAGTTGCCGTGCAACCCTTTCCACTTTCTGAAAGGAAACTGAAAAGACCCATCATGCCCTCTGGTGCTTTTGGTGAGCTCCCAACTGGAAAGCTTTCAATGCGGGCCCAAGCACAGAAACTGAACCCTCGGGTGGAAGGCCACCGTAGAGGCGATGTCACAACGATACCCTAGCATAGCGCAGAATTAAGAAAAGTTAAGCACCATGAAGTAACAGAAACTGTGATTTTCGTTTCCACAGATGCGGCAACATGAACAGATATTTTCCTTCCGATTACAACCAGCACTGCCTAGTTTTAACTCGAATTCAAGATAATCTATCCCAAAGCAAGATTCACCTACATAACCCCAACCAAATTACAAACATGAGATAAACCAAAAAAAGAGTACCAAAAATCAGGAGAAGAAATACTCAAAGGACTGAACAAATGCCAAACATCGACAATCGAAATTACGTGTTCATATCTTCTAAAAAAAATTCAAAACACAAGACTATGAACAGCATGAACAATTGAAACAAGTCCCAATGTGCAACAAAAGCTTATAGAGGGACAAGGTTTCTAAATGTTATGACGATGACATTATTTTCAATGCTCCTTTGCATCAGCTCTGTATTGATGCGTGTACCAAAAGGCGGTTGCACACTACACTGTCAAGAAAAGAATAACCAGCACGAATAATATACTCACAGAATCTCGACCGCTCAAGTCAAAAAAGACAGCAGGACCCTGCTCTTTCAACATGCCTTGAAATATCTCCAACAACAAGGTGCCATGGCGAGGTCGCAATCCATCTTTACTGCTTCGTAAAAGCGCGAAAATGCTTCGCATATCTTTCCCACTGATACTATGTCCTCCGATCATTTTCATGAGATGGCCGAATTTCACTATCAGGGCAACATCCGGCTCCTTTGCAAACCATTCCAACAGCAACGACAGCAATCCCGCTCTGACACAAGCAGCCCGATTTGCTGTCGAATCCTCCAGCAAAAGTTGAAACGTATCCAAACCATACACTTGATCATGTTCATTGCACTGCAAAAAGCAGAATATATAAATAAATTCAAAGACTAATTAACGGCTGCAACTCAGGATCATCAAGAATAAAGCACACCAGTACCTCACGAATAATTGAGTAACCAAACCTATAGATCAACACTCTAAGAGGTTGCTGATGATTAATGCAAGCAAGACCTTAGCCAGCAGGAATCATGGTATTATTGTGGTCAAGCATAAGATAACTAGTCGTATTGTTTTGTAATTAATGTGCTGATAATATTATCAGCACATTAATTACAACACAATACCTCCAACAATTCTGAAGGAACAAGAAAATTTGCAGATAAGCGATACAAAGTGCACAAATAAGAGCTCTGGACATCTTCACTTACCCGTTGCAAAATGTTGAAGAATAGGAGCACAACGTCTTCGTTCTGAAACCATGCAAATTGTAGTGATTACTGCAAACTTACCGTAAAAGGCTCTCCAAAGTAAAATGGATCACCAAATGTTGCTCAAAAGAAGAAATTAACAAGCATCATAGCTGCAATGGATTATGGAACCACTGATTCCACGTTCGCATCTAACAGCGTTGTCCATCGTAAAATAAATCTCAAGACAACATAAAGTGAAGCTCAGAAATTCTACCTGAATAACCATGTTACTTGGCTGAAAAATGCCATCAACTAGCATATCCAATAGAGAACGAAGAAGATCACGGCTTGGCTTGCCCTTGTGAAGATCAATAAGAACAAATTCTAGTGTCTTGTATCCAGCACCCACGATATTTCTGAACGATCCCTGCAATATTTCAGGACCAAGATCAGACGTCTGACAAATAGTTCATACAATTCACTTTTGAAACAGGAACACAGTTCCCCAACTGTCCACTAAGCGACAAAGTGATGGTCAAGCTATGTCAACTCTTGTCACACTTGTCAACTCTTATCAATAACGACAGCACGACATCCTATAGTTCTCTCTTGAGCATAAAGATCTGCAGCTCTTTGGCAAAAGCAACTTTCAATAAACAACTGCAAGTTTGTACGTACAAACTCCACAAACTCTGAGAAAGTTTACATTCTTACTTGAAAAATTAATCCAAAACAGCAATTGAGAAGTCAATTGGTAAATTAAAATGCACATGTGAATACAAGTGCGACAAGGTCAGAAAGGCAAAAACATAACAGCTTTCACACTCACTACAACAGGCAGGTTACACTACCTTGGAAGCTTCGTTCCCTTGAAGAAGACGGGTGAGAGTGAACAAAACGTCCAGGCTCAGTTGTGAACCAACTTCTGCTGGACGTTCTCCGTTAAGAAGAGTGACAATATGAACAAAGCACTCTCCATCACGAAAAAGAGCTTGATAACACTACAAACAAATACAAACCGGAAAGAATAACCAAGTCAGGGACTTCCCAATAATAAGACCTCACATATTCTTTGATAAGAATTTCCAGAAGATATGAACTGCAAGGACGTGTAGAATCACAAGTTTGCCTTGGGTCATTGAGCGCAAGTCTTTCCTATCGTCTATTGTCTTCTAACTTTTATTAATAAAAATCACACGAAATTACACAATCCTGCCCCTAAGTCCCAAAGTTACAAAAGCACCACAATGCACCCACATTCATTGAGGTTCTGCAGCTGTACCACAACGCAATAGGCCTGATGCCTAGGGTGATCCCATGAGACAAACAGACCAAACTACAAGTACCGAAATCAAAGTAATATATATCTAGATAAATTCAAATACAAACAAGGGTCTTTTTAAATGTTGTGATGAATGTCAACGCAGAAGAAAATTCTTATAACTATGATCTGTATTAACGATCTATCGACAAGGGCGTTAATACAGGGAAACTTACAGTTAAGTCTGTCTCAAGCACTTCACGCATGCCACGCAGCAGGTCGAAGACAATGCTGATGTCCGTGCTCCGAGATTCGTGAGCTCGTGGTAAAGATTGCAAATACTTAAGGCACAGGTCCAATTTGGCATCTTGGTCTTGTTCAGATGTTGGTGGCAACTGCAGCAAAAAAGAGAACCACAGAAGCCAAGGAATAATGAGCTGAGGACAAAAACTTAAGAGACTGGAGGTAATTCAGACAAACATGCCAGGACCACCGTGCAACATGCTCATGCGAAGCTATGTCAAGTATAGACAGAGCAATTAATCCTGTCTCTTAACATCATGGCCTTCAGTAAATTGATGCATCATACATAACAGTTTATAGCTATGGGGCTTAGACTAGCATCTGAACACCGAAAGTGCTCTATATCTGCCATTAAATTCATGAGATACTCATTCGTATCAGACAGCAAGAATCGTCTACTGGTTTAAATGAGAAATTAATAATTTTCATAGTACAGTTAATAAACTAAGGTGGATGGAAATATTCATAGGAAAAAATATAATAAAAAAATTGTGATGCACCAAAGAAGATTAGCAGGCTAAGTAGTTAAAGGAGAAATTCTTCACATTCAATAACAGTTCCACTATTACTCCCACGCACACCACGCATCCCACGCACGCCGAGCACTAGGACCATCAAAATATTTAAGAGTACTTTCTCTCAGAACGAACCTGATGGCGAGTATAGAATTTTTAATACTACTTCAACACTCCAGGACATCCTGAAAACTAGATCCCAATATAAATTCATGATCTCAAAGCCAGTACGAAGTATTAAGGTACAAAATGCATGTAACTTGCTGATTATCTGGCAGACTCTTACCTTCATTAGCAGAAGGATGTGACTAAAAGAAAAAGCTCTTGTGGTTGCATCCCACAAAAGATTGAACAGAGCATCGATAGCTTTTGAATTTCGAGAAGCATCCACAACCGCATCTTCGCTTGCCGCTAAATAAGATGAAAAAACAGTAGACAATGCATCCATCGCCTCCGGCCAAAGATCGGCCACTGAAGATTCCTCCAACCCACTCTTCTCAGCCCTCTCTGTCGAACATTCTTCCACAGCTTCTAGTGATGCCTGCTACCAAACTGGTGTTAAAATGTGAACAGAAGCTCTTCTGCTGACATTCCATGCAACTGTTACAAGCCTCGTTACATAATCTACAAGAATGTAAGCTTAGTAAGTAAAGAAAACTGTAAAAACGACAGATTCGAAGTTACTCTGATGAGCTTTTAAGTGGAGGTGTACCTTCTTCTGCTGTTCCATAACGTGCATGATGATTGAGGTGGCATCTAAAGTCCTTAATGACTTTATTGTGGGCTCTGGAGCTAGTTGAAGTATCCGGTGCAAACTTTTTGCTAGCATTGTAACAATCCTCGGAAGAAATGAACAATGCTGGAGGGCCTCCATAAGTGCACCGCACTCCAACTGTCCCAACCATGCACAAAAGGAAATGAAACGTTACTGTCCCCAACAAATACTAGTAGACCATACCTAAATTACTGCCCCATTCATCAAGACCTGCATTCGTTCAAAACCCTTGTTTTTTGCATGTCTGGTTAAAGAGCCTGTTCTTGACATATTCTATAACTACCCACAGAAAACAAGTTAAAAACTTTCCAAAACATTTCAGAACGCTGTACTCCGCAACGCAGTGCAAAATCGTTAAAACATTAAGTCTAAGTAGCATACTGCGGCTCCATCATCCTTAAGTCAATTCAATTTTCTTGGTAATCAAAAAGAGACTTCTATCGTCAATTCACTCTTATAAACACCATGACTTAAGTAAACTTAACCAACATGCACAGCGCACGAGAACAGCTAGGATTAATGCTTATCGGCCTCTACACGGCATCCTAACTCTAGGCTACAATCATAATTACCACCTTCTACACAAGATGAGTGGCAAGGAAACCAGAGAGGACACAACTATTACAGATTCGTCTCAAGTCAGTAGTACTAGCAAACGTAGCATGAGGGTGTCTCAGTGGAAATGTAGCGCCTACAAGAAATAAAAGGAACAATCGATAATTACCAGATTATCCAAAACGCCAGATGTAGTTGCAGCCAGTTCCAAAAATGAGATCACTTCCAGGCGTAAGGGCTCAGTGTCTGAAGATACAAAGATTGAGAGTGCGAACTCTTTAGCGTTTGGATCTCCAGAATCCAAACTAGGAGCATTCTGAACCTTCCATGTAGATTTGGAAGCAACTCCTGGCTCTGAACTGCTCCTTTTCCCTCTTTCAGGAAATCTACTTGAATTTCCAAATCCAAAGTAGAAGAACCACTCGGAAAACACTAATTCCCATACTCCGTCCTTGCGAAACAGATTCACCACAGTAGGAGTACCTTCTAACATCTTCTTGAAGACATGCAGAACATAATGCTGAAGCGTGGTTGAGTGACCACTGGCAAATGAAAGTTGCAAAAGCGAAATGCTTAGAACTCAGACACTATGTTCGCTACAAATCATACAGCAGAAATATGCATTCATAGCTAGACAGATACTTAAACACGTGAACCTAGCAGGAAATGCAGAAATCAAAATAACCAAGGAATGCTTACACCCTAAACCACAAGTACAACTTCCATGTCAATGCTGGCACGTATGAAAAGTTAGGATTATCTAAAACAAAAGGAGGAAGATTAGTACGAGATAAAAGCATCAGACCTGGATGCACTACTGTTGACTTCATTCGAGCTGCCATCATGTGCTTGGAACACGTCAATCAACACATCAATAATAAAACGAGTAGCTTGCTCCCAATAAACACTTGAGTTACCGGCTACCTCAGGTCCTCCTTGCATACCTGCTGCAAAGCTCATAGCATCCCCAACAGGGACCAAGACAGAGCACAGAACCCGGCACAAATCAGCCACTCTCCAATTCCAACTACGTAAATTAATTCCTTCATAGATGAATTCGTTAACGTCTTCAGAATTCCGAACACCGCCAGATGGAACGGATTCCTGGTCCAGAGCTGTAGTGACTTGAAAGATTTGCTGGTTGTTTGGTGATGCACTTGACTGCGCAGGAAAGGACACAGATGCATGCTCTCGTGACCGAGCCTGAGGAGAAAGGTTCGTCCTTACTGAGTTGAACATATTAACCTGAGCTGATAGGGAGTTCTTCTTGGGAGTTACATCTGGAATTGTAAAAGCAGCCCAGCTGATCAATTGGGCAAATTTTTGCACGCCACCATTCTCTCGCATGCTCTGCAGGCTTATAGGGTTCCGAAAGCTGTCGAGAAAACATGAAAGTTAAGGATCTCAAGAGTCGAAGAATATATATTATGCTACTGAAAGTAAAAAGCATCAGAACTCAACATTAAGGGCGAAAGAGGATACATTGCTTCCCTCAAAACCTGCAAAGATAGAAGCTGCAAATCAAATTCAACCGACATGTTATTAATAAACGATTTTTCACGGGTAGCAGCTGATTCACCAACGTTTCTTTCTCTTCTCAGCGTATTACGTACTCCAGCAACACTGTCCTCATCAGGCGATAGCGATCCAAGGCCATCCAACAAAACCTGAAGGCCCCCAATAACTCGGAAGAAATTTTGTGATCGAGTATTCTCCATAAGTGTCTGTTGGAGTGAGTGCAACACAAGTTGCTCAAGAGATGAATCTGATGGGACGCCTTTCAGGCGCAGTATTCGAAGAAGTTTTAGAAGCTCTGGAAAGTAACAACAGATCATCAAAATATTAACTCTGATAATCAAATGCAGCAGAACCTAATAATTCAGCCGTGTTGGCATACCATCAATAAGCATTGAAATGGAAGATATACCATCGTTCACAAAAAGATATCAAGCAATAGAATATGGTGAAAAAAAAAACTTTGAGCTACACACCTTGAGGTGCAACTGGTCCTATAGTTTTGTGATCAACTACATCATATTCAGCAGATGAGTGACATGCACAGTATACGTCACAATTTCCTCAACAAAATGAACAGACGAGAACATAAGGCAGAGGTCGAAAGAGCTCAGGGGCTTTCAAGAACAAAGAAATGCATACCAACAAACCAATTCAATCCTCCAGTCTCCATCAATGGAATTGTGCCGCTTGAAACTCCCGTTGCGTCTCGATTACTTCTAATCCCTGTCGTCTCGAGACCTTTTGAGATTTGCCGAACACCTGGTGTATCGAGTCCAGCATCGGTGGATGATCGCCTATGCATGCTTCGTAGTTTTTTGCCAGAGGCATCTGATGGCTCAAGGACCCTGCCACAATAGAAATAGCAGAGGTAAAAAGAATGTACTACACATACCAACTCTTCACAAGTTTTGATTCTGAACAACGTTAATACAAATATGTAGGACTGGATTCCATTTGATCACTTTGCATTCGGTATAGACGGGAACATCTGCGCATCAATCTGGGATCTGCATGGGCTAAAATGACTTAAATGTGGACATTATCCAGTTACAGAGTGATGTAAATCTTCACTGTTTGAGGAAGACTCTATCTGCATGAGGGACTCTGATCCTTTAAAACACATTGAAAATACCTTCCCTAACGTCATCACAACGACAGCCCGATGATCTCACCTTAATCCCACCGCAGTAGAGGATTTTCCATGATTGTCCTCCAAATAAATGTAGTTTGCTACAATTGATACGATGTTACTAAGCAGAGTCTGTAAGAAGCTGAGTTGAGAAGTGACTAAATCTGGTGTCTTGCCATCTGAAACAACCAGACTAGCTACGCCTTTCAATTGGACGACAGCAGCTGCCACCAACCATATCACAAAATAAGTCGTGAGCAAACGAAATCAGGATGAACAGACACCACCTCCAAACTCCAGATACTAACAGACGATGGACAGACGATCTCGGTTTCGTACCGTCCACCTTGAAACGACTCTATGAAAAAACAGTTACGAGAAACAACAAATGAACACGTCACTGGATCCCTAGAAAAATAGAAGTGGCTATGTTAGATCTACCTCACACAAGCAGCATCAAACCAAAGGGGAGCATCTTCAACTCGAGGAATACCAAGCTTACTGACCTTTCATCACGCCCATCAGGGACTGAAGTCCACCAAAGTATGAGAAAATCTTCTGGTTATGTGAGGCTCGCGTCACTATGTTCAGAGCTTGAGTCAGAAGTAGAGACATAGCCATATCAAGCTCGCTAAGCCACGCGTCCGAGCTGCCATCTGGAGTCGTATTCACTGCATGATAGGGGCAATCAACAGAAATGAGAAGTGAAGCAAAAATCTCTATGCCTCCCAAGATAATATTGCTAAATCATTCCAGTAAAATAGAACTGCCATTGGTTGTTCTACAGACTACACATATAATTAATCAAGACGGTTGTCCAGGACGTTCCCGTCAGCAAGGACACTTGTCAAGAGATTCACTTAACAAATTACTGCCTTTCTTTTCGTAATGTTACACGGCCATCAGTTAGTACTTACAAGCAGCAAACATCTGAATGACTGCCTTCAGCTCTCGAAAAAGTCCGAAGATCACTTTTGTTGGGTGTCCATGTATGCAGCCCACCACAGTCTTGCTATCGCCTCCGTATATGCTACCGTCGCTTTCAGGGGCTTGACTTGATGATTCGCCTCGATGTAAATCCTCAGCAGGTGTCCAATTCGCGAATATCCGAACAAAATTTTCCAAAAAGTATTCTAACGTTTTCTGCGTCTCGTCCTGAAACTCAAATGGCATAGAGTAGATCAGTACGAAAAGGCAACTATATTATGGATATGAACGTGTTGTCCAATCCTAACATCAGTTGAATTATCGTCACCTGAAAAGTAGCTAATCAGTCATGCACTGAACTCAACTATGAAGTCTTAAATAAGTGCTCTCAGCTCTCTAGAAAATGGGAGGGCGTAAATAAATCCCTGAAATGGGAACGCGGATGTGCACTGCAATATTAGGTCTATTAATAATCCCACGCCGTCTTCAAGAACGGTGAACAATTCGTCAGAAATTCAAGAGAGGAATTTAATACCACATACCAGCCCCAATGCCTCTTGGTAATCTTGCCACAACGACCCAAGGAAAGCTTCATCGCCTTCATTTCTGCACTTCCTAACACCCGCCCCGGTTCAGAAACACTAGAATATAACTGCATTGCAAAATTCACTTTACCAAAATTTCAACTCTGCGAACAGTAGAACTTCCACTGCAGGTAGAGGACATAGAGGAATGCCTGAATTGTATATCAGGCCAAGATGGCGCATTCGATCCCTCCCCTGATACGTCAGTTCCGTCCCCCCGAGAGTGTCCTGGCGAGCTTCGGCGTAAAAATGCTGATACCCCTTTCACTAGATGCATTCTCCTCTACCACCCTCCCGCAGTGGAGCTGCAAACCTGCGAAGATCAAACATATCATCGCTTTCATGAAAATGCTTTCAGGAGTGAATGCAGCTTTGACGTAACAGGCACAGAAACGCGGAGGGGTCACCTCGATAGAAAGAATATGGGTATATATGCCTATCCCTCTGTGTACAAGACAGCAAGGACCACTATTACAGTCGTATCAAGAATGAGGAAATAAGCTAGACTCAGCTTCAAGATAATGAATTAGCCCTATTTTTAAAACACAAAGACAAGCGATGACAAGAGTCTCTGACGTCATTTAATCCCACAGAGTACTTTGAACCCTAGAATGACAGGGAGCTAGGATTCGAAGACAGGGGGAAGAAAAGGAACCAGAAGGGATGGGATGTAGGACCCACTGTACGTCTTCGGGTGCGAGGACTCCATCCCGAATCATAAACATTAGAAATCAAACAAAATACGATTTTCCAAATTCTCTTTCAACTTGTATAATGATGCCTAAACCCTCGTCTTAAAGGAAAGCAGATAGCAGCGCTGCTCTCTACATAACATTCGGCAACTAACAGAAGACGAGAGTGCCGGATCAAATAGCCATCAAGAGCACTTAAGATTTGCACCTCCCTTTAACTTCGTCGCCAAAAACCTTCTAAGAAATGCAACGTGTGCACTAGAGGTTACTATTAAGTCCGTGAGGATACACAATTCAGCTGATGCAATGTACGAAATGGCTAGCTGTCTCCGAAGTCTTGAACAAAAACAGTGGAAAACCGCCGATCGACTGTCCAAAACTATATATGAGGTACGAGAACACGATACATCGTCGCTACAAATTGACATTGATGGACTCGCAGAAGACTGATTAGCGACTGTTCCAAGTATCCCATCTCGGAATGATAGTCTAAGGAGAAGTATTTTCGACTGGTGAGAGGAACTATTGGATCTTTGTGCAACCATTATCGGGATTGCAGTCCATACACGTGTGAATGATTGCAGACAGTCCCGCGGAAATTTGATACTTTGAGACGAAGAAAACTCACAGTGCCATGCACAACTCGTGAGGAAGTCGAAGCGTGGAGGTCAAATGGTAAGGGGGCATGGCATCCGCCTCCGGGCCATGATTGGTAAACTCGTCGGTACAGGCGCACAGCGGGAGCTCGAGCGACAAGGACAGTGCCAAAAGAAAGAGGCTACGGATGGAGCACAAATCATGCCTGCGCGAGAAAACAAAGGAGGAGAGGAAATGCCAGCAGGACTGAGGAGCAAGTAGGGCGAGCGAGGAAGGACCAGCGCGAAAGCAGATCGACGAGGGAAGACCAACGTGAGAGCGCGGGAGAAATCCAGAATGGAGTAAGCTAGGAGAGGAAGGAGAGAGAGTGGAAACCCTAAGGTAGAGAACAGGGGGACGACGCAGCAGGAGCAACAGAGCAGGAGCGGAAGGAGAAAGCAAGTTAAGTTAAGCACAAGGGGGACACCGGGGAGACTGGGAGAGGAAAGGCCGGAGAGAAATGGCTGCAGCAGGCAGAGAGGATCGAAGGAAGGAAGGACAGAATAAGGTAGGTAACTTAACCCCTAAACGTCCAAAGTGAGTCTTCTCCAGAATTGAGGATTTGAGAAAAATCATTAGAAAGTACTATTTGGAAGAACATTTTGGAAGTGATATACAAATAAAATTTGTCAACTTTGAATTTTAGATTCCATCCATACAGTTAGATCCACCAATGCTATCATCAATATTTTTCTCATAAATTTTGAAAAGGAAATTTCAAAATTCCTACTAAATTCAATTACAAACAAAATGGTATCATTTTTTGAGTAAAAAGTTGTTGAGATGGATTTGAAATGAGAATCTCTTGACATAGTGATTTTTTTAAAATTTACGCTCTTTAAATCTATGCCTCATTTTGGCATATCTAGTTTTGAACTAGAGTCAATGCAAATTTGGCTTGGTCAACCACTTAACATACTTCCACATTTATAATCATAGAAAAATATATACTCTAATAACATTAAATCGAACTGTTAGATAGGACAACAACTTGATGAAGTATCTCTACAAATTAGGATGACTTTCATCCAAGCAATAATGAGAAAGAAATGTCACTCAGTTTCAATCTATTTGTCATCCAGAAACTAGATGTTGGAGGACTTAGGGGTTAACTTAGAATTAGAACATCCTCAGTTCAGACCTTTAGACCTCTAAATTCACTTGGAAAAGGACATCTTCAATTTCAAGGAACCAATCACATTCTCTATTTGTGCTTGATAAATAGATATCATAGTTGGATAGCATCTTTGGCTTTAAATAATTTTACTAGAAAATTATTTTTTCGAAATGAATTTGTAAGAAAAAATATCAAAGAATATTCCTACTTTAGCAAGTGGTGAACCTTATTTGTAGACATTAATTAAATGTTTTGCACAAAGTCCCTCTAAAATAGATTGTTCTAAAAAGTTCATCTATTTTATTTGGAGTTAGAATTTTAAGCAAAATAAAGAATAGCTTATTTGACAATATAGGGATGGGCAACAATGATATTGGAGTACTCTCCATTTGGGTTTTGTGACTGCATCTTGTTGAATGTTGATGCCCCTTACATGGAATACGACCTTGCCTAAATCATGTAGATTTTGCAATCCAATAGCTTTTTCTTGCCACAATGGATGTCTTAGCAAAGTCATCAACGTCTTCAATGGGACTGTTGGTACCCATCAACAATCCTCCATGCACACAATTTTGGTGCTTTTATGAAATGAATCCTAAGAGAAATTGCCTCTGGCATGCCTATCAATAACTAAACTCAAAGTTGATGGAATCATGGAATGGACTGAAGAGTCCCAAATCTTTTTACTACTTTTATAACATTGCCAATGTTGATACCAATTTTTTGGAGTTGCATGCAATTGTGCTGACCAACTTCTTTGCACCTAACAACTTTAGGCTAGGAGATTGCAACACTAAAGGTGGTACAACATCCTCGAATGTCTTTTCCTTTATATGCTCTCTTAGTCACACCAAAGGTAGGCTTAACATCTTAGAGGTTTATGAGGTTCACCTCTGGGTGTCTTTCTCCAAATCAAATGAGTCTCACCCAAAAATATCCTTTCTACAAGTACCATTTTTGCATATGACATTGAGCAAGGGCGGATTTCTTTTATTCACACACAGCCATCCGCAATGTTCACGTTGCCAGCTGTAGGTGGATCACTCAATAGTTCTAATTGAAAAATTCTCCTTTGCTAAAAATTCCCAACAAAATCTTCAATTGTCAAATTAAAACTCAAATGTTTAGCATCAACAATAAAAGTCAACCCAGAGAGTAGCATCGTTGAAGGCAATGAACCTGTTCCTATCTCCATTTGTGCGCCATACAAACCATACATGAATTGTAGTGCAATGTTACCCCAAAATATAGCGTGCAACTACCTTCCACTAATGTGCCTAATGTCCATCATTTCCAAATACACTTGATGGAAGCAACCAAGTTAGTAAATAAGCTTGGTCTAGAAGCCCTTCAAGTAATGCAAGATTGTATTTGTTGCAAATTTGACTTGAGATTCACTCTCAGGTTTAATCGCAAAAGACATTATGCTCAACAAAGGTGGTAGAAGCCATAGGTCACAATTAAATGTTTAGTGCACCTTAGATTGTGACAATGCCTAATTAATTACATATAAACTGAGATCATAAGCAGAATCTAACACTTCTATCTTGTCTTTTCTAATACCTTTTGATGATTGACAAAGACAAGCATGATCATGGACACCATGCAAGTCTAAAGTTTGCCTTCGCAGGCAGGCATGGATAGACTAATTTTGCATTTTGGGCGGGATTTTGGAGTAAGTGGACATGTTTTCATTTCCATCGGGTAGACAAGGTCTTTTGCAAAATTGTGGGCGTGGATTGTACAAGCCTAGCTTCCATTTTTGAATTCATTGTATAAGGTTGATTTCAAGCCGGATTTTGTCATTTTGCTTTGTTTTTTTGTATTGTTTGCCTTCTATATGTCGCTTTGTTTGGCTTCATTTTGCCTTGTTTCGTTTTATTTATAAATTTGCCTTCATCTATAAATTTCAATTAATATCTTAAAGGACATTCCAAGCTCCATTGGCATTTTGAAAGTCAGTTTTGTTAATTTCCTCATGGATCTTAATTTTAAATGTTTTGGAGTTTGGTTTTGTTTTTTAAATAAGCTTTAACAAACTAATTTTTATCCCAATTTTTTTTTCAAGATTGTTAAAGTTAAACTATCTTTGTAACACTTTGAAGATGGCATCCTGAAAGCTCAAAATACTCCATTTTAAAACTTTTCTAAGTTTTTCTTAATATAAGCTTAAAGAGTACATCAAATATACCATAAAATTTGTCACTATTGTTTCTATTTTTCTTAAAACATCATACTATTTTAAGTATTTTGGTAATTATTATGATTATAGAAGTTTCTGTAAAAATCCATGTAAATTTCAATGTGTCACAAAGATTGTATAATTTTAATAAATGATTTAAAGTAAAAATATCACTGTGCTTTTCATAAAATTCCCTAAAGTATCAACTCAATCCTTTATGATAATTTTTTTGTAACTAAAACTCAATAGTAAAAAAAATTCAGATAAGAAAATTCAAAATCTTGTAATCTAATTGTGCAAGGTGCAAAAAAACTTATTTTCTTTACATAAAATCATTAAATACAAGTCTTGCAATCTATATGATATTATGATCAAAGTTTTTGAAATTTCTTTTATACATTTATCCACTTGTTTAGTACAAGATCCAATAGTTAGATATGTATAAAAAACAATTTTCAAAGATTTTTGTTCTTTGCAATAGAAATGATAGTTTTGAGTGTTTTTTGACCAAAAAAAGGTCATGGTCCTTCACAAAATAGACTTTTATAAATGACCAAGGCATTGTGATACTTCCTTGAAGTACTCCAAAATTCAAACAAAAGACAAAGGAGAGAAGGTTGTAAAGGAAATAGTTCTAATTTTCTTGAAAGACAACTAATTTTAAGAAATAAAATAAAATAATCAATTATATTCATCTTAAATTTAAAATTTAAAATTTTTTATAATAATATTTTTTAGATGATTCATTATGAATAAGTAAATATTTTTTTTGATGATTTTGATTTTTGAATGCGGTTTAGAGTTCAAATCCTTTGGTGAGCTTAGAAGTATTGAAAATTCAAGTATAAAATTGATATTGGGATTTTTGAAACCTCAAAGTATTGTTTTTATTTGGTATGCTAAAATATATTATTGAAGTTTTAATATGCTAAGACAAAACTTCAATAATCTCTATGCTTATACATAAAAATAAAACTAGGGCCTTCAAATTATCTAATAATCCAATGCTAAGTAATTTTAATATGGTTAAAAATGAAAATTTTGTCAAAATTGTCAAGATTGCAATAAAAACTTCACTTGTGCAACTAGACTCTTAGTGGACCATCGCTTGCAAAAATATCATGTATTGTAAATCTAACTAGTTTATTAATCCTTGTCAAAATAAAAAAAGAGTGAATTCAACCAAAAATATGTGTTTATAAATTGCTTGAATCCAAATTGCAAAATATTTACATTAAATAATCTTGTGACCCTAATACATGATAATAAAATATCAATTTGAAGTCTTTAAAATACAAAAAAAAGAATGCATGTGTGAATATAAACAAAAAAAATTCCAAGGTACTTGCTATAAGTGTTTTCACGTTTTCCCTAAATGTAATTACACATATAAATGAAATAATTTTTTTGAAATATCAAACAAGAAAAAATCAGAACTATTACATAGTTTAATCATTTGATGAGCTTTACATTTGAGTCTCCAAATAAAGTTCTAAATATGCAAATCAAATATTAACTAATTGCCAAAAGATACTAAAATTATTCATAGACTTTTGATTTCACTAGTAAAAACTTAAACATTAACAAAAAATTGTATGCACCATCTCACTTCTAGGCTTTTAGGAACTCTTTAAATTTTAGTTCACTTTTATCTTCTTGTTGAAATTTGAATAATGTGTCTATAAAGCATTCCCAGAAACATCAAACAAATATTAGCTTTTGATAACTCCAATTGTTACTTGCAAGACAACCAAAATTATTCATTTTTCATGAATAGTAATATTCAAACTTGAATATTGAATAAATAGCAATAAAACCTAATTCATTCATTTTTCATGAATAGAAATATTCAAACTTGAATATTGAATAAATAGCACTAAAAAATAATTCATATGATTCTATTTACATTATAGTATTAACTTTGATACAAAAAACTTGTTCTTTGACTTGCTCCTAGATTTGTTTAAATGATAGAAAAAGGTAGAAATGCAAAAGACTTTAGTTGCTAAATGATAAAAAAGGTCAGAGATACAAAAGTGAAGACATTACCTCTTGTAACATTCGCCACTGTTCATCATGTTGTTCATCAAGTACTCGCCATGGAAGACCAAATGCAAATTCAATTGTATTACCTTGTGCCAAATGGGAAGTTGCCACTACATTTCTCTGCAATAAATTCAAAATCATGCTCATTTATGTGTTAATTGAGATATGATATTCTAATTTATAGAAAGATTGAATATGTTTTTACTTTCAACATATCTACATTTGGTAACAAATAGTGAAAAGGACTTGCATTTTGTAGTATGAATTACAAAATTATAGATTGTATAAAAAATAAATAGTTCTTCAAGAACTAAGCTGATATCAATTGAAATTTACATAATCATCATGGATGTGATCTCGCCCTTCTTTAGGAAATTCAAGATGGCCATGATACTTTAATAATTGTGGGGCTTTGAATTCAACGTAATTGAAAAGAGTTGCAATCACAAGCCTACGCAGCCATTGAAGCCAAATATTCAAAAAATTATATTATATTTATTATCAAATACTAAATAATTATTAAACTATCTTGTGATTTAGCTACTACCTTCACGCCTATTAATGAATAATGTTGTATAATTAAAAACCAAATTTTTATTAAAGTAAAAAATAAAAAATAAAAAATAAAAAATATCCAAGATATCAAATATATAACTATAACATCATTAAATAGTCAAAAAAAATCATTCAATAATCCTCAAATTGTAAGTCTATAATCCATGTAAAAGACAAAAAAAGCCTTTTGCAAAAAGAATTTGTTGTTTGAATTAGAATTGAAAACTGAAAATTTTCAAACAATGAATTCAATAGAAAATTTGCTAAATAACAAGCTAGCATACCTATTTGCCACCAATACATATTTTGACTCCATTTCATGAATGAAACCTTGAGCTTTTTTGGCTGATGGAAGCTTTAATAGCGCCATAGCTAGAAAGACAAAACATCATATTTTAGACTTGACTATAAGATAAATTTGTAGTTATTAAAGGTTGACAAATCTTCTACCAAAATAATAGTATTCACAAGGTACAACTCTAATATTTCATTCATTGAATTGCTCATAGACTATTAATTAAATAGAAGAGCTAAAATAAAGAATGACTCACTAGTTTGATAATTGGATGACATGGGAGGTACAATTCGCACTTCACATCTAATTCTCATAATATGAGTAAAAAATTCCTGCATAAATAAAGGTTTATTAATAGTCATACTGTGGCATATGATCTTGTACATACCTGACTATTATTTCAAGTCTCAAACAACAATCACTAATTCAAAAAGTGGCAGCTAATTAAAGCATGAAAAAATTATTGTGTATACTACAAGCTAATTTTGGAACTGAATCAGGATCAAAAAATCATTCCAAACTCTAAAGTTACAATGTGCATACTAAAAAATACTAACTGCCAATTCATCCGAATGAAGTCCGGGAATTAGATTCTTGAGCAATAGGACCCTATTGCTTTGAATTGCTGGAACTAATGATATATTCCAATCCTGCAATATTCAATCCAAACATTTATCAACATATTTACTAAATCTATTTAGTTTATATTGCATAAAAATAAAAAATATCCTAAACTATCAATATTGAAAATATAAATATTTTTAATCAATATCACCTCAAATTTTGGCTTGAAGATTTGCCCTTGAGGTTTCTGTAACATCATAACATTTAAGTATGAATCCAACAATTTTATTCATCACCATATCAATAGTATCACATGTCAATATATGGAAGTACATAATGATGAACTATAATATAGAACTAATGAAAGTACCCAAAATTGGAATTTTCATCAAATGCAATAACATGTGTTCAAAATAATCACACTTTTTGAAATAGGAGACAACTCAATTATGCTTTTAGAAATGCCATTTTTACATTGTTCTTGAAAGGAAAGGCTATAAAATAAAGAGAAATATATATATATATATATATATATGGAGAAAAATATAGGTGTAGGCATCCAAGAATTTACAATGCTTATACAAAAAGCTTTGAAATTATGATTAGGTGACTATTCATTATATGACCGACATATTTGATGGTGATGACTCCAATAAATTTATGATCTGACCAATGTTTCTATTTGTCAGATCTTTACTAGATGTAATTCTAAATAATTCTAGATAATTTGATCCATGACAACATAGATCCTTTGTTATAGATGTATTTCTTTTTTTATTAGACATGTGCAGAGTTTGAGAGCCAATTTGACTTTAATTTGTACTAATTTGCATGAAGAAAATCTTCATTTTGTTTTAGAATTATGTTAATGTCATTAGTTTGCAATACCTCTTTTGAAGTGCCAATACTTGTATATGGTATATTCAAGTCCATCTCCATTACACTGGAATTTAGAGTCTTGGCATTTAAATTATTTCTTGCAGGTAGTACGTTTCCAATTTGTAAAATAGGTACAGCAGAAATCATTCTTGAACTTTGAAGGGTGGCAATAACAACACCTTCAGTAGATTTCTTTTGAAGTTTAGGACATTCTCTCTTTTCAACTAAAGAATGAGGACTTTGTAGTACAGGTTTGATGTTTTTGTTTGGTGTCCCTTCACCAAATGTATCTTCATTTTTCCTTTCAAAATTTTCAATGTTTGTTCTTTCATCCTTAGTAGTATCTTGCTTTGAGTAGTCTAAAGAAATAGAAGAACTTAACACCTTGAATGATCCACTTTTCTCTTCCTGTTGAATTATTGCCTTAGACATTGAGGAAACAAGTGATGTGTTTTTAGTTGGCAAAACCTCCAGCCTTTGATTTGACTTGATCTTTGATGGTGCTAGAATAGCAAAGACTAAGCGTTCATAACGTGCATCAAACTTTTCTATTGGTATAGCACTCACTTCACTTTTGAATTTTTTGTGAATATGTGATTCATTATTTTTCTCTACAACATCAATCTTATGTGACTTCGGTACCAAATTAGAGCTCTTCCTCTTGAATTTTCTTTTCAATGAATCTCTTGGTGAAATAAGTGGTACCTTATAAGCAAAGGAATGCATACCTTTCGTTGCACCCTGATGGAAGGCAAACCAGATGTATGAAAATGGCAATGTATTTTAGAAGCACATATCTAAAAATAGGTGTTCAAAGACCAAACATTTTATTGATACATCATTGATATTATAAAACTAAAACTAAAATATTTCTTTTACTACCTAAACAAAACAAATACATCAAACTTTAAAAAAGGACATTTAAAATTCATTAAATGCATGAAACCCATTTTAATGTAATAATAAACTAGGATTGTAAATTTCAAGTGAGCTCAAAATATATTCTAGTAGAAAAGCAAGAGAAGTAAGCATTCCGTTGTATAAAAATTGAAGCTTGAAGATGATGTAGATGGTAGGAATCTTATTTAAGGTTAACAAAAATCAAACCTTTGAAGATGACTGCCCACTAATCTTATCCATAAGCCAATCTTTTTTGTTGTATATTTTTTGAGCTGCATCCCATCAATTTTCTTTTCCTTCAAATCGTTTGGAGTTTGTTATTGGAAAGATGTCTTTTCACTATGACTACAAGATCATTAATATTGAAAAGAATTGCAAAGTTTTAGATTAAATGATTGTAAAGAATTATCATGATAAAAAATGGATTAATTCAAACATCTACAATTTAAATATATACAAAGATTTTTATCAAGGAACAACAATCTTAATAAAAAGTGATGATGGTTGCAAAAACTAAATCAATTGGCATAGAGTACCTCCAATGGCTTCTTCTATTGTATCAAGACCAACAATCTCCTTGTTGGTAGGATCATACCCTCTACAAAAAAAGTAATCAGCTGCTTCAATTTGTATACTAGAAGGCATCTCATTGAAGTGTTCTTTTGCAGTGCAAAGAACAATGCATCTGCTAGTTATATTATCCTGAATTGAGATGTTGATAATAGCCAATTAGACATAATAAAAAATATATGTAATTATCTGTAAATTATCATATTCACTATGGTATTTTTGTAATAAGTGATGAAAAATTCAAATCACGTAACTACAATCCTTACCAATAAGATATCATATTCCACACCAAGCCCTTCTCCAGATGCTAAAAATAGCTCTTTTGGATCTGGAATGCAATTCAAACCTTTTACGTATGGCGGAAATTCAGAGCTTGAAAAGAAACTCCGAATTTTGCACATCTTTTGATCCTCTTTTTGAAACAATGTGATAATTTTTCCAACATGACCATCCTTTAATTTCAATGGACATTGCACACAATCTCCAAGTGTAAACAATTCACCATGTATAGTGACAGACTTGTAATTAATGCCCATTAACTTTGCCCCCCATACAAATTTTGTTTTATCAATACTTTGAGCATTGTCCATCTTAAATGTAGATTTACTATCTTCCCTAAGCTGTTTCAAGTGTAGTATGGTTGATTTTAGATTGAGGCAAGAAGTCAATTTTATTTAGACTAAAAACTTGACTTGTTGCCAATTAATTTAATATAAAACTTTGCCAATTAATTTAATATATGCTTTGCCAATCAGTTATGCCTTATATAATACTTAGAGCCATTTTTCTACTATCAAAAATTATAGGAGGCAAAATCAAGAATTCTTTATTAATAACATTTCTTTGTCACTTGCTTCAATTTATATCAATTTATACCATTCTTTATACAATCTTTAGGTATTTTTTGATTGAAAAAACAAAAACAAAAACAAAAATTACAAAAAATAACAAAAAACCAAAAAATGTCACAAATTTACTCTACGTGCAATTTGATAAGAATTAAAAAACTTCTAATACCATGTTCAATGCTTCTATAGTCACTAAAAATACAAAAAACATACTCACAAATCTTATAAATGAAGTTAGACTATACAAAAGGCATTTGTTTAGAATAAATAATTAATACAAATCTACCAACTCAAATGAATGTTAAACCAAAAGATATGTCTATACAATTTTAAAAGCAAAATTTTGCAATGATCAATAGGTTGAATATAAAAAATAATGATTGAAATAAACAACCTCTTTATAATAATTTGTTTTTAATTGCATGCAAAGATTTCGAATATAACTACTAAAGTTGCATAAATGAATGCCAACAATAACATTGTTGTCATTTTGTGGGCTTATGTATTGCAAAACTTCAATATAAAAAAATCATAACTTTTGACATTGCGGCTCAAGTTCCCTTGAACCAACATCTATTCAATTGACAAAACTCACACCTCTTTTGTTGGTCACTACAATAATGATATTTATATTAAATCTCAATGAGACACTTGACATAAATGACATTTTATTTTAGTCAATTATTAAATAAAAATATTTAATGAATTATAGTAAATAATATGATTTTTGTTTGTTTCTACTAAAATTAGTAAATAAATTTTGTATTTGTTAGAGGTATTTAGAACAATCTTCCATATTCACATTTACACTTGTATAAGATGTCTCATTACAAATAAAGTATAGTTAAGAAAATATTTAAGTTAGTATTTGAAAAATATTAATGATAAATTTCCAGGTTGTTGATTGCTATTGCTAATATTATAAAAAATGCAAAAAATTTGAATTGGATAATTTGAAATTTCTTTATAAAAATATGAACACTTGAAGTTGGAAAATACTGAGCCTAATAGGTATTGAAAGATGTTGAATTTGTTGAATTTGGCATTATTTAATTTGATCATGAATTGAATGGTACATGCTAGCCTAAATATGCCCTTTAAATATTTTTATTTATAATTTTTGATGTATAATGCAACAATCTATACAAATTCTAAATTTTGGTAATTAAAATCCTAAATTCTTTGTAGACCCTAAACTATTGTAGTATTGTATATATGATGTTGTTTACAAAAAGTCTCATCTAAAAGTGCAAGAACTTCACATGCAGTGAAAAGCAGCACAAAGTTATGAGGTTTCAATTGTAAATTTGTTTGAATAAATGCTGCTACAAGTGATTGAAAGCAAGAAGAAAGTAATACTAAAATTGATCATGATAAAAACACTAGTGGTGAATTCTTGATTATGTTTTTGACCCTTAAGAATATACAAATTGTAGGTGAGTTTTTAGTGTAATAATTCATAAGCTATCAGTAATGCCAACCCGGCAAGTGATAAATAAGAGAACCTCTTTCAAAATGGTGCAAAAAAGTAGGTAGATAGGAGGGATGGTGTAAGAAATCTAAAAACAAAGTGGCCAATGGCAAATACCTATGTGTTGTTGCATGCGCATTATGTGTTGTAATTGTTGTTGTGAGTTGAATTGCATTGTTATAATGTGGCATAACAAGGATGGCACTATGTCATAGAGTCATCACGACCACTAAAAGAAATATTTTGGAAAATGCATTAGCTGAGATGTGAGGCAAGGAAAAGGGAATTTTTAGGCCTATTCACTTTAGTGTGAACAAGTAGTATGTTGTCAGAATATTAAACATTAAATTTTTTAAAATAAAAAATAATAATAACATTTTTTTTAAATTCAAAAAGCTACTTAAACATCATTATTTGATGTGGTAGTCTTTTGACTATGTCTTACTACTAATGTGGCACAGTTTCTATGTTCCCAATAGTTTGAGTACTTGCAAACCCTTCAAGGTCCAAAATCTCATGTAAATGCATTTAATTTGCAAAACCAAATTTGTAGGATGTAGAATAAGTTCAAAAGATAGTCCACAAGACAATTTGGTATAGATTAAGCTTTGGACCTCTTCTTCTTAAAATTGTCTTTAATTAATAGAATGATTATTAAGGACAAATTTTATTATTTCTAAATTAGATGGATAGCTATATTTGACTTGGTAGCTAGTACAATAATGTACCAAAGAAAGCATTGTTTATGGAAATAGGCAGTGCCTGCTTCTTTTGAATGTACCAAAGAAAGCATTGTTCGTGGGAATAGGCAATTCTTGTTTCTTTTGAGCTTTGATAGCTAGTACAACAATGTACCAAAGAAAGCATTGTTCATGGGAATAGGTAGTTCCTGCTTTTTTTGAGCTCATTATCATTGTGAGAGAATGTCAATTTCAAAGTCAAATACTCATGATTTTAAAAAAGGGTACATGTGGCATTATTTCATTCATTGTTAAATTTTTTTGAAAACTCTAAAAAAGATACACATATAACAACAATAATTGCAATCAAAAAGCTTTTATAAAACATTAAATTACACACACAAACAACAATATGAATCCAAGCACAACAAGATTCTAAGCATTCCTACTTGCATCAAACCCTAATTGTCTAAAACAAAAGCCTAACTCCATCAAATTGTAAAACTTCAGCAATTGTGTCAATTGCAACTAAATTTCTTTGCTCCAAGGTAGAGTTCCACTTTGAACCCTTGTTCAAGGCCAAGAAATCCAAAAATGAAGAAACAACTTTGTAAACAATACCACTTTGAAGCAATTGAAACAAAAAGGAAACTATCAACACAAACAAACACTCATGAATCTCCTAATGAAACAACAAAGCTCTCAAGGAGCTCACAGTAATATGAAAGACTCTAGAGGAATTGGATAGAACTTTGAAGCAGCTCATGCGTGTTATTGACAATGATAAGAAAAAACACCTTCAAACAAGAGGCTTCGACATCTTCTGCAGTTCCGCCAGCTATGACATCACAAAGTTTAGAACCTGCGGTTTGTCAATAGTTATCATGTAGTTATTATTGTTTCATGGGTTTGAATGTTAATATATAGTTTAGTGCCTCATTGCACTGCATTACTTTACAATTTATTGCATCGTTACGATGCATTACTTTTAGTTGCAAGTAATGCATTGTAATAATGCAATAAATTGTAAAGTAATACATTGTAATGATGCAACAAATTGTATATTTTAATGTGAACCCATGCAACAACAATAACTACATGATAACTATTGACAAACCGTAGGTTCTAAACTTTGTGATGGATACTTTGAAGATCATTTTCTAATTGTTGCACCAAGGCAGGTTGTATCCAAAGAAAAACAAAAATGCAATTACAACATTGCCGATTATAAGCTAGGGTTTTATGTTTTTCTTGAGAATTTCAAATGCAAGCTAAATACAACAACAATAAAATAGACAAAGACAAACATGAATAAAAAAAAATCATAGCATTGAAAATCTTATTGTCTAAACTCCACCCAAACTCAAGCACCTGATGTCTAAAGCGGTTGACGTCCACAGCCAATTTACAAACACTTCCACAATTATATATTGTGTCAACCGCAGAGCCACCTTCTTTGTTCACATGCCAAGTTGTTGTCCTCACCGCATCTACAAACGTCCACATATCACCACCATTGACAACTCTGCTTGCATCTGCACCTAATTCAGCAAACACTGAATTCCTCCAAATCACCTAAATCACACAATTCACACAATTCAGTGAGACAGAAGACAATTGCTTGCCCCAAAGACACAATTGGACACCTCCTTCAAAATCTTGTTAATGTGTTAAATCCTGGAATGCAAACCTCACAAACAACTTCAGCGTCAGAGAACATGCCCAACCTACCCAAGACGCCTCAGCCAAATCTCAAAGCAAAGCCAAAAGTCGGAAGCAAAGCCGGATGCCGTTGCAATCTCCAACCTCTCCACCAACATTCCTCTGCTCCCACACTTACGAACGCCAAATCCTATCGCAAGCGCCAAATCTTATCCGCATCAGCGGTACCTATTTTTTCTTCAGACGGAGCTGCATCAATGGCTAGGAGAGGCGTCTTTGGATTTTTTTGCAAGATCTATGATCAATGTCATTCGCGACAGTATAATCAACGGTGATGGGAGGGATTTTTTAATCCAATGGCTAAGGTAAAACAATGGCCATTTATTTAGCAAGGAAGAGAACCAAAGAAGGCTTGGTTGCCTCTTTTGGATATATTGGATGGTCTACTATAAATTCAAGCAATATTCTATTACAATCTCATTTTAATAATACTAGTAAAGGAAACTCTTACTTGGCACTTACAAATCAACTTTCTAATAAAAAAAAACTTATAGTAATCCTTCAATTAATATCATACTACTAAAATCATAACTCCCTCTGTAATATCACAAATTTTATCATTAATAATAGGGGCTCAAGCTTGCTATGCTATGCCTTCATTGTATCACATATTAGTAAAATTTTGATATATTTGAATAGAATGCATAATAATGATTTCAATAAGTATTTGAAATAATTAACTTTAATATTTTATAAAAATGTTTTCAATTATGCATACATAAAAATAATATTTCACACAATGTTATATTACAGGAATAGAGTAGTAGTTTGCAATCACCTCTGTAATATCACTTTTACAGCTTTTATGATTTCAAAATTCTATTGCTACTACCAAATGATTTGAGAAATTTATTCATTTCACTACTAGAAGATCCATGACCAAAATAACAGAATTAGAACCTAAAACTGTTGATTACTTTAGTTGTTTCGGTCACGTTGTCCCAGTCAAAATATAATTGAGATCTGTTGTTTTGTCCTATTGATTTGGCCCCGCCTTAGTTGGACTTCATTTTGATGGTCAACACCACTTCAGCACAATGAGGATGACATATGGCACATTCTACAGTAATATGCACAAAAGATATTTTGTTCACATTTTGACGACATTCATAACTACTCATTTACATCTATTCATTTTAGTCCAATGAAGTTACGTGCACTACTGTTATTTCTGCCCCAATAGTTCTAATATTGGAAGTAGCCTACACCTACTTTTATTTTTACGGTGCTATTTTTTGCCAATTGTGCTACTCCTACTCGGTTAGACATTCTGCGACATTTGTAATTGGACATGCACCGGTGATGTTGAATGTCCTTCACGTGTATAGGTGTAATTTGTTCGAAGTAATTCATTTCATTGAAGGGTATGTACAAATTGTATACATATCTAAAGAGTATCCTCAAGGTTTTCACATTCTCATCCAACGATTGTCAATCGTAGGTTTCAGGATCGATCTTGCTATCGACCGGTTTCTGGGAGCTCTGCACCAATAACTACGTTGACAGCACTACACACAGGCAAGGCAGCGGCCCTAAAAAGCATAACTCAAGTGCACAACGAGTTACTACCTTCTCCTTCTATCTCTATGCAATTCCTTACTACTCCAGTCCTGCAAAGTCTAGTCCTTCAAGCTATAGCCTTGCCATTTCTTGTCCTTGCCATCGCTGGCATAACGCAGCAACCTCATTTCCGTAGTTTAGGATGCAACCCCTTCCTTCAATTACCTCCACCATACATTTTGAAGCATAATCAACAATTACCGTGACTTCAAGAACCCCTCCTTAGTACCAAGGCAACTTTAGCAAATCCACATGCAAATTCAGCAAAACTAGCACTGCGTTGACTCGCACATCAATGTCCTTTAAAAAGTTCCATCGGAAACCTCAAATTCGGCGTTGACAGCTAGTCTGCAAAATATTCCAATAATGACTAATTTGAATTACAACAATGGAAGGTGCTCTCGCTTACCACTATGAGTGCCGGAAATACGTCACTCACTTGCTCCACGATACTAATCAACAACAAAAGTCCCTCCTCTTGCAAGAATGCAAAAATTATTCCCTAGTAAAAAACCACAGTTGCATGGTCACACACTGACCACCATTGAAAATTTCTCATATGTGGTCAATTTGTTTCATTTCAGAGGGTCTTCCCTCACATTCACTCTGCAGTCACCATCCTGCAAAATTTGACAAGCTGTGACTTCTGGTGCCCAAAACAACATAGAACTGTTGGATTTCTGTCATTTTGGTCACCATTTTCCAGTAGTGATATTGAAGCAACTTTGGAATTCACAACAATTAAGTTGTTCATGAAGTTTTTGAAATTTGTAAATTTTTCTTTTCAACTCACCAAGTTTTGGGGTTGCCATTGTTTGTAACAATTGAGTCAACTTTTGAATGCATTACAATAAATGTATATCTTTTATAGTAACCATTGCATATATTTCATTCATCATTCAATAAATTTCTATTGTACATTTCAATATATGCTTACTTATAAACAAAATTATACAAAGATTTTAGTAATTTATATTTGGAGATTTATTGAAATTTTTGTTTTGCATTTTATCTAATATATAAAAATTCTAATAAAATTTTTAATGATGAATGTGTAGCATAGCAAGTGCCAACTGCTAGTTCTAATCCTAAAATTCTTTTGTTGTAGTAATACCAAGTTGATCTAGCACAATCTACCTTCATACCTTGTACCGAGACAAGAAGCAAGTGAATGAAGACATAAGAAATGTGAAAGAAGATGATTTGGTGAATCAAAAGGTAAGTGTTGTGGAGGATTTTGTATGTTGTAATTAATGTGCTAATGCCCTTGTAGGCATTAGTCACATTAATTATAAAATCTTCTATAGCTCTCTAATGTGTTGGGACTAAATTTTCTTAGAATTTATATATATTTTTTACATTATGTAAGACACATAAATGCTAATTTATATAAGTAAGAAAGGCTTTTCAATATTTTGAACAATTTTGATAAAAAAAAAATTTAGAGTTTCATAGGGGACTACTTGCAAAAGAAGGCTTGCAAGAAGCTCCCTACCCTTGCAGTAGCCTATAAAAAATGTGGCTCTCAACAACAGCATCCGCCTCTACTACAATTGCTTTGGGTCAACTTGCACGGCTCTCAGTCACCTGCCAGTTGTTTTCAAAGAAGTCTTTTTGCCAGCTCTCTTGTTCCAGGCCGCAAAAAAATTTCTAGCCCCGTTCTACAACCAAATTCTTAATTTGCCTTTATCCCTTCAAAAATCCATTTGGCAAGCTCAAACCAAGAAGGTGGTGACTCCACCACTCCCCCCTAGAGAACTCATTTAGTAGGCTACTCCCAAGAAGGATAATCCCAAGAAGGATACCAACATTTCCTTCATTGAAGGAAGTGTTGATATATATAGAGAGAGAGAGAGAGAGAATTTTAACCCCTAAAGGCCCAAGGCCTTTTTTTTTTAGCTTCTTGAAATTTGCTTTGGATTGATAAAAAAGACAAGATAAGTTTCATGAAATGTTTTTTGAATTGTAAGCATTCAAACTCAAACTAGACATGTTAGACATCACATGGAAAAAGAACATACAACAATATCATTTATGGATTGAATGATTATAATATTTGATCATGAGGGTATTTAAAATTGAGAAAGTGATTTGAAGTCTTTCAATCCTCTTTTCATATATTAAATCTATAAAATTTGTCACCAAACAAATATGAGGTTAAAGGTTATAATATGCATAATTCCAATCAATTTATTGCTTGTGAAAATCTATTCTTTTGTTTCTTAAATAAATTAATAATATGATTTTTCCTTCAAGATCTAGTGTATATGAGGCTCATTTCCAAGAGCCCTCAAGACTAGAAAATCAAGATTTCAGTGCAAAACTATTTTTAAATATGATTTAGACTTCAAAAAAACTATCGTAACCTAGTAATATGAACTACTAAAAATATCTACTTGGAGAGGTTTTATTAAACTTCAAAGTATAGTAGAATTATTGACACCAGCCAAATTTGGTGGCCGGAGAGATTGATCCCTCTATTGCCCCGCCTTTGGATGATGGGGGATGGCGGGTGCCAATTCTATCCATCCTGTCCCCATTACAAAGTTTAAAACCTGTGGTTTGTCAACAGTTATCATGTGGTTATTGTTGTTTCATGGGTTCCTACATTAATATATGTCGCAACCGGAATTTTTGGTTTTCCTCTGATTGTCTAAATAACGGAACGGAAACAGGTAATTAGGATCCGTATCCGGTTAGAAGGGCAGAAGGAAACTACGGATAGGCAACGATAATCTAGTAAGGAGAAAATTGTATCTGATCCGGTCAGAATGTTAGTATTCAGGAGCGGAATCATATCCGGATTTCACCTCAAAATGGATTAGAGTTGGACCAGATCGAGAGAGGACCGGACCGGAAAAGGTCATGATGACGTGCCAGGGGTCCTGAGAGTATATAAGGGCTGGTCGTCCTCATTTTCACTCCTTTACTCCCCTTGAGCTCTGGAGCTGACCTTGAGCGCTTTTTCGCCTCCGTCCGTGCCAGAGCCGTTGATGTATGTGCGCTTCCGGCTAGGTGTGTCTGAAAGTGTAGGAAGAGTAAAGAACGTGTGGGTTGCAGGTTTTGTGAGTGCTTTCCGGTTGAGATCGGACGAGAGGAAGTGAGGAACGGGACGTGCGGCTAGGAGAGAGTGAGGTAACAATCGGTAAGGGTCCAGCGGTCGTCTGGTGTCTATGCCTCAGCTGCGTAAGACCAGACCGGGCGCTCCCAGTTCCTCCTCCAACGTCAAGCTCCGGAAGATAGTTCCGGTCATTCCTATGGAGAAACCGGCCCGGACTAAGCTGATGGAGGATCTCAACGCCATGGGGTGCCTTGTCCTGATGGATAAACCCTAGGGGTTTCATGAGGAGCGGATGGTGAGGGAGATCAAGTGCAAGGTGTCGAATGAGTTCGACAACACTCTCCGGGGCCGCCCGATCGAATGGGAAGAAGAACGATGGAGGGAAGTTTACAACTTCCGGATGGAAGGTTCCGGTATGGCCGGGCGGAAGGACGAGTTCATCCATGACAAATTTCATGGAGAGCCGAGTAACAAGGACGGGTACGCGGTCCTAGACTGTAAGAACGATCGGCATCGTAACCTCCTTCAGTTCCTGGTTCCGATCATCCACCCGGAGAAGCCGACGAGGGTGACGATGACCCTCGGCAACACCATTTTCGGTTCCCTCAGTGGGGAACGGAAGGTGAACTGGGCCCGGATCTTTTCCGATCTGGTGTCCTAGCTGGTGACGAGGATCGGAAAGATTAGGGCCACTCCTTTGAGTCCCTACCTTTTCCACCTCTACCAGCGGAACCAACTTCTCACTCCTACTGAGGAGAAGACGTGGGGTGTTCAGGAATCGATCCTGAAGTATGGAGAGTCGGGTTCGGATGACGAGGTGGAAGAGCAGACCGGATCCGAACTCGAGACGGAAGAAGAAGAAGAGGAGGAGCCGTCCCGACAGAGGAAGCGTCAGAAGACGACGCCTCCTCATAAGAAAAGACCCCCGTCGAACCCCCGGTCCACACCAGAACAGGGACCGGATGTTGAGATGCCGGATCTCGAGGATCCGACCGACCCGTTCAACCAGTTAACGGTTGTCGTGGCCGGAATACGGGTGGACTGGGAGGTCATGCGGAGGACTTTGAGCACTATCTCTGAACTGGTGGGTGCACCAGTTGATAGCGATTTGCTGGGTAAGGTGGGACAATTCTTGGCCGATCCGGAAGAGAACCGAAAACAGGAGACGGAGATCCGTCGACTTCAAGAGGAAGTCGATACTCTGAGGGCGGACATGGTCACCCTCAGGGAAGACAAGGCAGCAGTCCGGGAGATGGCGGAGGCAACCCGGAAGGTGGCTGAGTCGGTGAAGGGCACTCTTGGAGAGTCCGGATCCACCGCAGTCAAGGCGGCCTTATTTGACCAAGGGATGCACGAGGAGAAGAAGGTATCCGGTTCCCGGATAGTTTGGATCCTCAGCGACTTCACCGATCGAGTGGAAGCATCCTTAGTGGCAGCACGAGAGGTGGCCGAACGGATGGACATCAGCCGTCAGAAGCTGAACGGGTCCTTATTCTCCCAGGAAATCCACCTCTCGGACATTTCAATGCCGGATTCGTTTCTAGGAGGAGGATCGAATCCGGGTGAGCGCAAGGATCATACACTCGAGTCACGGAAGAGTCACAGGAGACCTGGAACGGGGCAGCCAATTCAGATAGATTCGTCGCCCGGGTCAGATCTTCCGGATCCAGCTGCCGGTGAACGGAGCCGGAACTTAGCGGACGTCTTCAATCAACTGCCCGAGGAACCTAGGAGTCCTACGCTGGGCGGGGGAATTGGAGAGTAGGATAGGAAGTTAGTAGGAATGTAAAATATTTGTAAGATAGTTAGGACCGGATCGGATGACTACCTGGTCTGGCTTGTTAGGATCGGATCCGGATTTCCAGCGCGGATTTTGAGGTCCCTTTTGCTTTGTAATCAAGTTGTATATAATTCAGCCCCCGCTTGGGAGTTGAGAGAGTTTTTCACCTCATTTTTGCGTACGTCTTCTCTTAGCTTTTTGTTGTGTGTCTCTCCCGTGTGCGGCAGGGTCGTGTGGCAAGGAGTTAGGAAGGCGCATGCAAGTGTGGGTGTGATTTCTCCCTTTGGCGTGTTTGTTTTGATCTTATGTGCAGGTGAGCGGGTTGCAAAAGCGTTGGGAGTGGATTCCAGTTCCTCAGCAGCTCTGGAGTTTAGAATTCCGGGCTAGACAGTCGTTGTTAGGCTAGGCGCATAGGGAGGGATTCCTTAGTCGTGCTAGAACTCCTGGGTGTGAAATCTGGTTGAGTATCCGATCTCCTGAGAGATCTCGCCGCCTCATTGGGCAAACGGAAGAACTTTAGTAGAGGTTGGAACGGACGGGTTCACTTGCAGCCGCCTGGCTTCGCACAGACGGAACGGGACGCTAAGGTCGTTGTAGTATGGAAGGGCCGTACGGGGGGTCTTTGTGTGACCAGTGATCCGGAGAGTTTTCTGGATTGCTGTGAAGGATCAAACCGGATCCGGGTTAGTGTAGAGAATTGAAGAAAGAAGAAGTGGGTCTTCAGCCACTATAATTCACGGAAGGAGCGGCAGGCTTGCCACTCTCAAAAACAAGGGGCGATCCCTCTGATGGTGAAACAGAGGTAAAACTAAACCGGGTAGTAGTACGAGTGGGTGAGAGTTGATCAGACCCAATCGGAATGTGGACCGGATCGGAGAAGTAAGAAAGGGTCTGATTGTAGTTCTGGGTGTTGTTGTGTTTCCGGTTGTGTGTTTGAACCGGAAGAGGAAATATAGGTACTGAATTAGCTTAGAGACCAAATAAGGCTTTTTACTTCACAGAATCTCGCGAGTTCGATCTTTAGAGTCACTTTGTTATACTTTAAAGTGGTTTTTGGTAGTATAACTGGGAAATTGCTTGTCCTGTGCTGCGACAATATACAATATAGCGCATCATTACAATGCATTAGTTTACAATTTGTTGTATGGTTACAATGCATTACTTGCAACTTTGTGATGCCGGCCTGCTCCTTCATCCCACTTGTTCCTCTCAAATCCCAACTTGCTCCCTTTGACTTGTTCCCCCCAACTTGCTCTCGGCAACTACAACAAGGCTTGAATCTTGCTAATTCTTTTGGCTACTTAAAAGAGCTAATTAAAATTTTGCAAATCACAAAAAAAGTGTTCCATTGAGGATACATGAATAGAAATGATTTTTGATAGAGTTGTAAATAACTATAACCTCTAGAGTTTCATGACTATTATACTTGTCTATCCCGGTTGGAAAAAATAGTTTTTAGAAATAGACATCATAACTTTTAGGAGAGGTGTTTTTATGAAATATAATTCGTATATAGAAAATACGAATTTTGAAAAAGTTCTCTTATTTTAATAATTTGTCAAACATTTTTCCTAATTGCAAATAAATATTCAATATGAAATAGCTACCTAGATAGTCAATTACATTATTGACTATTTTTTTAAAAAAAATTCTAAAATTATCATTAATACAAATAAATATTTTTTTGAGGGATGTAAGGGTGCAAAAGGTAGGGATGAAGGTAGAGGTATCCAACCATATCTTGCACTAAACTAGAATAAAAGTGTGGACTACTTCAAAATTTTGAAATAATACATTATGAATCTAGCATTTATAGTAAAAACAAACAATTTTTTTCTACCCTTTACCATTCTTTGTTCTTTGTCATCAAACTTTAAATCTTTTTAACTTCAAATTATTACATTGTACGTATATAAATTGCTTAACCAACACTAAAGAAATCTTTGACTATCCTTTATAGTGCATTGAAATCACCTATCACTTGCCAATGAGAAAGTGTAAGTATTTCACAAGTCTAATAATAGAAAACACTATAAAAAACCTATGCTTCAGGTGACAAGCCCAAAATTTTTTTAAATAGATTTTAGTAGATGTCAAATGCAACCAACCTATATTCTTATGTCAACATTGATGTTACATTGTACGTTATTGTACTTTGTACTTCAAAGTTTCAAAAGGGGAGTTTAAAAAATTGCCAAGTCCTTGATGTTGCAACCCACAATCGTCCTGCAACAAGTGAACCATTGCAACACAGGGAGTCTTACAAAAAACATCTACAACTTTCCAATCATTTCTGAATCAGGTTTAATGGTTGTCCAATGCTTAAGTTTGAGTTCACATGCAAAATGCACAAGTTTCTTGAAGTGCCCAATTTGCTTAGCTTTCACTAGAGTGATGGATTTGGATGGCTAATGGCAGAGCAAATGTATGACTTTGTTAAGAAAATATATAAAAGAAATCATTGGTGTTGCCTAGGTTGTGGAGTTGCTTGGATTATCACCTTGCCTAGACTAAGTGGAGATGCATATTTATCCTCTTGTGGTTCAACGTCTATAGAATTGCACAACAAAGTTGCATTACCAATTTTGAATGTTTTATTCAAGGCTTAGTCCACATAGCCTACAAGGTATTCAAGGCTTGTAGCACTAGTATTGTGGAACATGCTTGAGGTAATTAGCTTGAGGTACATGCACAAAAAAAGCTTGAGATTTTCACGGCAAAACAAGACTACACAAACCACTCACCATAGCTACCTTCAAAAATATGGATAGAAGCTTGAGATGGGCAAGGCAAAACAGGACTAGCAGAACCACTCATTGTTGTACGTGTCGGCCAATTCATGATCACCTACCACTACAAGAAAATTTAGTGTCCGAATCAATAGGAACAATAAAAAAATATATGTTGATTTGGACAATTGATTAGGGCATTTTCATATGGACAATAATCAACACTTCTATGTTGATTTTAATTTTGAATCTGGTCAAATTTAAGAAATTTACTATTATTCAATGTAGAGTGCTACATCAGCAAACCCGCCGTATAAGTAGGATTATATATTTTTTATTTTTATTTAAAACTATAAAAATTATTTAAAATTTAATTTCAAAAAATTCAACACTAGATTCAAAGCAATTAAATATATCTTGATATTGAACTTCAAGTATCACTTACCATAGTGTTAATAGAGATTAGAAGACAAGTAATTTATACAAGAAGGCCTGTGGGAGGTAAAACAAACAATATGGGATAAAATTGGGATATGTAAGCTCATGATTAACCCCTAATGACCCAAAGGGAGTGTTCTTTCAAAATGGGCCAAAATTGCCAACAACTTGAGCAATTTTTTTCTCATTTTTTCTGAAGATCAAATAAAATTTAAACATACAATCTTAAAGTTAACATTGAAATTGAGCACCTCAAAAAATTTCAGATTATTTGACTGCATGGTTTAGGAAATATTTAATTTTGAAGTTTTCCTTGGGTCAATGGAAATACAAGCCGCAGCTCACTTTGAAGGAGCATATCTTTGTGAGAGTATTTTGAAATGAAGCTATTTTTGTGATTAATGTAAGAGAAGAGAGCAGAAAATGTACATGGAAAATTTCATAACATTCCAAGAATTTTACAATTCATGATCAAGCTTGCAATGCACGGTGGTCACTAAAATTTGAGTATTGTTTGCAAGAGAAAAAAGAATGGGACACTTCTCCTTGAATTCCTTGGGTTCACCTTCTTCAAGATGCATTCAACCTTTATGAGGTGGGCGAGAAGCACATTGGTTGTCTGACTTTTTAGTCCATGCCCAAACCGAATACAAAAAAACAAGCTACAATCTACACTACACCACTTAACTTTGAATTTTTCCACAAGGCTGAGTTTAACTTGGAATTCGATGAAGCCATTGCCATTGGATTTGTAATACTATCTATTTTTTATAAAATATTTTATATCCAAAAAACTCAAAATCTGAGAACAAGAAGCTCAAAAAACAGGGGCAACAACCAAAAAATGGTCGCTTGGGTCATTAAGTGCAAAAGTAGAAATTGCGGTAAAGGTAGATTTTTTAGAACTCATTTCACATAGTAGAATAAATTTTTCAAAAAAATTGTGCTAAGAAAAGGTGGGAAAATAAGCCAAGTTTCATCTCCAAAAATACGTTTGACATTTCAAGCCTCCAATCAAAAGTTATGGACAAATTTCAAAAAAGAAGTTTGAAATTGTCAATGAAAATGTCCCTTCCAACTCTTCTCCAAATAATTTCTATAACTTTTGATTGGAGGCTCCAAATCTCAAATGGATTTTCAGAAATGAAAGTTGGAAGGGACATTTCTTTTGTTCAAAGTTTTTTGAAAAAGATTATTCTACCATGCCAAAATGAGGTCTAGAATTCTACTTTTAGGATGTTCAACAAATTGCCAAATCAATTAAGCAAATTTTGATTTTGGTCAAAATCAACACAATAGTGTTGATTGATATTTTTGTCAAGAAATGCATTGGCTGGATCAACACACAAAATTCCATTTTTTTCACAATCAGCAAAAATTAGTTCATCCTATATTAATTAGGGCCCCATTTTCTTATAGTATATATCACCTTACCAACAACTCACTCGAGATTCTAGAGCAGATACCATGGAAGCCACCAACTTTTCTAAGCGCTACAGATCTCCAATACAGACCACAACTTCATGCTGATGAAACACTCCACCATCTGCATTGTCATTTTATTACCGTGAAGCACAAAACCAAAAGAACAAAATTGCACAAGGACATCTCAAATTGAGTTTGGAGCTTCAAACCCAAATTTCGTGGGGATTGTTATGGCAAAAGGTCAGAAGGGAAGACGGAGGAGCGGGAAAGTTGAAGGAAAAGGAGGTCGCAAGGCTTGTAGGTCAGGGCGGGATGGACAGCAATGGCACCCCTCATCCCTGTCATCAAAATACGGAGCAACATAGGAAATCAATCCCCCTTAGCTGAACCAAGCAACTAGGTAGCCTTGAGTTTGAGGGTAGACTCCCTCCATCTAAGCCTTTTAGATGGATCCATGGTGCAGATGGAACGGCAGGCTTGGTTGCTTGGATGGCTCAAGTTTTGAGATGGCAAAGGCATTTGGGGGTCCGCTTAGCTGCCCGCCCATGCAAAATTTTTGCCCCAGCCCAAATTCAATCCACTCGCTTTAAGGTTCTCCTTGAAAATGAAATGTTATAATTATATTCTAGCATCTAAACTCTACGTCGCAAAGCGAGTTGGTTTTAGGCTTGGAGTGGAGCGCCATTTAGGGTAAATATGAAGTGATAAATTCTTTTTCTAGCTAAAATCTTTTGGTTTTATAAAAAAGACATGAAACAATTAATGTTACAACTAGGATCCCAAATGCAAAGAATTGTTTTTAGTAATTTCCCTATGCAATGAGTTGGATGGACAATTGAGCAAAACCTTGAATGCTCTTGGGATATCCAATCGAGGAGAGACCGTCTTTCCATCTCCATCGTGGATCCATCTGGAGGGCTCAGATGGAGGCAACCCTCTTTTAGACTTGAGGCATTTGGAGACAAGGTATTCAGAGCATCCCCACCAACTGTTCCGTATCTATATCTCCATCGGGATGAAGTGAGGGCAAAGATGGGGATACAGAATGCGTCCGCCCACCGACTTTTCCCCAAATCTTCAACCTAATACTAAATACAGACAAGGAGAAGTCAAAACAAAATTCTAGAAACAGTAACAAAACAAATAGAACAACACGCCCTCAAATGAGGAGAGTATGCAAAACTCATGCTGCAGGGATAAATTTAGATTTACGATTTATTGCAATCGAGTTATAAATCCAAGCTCCCATTTATAGAACTCAGAGTATCTCCACCAAGGAGTTCCGTTTCCTTAAAAGTTTAGGAAAGAGGACCTGAGATGCAGATAGGGATACAGAATGTTCACCGCACCAAACTTTTTCTAAATCCTGTATTCGTAAATTATACAGAATTCTATAAACCTCTCACCGAATCCTGTATCCAGCTCATTTAAAGAACTCGCGAAGTCTCATCTGTATAAAGTCAAGGTTGACTGCTTTCAGACTTCAAATTTAGGGATAGGGAACAGATTGGTGGGGATGCTCTCACACCCCTCCCTAAATTTTTAAGAGATGCGAATGGTCCCCAGTAGGAGGGGTTTTTCTTCATCCGGATGAATTTCATCCGGATAGGAATAGGGAAGAGCCCTATTCCTAGCGGGGATTGATGCTCTCAGGGAGTCACCCCCGGACGCTGGTGCAGGAGCGACGGGCTTCATCCCAGGGAGCAGATTCTGTTGGAGAGGGCTGGCGCACGAGGCAGAGCAGATCTTGGCGTGTGCGCGGCGGGCCTGCGGTAGATTGTAGAACTAACTTATGCCAACTGATCATTCCACGCTCACTTCTTGACAGGATTTGGCTACTCAGCAGCTGTGAAAGTTTTCACTTCAACAGGATGTCTACTTGCAAAGGAGGGGTTCCCCGGGGGCCGCCAAAGCATCAAAACAAGTACATTAGAATTCCTGACGTTCACCTTTCATTCGCCTTATTTAGGGTTTTCGTACAGTCCAATTCTGCCTTTTTAGGGTTTAGGGTTTGATGTTGTTGCCGAATCTGTCTGCCTGCTGGCTTCTTTCCAACGGAGCCGGGTTTCTGTGGATAGTTACTTACGATTGACGGTTGCATGATTCATCGATTTGGGTGCGGTTACTATGCAGGGTGGTTTGGAAACCGAACGCAGGGGTCAAGAAGAACGAAACGGTGCGTGGGCCGTTGTTACCTTCTACACTGTCCTGAGCTGGTGTGTTGTTAGGTTGACAAGGGCGTTGGAATTGAGAAGGGCCTTGGATACGAGATTCTCACCCATTGTTCCGAATCCTGATTTAGGGGTTAGGGTCTAGGCGGTAAATTGTGGACCTATTGTGTATGTATATATATTTAAACGTGTTTGACGTCGCTCGTCGGCGTCAACTGTGGTGGACGCTCTACCGCAAGAAAATGTGGGTTGTAATGGAAATCAAGTTGTTGGGGCCATCCTACTAAGTTGGGAGACTGATGACTGCCACTGCTTTTGTTTTTCAGGAGGTAGGAAGCAAACAACGTCCATTTCCTGCTATCACTGGAGTATGCCCTCGTTGCAAGCAACAGATAGAATGGCGACGCAAGTAAAGTTATTTCAGGACCTGTAGATGACATGAACTGCCTTGGTTTGAGCTAGTTGATTATGGGCAACTCAGTCTGACTGTGGACATCAGGGTTTAGGGCTGGATTCCGGTTTCAACCTCGTCCAATGACATGTGGTAGCCGAAAGCATGCTTTATCTTTTGATCATTTGACATTTTCTGAAGTTGTGCAGGCTCTGACAGTGGTCATTGTGATGTCTAGGTATGGCAAGTACAAGGCACTAGTCGAGGCAGGCAAATGGTGAGTGATATTACCGTCCTCTATTTGGCAGGCCATTTTGTAATATGGAAGTAGACTTGTGAGTGAAACTTGTAATTCTAACATATCCTTTTCAAAATATTATGTATCTGTCCTGCGTAGTTGCTAGCTTCGTCATTTTCCACTTTTCCTAGTATCCATGTTCAGTGGATGCGGGTGAAGAATCACTTGTGATCCTGAGAGTATTCTGCACGCATCTAGCGGTAAATGTTGATCAAAGAGTTGAGTACAATGTTTGTTCAAATTAATTCAACGACTATGATTTTGATTTCTGTGTGTTTCATTGACAGTAATGATTGCGGAAAGCGAGCAGTAAGACAAGCTCATCATACAATCTGCACAGGTAGTCATTTAGAGTTCCTTTGTTTCATGTTTTGAAATCTCCTTGCCTGGTAACCGAATTACTGAAGAAATATATGAACTTGTCCTATCAACTAATTTTGTTAGAAAGAGCTTAGATAGGTTGCTAATCTTTACATTATTGTTTGCAGCATGCTCAAAAAACAGGAGCGTCTGTGCTAAATGCTGTCGCCCAACCGAAACTATTGTTGGAAGGTACTTAATCTAGGTCTTATTTGTTGCATGGAGTTTGTTACTGAAGAGATTTCACGTCATTCAACGGCCGTAAAGAATTAAATCGTCAAGAATAGTCTGACCTTATGTCAAATGCATATCATTTCCTAGTGCTTTATTGAACGGTTGTCTCATGTAGGTTTTCATACCATCGACGGTTTAGCTAACTTGGCTGTAACTATGTAATTCGTCATTTAATAGTTCTGACTGGTGACTGGTGACGTTCTTGACTACGGTTTCAGCAACGTGGATGCTGAGGAAGAGGAGCGAAAGCAAATTGAGGAGGTATTATGATGCATTCTTGTGAAGTTTATTTACTTTTGAGTGTTAGCTCTATCAATTGTTTGCTAATGAGAATCGTGCAAGACATTCATATCGGTTGAAAATTGTGCAGGCCCTGAAAAAAATGCGAGAACGAGATAGAAGGACTCTACTTAGGACGGTATGTTTAGCAAAAGTTTAGGCACATGCTTCGAGAATCAAATACCCCTTTCTCAACTGAGCATCGCGAATGATGTGGTTGCTGTCTGCATGTCTTTTAAAATCTTCTTGCTTGTTGCGCGATGTCAGTGCGCGACGTGGGAGCGTGTTAGTGTATGAACCTTCTCTTATGACCTGCAGAGTTATCATTCATTTTTTCACATTGATTATGGTTCCAGTTGCACGGAGGCGGTGGTGCTGTGAAGAAGTCTAGTATTAAGGACGATGATGACGAAGATACAGATGCCGATGAGGAGGACGATTCTGAACTTGAAGTTCGTTTTGATGGTGACGAGGATGAGGATAAGGATGATGATGAAGAGGAGGTAGGAGATGCGGACTTGAAGACTCATTAGAAGTTTTAAGGTTTTAGTAGAAGCCAAGTAACTTAGACAATTTATTGGCACTGTAACGCAAGGGAGGAGGCTTTGCATCGGCAGAAGCTACATGTGAGGAAGCTTTGAGGAAGCTTGAGTAGGTACCTGAGGTACCTTACTTGAAAAGTGTGCTAATGCTACAGAGCCAAATCTTAGTGTAGCTGCTAGACGCTAGTAACTGGAAGGAAGAGTCCAAGAAATTTTTAACAGTTTACATCAGCTTGTAATGATCAAGGGGACACGTGCAGTGTATTTGAATGGAGATTGGCATACATTTTTCTGTGACACTAAGGTAAGGTAAGGTAGAAGCACCAGTTGTCAACTTTGCTTAGTATTTCACCTGTAGGGTGCAATATTTCCAAGCAAGGCTGGAACAGATATCCAATCGAAGGTTGGAATATGTTTTTTTTTTATCATTTTCAAGGTTGGGACTCATAAGGTGATGACACATGTCTCAAGTAGTGAGCAAGAAAATAAGAAGTAGTGAGCACAAATGTAAGGTGGAGGTACCTATACTTGATCAAATAAAGAATTTCATAACAAATAATGAGGAATATAGGGCAATGGAAAATTTTCCCATGTACAACAGTAAGAAATATTGGATTTGCCAATTTTTCATAACTTTGTTTCCAAAATTGAAATTATTATGAATTTTGGGAGTCAAAAAGTATTTCTAACCCATAGCCAATGTCTAGAGTTTTCTTCTTCCGATCATAGAAGAACTACTTTGTCACTTAGTACTTCCTACTTCTTCTTCACTACTTCTTGTACACTTCAAGACATGTGTGATGACCTCATTATTAAGCATTCCAAGCTTTGATTGGAATTTGTTTCCAGCCTTAATTGGAAACAATGGTACCCTACATATTGGTTATGGCTCTTAGATTGGTAATGAGTGGTTCTACCTTAGTTCTTGAATGATTGGAATTAGAAGACTCTAGACATTGGCTACTAGTAAAATGCACTTTTTGGCTTCCAAAAATTCATAGTAATTTCAATTTTTGGAATATAATTCTGAAAAATTTGCAATCCCTATATTTCTTATCTTTCTGCATAGAAATTTTTTTCACCACTGCGTATGATTTGCTTCAAAATTGCTTAACCCCTAAAGATTTTGGACTATATTTTCACCAAAACTGTTCCAAAACCACCATTTCTAATACATGTACCAAATTCTAGAAAAAAAACATCTTTGAATACATAAAACTGTAGGATCTTGTAGTACACTGGTTTAAGAAGATGTAGAAAAAATTTCAGAATTTTCTACTATGTAAATTGAAAGATAATAGCGTTTGAATTGACAAAAATCCTTTTTTAATCACTGCAAAATCCGGGCAGCTGCCCTTCACAAGGTCACATTTGTATGAAAAAATGTCCAGAATGGTAGGTACTCTTTGGATTCATTCTTTAAGGCAAGTTGGCTAAGCACTTGAAAATTTTCAGATTGTTTGGAATTGTACAACATATAGGGAAAAAATAGTAAGTAAGAAGAGGTAGAAAATGACTCAAAGTAGTAAATTGTCAAGAATTTAATTATGAAATTGAAAAATGCCAATCCAAGCGGTTATAATGTTGTAATAAATAATATACACCCAATGTTTTTTGATTTATTCAAAAACATTGAAAATTGAGTTAGAGAAAGGACTTCAAAGTTTATTTTAGAGTAGAGATTCCATAACTACCCTTCAACTAAGAATCCTCATGAATTTTGACTTGTTAATCCAAATGGAATGATTCAAAGCTTTTTGCATATATATAAATCTTTAAAACGAATTTCAAATTTTAGTTTTCCAAAAAATTGTTTTTTAAAGAATTTTTTGAGCTGCCCGAGCTGTCTGCCAAATGTGCAAAAATTACATATCATTCAATAATTTTTTATCCATAAAGTCAAAAGTTATGAAAATTGTTGGGTTTTGAAGCTACTCCTCGGGCACATCTTGTGTGAAAATTTCAAAGAAAAAAATTAAAATTTCCATTTGTAGTGAGCTGCCCAAAATTGTATGTTGCCAAAAAATGGTGTTTGGTCCTTTAAGGGTTAAATGACTGACTATTGGCGCTTCTACCTTAGTTATGACAATCCAATTTATGGTTTTAAGGCGTATTATTAACCTTGCAAGCACATGCCAATTACTATGAAAATCATCCTTTTTGGTATGATGTGAATCATTTGTTTAAAAAAATCCAAGAGCACTCATTGGAGGTCAAACTAGGATCTTGTGCAAGACCTCTACTTTTTGCATAAGTTTCAAGGATGAACATGTGGCAGGATGTTAATCCGTAAAGGAACAAACATCATTTTTTGACAACATAGCAATTTTAGATAGCTCACTACAAATTGAATCTTTACTTTTTTTCTTTGAAATTTTCATATAAGATGTGCCCAAGGAGTAGCTTTAAGGCCCAACTATTTTTTTTAACTTTTGACTACGTGGTTAAAAAATTATTGTATGATATGTAATTTTCATTGGTCGACAAGCAGCTCAAAAACTTCTATAAAAATCACTTTTAGAAAACATAAAAATTTGAAATTGATTCTTTAGATTTATATATATGCAAAAAGTTTTGAATCATTCAATTTTTTTATTAATAAGATGAAAGCTATGATGAGTCTTAATTTGAGGGTACTTGTAGAATCTCTATTCTAAAATAAACTTTGAAGTCCTCTATTTAACTCAATTTCAATATGTCTGAAGAAAACCAAAAACATTAGGTGTAGATTGTTTATTACAACATTACAACCGTTGGGATTTTCATTTTTCAATTCTATATCTAAATTATTAGGAGTTTTGTATTTTGAATCATTTCTTATTCTTTTCTACTTACTACTTGTTTCCTACATGTTGTGCAATTCCAAATGATTAAAAAATTTTCAAGCATGTAGCGAGCTTGCCCTAGAATGAATCCAAAGAGTAACCAGCATTTTGGACATCATTTCATACAAATGTGACCTTGTAAATTACAGCTATCCAGATTTTTGCAGGGACAAAAAAAGGATTTTTGTCAATTCAAACGGCAATATCTTGCACTCCACACGGTGGAAATTTTTGAAATTTTTTCCACAACTTCTCAAACTAGTGTACTACAAGATCCCATGATTGCATTTGTCCAAAAACTTTTTTGTTTCTGAAATTTAGTACTTGTATTAGAAATGGCATTATTGGAGTATTTTTGGTGAAAACATAGTCTCTGACCTTTAGAGTTAAACCCATCCCACAAAGTAAAACCAATAGGGTGAAAAGGCATGAATTTTTTATTTTTCACAGATGGATTATTTTGAAAATTTTGAATTCATATTTGCAATTAGAGGCCCCAAATTAGCTAGGAGAGGTCTACAAATACCCTAGATATGGTTCAAAATAGGAGGATATTTTTTTACATTTACATCCCAATTTTTGCATTTTTACCTTGCACGTCCTATTTTGTGGGACAGGTTTAATGTCTTGCAAACATGTGCACTTCTATCTTACATGATAGGATTCTTTGTCATCTAGTGATTTTACAAATTTAAAGCTTGTAGCTTAAATTATAATCGTTGAATTATTTAATGAAGTATTGTCATTGCAAGTCCTATATATTATAATCTAAACTCATGTGCTTTTGTGCCGTTGCCACAGTCAAAATAAAAGCATAAGGAGTTTTAACCTTTTTAATTCAAAAATAAACTTTTTGAATACAAAAGAATGCAAAGGGCCTAACTATGGTAGGAAAGGTTGCGTTCTTGATGCAAATAGAAAGTTCTATGCATGAAGAAATGCAAGGGCCTTGTAGATTTGCAATATTGGACACGCGATGCAAAAGTTATGGTTTCCAAAAACAAATAATAATTTAATTCAATTTAACAATTTAGATAAAACTTTGAAATTCAATAACTTTCACACCAAAGATCCAAATGCTATGAAACAAAGTCTGTGCATCGCTCTTCTCCAAGAGCTTTTGAGCAGTACCAAGAGTGCCACTTGTAAGCCTTACTATTTTTTACATCTCAACATATCAAAGAAATCAAAACAAAAAATTAAAATATGATACCTAAATATAATAAAAAATTTCAAGCTAATTTAATGTATAGATTATACAAAATTGTATTTTTTTTATAAGTGTACCTATCTTACAAAATGGTCTTAACCTTTGAAAGACATGACCCCCTATAACTTAGGTAGTTACCAAAATGCTCCAATTATTGGATTAATAGGTGCATACTTTATTGCTACGCCCTTCAAGGGTTAACCTTGAAGGGATAGTCCTATGATTATGTAATAAGCTTTTAAAATCTTTAACTATTAATTCTCTCATTTTGTGACTATATAATTCTCAGTATATATCAATGGTATATTTTGTATTGTTTTCTAATAATAAAAAGTGCATGTTTTCTTTGCGCCATAGATTCTTAAGACTTTTTCATAAAAATAGTGAAATAACTAAGTATCATTGAAAAAAAAAATGAAGAATAAGCATAGGAAATATAAAATTTGTTCAAAAAATATAATTTTTTATACAATAGTGTATTTTACAGTGAAGAACATCATAATATAAACAAAATATTTACAAAACTCTATAAATAGAAATAAATAGATGCTAATTAGTGGAAGTACGTCCAAAGTTCAAATTGTAATAAAAATAACTCAATTTTACTTCTTTTAGAAATTAAGTTGAGCTCAAAGTCAAGAATCATTTTTATAGAAAATCTTCATATCTAAATCAGGGGAATAGTATATAGATTCCTAAAATATAATAAAGTAGGATTTCTTTAGTCCATTTTTAAAGCTCCTACTTATTTACATAAGTTATCAATATCTCAATGAAGAATTTTCCAACCACCATCTAAGCAAATTCCAAAACAATGAATGAATGAAAAATGATTTGTAATCATCACTTATATTATTTTGAAGTCATTGAAATGCCACAAATTTGCTTTAGTGCATTCTTCAGTTATATTTAAATTATAAAATATTCATTTTCACTTTAATGTTCATTTTTTGTTTACATTTCAAATTGTTCAGATTATTGTTGTAATTTTACATCTCATTACACTTTTAAAAATCATTATAATTTTATTCTTACATCAACTTCTTCAAAAAAATGTTAATAGAAAAAATGTTCTTCTCTACATGAATAATATCAAAATATTACCAATCAATTATATAAAGACATATTGGAGCATGAGTGGTGACTCTTAATATTGAAGTTTAGATGGAGATTTTGTAAGATCCAATTATAACATTGGAAGTGATTGAAGATGGGGCTTGAATGCACCCAACTTACACATTCACTTATGATTGATTTAAGCTTCAAAATGGGCGGGGGGCTATTGCCTATCTTCTTCAACATGTTGATTGTACATTGCCCTACCAAAAAAATTTGCACATGCAATTTGGACCATTCCATTTCTTTACATAATGTAGAATACAGATTTTGACAAAATAAATGTACCATCATTTTTAAATGCATGGAATTAGCTATAGCATGAGGGGCAAATAGAAAAATCTAATTACAATAAAGAAAAATCTATTTTCTAAACTTAGGGCATAATTATCATGCCAACATTGAAATTTGTATAGAAGAAATTTTGAAACTTTTTTGGAGATGTTTATTGAAGAAAAAGTGTGTATGTATGTTTCTTCCTTATCTCTATAATCAAATTAAAAAAATTCATCACTAATGTTTTTCAATGATCTATCTTGTATATCTATGGAAATTAAATTTTAAAACTAACCAAAGACGGAATTTGGAGGTTTTGAAACTAAAATTTAATATGCTTGATTGCAATTGCAATAAGGTATGAATGCTGATAGTACAAAATAAAAAAGGCATCTATATTCTACATTATGCCAAAAAAGAGAATGGTCCGATTTGCATGGGTACAAACTTTTGATAGAGCATTGTGTAGTGAGCTGTGAGGGTGCTTTATTCAACTAGAGAGCAATGGATGGTTGTTCATTTGTGCCTAATTATAATATGGATTGCATTTGGCAACACAAAGTGATGTGACACACTTATAGGAAAAAACAATGTAATTCAATTGAAGTAAAACTTCATTGTCTATGCATTTCAACTCTCTATGGGCTTGTATATGTGCTCTACCTTGTGTTTGACTTCAAATTTTGTCAAAAATGTCTTATGCAACTTCTATAAGATGTAGAAATCAACTTGTAAGATGAAGACATTTAATACTTGAATTATTTTTAACTAAATTCATCTACTAGATTACATTACATAATTTACTATAATATTATTATTTTTGGTGAATCCTTGGCCTTGGTTAGGATGGCTTTGACAAAATGCTACCTCTAAAACACCGATAATTCTTTATTGATGACATTTGGGCCACGTGATTAATCACCAAAAAAAGCTATTCAACAAACAATTGACTCAATCTTGGAGACTTCTTGGGGTTTCTAAGATTAAACCAACTTTCTAAGTATTTTGCACATGTATTCCTTTGGATACCATTTAATGAGCTTGGATGCTTAAATTGTGCAACTTTGTTAGCTACGGTTGTGAGGCGTTTTGACAACCTCCTAATGTGGAGAGCTAATGATTTAGTAGTCTGTTCAAGACATTCAAGCTTTGTCCATATTTGATGATTCAATTGCCTAGTTAATCCATTTAAGTTTTGACCATATCTAACTCTACTTTTGAGAAACTTTATTTCAGTTATCTTAGATGGAATTCATGCTGTAAAAAGTCTTTTCCGTTTTTTGTCTTCACTAATCCCTACATGTTCAACTGAGGCATTTTCTGACTCCGAAACCATTGAAAATTGCTATTTCTACTAAAATCTCTCAAAAAAACAAAAATAACATTTTTTTAGAACTTAATCATAGGATCTTGTACTTTACTTGTCTCAAATCATGTGGTAAGAATTTCATGACGTTTGACCGTATAGATTAGAAGATATTAGCATTTGAAGTTGGAAAAATAAGTTTTTTGAATGCGGGCCTGCAATTTCAAATGAATTTGACTGCCATTTGTGGAAACTTCTGTACTACACACTAGAATTTTAAATTTTTTTTGTTGAACTTGTATTGAAAATCTGGGACAAAAATTTCAAAAAAAAAGCACTTGATTTTCATTCATCAAGAAAACGTGAAGTAGAAGTAGGTCTAAGATTGAATAAAACTCTAAATTGTTAATAGCTCTAAGATGGAATTGAAACACCATATCCCAAAGGTGACATTGTTTGTACAAATAAGATTAACCATGTCAAAAAAAAATTCAATTGTTTTGAAAATTACATTCAAAATTAATTCTATAAGTTGTTTTCAAAGAATATGCATAGATTGTCTAAGAAACAAGATTGTCTGTAATTTTCTCATTATTAATCCAAATAGAATAAAAAGCATAATCTTTTAGAAAAATTTCAAATTTAAAAAATTCATTTTTTAATATTTTTTTTGTTTTGCATAGTGAACTATTTAGATTGCATAACTTTTGCTTCCAGGCACTAATTTAAATTTTTTAGTTTCGTTAGAAAACTAATGTGATTTTCTATCTTTAAAAATAATTCAAAAATCACGTCAAAGTTTGAGGTCATACAAGCATGCTTGAAATTCCAAATGTCTCCCAAGGGAACTTTGGTCCTTTAGGAATTAACCCCTAAATGCTCAAGGCCTTTCTTAAGCTTTTGGAAGTTTGTTCTAAATTGAACAAAAAACAAACATTTTGATAAGTTGTATCAATTTTTTTTGAACTGTAATTGTACAATTTCAAATAAGGCATGTTAAAAATTATGTAGAAAAAGAAAACATAACAATATCACTTATGGATTGAAAGATTATAATGTTTGCTCATGAAGGTGTTAGAATTGCAAAAGTGATTAGAAGTCTTTCAATCCTCTTTTCACATGTCAAATCTAAAAAGTTGGTTACTAGAAAAATACGAGATTAATGGCCTAATATACATAATCCCAATCGATTTATGGAATCTCAAAATCTATCTTTCAATTTTCTTAAATGAACTCTTAAAGTGATTTTTTCATCAAGAACTAGTATGTTTGAGGCTCATTTCTAAAGGCCCTCAGCACTATGGAAAGTCAAGATTGCAATGGACACCCTTCACAAAATACTTAATAGAAAAATCATAATCATTTATATTCAAAATCAGATTTTTTATGCTAAAAACTAGACTTCAAAATGAATTTTTCAACAAAACATGTGGGCCCTAGATAATCACGTACAAAATCAAATATCAAATAATTAGATTTGTTATAAAGATTTTTTATAAATTAATTTTATCTATTAATTTTTTTTTTAAAACCAGCTTTATAGATGCAATAATGTAGACTATTTCTAATGAATGCTTAATATCTATTGTAGATCTTTTGGACAAGGTGAAATCTTTGCAATTGGTATTGTTATAAGTAGCTAGAGGTTGAAGTATTGGTAATCTTTAGCATAGGTTTAATTGTAGAATCTTTAATTTCTTAAATAAATATTTGGGTGTATTTGATCTACAAAATCTTTATATTAAGCAAAGTCTTATAAAATGTGTTGCTTTTCTATAAATGGATAACTGTTCTTTGGTGAATTTTTATTCTTTAGTGTGGAAACCATGCTTTTCTTTCATTTTTGAAAAGATGGCTAAATAATCTCATTATATAGGAAGAGCCATTTAGATTTATGATATGCAAATATTTGTTTTTGACTATTTCAATATTTTGAAACACTTGCCAGGATTTGCAAGGTTGTCTACAAAGAGTTTGCTTATATCCTATTATGAAATCCCTTGCACTCTTTTGTAAATAGAACTTTCTAATTGTGCTAGTTTCTTGACATTTCTAAAAAATTGAATGAAATTATCTTTTATTTTGAAAAAATCATAACTTTCACATTGCATGTCCAAAACGCCATAGAATAAAGTCTTGCACTCTTTTGTAGATAAAGCTTTCATTTGTACCAAGAACGCAACTTCTCACACTACGGTGTGGAAAATATTGAATTCAAAGTTTCATAATGAATTAAAAAATTAGAATTTAATTTTGATTTTGGTTGTGGCAAAGGTACAAGATACAGTGGTTATTCATGATGAGATATTGATAGTCTACCAAAATGCCCAATAGATATCTTAGATTCAACAGTTCATTTTCTAAAGCTTTAATTTGTGCTTAGAGGACAAAAAATCTTGCTATGCAAACTTGTAGTTCTAAAAGGGTTGGAAAGACCAAAAAGTCAAAAAATTATAGAACCTAGCTTGTTTACAAAAAAAACAAAAAACAATGAAATCAAATGTTAAAGGATCTTTTTTTATTTTTTATTGAATTCAATATTTGATTCCTCTATAGCTCCATGTAGCAATACCTACAACCTCTATGGATTTCATTCATTGAGTCCCTTGTAATTAAACTAAATCCTTACAAAACAACAACACTCATTTAAAAGTATAGTGTAAGCAAGTGCACATTGTTGAGAAAAAGTTAGTCTTGTAAGATAGTCATTCCACAAATTTGATTAACTTTAAGAGAATTCCAAAAAATTAGATTATTATTGTTAAAATCATCAACAAAATGTCAATTTTATGAAGGTCATTATAATTTTTGGCAACTTTTAGCTTTTTAACAATATTGACAATGACAATTTTATTTTTTTGGATTTATTGGATCAATTATGTGCATCATGAACTTTAGCCTTAGGAAAAAAAATTGAACCTAAAAAAATGCAGAATATAGTTGTGAAATATAAATTGAATGCACTATTCTATTCAGCAAATGTTTCAAGTGTAAGGGCATTAAAATGTAACAATGGTCTATATTACAAATCTATTCTCTCTCTACGATGGCTAATGCAATATAACAATCCCTATTATTTCCTTGTCATTTAGCTTCAATTTGAACCTTTCTTTGTTGTGAATTTCCACTATTGTGAGAACTAATATCAATTGCATGTTTGTCAAAATGTTAACACTTTAATCTTTATAAATGTCAATTTCCTTCAATTTTTGTATACAATAGTTTGAAATGATGTATGCCAACATGCCAAGACACAAAAAGTTTTTTTTGGAGTTCTATGAAAAAATTGACAAAAGATAGAGTAATTGCAAATCATATCAAACAAAATTGATTTAAGACATGGCAAACTCGGAAATTGATTTTCTTTCAAATCACAACTAAATTTTTCTTCAACTTCTATAGTAACGTATAGTATATTGCATACTATAACTTTTTTATATCTACTTTGCCCATTAAAGCTTATAGTATGGTTGTTTGAATGGAAATGTTTATTTCAAATTTTATTCAACTTTGTTTGTCATTGCCTGCTTTGTACTTTTCAATTTTCTAAGATTTTATTTCAAATATAGAAATGAAAAGTAAAAATTGGTCTTTGAGGTGTATGCATTGCTTTAGAAATTATTTTTATTCTAAATAGACTAAGATTTAATAAAAAATCTACAATATACAGAATTTTTGGATTTTTGTGGAAAAAGCGGATGTCATCTTAATAACAATTTAGCTATATTCAAATATTTTTATAATTTATTTAATATGACTTAAACATAAAACTTCAAAATTAAAGGGCGCGGGAACGGTCATTTTTGGTTGCAAGGTGTGGCAAGAAATCCTCCAAGCAAACTTGGTTTAGGTTCTCAATTAGGACCTTAGACATCCAACACAATTGTCTACAAAATAATCATCTACAAAATTATTTATTGAAGAAAGTTGGATCTATTATAAAGCTTTTTTCATTCATAGTCTTTATCTCCAAAACATTGAAAATGGCTATAAAGATGCAACAATGTAGACTATCTTTAAACTATTTGTAATGAATTTATAACATTATAAGAAACCCACATTTTAAGTTACAAGCCTTGATTTTTCTTGACGGATTCTAGTAGACGTCCAATGCAATAAATCCATGTTTTTATGTCAACATTAATGTTAGATTGGACATTTTTCTTGACCAAAAATATGGATTTGTTGCATTGGACATCCGTTAAAATCCGTCAAAATAAATCAAAGCTTGCCACCTAAAACGTGGATTTCTTATAGTGTAATGTCTAGATCTTTTGAGGCAAAGTGGAATTTATGCAACATCTTTTTGTAGGTAGTTAGAGGTTGAAGTATTGGTCATCTCTAATATAGGTTCGGTTGTAGAATCCTTCATTTCTTGAATTAACCCCTAAAATACCAAACACCATTTTTTGGCAACATAGCAATTTTGGGCAACTCACTACGAATGGAAATTTTAATTTTTTTCTTTGAAATTTTCACACAAGCTGTGCCCAAGGAGTAGCATCAAGGCCAAACAGGTTTCATAACTTTTGACTTTATGGGTAAAAATTTATTGTATGATATGTAATTTTTTGCGTTAGTTGGGCAGCCTAGACAGCTCAAAAAAATTCTTTAAAAAACAATTTTTTGAAAAATTAAAAATTGAAACTAGTTTTATAGATTTATATATATTTGGATAGCTTTGAATCATTCCATTTGGATTAACGAGTCAAAATTCATGAGGATTCTTAGTTGGAGGGTAGTTATGGAATCTCTATTCTAAAATAAACTTTGAAGTCCTTTTTCTAACTCAATTTTCAATATTTTGAATAAAACAAAAAACATTGGGTATATATTGTTTATTACAATATTACAACTGCTGGGATTGGCATTTTTCAATTCCATAATTAAATTCTTAACAATTTACTATTTTGAATCATTCTCTACCTCTTCCTACTTACTATTTTTTTCCTGTATGTTGTACAATTCCAAACGATCTGAAAATTTTCAAGCATGTAGCCAACTTGCCTTGAAGAATAAATCCAAAGAGTAACCACCATTTTGGACATTTTTTCATACAAATGTGACCTTGTGAAGAGCAGCTACCCGGATTTTTGCAGTGATTAAAAAAGGATTTTTGTCAATTCAAATGCTATTATCTTGCAATCTACACGGCGGAAAATTCTGAAATTTTTTCCACATCTTCTTAAACTAGTGTACTACAAGATCCTACATTTACATGTGTTCAAAAATGTTTTTTTTCTAACATTTGGTACTTGTATTAGAAATGGCAGTTTTAGAGCGATTTTGGTGAAAATATAGTCAAAAATCTTTAGGGGTTAAGATATGCATGTTCAAAGGTTAACCTTTAAAGGTCCAAGGCCTTTTTTCTTCCCAAAAACACTCAAACTGCCATTTTTTTAGCAAAGAGTGAAAAAAAAATTAAAAATGGTTTTTTTGCACATCTAACCATAGGATCTTACATCTGACTAGTATGAAGATGTGTGGAAAAAAAATCAAAATTTTTGACCGCACAGATTGCAAGATATCTACATTTGAAGTAAAAAAAACAAAATCTTCAGCACATTGTCGGACTGGATTTTTTGCCTTTGATCATTTTTAACTTAAATTTATTGCAATATATAGTTCTGAGCTTTAAATTTTTACAGTGAGGAATTGTGTTGGGAATCTAGAAGAAAAAAAAATTCAAAAAAACTTAATTTTTATTATTAAAAAAATTAATAAGTAGAAGGAGGTATGAGATAAAAGGAAAGTCTAAAATATTTATATATTTTAGTGGAGTTAAAATGCACTAATCCCAATGGTGAGATTGTTCTAGCAAGTAAACTAAACCATGCAAAAAAAAAAAATTGGAAAATTGGAAAAATTGCATTCAGAAATGAATTCTACAAGTTATTTCTTCAAAAAGATGCTCTAACTGCCCAGAAAACAAGAATGTCTATAACTTTCTTATAACAAATCTAAATGGAATGAATCAAAGCTTTCCAGATAGACAAAAATATAATCTATGAGAAAAAAAATACTAAAAAAAAATAATTCAAATTTTTGTCCATTTTGTTTTTGATGCCCAAGCTCCCCGTCGTCCCGTGTTTTGAGCTTATTTGGTCATAATTTTTGTTCCCGGGCACTGATAGTGAAAAAAAATTATGTTTCCACAAAGCTAATTGGCTTTTCTACATCTAAGAAAAGTTTTAAAAAATCAGGAGATAATTTCAGCCCGTAGATACCTGCTCGAAAACGCATTTGTCTCCCGAAGGGACAATGGACTTTTAGGGGTTAAATCTTTCCAATCATCATGGTGTAAGTTGAATGTTATTTTGACTATTGGTAAGGTTGAAATGGTGATAGTTTGCCAAAAAGTATTAGCCTTAACATCTTTTATACTTGTGTCTTGGTTAATGTGCTTTTTATTGCATTGTAATCAATGTTATAGATATTGATAAAGATCTTGAGTCAAATATTAGTCCTTGAGACCTTTGTCACTTTGCAAGGATTTTTTTGGATTTGTCAACTTATTGTTGTAAATTTTTCTTCAATGAGTACTGGTTATCATTTTTGCACAAAAATAATTTCTAAGTAGCTATAGGCCTATTTTCTATGAATCCTAGGGTTTTTAAATGACCGTGCTCTAAATTTTTACTTCTTAAATTGCTTCAATCATCAAAATACGTAATCAATTTTTGTAGTACAAGTTGTGCAAGGTTAAGGCAACAGGGTTGATCAATTTAGAGAGAAAAGCGTCCCAAAGTATCATAGAATGCCATGGAATAAAACCCCAAAGGACGAAGCTTATACCAACGTATTCAAACTAAAATGTGCAATTAATTAAATAAGAAAATTAATTAAAAAATAAATAAACAATGAATACTATAAATGGAAAAATACATAAGTACATTGCAAAACATAAATGTCTCCTAATGGAGCCCATAAAAATTATTTTATTACTTTAAAATTGATTGTTTTTTAAATTTCATTTCTAGTTTTTATTTCTATAATTATTGTTTTTCCATTCTTCTATTTTTATTTCTACATACAATATATATATATATATATATATATATATATGAAAACCTACATACATGCATATATACACAATTACTTAGATAAATATTAGAGAGTAAACAATGAAGTCATTGATCAGACACTTTGGAGCCTCAAAATCCTTCAAGGATTAAAGAATATTATACAATTATCTCCAATCAAAATGCACTATAAGAAAATGGCCAAATATGTGACTGCAAAGAACGACTGCATGAAAAATGTGACTTCAAAACGACTGGGGCTTCCTAATTGCACCAACACTACTAATCCCATAGTGCTCAAGTCACCTCAAAGTTGCATCCGCGACTTCAAGATGAAGAGTCAACAAAAGGCGAGTTTCATCCGCCACATTCCGTTGACAGCGTCGTCAATAGTTTGATGTGGGAGGGTGACATTGAAAACAAGGGGGCGGCTATTATTTATTGTAACTTACCTTCACTGCAGCACAACTAAAAAATGATTGTAGTGTAACTAGCATACAACTTCAAGAAGTTTTGGCTTATTGATGGAAAAAGTAAAAGAAAGAGGCCACTACAAAAGACATGGTAGAAAAATATGTTTCGAGCAACTTTGATTATACTGTAGGGCTATTATGGAATGACTAAATACTCAGTACACCTTCTCGGTATTTTGGCACAAAATAGTTCTATTGTTTAGAATGTTTCTATGTGCTACATTGTTAAAAGATGCAACTTTAACAAGATGATATGTTGTCTACAAATAAATTAATAAATGTTAGGCAATTAAAGCCTAAATACTCTTAATATGCACTCTTTGTTTATGTTTTACTTTTTTTTTCATAGGGATCGAATGATTTGAAGTCATTCATCTAAGCTTTAAAAAATGACGCATACAAAATGGCTTCTTTCTTCTTTGTCATTTTTTATTTTATTTTTTATTTTTTGTTTATTCTCTTTTTAAAATTTATTTTAATCTTTCTATCTCTTTTTCTACCTTTTCTCTATTTATGTATTGTTGATTTTTTTTTTTTTCTTATCAATTTCATTTGTTGTTATTTCCTAGAATTTTTTCTAGAAACAAGTAGAACTTTTTTTTTCTTTTTGGTAATTTTCATTCCTTCACATTTTTTTCCTATTTTATAATCCTTATAATTTTTTTTGTTATTCATTTTTTTGCTTTTCTCTTCTCTTCTTCATTTCTTTAAATCTTTTTAACTTTCTCTTTTCTACTCTTTGTTTATCTTCTTAAGTTTATTTTTTTGACCTTCTTTAAAAAGAAAAAATTACTCTTTTCTTTTTTTATAAATTCTGCATTCTCAATGGCTTTTTTGTTTTGTTGGGATCCATTGTTTTTTTTGTTGAGGTCCACTTTAAGATTCATTTACACTCCTACTAGGACAACAACTATGATTTTGGTCCATTTGCGTTGGTAAGTTTGCAATATTTCTAGACATTTCATATGATTCAAAATTGACATTCCTGAGGCCCAACGTAAAGGCTGGAAGGTGTTTCCATAGTCCTAAAAGCAATTGTTAGTCCCGTTTCCCTCTTACATGAACAACAACGTTGCTTCTCTGGTGTCGTTGAAGTTGGGTTTTACAGATTGAGTTGTAGTTGCAGGGTATGAAAGGTTTGTGACAATTTGGTATCATTTGTGCATTTTTCAAAACCTACAATGTGCACTAATATGAAATAGTTTCACAAATTGGATTTCCAACCTTCAATAGAATGACTTCTTGCAACTACAAAATGACTTCTTGTGACTGCAAAGTGACTTCTTGCGATTCCAAAATGACTTCTTGAGACTGCAAAATGAGTTGAAACATCTTAGATCACTGTGTTGCTGATCAACTATTGCTTCAAAGCTTTGTGCATTGTAATGCACGGGGTAATGCATTGTGCAATTTTTAAACATTTGTGTACCTTTCATCACACTTTTGCTGCATTTACAATACATTTTCATCATAGTTCATATACAAAAAGGCAAGACAAATTTTAGAGAGGATGTTAGAAAATGTCAAAAGAAAATATCCTTTCCAATCCCTTTCACAAATTTGTCCATAACTTTTGATTTGAAGCTCAAAATATAAAATGAATTTTTAGAGATGAAAGTGAGGTTGATTTTCTACTTTTTTTAGTTCAAAGGTTTTTGAAAAAAATTAATCTACCATGCTCAAATGAAATTTGAAATATTACTTATAACACAATCCTGAGTTTTACATATCCCACATGGTTTGTCCTGTCTCCTACCATCCCACTTGTATAAAAGGCTTGTCATTTCATTTCTTCATACTCACACTTTAAGTGGCTTTGAAAGCTAAGTGACAGATGCCAACTACAATGTATAGTATACGGTGTATGGTACATTGTACATGGTATATGATGTTTTGTATATGATGTATTGTATATGGTGTATTGTTGTGAAACTTTGAATGTATTGCATAATGACTACTCCTCAAATAATGGGCCCTAAATTTTTTTTTCTGCAAATGTAATGTTTTCTTTAAAATGACTTTAAAATGATTAGAGACATCAACAGCAATTACTGCAAAATAATTGCTAAATAATTGTAAAATGACTTTTCAATGACTCAAGAACAACTTCCTACATAGCCGTCCACATCAGATTCATCATGGGTCAGTCATAACTTCAAAATGACTAAAAAACGACTGGCCATGTGGATGTCTATGTCAGATGTTTTAGGGGTCCGGTTTCCACATGGTAGCTTTAAAGACATTTCTTTAAGCTCAACTTTTTTTTCTACTTCATCAATTTCTACCTTGGATATAGAAATGGATGGTTATAATAGACTGCAATCGTTGTCCTAAATGACTTGTCCACAACAACTTCAAGGCCTTGAGTTGTGTTGCAGTCATTTTGGCCACAACAACTGCTTTTTAGTCATTTTTTGCAGTTGTTTTTTCTATCATTTTTTTGTAGTGATGTTTTTGAAAAGAAAAAAATACCTAACATGTGATCAAAAGCCCTAATAGCTCCTTATTAGAATACAAATGGGTTTAGTGGATGTGAATGGTCTTACTTTAGTCCCACAGTCATATTGTAGGATGTAAAGATGTAAGGATCACATTGAAAAAGGAAACAAGGATTGCAATAGAATTTGAGGCTATATTGGATTTATCTGGAGATTTAAGGGCAAAGGAGCGCTTGTTTTAGGTCTGTTTGCTTGTTCTGAACCAATTGTCAAAATTAATTTCATCATCACTCTGTGTACAAATCTCTCAAATCAATATGTATGTATGTTGAAGAAACTATTTTAGAACATCTAGCAAGAATACTTGAACCCTTCATAACTTTGACATGCTCTATCCAAGTGTTGCATTCTTTGAACCTTTGCTTTCACTTGCAAACAAGAAAATATAAAAATTTAAATAATCTCATAATAGTAATTAGACATAGTAGCGAAAAAGAGCAGTTTTGAGGTACCTTCTTATATCTATGCTCTATTGGACTATCATTGCACAAATCAATATTTATTGATAAGTTTAAAACTAAACCTTTTAATTTTATTTAAAAGTGATTGTGAATTGAGTATTAGTGATTTCAAAAGTTTTTCCTTTCTTATAGATTAAAATATAAAACTCGAAATTTCAATAATGCTATCTTTGAAATTATATATACACAAGATCCTCCATTTGTCGCAAATAAATCCTCTACCAAATCTAAACCCTAATTTGGGGAAAATGAAAACATTCGATGGAGAGACAACATCAATAAACTGAATGGAAATATTTTATATCTGTAATTCAGAACAAGTGAAAGTGGAAATACGCAGCAGTAGTAGACTATCATTCCATTCCAAGCTTCGAAAGACGAGGAACATTTGTATTCGAAATATTACATCACAGGAAAGAGAAAAAAAAAAATCCTTCTACAATCGAGCAGGATTTGTATACCGGATGCACTAAATGCGAAACCCTACTGTACCATTTCAAAGAACACTTACCGCAAAATAATACAATGAAGTTGGACGGCGATAAAGAAGATTGCACTCTTATCGGTAAATATCGCGAGCGTTTTTATTAACCTTCTCTATTTTTTTCTTAGCATTCGTACTGCGAATTGCTCGAATTTTGGGTTGATATGGAGGTGTTGTGGATCTCAAGTTGTGACGGAAATGCGCACAGTGATTGCCCGGAAACCCTTATTTACAAGTCTGGTCTCAGCGATCGTTTACAGATGTATGTTCGGCGAATTGTGGGAGACTTATTAACGAAATCAAGCCATCATGCATAAATCAGTGAGGATTTTGTGCATAGTGGTAATCACAATAGGTGGATGTCTGGTGGAACGTAAACAGAACAAACTAACTGAAGCTATTGAAGCTGGAGAGGAGCTTCGAGACCGACGCAGGCTTGTGGACCTGATTGAGGAGGCCACTGTGTCGCCTGAGAAAAGCCGGGACCTGGGGTGGCTGCAATCCGTAAAAGCTCTGGTGCGCTCTTTCGATGCTAACGTGCTCACCGCCTTCGACACCTTGTTCAACAAGGCTGAAAAAAAATCACTTGCAGGTGTGAAATTTTATTTTCGAATTAGTTCTGTGGTATCTTTGTGGAATTGTAGAATTAAGTTTTATTAGTGTGATTTCGAATCTTGCTTTTTGAGGAGGAGCAAGCCGACGAACCCGAGATGATCTGCCTTACCTTGTTGTGAATTCGATCAACTTACGTTAGGGAGTACGGCGTCTTCAGGTTTCCTCGTGATTGTCAATTCATTGAAATTGACTACAGTGTGTAAGGTAAACCAGCCCATTGTGGTCAAACTTTGGAGTCTACCCTCATGCCATTGCTGAAAGTTTTCAAAAAATATTCCACATGAAGACAAGTCTGAGAAATAGTGAGAGCAATTAAAACTGTATTTTTCAAACAAAGTATGAATTTGTTACAAAATTTTGAAGTGATGTCCAAAAGAGTCAGTAGTCTAAACCCATAACCAACAAAAATTATTTTACCAATATGCTCTTCTTAATCACCTAAAGTGGTTATAATAATTTCTAACGTAGAAGGCCATGAAAAGTGACTTCTTGCAATGATTTACACTGAAAAAGCAAGTGTTCCTAATGAGGTCACTAATCACTCCATTGGTGTCAGGTTAGACATTGACTGTGGCCAAAAAACTGTCATGGGGTCATTAGGTGTCCATTATGGGTCATCTTACCACAATGGGTTGGTTTACCTTATCTAATTGACAAGGATCAGGGAATAATTTCTAAAAAATCATAATCCATGCACAAGCTTAATTTCTGCAGTATCTTAGAATTTAGAATTGGAAATCTGGAATTAGGTCTTAGTAGTGCACTTTTGGATTTTGGCTGAGCTTCATTGACGAATTGTAAGTTGTAAGTCGATTGCTAGAGGGAGAGTGTCTAATTTTGAAACCAAGCAAGACAATTTGTTTTGTTTGTTTGTTACATTGAGATCTCACGGACCGTGTGTCCCCCGACCGCGTGTGTGGTACCGTCAAAAAGCCCTCCTCGGCGACAAGGGGTGCACGGGCTTGGTTTCATGGCGTTTGGACCTATGGTGCAAAAGCTATTGAATTTGGAAGTATTTATGGATCAAAAAATTAGAAAATTACTTTTACTTTGATTTGGTTGCTTTGATTTTGGTTGCATTCTTCATACTGTTGGAAAGCTCTAGGTGAGGAGGGGTGGACAGGGTTTGGTTCATGGCGTTTGGAATAACGGTGTGAATGATATTGAATTTCAAAGTTTTAATTATGAATTAGAAAATTAGAAAATCATTTTTATCACGATTTTGGTTGTGGCAACAGCACATGACACACCAGTAAACTACTAAAATAGCAACTTGGTTAGGTTTCATTGATGACACCAAAATTGGTGCCTGCGGTCTTTAGGGGCAACTTAGTTAGGTTTTATTGACGACACCAAAATTTGGTGCCTGCGGTATTTAGGGGTTAAAGTGTACAAGCAACTACAGCATCAAGGAAGATTCAAATGATGCCAAGTTTCGACTTCACATTCATAGAGGACACTTCCCAATCATAGAAACCTTATTTATATTCTAGAAATTATCAAAATTGATTTTTTTGGAGAACTTTGGGAGATTCCGGTCAGAACGGTTCACCGTCCACCCTCCACCCACCCTACCACGCTCTTTGATATATCCTAGATAGACTCAGCTTCGGAAATGGAACCTGTCTGTTTGACTAACGAGTACACACACAGAGTCTTACTGGAAACGAAATTCTAGGAGGCTTTCGTCTTTATCTGCCAAAAACTAGGCACTAGTCGATAACTACAGGTGATAAGAAGCTCTCATCATTAATAAATGGTTGCAAAAGGTTACCAAACAGAATTTGATGAACGTAAAGCATCAATCTCACAATCTCGATCTAGGCCATAAATGCCTCTTTCCTAGATATGTCTTCGCCAAACAACTTAGCAATGCCTCCACAAGGATCGTCTTGCTTCACCAAAGACTCTCCTACAAGAACCTGTCCCCACAAAATCACCCAAGCCAACCAAGTCAGTCGGTACAGCCTCTATAGTATTTATACAATCACGAGAGCTTACAGAAACATTTTAATAAATCACGGCCGTTGGATTAAGGAGTTTAATGTGAAGTTACTCGACTAAAATTCCTTGACAAATTACTAAACTGCGATAGTTGGTACTAGAAAAATTGCAAGTATAGTTGACATACCGCACCGACGCCTGCTTCCCGAACCAACGCAATATCCTCTGGTACAAACAATCCTGATTCTCCCACCACCTGAATATCAAGCATTGCAATGTGCCAGGAATTTAGTTTTCCCATATTAAAGTTTTCAAAAATTATATTTAAATAAATATAGAACTTCAACAATATTCTTCATCATGCAAACAACATGATGCCACTAAACATACGTTCATATGAAACAAGCAGATTCAACAGTTCACAGGAATGTCGTCCAGTAAAACTCACTATGATATCTCTATCACGAATTTGTGATCCAATTTCTCCTTTCAAAAGATTTACTGTGTTATTAATGTCCACCTTAAAAGTTTCTGCAAAGCACACAGTCAAGTCAATTGTGTATCCTTGACATAAACGCTACAATGACACAGTTAGTCCATCACCACCAAGTACATTAATTACCTCTCGGCATTCTTCTCGGATTTCACGATAAAACAAACACATGAAGCATACGAGCTTTGCACACAATTATGGAACAAAGGGTCAGAAACCATTACATTGAGGTCAGATACTCAGCAGCCTGGAGGACACAAATCGTTAAAATCAAGAAGAATGGAATGCTAGCGATTAATTGACCTATCATTGACCAGACAGTCTGTATGCACCAGGTACAGGATTAAACATGCGAACCTAGACAGCGATTGTTGATGCCAATAAGCTCTACATTTGGCAAGCCCAAAACACGATTCATCTCACGCTCACTGTGTACCTAGATACCAAAGAAACACGTATTTTGGGTCATAAAGGATACATGTAAGATAGAGGCTCTGTCCATTACTTGTGACAAAACCATGACTCCCCTCCTAAGACCAAATCAATTTGCCTCTAGCACCATAGGCTCCAAAAACTATTGATTCGTCAATTGCACATGTATAACGAATCGCATGCATGCCCTCCAGCAACATTAATGACATTGTATCCTTGTACAGACTCGATCTCCTTTTATGCTTCTCACTACGATCTCCTCGCTTAAAATTCAAAGAAACGCGGATTCATCCACGAGTGGCATGATTGGAAGAATAGCTGTGCACACCTCAATAAGAGCAGCCATGCCCAGAGCTTTCGCAATTTTGCTCATGTAAGCAAGATCCTGATCAGGTAAGACCGCCGCTATCAAGAGGACAGCATCAGCACCACTGACGCGTGCCTTGTAGATTTGCCACGCATCAATGATGAACTCTTTGCACAAAAGCGGGCACTGGTTATACCAACAGAATAACTTTTCAGAGTTAGCAGAAGCAAATATAATATACAAGTTACTCCTGCGCAATTAAGTTCAGCAGCTATGAAAGATCAAATATAAATAATCCGATCAGTAAACACACGAACTCCACACTCTCTCACTAGAACCTCAAAGTCTCCTTGAAAACCACTCTCAACACATCATCTGATTTTTTAGAACTAACGTACTTGAACCCCAGCATCTCGGATTAGTCTCAAGTTCTCAAATCCTCCTTGGAAATATTTCGAGTCGGTCAGTACACTCAAACACGCAGCTCCACCTTTTTCATAATCCTGTGCAATTCGAACCTGCATTAAGCATAGCACGATAAGGAAAGTAATGAGCTGAATCCTTGCGAGGAGAGCTTGTTCATACTCCAAGAGAAACAACACAAAAAACACTGCTATCAACGATGGGTCACTAGTGGAACAATTAATCACAATACCGAAAACTCTATCACACATTAAATGTGCAAGATCCGCAAGAAAAGCTCTTGTAATAGCAGTGACGCAGAAGGGAACACGGAAACATAGTTGATAAAGTAGTAAATCAAAAGCAGACTACACAACATACTTCCTCCTGAAACATTACAAACTTGAACAGTTATTGCACTTGCATACTAATATCAACTATTGCACTGAAAAGGAATTCCACAATGGCAGAAGGTAATACTGGATCAAAATTAGGCTGGATGACACCACGGCTTGGTGACGCTTTCTTCACTTCCGCAATCAAAGCTGGGTACCCAGTCTCTGCCATCCGTACTCTCAGGGCTCCCACAAAGTCCTTCGTGGGACCGACCCCCTTCATTGCCTTTGCTAAAGCAGTAAGAGGAGTCCCCTCCTTCATCTGCCAAAAGAAGCACAGAATTGATCTCAACGATTATTTTCCATGACGGTACAGAGTATCAGTAAGCGGGATCGTCTTAACAGAGCCAGTGCCACCACAGTAATGTCACACGGCAGTAAGCAGGCAATTTACATGACAACTCTTTAACACAATCAGTTGACGAGATAAAGAAACCAGATATAAAGTTCCCAATTCTGTGAAATTAACTATTAAACGACTGCATTGACAGATCTAAGCTTCAGAAAATGGCACATCCGATCCACAAGTTCTGGGGCGATACCTGAGCAACTTCCACATCCTTGTGCCACACGATTTCCTCCAGGATGTTCCGAGGGGTATTGCCTTCGCTCTGAATCTTGAATTGGAAGGGTCCTACGTTGTGGATAGGCGGACCTGTCGCTGGTCGACGCCTGATATTGATACCCTGGGTATTTAGGTTTGACTCATCAGCTTTCCTTTTCTCTTCTCTCTCTTTCCATTCTGGTGGCATCACAGGCATGTTGCTCGAGGGCTGGAACTCCAGGACCATCGGTGTGGGATCAGGGATTGTGGCATCTGTGCTATCGGACTAAAAACAGAGCACTGAAAAACACTCAGCAATAACATCTAACTGACAATCTGGAAAGAGACAGAAGCAAGAGTAATGAAAAGACTCAAAAGAAACCCTTACGTGCAATGGAGATTCTCACCCACTCCACCAGAACAGCTTCAAGAGCTTAACCCAGATCAGTAGTTCTCTAGCAGAGAGCAATGTACTCCCCCATGCCGACTAAAGAGCTCTTACAGAGTGTCATCTTCCTAGAACACAAGTGGCAGTTACAAGTGTAACAAACCACTCGATCGCAACACTCTTTGGAATCACACTGATTTGCAACTTCAACCCTAAAATTGGCGATAGGTGGCTCCATCAGCGGCTTTTCTGGGCGTATTGGAGTTAGCATTAGAAAGCATTATACGGATCCTCCCATTCTTCACATTAACTGTCCAATGATAGCGCTTCTCTATCTAGCCCAATGCTATATCGCGCTGTTCTCTTCCGGAACAGGACAATTCTCTACCTATTATCGTCCCACATCCTAATGGCAGTACTTTAAAACCCCACCACATTATGGACGCGCACAAAGACGAAGCTTAAGTACTCTATCGCGGCATCGCCATGAGAGACATTGCCTTTGTTCCATGCTCTGCGAAGCACACTACCTCGTTGATGCCGTTCTACCCGAGAGAGGAAAGAAACACAAGTCAGGAAGCAGAAGAGGAAAAGCTCTGCGTGGTGACTTACTGGAGAAGCCGAGCAGGACAGAGCAGGGCGTGAAGCGTTCATGGTGGATTTCGCGGCGCAATTGAGTGACAGGCTCGGACCCTTGAAGGAAGAGGAAAGAGCAGCGACAGACGCACATGCGGGGGAGCTGTTAGGAGAATTGGCGGTAAGGGAAGCAAGGAGGAGAGGAGAGGGAGAAGGAGAGGCAGATGCAGAAGCGCGGAGAGAAAAGTGGATTGCCATAGCCATCACTCCGCCGCCGCAGCAGCAGCAGCAGCAGGAACAGGAACAGGAACAGGAACAGGATGCAAGAGAAACACTAGGAGCAGATTAAAATGCCAGAAACACAAGAATAAGCTGGAGCAGGGAGGGTAAGCTTAACCCATCAGCCGACCACATGCCACTTTGGGGCCGCTGCGTCTCGTGTACCGTACAAGAGCGTCGCTGCGGAATTGGTCTGTGACGAACGCTGCTGTGAATCTGAGACGTCTCCCAAACACAGAAAATCCGGGAGTGGCTTATCGTTCGGAGCATCTAAGTTATACGGAAACGGGAGGTGACCAGTGTTCTATTTTGAAGGTTGCGAATGCCCTGGGACGACGCCGAGGACGTTTTGTGTCAGTCCCTTCGGATGGTCACCTTGGAATTGTGCATATTCAAGAATGCACGATTTTCATCGGTTTTTTCGTGTGCAGCTTTATTGATGCTGAGGTACGACGGAGGCTCTGAAAGCAAGCATCTAATGGCTGGTCCGCCTTTTCATGTGGTTTCTAGGATGAGATTATTTTAACTCATTTTCTAGACAAAGAAAAATAGATTCTGATTGTAACACAAGTTGTTTTGTATTTCTGGAAGCATTTTCAAATTACTTATGAATTTTCAAACAAGATGAGTCATAGGTCCCTATTTCTGACCCGCTAGGGCTTTTATAAATTGTTCACGTGCAACTTCTAGACACAAAGATGGGGAAAGCAAAGAAGATGATTGGCTCTTGCAATAAATAATACTTTTTTTTATCGATCCATTCAATGACTATAGAAGGTCCATTTGAAGACCACCATCACGTCCATTTTATGCAAGTGTATATGAAGGGGTTCTAAATGCCCACTCACTTTCAAAGCCTCCTACCTTATATCCATATCATTGAGTTGGGTTCAAGACATATTAGTAGTTTTTTTTGTTTTACATTGGGCCATTTATGAAAAAAATGGTACATTGCCCAATGAATTTCAATATTTTGAGCATTTGTCTCCAATTACTTGTCCCCTTTACTTTAGACTTGAATTTAGGATTGAACATAATTTCTTTTGAGAGTTAACTTGATTTTGACATTCAAACCATTTCATCTGCTTTTGAAAAAAAAAAAAAATATAAGAAAACTTGTGAAGTATAGTTTCTATTACTTGAATGGAAACTTGGAGAAAACCCCTTCAAATAAGCCTTTTAGTAAAGTTTGTAGTTGCATATCTATACTATATTTCTAAATAAAGAATAACCTGGAAATTTCCTTTATATGAGAATGTTCTACACTATAATGTACTTCTATTATGAATTATTTTTAACATGATTTGTATTTGATACGGATTCTCTTCATTTTTTTCCAAAAATTCATAGCAAATTGAAATTTATACAAAAAAATTCAAAATTTTAGGACAAATATAAGACATGTGATTTCATCTCTATAAAATAAAGCCAAAAAGATTCACTCTTAACCTCTAAATGCCTGAGCGACCATATTTGGTCGCTCTGAAATTTCAGGCTCATTTTGGTGTATGCCGTTAAATTCCTTTGACTGTTTAAAAAAATTTTACGGGCAGTTTTAAAGGTCAACTGTTGAAAACTTTTATTTTTCTCTAAAAAAAGTAAACATTTGATTTTTGAGAGGTCCTCAAAGGCATATATGTCCCATTGTAGAAGAATAAAGCTTACTAATTTTACTTGATTTCCCGGCTTTAAGCAAAGCTTGTTAATTTATCTTGAATTGACATCTAAAAAACTGTACTTATTTATTTGCTTTGAAAATGGTCCCAATGGAAAGAGTAAAGTTTTTTTTATGATTTTTTCTGTTGAAAATTTAGACATGCAAGTGTTAATTTGGAGTTATTTGCAATTTCTACTTATAAAAAAAAAACTCATTTCAACAATTGCAAGGTGGATTGTGTAATGAGTTTGATAGCTTTTCATATAAAATTAAGTTTTTTGAAAGTGTATTTTAGTGTGCTAATATGATTTGTAGTTGTTCATGTCACCTCCAATTCCAAAAAGCTTTTGTATGCAAATTTCTCAAACATTGTGGAAAGAGGCAGCATACTAAAAATAAAAATATGCATTTTTCTTGTTATGATTTCACAACTCCTACGCAATTTCACACTCAAAATTGGTGTATATACTAATAAGCAAGTTCTTTAAACATCTATAAGGTTAGATTTTGAAAAAAAAAAAATTTGCTTCATTGGGGATAACTATAAGTTCATGCTCTTTTTTCATAGGAAAAACACACTTGGAAAGGCTTAGGCATTTATGGGTTAAATAGTGAAGGAATGAAGGACTTTCAAGTTTGACTACTTGATTATAGGCTCCATGACTCCATCTTTTGGGTTTAAAATTGCAAAAAGACTCTAAATGAAGGTAGGCAGAAATGACTGCCCTTCAAATAGAAGACAACAATAAATTGATCCTACAATCACAAAGGGTGGAAAAAAATGTGACCTTGCATTTAAAGGACTAACCAAAAAATTGAAGGTCAATTAAAGGGTTCCCTTGGGTATTAATTTTAAAGTCTTGGAATTGAAATTGTTGCAAATATGCTATGTCCTTTAAACGTTTTGACCCATTGTGAAATGGTCAAACTTCTTCTCTGAGCTAAATTTAGCATTTTAAATTGTGTTAGGAAAAAAATCTTATATTTTTATCACTTGAGATTCTTAATTATATATCATTGTGGGAAATTTCAATTTGTTTTTTGAAAAAGTCATTTTTGTTGCAAAAATTGACCATAAACAAGTAAAAATAGAAAAAATAATCCAAATGATTTGAAAAAATTTCAAGAATTACAAGTAGCAATAGAGATTAGTGTAAAAAAAATTTCAATTGGTTATTTTATTTTTTGCCCCCAAAACAACCACAACAAAGTCCTTGATGTCAAATTCAACTATCAAATCAAATTTATCCTTTTATTTAATAGATTTATAAAATTTTGATATTTTTGCTAGTAGAAAAATGAATTTTCTATTTATGTTTTTTTTTTCAATAATTTTGATGAAAAAATCAAATGATTGTGATTTTTTAAAGCTAAAGGTGGAAATCTAATTATATAAATTATAATATATATTAGAATAATTTGTAATTCTAACCATATATGAAGACTGGAATGGAAATCATAATTCTATAATTTAAATATAGAATAAATTTTTTTAAAGAAATTATGAATGAAAAAATACCATACTATGTTATTTGGATTCTAACACATGGAGCTTTCAATTGCAATAACTTTTTCAATTTTTGACATTTTTCAAAATTTTGAAATGGAGTAGAAACAAAACTTATCAAGCTCCACTTTCTTAGTTTAAATCAAATTCCAAAAATAGTTATTTTGAAAGTTACAGTTGAAGTTGACCAAAGCGCATCCACTTTTTGAATCCATGTACTTTAAGGGATATATTAGGTAGGCAACTAAGGTAGACATGGGCCAAAAGAATATACTATAGTACATCTATACAAGATGGTTAATGGCTAGAAGCTAGATGATACTTTTTGAAACACTGTTTTACATATTCATGTGATACTTGGTTCTTCATGTGATGGCAATTTATAGAATTGACAAATGACTAGCAAGTAATACATTTGGGCATTTATAAATAATTTGAGCTCAAAGTTTTTAGATGTATTTGTTTTCATTGTTGCAAGACTATTTAGTCCCAAATACTATCTATATGATGACACAAGAAGACAAAAACTCATAGACAACAAGCTTGAAAGATTGCTTATTAAATTATATTATAGCTAAGAACAATCAAACATGACAAAAACAAATGTATTGAATTTGTAGAGACATTGTGGAGAGAATGTAAACAAAAGTCTATAGCAGATGCTTGAGCATATTTTTTGTTTTTTTTAGATATTGTAATAGTTCTGAAAGACTATTAGTGTGGATTATAGGATGCAATACTTTCCATTGTTGTTTGAATTTATGACTTTTCTTTACATATATGATAATATATAATTCTTTCTGACTTCAATTTTCATTCTTAAACTTCTTTGTAATAAGTGGCATTTTTTTGCACTGCAGTTATTTCTAGCATGAACTTGAAGCAAAATATACAGTAGCTAGCTAGGAATGACCTCCCTTTGTTCTTGTCCACATGATTGGGCCTCAATTTAGCGGACTGCATATATACTCCAAACTAGCTATGTACCTTCACGACAACTCATTTTAATGATGGTGGTTGGTTCTTGGACTGCTATGCCACTTTTCACTCATCCGTTGGAGGTACAATTGCGGGACACTTTGGAAGGCAAAGGTGCTATTAACTTGGAGGTGGACAAGTTTGCAAGCATGACTGAGAGGCACAGAAGGAGAGCCCCTGCAAAAAAAGAGGACAATGATAAGAAAAAAGAAGCCCGCCTCATTGACCTAGTCACAATGAAAGAAAACAAAAGAAAGTGGAGTATTTGGAGAAGTTGACGGAGAAAGAGAAGGAGGAGATGGCAAAAGAGAAAAGTAAGAAGAAGGTCAATAGAAGTAGTTTAGTTCTAGCATCTTCAATGGTAGACCAAGGCTCTGAGATATAAGAGAGATCTCAAAGTAGGGTGAAGAGGATGGCAGCACAATCACAATTGATTGAAGACGTCATCACTCATAAGACCTAGGTGATTGTCTTGGGTGATGATGACGACACTAAGGAATTTATCCTAAATCTTTTCATTGAAGACGTAGTGGACAATATAAATACCAATCTGTTGAACTGCTTTACAAAGGTGCTAGAGTTCTTAACAAAGGTAAATTTTTTTAATTGAAATTGCAATTTCATGTATGAACAAAATGACATGAATATCATTTGGATCGATAACTAATTTATTAAGGTGTTGTATGTTTGCAACTATTGGTTGGAAAGCCGCGCATATATAGATGTGTACTTAATTGGTTTTTGAGAGTAGACCTCGTGATTTTGAATTGCCTAAAAAACTTGTTTGTGCCGGGAGTGCCTTCTTCTAAACATAAAGTGCCCACTTAGAATGCGGACAAAGTGCTTGAAGCTCTTCAATCGGCAATTGGTTCTACAAAGAAGCATCTACAAGACAACGGATGTATGATTATATTTCACTCTTGGTGCATAGAATCCAAGAGTAATATTGCAAGAATGTATGAAACATTCCCAATGGTAAAGTTCAAAGAGTTGATGGGTGTGAACCGTCTTCCCTTGACATCTGCTGTAGGTGCTTCTACCACGATAAGTATTTTATTTCTATAACATTTTACCATGAGTTGGTAATGAATTTTGTTTCCTTCATTTCGAATGTATATTTGTTTTGAATGCTTGCAGACAATGAAGTTTGATGTTAGCATCCTTGTGAAGAATCTCGACAATGATGCAAAATCAAATTTTTCTTTCAAATGCACAATGGCAATGAAGAAGGCAGGTGTTGATCTTGTTTGGAATGACATGATTAATAATTACACTTTTAAAGGTAACATGGCAATGAATGGTCCTAAACTGTGGCAGGCGGCTCGCAAAAAAGACCCTCAATATTTGCTCATAAAAAGCCCCACCATCGAAGGAGGTTTGGTATTAGATTGCCTCGCATCTATAGGTAAGTCTTCATTTTATTATTGTGGTTTTGAATTATTTTTAGCAAAATGAGTCATTGAACTAAAATATTTGAAGTCATTCATTTCAGGTGCTTGTTGTGGCTTGGGCCGCTATATTGTGGCTTTGGAGGAAAACATAGACATTGCCAACACCCTCTTCAAATCCATAAAGAAGGATGCTCCAGCCATGGTGACGACACTGCCGCCAGCAGTTGTTGCATCACAGGATCCTAACTTGGCGCTTGTGGTGCCAAGAAGTTTGCTTGGAAGACAAAATTCAATAAGTAAGTTTGTATAATTTTTTTTCATTTTTTGGCACTAGTAGTTTTTATATTTCAAAAATCTAACATTGTATCATATCTATTTGCAATCACACAAGATTGATGTCAGCAAATGCAATGATGAAGAAACAAAGTCTTATCTCCAATCTAGAAAAGACTTTTGATCTTTCGGTGTATAACCAGCAGATGGCTTTGGTGCTTGCGGATTTCAGTTGTCAAAAAACAAAACACAAAAAATATACCTATGCTTTGAATGTCCTAGCTAGACTTTATAGATAGGTCAGCGTCCAAGGGTAGAGAGACTTCTAAGGTTGTCTACAGCAGAGGATTCCACAACTAAATCTATTGCGACTTTGACTCACGAGATTGACATATCCATGAGTTATTGTATTGTGTGTTGATTTTGCTTAAGATTGGATTTGCGTGTTTTATGGCTACATCTTGGGCTTCTTTCTTTCTCTTTACATTATTTGTGCAATGCGTGATTTCTTTCATATTTCACTAAATTCGATTCTTGCAAGGAACATTTCAAAAAATATTTTGCAATAGCCTCAAAATTCAAATAAATGACCTCGCATTTCTTGAAATTCATAATACCCTAAACTCACAATTATAAGTCCTTTATCCATTTTTTCTTCATAAAAATTCTCTAGCTCATAGGCTCACTGGCTTATCTACTAGTAGTTTGTGTGGCATAATTTTATTTGAGGTAAAATTAGATTCTTTTAAAAATAAAAATAATCAAAGGAATGATGAAAGCACTAAATTTAAAGCATTGGTATCAATTAAATAGGTGTTTAAGTTCAAAATTGTCCTTATGAGTACAATTAAAATTAGGATTTCCAAAAAAATTGTCTCCTTTACATTTTCAATTCATGTCACCATGTATTACATCACTTTGAAATAAAAAATAGTACTACTTCACCAAATGTGGATTTTAACTTTTTAAAGTTATATTGTATTAAAAAAAATTCATCACATTTGAAGAATTCTAATAATTTCAAAAAAAAATGATAGATGTTTTAGTTGAAAACATAAGTTCTATCACATTTATACAAAATCTTCGAAAATCTTCATTTGGAATATCAAATAATGTCATTTTAATACCATTTTGAATATGATTTACATTTAGTTGTGCATAATATAAAATAGTTAGTTTTATCAATAAATAATTAATAAATTTGTACCAATATTGTAATTTTTTTAATTGGTCAAAATAAACTAAATTGACAAATTTTGGAGGTTTAAACAAAAGTAATCTAGTTAGTATGTTGAAAAAGTGATACCCTAATCTTGATTCTACCCTTTTATAAGAACACCAATTAATGCTACTCCGTACATTATTTGAGTTTCTTTAAATATGCACATTCTTGTAGCAAAAGACAATAGATGTGGACATTTGCATCCAAAGAGTGCTTTGTAATTTTTTCACTGCTTAATATGCCAAAAGTTGACAAACACTATTTTATCTAAGATTTTCACTCACATATAATGGAGACAAAATCGGGAGACCAAAGAGCCTAATTGCATTAGTTTCAGATATTTACTAAATGCGTGACAAAAACCTATTTTGTCAAAGTATTGCACACGAAAATTTTGAAGAAATCAATAAAGAAGCAAGCGTGGTTGGAGGCTAGCAGAGGTGATTGTCTCATTTTAGCTAGGTGCCTAAATTACTCATTTAGGATGGAACTACAAGTACAACAATGTAATTTGTTCATTGTACTCTCACCATGATTGTATAAAAGGACCATTGCCTATAAATCTGCGACCTTGTCTCTAATAAATCCTTCTTAACAGTCACAAACTATACCATTCATTAAGATGGCAAGGTTTAATTACAACATTGCAAAACCTACTTCCAAGCAATAAGAAATTATTTGCAAGTGCACGACAATTGTGAGAAACATACACATGTGAGAAATTACATGTATTAAAAAAATGTCCTGGATTGTTTACTTGTGATGATTGAAATTGATAAATAGAGGAACAAACTATTACTTTAAATACCATTATAAACAAAAAGAAACGAAATGACTTCCGTGGTGCCAAAATGTGTACTACGCTATACAAAGTCTTAAATCTTTTGCAACAAGGTATCAAAAGCAGAATCACCTATCTATATCTGTACATTGGTGCATCATCCTCCCCCTTTGATATAGGTTTTCTTGCCAAGGAAGCTTTCTAAAGATCTCCCTCTCCATAGATGCACATGTAGCTTCATCTTTATACAAACATTGTATCCATTGATAATTAGACATTAGGGGAGATTTGGAGCCTTTAGAGGGCCATTTCAGGCCTGTTCTCCAATCTGGCTTAATCCTGTGAACAGCAGTACGGGCTAGTGTTTTTTTTCCGACGATTTGGTGCAAAATTGCACCAAATTTTATGGCCTAGCACCATGCCTATAGAAAAAAATGGTACTAAAAAGGTAGAAAATCGCCAAAAAACTTCAAATAAAAAACTAATGTTGGATGAAATTGCCAGATTTTGAATGAAAACTGAATTATGGATATGTGATATGTTCTAATATGATATATTCTATCTAATATGTGCATGAATGTTGAAATTTGGAGCACCACTGTAACATTCAATATCGCCACTTTGGCACTTCAAAAATGAAAAAAAAAAACATTAGTACGGGCTGTCAGATTTTTGTTTTAAAAAAAAAAAAAAAAAAAAAAAAAAAAATTCAAAATATCATTTTGAGCAAATTTTTTTTTTTTTTTTGGTTTCAAAAATGATGTGGCATTGTTTCGACCACATCAGCCAGCAGTTATCTTGCGTTCCTACAGTCTGGGAACGCAGGATAATTTGCAATCTTCCAATGGCCCCAAAATCTCTTCTAATGTTCATTTCTACGAGCATCTTCTTTGACGTAGTTTGATTGAAAAGAACACCAACTCTTCCTTTGTTACTGCCTCATCTCCTTTCATCAATACTTACAATACAATCTAATTTTTGCCTATACTACTTTTAAGAAGTTCAACTTTTTCATTGAACATGTGGGGGGCACTATGTTGGCCTTATCTTTCAAATGCTAAAGGCATACATTGCTTTTATGCATCATTCTTCATTGATTGAGCACTAGAAGAATATGTAAATATTCTTCCTTTTCTTCAAATCACTTTGCATGAATGTTTAATTGAACCTCCAAAATCTCAAGATTGTCCTCATACTAAGCACTTCTTAATATTCAAAGATTACAAAACCAACATCCAAACTTGTGGTTGTTATCCTAACTTTCAATTACAGTCATCCTCTAGTATGAAATTTTCAATAATCAATTTATGTAATCATGCTTAGCACCATTTCTACATCCTTATTCTACTTCTCTATTTTTTAAATTTCATCCTTGTAGTAAATTGTTTCCCACGGTTTGTAATTTGAGACCATTCACAATAATAAGAGACCATTTTTAGAACTTTTATAAAGGCTATTTGAAGAGCAATAGTACTTTTTGAATCCCCTACCTTAACCCTTAAAGGACCAAGGCATTTTTTGGCTTCAAAACCCCTGAAACTGCCATTTCTGCTGCAATTACTTCCTACATCACGAAAAAATTTCTTTTTAAATCTAACCTTGGGATCTTGTATTATACTTGTCTAAGATCATGTGGTAAAAATTTTATGAAGCTTGACTATACGGACTGAAAGATATTAGCATTTGAAGTTGGATAAAGAATTTTTTTTGAACTGCGACCTGCAATTTCAGATGATTTTGACGGCCATATGTGAATTTTTTTGCACTACACACCATAAAGTTAAAATTTTTTATGATGAACATTTGAGTTGAGAGTCTGAGATATTTTTTCAGAATGTCAAAATTAGTTTTTGCATATAAAAAAAATGTTAAGTAGAAGTAGGTCCAAAATTGAATGAAACACTAAACCATTAATAGCTCTTAGGTAGAATTAAAACACCATAATTCCACTGGTGGGATTATTCTTGCAAACAAATTTAACCGTGTCAAAAAAAATTCAAAAAAAATTTAAAATTGCATTCGGAAATGAAATCTATAAGTTATTTTGAAGAAAATGCTTAGATTGTCCAAAAAACAAGATTGTCCATAACTTTCTCATTCTTGATCCAAATAGAATGAACCAAAGCTTCAAATGTAGACAAAAACGTGATCTTTGAAAAAAAAAAAAAAAATTTAATTCTATTTTTTAAAGCTCTTTTTTTCTACCTGGCCAATTGCTTTTTTGACTTTGGGTGGTATAACATTTGCCCCCAGGCACTGATTGAAAAATAAAATAATCTTTTTAGAAAGCCAATGTGATTTCCTATCTTCAAAAAGTTAGGTCAAAATTTCAGGTTGCACAAGCTTGCCTAAAATCCCAAGTGTCCCTTGAAGAGACTTTGGTCCTTTAGAGGTTGATAAGATAAATCAATTAAGCAACAAACATGTCATAATTCCTAAAAATGAATTATTGCCAGAATTGGAAAGCCTAGAATCCATTAAAAATCTCTGAATAAGCGACTTCAAAACTAGAATGCAAATGGGGCATCTATAGCAACAAAGACAATCTAAGCCAAAAAACACATAGGAAATGAAGGAAAAAGAATGATATTTAAACTAACTTGCACTACAATAAAATTACATCCAAGATTATAAACTATTTATTTATCAAGTTTAGAACAACAATAATAAACATCTTGCAGACTATAATCATTTGGCCACAACATTAACTCCTAAAGGTTTTGACTAAGTTTTCACCAAAAACGCTCAAAAACTGCCATTTCTAGTACAAGTACCAATTTCTGGGTAAAAGAACATTTTTGAACACATGTAACTATAGGATCTTGTAGTAAACTAGTTTAAAAATATGTAGAAAAAATTTCAGAAATTTCCGTTGTGTAGATTGCAAGATATTAACATTTGAAGTGACAAAATTCCTTTTTTGTCCCTGTAAAAACCAGGGCAGCTACACTTCACAAGGTCACATTAGTATGAAAAAATGTCTAAAATGGTTGTAATTCCTTGGATTCATTCTTCACAGTAAGTTGGCTACATGCTTGAAAATTTTCAAATCATTTGGAATTGTACAACATATAGGAAATAAATAGTAAATAGAAAAAAGTAGAGAATGATTCAAAATACTAATTGTTAACAATTTTAGTTATGGAATTGAAAAATTCCAATCCCAATGGTTGTAATGTTGTGATAATCAATCTACACCTTATGTTTTTTTTTTTTTTTCCAAAAGAGTTAAATAAAGGACTTCAAAAGTTTATTTTAGAGGAAAGATTCCATAACTACCCATAAACTACCCACAACTTAAAATCCTCATAACTTTTGTCTCAAAAATCAAAATGGAATGATTCAAAGCTTCCCTTGTGTATATAAATCTAGAGAACCAATTTTCAATTTTTATTTCTCAAGAAAAGATTTTTAAAGAAGTTTTTTTTCGTGCCCGAAATGCCTGCCAAGCAATGAAAAGTACATGTCATATCATAACTTTTGAACCATATAGTGAAAAGTTATGAAAATTATTGGGCCTTAAAGCCACTCCCTAGGAAAATGTTGTGTGAAAATTTCAAAGAAAAAAAATAAGATCTCCATTCGTAGTGAACTGCTTGAAATTGCTATGTTGCCAAAAAACACTGTTTGGTCCTTTAGTGGTTAACTTCCAAAATTCACACCGAGGCATGGACCAAAATAGTTACCTAATTGTAAGCACAACAACTACAACAAGTGTAAACTTGCTATTAAGAAAAATTAATTGCTTGTGTGGCCTTCTTGAAGGAAGGACTTCAAAATAATTGCTTGACATACTTCTTTATGAAGTCTTAATAAAGAGTCCTTAGATTTTGTTGTTGCCAACAAAATTGTGTGGAGGTCCTACAGTCAATTTTCCATCCTTAGATTGTGTATTCTTCACAAAAACCAAAGGTGAAGAAAATGCAGGAGATAACAAACTCTATGAATATGTTCTTGGAGTCATTTCCAACCAACACAATAGTTTTCAATCAATGATCAACACCATAACTATATTCACAAAGGATGACAAATTACAATGAAAATTTTCAAAATTCCTACATGTAATAATCATCATCAAGAGCTTCAGACAGTAGGATAGGCTACAATTGGTCAAGATTGCCAACCTGATCACCAGTAATCACCACAAGAACAGACACCATCTTGGAAGTGGTGAAAGCGATTAGCATCCCTCACAACAATATCTCGTCCAGTCGCCTTTGAGAAAAACTTGGTTGCTGTATGGCAGTCTGAACACACTCGAAGGTTCTTAAACACCCGAATGGGCTGTTGAGGGGGTGTCCGCATGAGTCCATAAGCAATAGCCAACTTCTCACTATGAGAGCTAAGAGCAAGTTCTTTCTCCTCCTCTTCAATGTTCCACAACACTAGCTGAGTATCAGGAATGTAGCCTTCGGCCTTAATTGTTTCACTCAATCTCCTCAGCTCAGCATAAATCTCTTTAGAGTCTGGGTGAGAAGTATCCCCTACAACGAAGTTATGGACCTTGCTATCAATTTCAATCCAGCTACGCCCTTGCTCCTTGCGTATACCCCTCTCCTGCATCATAGAGCGCAACCATAAAACCTCCTCCCACTTGCCAGCTGCAGCACAGATATTCGAGAGAAGCACGTATACAGAAGCATCATTCGGTTCCAACTTGAGAAGCTCAGTAGCGGCAAGTTTGCCCAACTCCACATTACCGTACGTTCTACAAGCAGCAAGCAAGGCTCCCCACGATGCTCCATTTGGTTCCGCTGGCATGTTGCCAATCAAGAGCTTTGCTTCCTCCAAGTGTCCTGCTCGCCCAAGAACATCCACCATGCAGGTACAAAGCACCACCGTAGGTTCAATGCCATAATCTTGTGTCATAGCCAAAAAAAGTTTTTGGCCCTCACGCACAAGGCCTGCATGACTACAGGCCGACAACACTGCAATCAATGAGACCTCATTGGGCTGCCTACCGTCTGCAATCATATTTTCAAAGACTTCCAGGGCTTCGTGCCCACATCCATGTTCTGCAAGTCCATCAATCATCACATTCCATATGAATACATCACGATCCTCCATCCTGTCAAAAACTAGTCGTGCATCATCCAAACTGCCACAATTTGCATACATGTGAACAAGCGCAGTGCCAACACGCAAGTCTGACTCAAGTCCCGCTTCAAGGACATGTCTGTGAACCTCCTTCACCCACTCCAACCCCCCTGCGCCTGCACATGGATTTAGAATGTTCACATACGTGAATGCATCCGGCTTAAAGCCTTCCAGTTGCATTTGCAGAAACCTTTCATATGCTTCGCACCCACAGCCATGTTCTGCAAGTACACCAATCATCACGTTCCACGTAATTACATCACGATCCTCCATCCTTTCAAAAACTAGCCGGGCATCATCAACACTGCCACTCTTTCCATACATGTGGACAAGCCCATTGCCCACACGCAAATCCGACTCCAGTCCCGCTTGGAGAACATGCCTGTGAACCTCCTTCACCCACTCCAACCCCCCTGCGTTTGCGCATAGATTTAGAATGCTCGTATAAGTGAATGCATCCGGTTTAAAGCCCTCCAGTTGCATTTGCAGAAACAGTTCATATGCTTCGTGCCCACATCCATGTTCTGCAAGTGCACCAATCATCACGTTCCATGTGACTACATCACGATCCTCCATCCTGTTAAAAACTAGTCGTGCATCATCCAAACTGCCACTCTTTGCATAAATGTGAACAAGCGCAATGCCAACACGTAAATTTGATTCTAATCCCGCTTCACGGGCATGGATATGAACCTCCTTCACCCACTCCAATGCCCCTGCGCTTGCATATGGATTCAGAATGCTCGCATACGTGAATGCATCCGGTTCAAAGCCTTCCTTTACCATTTTGAGAAACAGATCATATGCCTCCTGCCCAAATCCATGCTGTGCAAGTCCACTGATCATTATGTTCCATGAGATCACGTTGTGTTCCTCCATTCGCCCGAAAACTACTCGGGCATCATCGATACTTCCACAATTTGCATACATGTGAACAAGCGAATTGCCAATACGCAGATCTGATTCAAGCCCAGCATGTCTTACATACGCATGAACTTCTTTGCCCCACTGCAAAGCTGATGGATAGGCACAAGCCTTCAGGACGCTCGAGAAAGTAAATGCATCTGGCTGGACCCCTTTTTGGCACATTTGATTGAAAAGTTTCATTGCTTTTTCAGCATGATTGTGCTTTGCATAACCTCCAATCATGATGGTCCAACTGAACACGTTCTTCTTCACAAGTTTATCAAACACTCGGCGTGCAGCCTCCAGTTCTCCACAGCTGATATACACGCTCACTAGGTTGTTTGCCACATATCTATTCTGCTCCATTCCACTCTGGTTGATGTAGTCGTGAACCTGCTTCGCTACATGAACTTTAAGGTTTTTCTCCTTCAAGCACCGTCTCAAAACTTCAACACACATGTACGAGTTGATGGCCATGCCTTGTTCTAGTCGATTCTTCAAATTACTAATTGCTTCAATCGTGGTTCTTGCACTTTCCATGGGCATACCACCGCCACCACCCTGTACAATAATCCTCGACTCTCTTGCAGTAGTAGACACAATGCGTCTTTTTCCATTGCGGCCCTTGGATAGCCTGATTCATCAATACAGTCTTCATTAGAAAAACCTTAAAAAAAAGAACACTGATACACAAAGTGGAAAGGGTGAAAGACCATTAATGGCCTGTACTCACATATCTCATTATGAACAAAATTGCATCCATCCATTTGAATTCTTAATATCTCTCACATACATAGCAATTCTTTGAAAATCATCCCTGGCCACATTAAGTGCACCCAATACCCCAAAAGAAAGAACAGAGCGTATTGCACAAACATAAATCCTCAAGCTCACTCAAAATCAGATATTTCTAGATGCACCTACTCTCATCACTAGGCAAGGGAGCCAACTCAATTCCTCAAGTTACCTGTTTCCTTGTGTTGTGTCTTGAGAATCCTTGGTGCGATAATCAACAGGAGGTTGCAAATTGCCTTCAGTTGCCAAGTTCAGCATTGCCTTTACCCATGGTGGAGTTGACCAACCATATATCCAAAGTGCTTTCCTTGCCACCTTATGTCTAAAGTCAGGTGATCTAGGATTCCTCTGTAGGCACCACAACCCATGATCAGATCCTAAAAACCTGTCTCATGCTCATTTGCATCCTATAATCAACATCAAGGAATATTTGTTGTTGATACTGCAATGATCTGAGCGGTGTTCACTACACTCTTTGACAAGAAACAACGAAATTTCACACTTGTTGCTTTACTAAGTGCCCACAAGTGCCCATGGCTTTGTACAAGCAAGAAATATCCCCGTCACTTGTTGACCCGAGCATGTGTCCACTTTCATATATCAAATAGTCATACCGTATCAGTTCTATTGTCCCACCACTGCGTAGGATCCGCAAAGTATTCTTTCCAAAGTTCTTCAACCGACTGTGGTTCACCTGAATCCACCGCAACATGCTTCACCCATGTCAGTCACATTCTCACCAAGGGAGGCAAACTCTTTCTGTGAAAATGGGCATATGATACATACCTGAGGCATTGGAACTCGAAGGTGATCTCTTCCAAACTGATGAAAATGACGAACACCTATTTGGTCCACTCCTTCGTAAGGGCAGGGATAAAGAAGGGTAGATTGGCCATGGAGACCTGAAGTTTGTGATTGCACAGATATCCTGGGCACACAAATGTCAGCACTCTGTCAATAAGCAACTTCGTACCATTTAAAGCACACTCTCCCCATCAATACCGGGGTTTAGGGTTCGTGAATCATGCTCATATCCCGTTACGTTTGGAAAATTGTGACAACGTCTTTATCAAACGTTGCTGTAAAGGAGACTTTATTTCGACACATTTGTCGCCAACATGATTACAGTAATCTCTGTCACAAGTCATCAACCGCTTAATTCACTCACCTGTGCACCAGCTAGTTCACGCACCAACAAAAAGCTTCTCTGTTCTCTCCCACACTGCAATTGTTGTCTGCAATCTAAATCCCGCGACACCAATTGAGCTGGCAATCCCATCACTGTCTGCCTGCTTTACAAAGACCAATTCACTGACTGTTCACTGACTAAAAAGAACATCACAAAGGCTAATGCCGGAATGGACCTCTGCATAGAACCTGTGAACAGAAACGCATCAAATTGAGAAGAAAATTACATGTGTGAAAAATTTGCTACTAACTCCAAATCCTAAATCCCTAAGACACAATAATTGAAGTCCACAAACAAAACCACATACCTTACACTTCCGACGGCCAAATGAAGCAAGACAAGCTGCCCAAGGACGGCAAACCTCCACTGCAGCTTCACGAGGAGCAGCTCCGTCCACGGGATAAATCAATTGCTGAGGATACACCCATTGATTAGCATACAACCCCAGTCAATTGACTTGATTATTGGAAACTGCCATCGCTTCAAAGTGGGTCATCAAAAATTTACATTCAAACTAAATTACAGTTCTCCTTTGATATGAATGACAAGCCAAATTTGATTTTAGATTCTTTAAAAGAAATACATAGAAATATGCATTTGACGCTCCTAGAATGAAAAACTATCAGAATTGGTCATCGCACACGCATGAACCGCAAAGGGGTCCTCGGAACCCATTCCCCAACCCAGCCAGATCACTCGATCCAGTTCCCTGAATGTGTTTCATAATTGTCTCGTTCCCTACCAGTCTGCCACAACCTATACTTCCTCCCTGCTGTTCGGGCAGCCCTATTCTGACAAATGACGATACCTCGTATTGGGTGAATATGACTGGAATCAGCATATATGGCACCGATTTGGCCAAATGTAACAAAAGCAAAGGTAATAGCGGAGTCGTTTTCGACCCTGGAACACAAATGTGAGTCCTCAAACGGTTCGATACATCTTACCGCCCTAAATCCAGATTGCTGCTACTGAACTCTGTAGCAGCTCACTCCACATCTATAGTACACACATTGAGCAGTTCTTTCTAGATTTGCCGGGAAAAAATACTAATCCGGAAAGACATGAACCAATGTTCTTCTCTTGCAGGCCTAAGCTTCTTTTAAGGTTCCAAGACTGGGAATCAGGCAGTCACAGCATTAAATAACTTATAGCTATGCTGATTGCGACGAACAGCAATATATCACGAATTCCCAATTTCAAGTTGAATTGATTTCTTCAAGAGAAAATCCTAAACCCTAGTTCGCGAAACGGCTGATTTCTTCTTGCTCAGTCATTGAAACTCCCATGTCTGCTCCTAAACAAATATTCCTCGCAATGAATTAGATCCAGAGCATTGAAGACAGAGGACCTGCTATTTAAATTGCACTGCACTAATTGCGCAGCAGGATATCATCAGTCCGCAAGTTAACCCCTAAATGACGGACCCATGACCATTGATTTCAAATCTCAGTGTCCATCACTCAATTTGCTACCATTTTGCAACTAGATATGTATGAAAAATTTTATTTTTATTTTTCAAAGATAAAAGTACATGTCTTCTTTACTTCAAGAAAATTTTGATTTTTCTGTGGAAAATTAATTTTTTAAAGAATTTTTGAACAAAAAGTGAAGAAAAATTATATTAAATAGAAAAATATTTTAAAAAAATCTGAAAATTTCACCATAAGTGTATATCACAATGACAAACATCATGGTGTAAATTCAACTTCCGTGTCATTCTATAATTAGAAAATAATAGACATTGAAAATACACCCAATGTTCAAGTTGCACTAAAATATGCCACATTAGGATTTTTTTTCAAAATTCAAATTGGAGGTGAAACTAGAGTAGATGAACTTCATTCTGTTAGTTTGACTCAAACTCAAAAAATATCATTTTTGTGGAGAAATTTCTTATTTAAAGCAAGGAGCAACAACTTTCCAAAATACTCTAAAATAGCATATTTTGTGATCCATTTTTTTTAATAGCTTCTCATTTCTTTGAAGACAAAAATTGGAAAAAATACAAACTCAATTGGATACTCTTCATAACCCCATGTGAAAGGTCAACAAGGAAAAGGAGGATGAAAAAATGCTTTTGAACTCTCTTGGCTCAACAGTATTGTCATCGGAATGCTACGGAATGGCGTCCACGGCGTTCTAGGATTAAGTACTCGCGGTCCACAAGCTCCAAAGAACTAGTGCTACTCTCCTGTAAGTTAGTAGGAGCACGAAATTTTGATATACAGTTTCTCCCACAATAGCTGGCATCTCACCTTTGTCCTAGAATCTCCATAACACTCCCATAAGCTCAAATACATAACATTTAGTAGCTAAAGCAAAGGTTGCCTTTCTTCTCTTCCAAGAATTTCGTCCATCGGAAGTGGCGGCAACATGCCTTGGGAGTTGTGAGCCAACTACCAAAGCTAATTTAATTGGAGACCTCTCATGTCAGTTAAGACTTCATTAATTGTTTCACTGCTTTTATCTTTGATTCATAGTTTGACATTTTTTGACATTTGGCCATGTAGCTACAGTTGAAAAACGCTGTGAGTGTAAAGATTCAAATAGATTAAGGTAGTAGGTTCTAAAAGCACCCCTTTAAGGGTAGATTTGCCTTTTTCATAGGTTTGCATGATTAAAATTATTTTTAGCTCATTCTTTAGAGAAAGCAAAATAGATGCCGAACATAACACAATGGTTTCATATTTTTTGAAGCATTTTTGAATTAGTTATGAATTTTCAAAGATTTTGTTGTAGGTCTCTCAAAATCCGTCCCCTTGCAACTTCTAAAGTGATTTGAGGAAATCCAGGTCAATGATTGGCTCTTGCAATAGAAAAACAATTTTTCCTTGATGCATTCAATAGCTAAAGTGGTCCATTCAAGGATCCCCTCCAATCCATTCTACAACTAATTATAGGGTTGGTTTGAAGGAGAGGGTCACTTTTACAACACACTACCTTAGTGAGAGGTTAAGCCTCTGTTAAGTACAGGTTCCTAAACCGAAAGTAGCCTCCATGGATGAGGTCTGTACATACAGGATGTAACCTTAAATGTAATTACTAACACCCTCTCTCAATCGGAGATTGGGATTTCTATGTCTCGAACTCTTAGATTACAGAAATGGCCCAGGTTAGGAACCAGAGTCTGGAGTGCTTGTGTAAGCTTGTGGGAAGTTTTTTTGTTCTTGGGTTTTGTGTGCCTGCTCTTGTGGTGTGGGTGCGGATTAGTGAGCCGAATGGTGTCGTGGTGCACGCGTCAAGTTGATGCGCTCCTGGAGATTCATTTTTGTGCGGTGAATCTTGCATGCGATGTGCCTGGTGTCGAGGGTGAAGCCGCACGGGTCCCAGGCATTGGGGGAGCTGAGGTGTTGGGGCGGTCGTCAAAGACACGTGGGAACTCTAAATAAATTTTACGTAGTGCATCGAGGCAAAATCCCAGGCTTGTACTTCTCCTGGGAGGATTGCTCGCGTGAGGGAACTGGCTTCAGAGGTTCGGAGCATAAGAGCTTCAAAACCCTAGTGGAAGCGGAGGAGTACTTGTATAGAACGTAGTTTTTCTGATGTCGCAGAGGTTCTATTAGGGTTTACTGAGATCAGTCAAGCAGTGTAACCCCAGTGCATTCCTGTGCTAATCAAATTTAATACACCCTAAGGGCTTTGTGAGAGCATTTGCTGGTTGTGTATTTGTGTGTATGTATTGTAACTTGATTTCTCCCCCTAGTACTTGTATGCGGATAAAGTGGTAATGGATTTCAATATGTTTTGAATGCGTATGGAACATTGGATTGTGAGCTAGTTTCATGGCTCCCTGGTTGTCGTAGTGGAGTGTGATGCTGGGAGGTTCACCAACAGGGGACGGAGGCAGCTGAAGTTCCTGGAGAAGTCGATGTAGCTATACAGCTTCCTGCGCGCCGTTGCTTAAAGCTCGATATTCGGATTCTGTTGATGATCTTGACACGGTTAATTGTCTTTTGCTTTGCCATGTGATAGGTCCACTGGACAATGTGAAGATATAGGTGCCTATTGAGCGTCTCGTTTCAGGGTAGGAACCCCAATCTGCATCTGTGAATGCCGTCATTGTAACTGGGGCATCAGCTTCATAAAGGATGCCTAGGTCCAGTGTGCCTTTGAGGTAACTTTTTGGTATCTTTACTTTGTAAAGTAAGTGTTTGGCGGCCTCGAGGTGGAACTATTGTGGATTCGCCATGTAGCTACTTAGTCTACTTACGGCATATGCAATGTCTGGCCTTATTATGGTAAGGAAGACGAGCTTCCCCACGAGTTGGCAATAGTATGTAGAGTCAATGTAAGGTGTCTTCATGTCGGTGACTAAGAGCTAGACTTTGGCAAGTTTACAATCTGCCATGTCGAAGTTGTGGAGAATAGAGGCGGTGTAGTCACGTTGGTGGAGGAAGATACCTAAGATCACACCTATTTAAAGGAAATACTCAGGTAATGTTTGATCTTACCTAGGTCAGTTATCTCAAATTCCTTGTAGAGGAATTTTTTGAGCCAAGAGATTAGGCGATCGGAGCTGCCAGTGATGAAGAGATTGTCAACTAATAGCATAAGGATAAAAGTTTTCCCATTGTGGTGCATACTCGGGTGCATATAGTGCATATTTCTATCAAATTTACTGCTAAGAAGTCTAATACGCCTGAGAGCAGCATCAATCCTATCATACCAAGCTCTTGGACTTTGTTTTAGGTAATATACACTATAAGAAACCCTTGTTTTTGTGGACAAATTGAAAACATGGTAGTATGATTGTGCTGATGTCAGGTATGCCAACTTTGATGTCTAACAAAATCTGTCAAGATTGACATAACAAAAACACGCAGAAATTTGAAAAAACATGCCTTGTTTTTAGATTGACATCTCCAAAAACATGGCCAAAGATGACAAGGCACCTAACGTCATGTTGTCTGAGAATATTAATACTGCTTTTAGTGAATTTTCACAACTTTCCTTTCAATTTATTGATAAATGCCTTCAATCAGTGTTCATGTTGCATGGATTCCATACAAGTTGATTCAGGATGTAATCAGTGACACTTTTGTCAAGCATTATTTAGACACTGAATCTGCATGGAATTGGTTACACACGGTTTCCGTGCGAATTAACACGATGGATTTATATACGGAAGGGACACGATATCACTACAAAAAATAGGCACTTTCGTGACTGAAGAAAATGACTTCAAAACAGTCATTTCAGACAAAAGTGACTCAGAAATGACTGCAGGTTTATTATCACCAATGAAAATGGACTTGGATGAAGAACGGATGAAGAACGGATGAAGAATGGATGGGTCTGTCTATATGGCATTCAAGTTTAGGGACAAAATTTTTTGGAAAGGTCGGGCAGTTGCCCATTTTTTGAAAAATTTGGTCGACATGGACCTCCACGGGAGTCATTCTGTAGTCATTCTACAGTTGTGAAGAAGTTGTGTCAACCAATGCAAGGCTAACATAGGTCCAGTCATTTTTTAGCTATAATTGCAATATTATCTTCAAGAGACGAGTGATGCTCTGACACGTGTCTAGTTATTTTGCAGTCATTTCAAAATTGCCCAGTCATTTTTGAGTGACGCATGTAGTTGTTCTGAAGTGACATGGATTTCAGGTTTAGGATACTCTCCAAAACAAGGAAGTCATTTTTTTTGTCATTTTTTATTTGCGGCAATGCATTGGTTATAAAAAAAGAATATAATGACAAATAAACGAGGAATAAGTCATACATTCAAAGTTCCACAGCAATACACCATATACAATATACCAAATACAATACACAATATGCCATATACATTATACAATACACCATACACAATATACCAAATACAATATGCTATATGCCATACACATTATACAATACACCATACACAATATACCAAATACAATATGCTATATGCCATACACATTATACAATACACCATACATTAGCCATACATCATATTTAGCTTATGTCTTGCATGGCTTCCAAATCCACTTATTGAATGAGTATAAAGAAGAGAGATTATAAGCCTTTTATAGGAGTGGGGTAGTAGGAGGCAAGACAAACCAGGTGGGATAAGTAAAATGCAAGAATTGTGTTACTAGTAATGTTTCAAACCTCATTGAGGCATAGTAGATTAATTTTTTTCAAAAAAATTTGAACTAATAATAGTTAGAAAATCATTGTCACTTTCATCTTCAAAAATTCATTTTATATTTCAAATCTCAAATCAAAAGTTATAGAAAAATTTGCTAAATGGATTGGAAAAGATTGGCACATAAAGAGTAAAGGGTTAACTATTTTACTTCTCCAAAACGAATACATATGCGGTTGTTCTAGGTCTATTCACTTCATGCAAGAAAAGTGTGATGATGACTGCTTATGATTTCTATAGTCTTCAAGAATTGCCAGATCTGTAGTCTGTGGGGATGCCGAGCTGAGTGATTAGTTGCCAGTAGTGCATAAGTCATTTGTTAGTCATTTATGAGTCATTTTTGTAGTACAGTCCTTTACCGCAATCTTTAAAATTCAAAGGACTACCTACCCGTGTCATGATGGGCAGTGGCCTAAACCTTGCAAATTTGTGAACCGTTGTTTTGGAATTATGCTAGTCATTTTGTAGTCATCCTTGAGTTGCTTGCAATGAAGGTCAGTCTAATTTATGACAGGAAATGACTTCACAAAGACTTTGTAGTCCACATTGGGTTTCCGCCTCTTTCATCTAGCAAGTTGACGACGCAGTGAACAAGAATGTGTGCCTAGCAATCCTTTTTCATCAACTATTCATCCTGAAGTCGCTAGCCCAACTCTGAAATGACTGGCGACGGATTCTACTTTCAGAGGTGGTGCAATTAGAGAGCCACAATCATTTTCTAGTCATTCCGGACATGCAGTCATTCCTCTACAATCACGAAAGTGCCCATTTTCTTGTAGTGTATACGTATTGTCATAATGGATGTTGTTTACGTGCAAATGGGACACTCTAAAGCCCACGTAATCTATACATTTGTATGAACCAATGGAATCCGTACGACAAAAATGGACATTCAGTCATATAGGAAGTTCAAGATGACCCTCCCACCAAATTTGAGCTTCAAACTCCTTGTAATCTTGCCCTCCAAAATTGTTGCTCATAATTTAAGCTCCATCTCCTAGCTCAAACCTCAACTCAACCTTCTTCCAACTCATGACAATGATTAAGCTAAACCTAGTCGACAAATTTTTTGAGTTTCCACTCCTTTTTAACCCCTAAATGCCCAAACTGCGTTATTTGGCAACATAGCGATTTTAGGCAGCTCACTATGAATGGGGTATTTATGAAGCACAATGTTTAGCACTCTAATGTACACCTATGATAAAAATTTCAAACTTTTAAGCATACTCTATATATTGTATTTAATATTATTTTTCTTCAAGTTTTCTTCACAAAACCACTAAAATTTGAAATTCTTTTGACATATAGAAGACATGTGATCCCATCTTTGAAAATAAAATGAGATAAATTTTGACTTACATTTAGTAAAGAATTAAAGCACAAAACATTATGGAAATTGGGGTTGATGCCACAGTCATAGGTTCCATCCTTTAAGGATTAATCCTTAAAAAACAAAGCCCATGACTATGTAAATCAATCTCAATAGTCATTGCTTTGAATGCTCTATTTTGTCACTATACTCAAGTCTCAACTCAAGTGGAATTTTTTAATATTATTTTTCAAGGATGAAATCACATGTTTTCTACAAGTCTTGAAATTTTCAAAAATTTTAGTGTACATTTGAAATTATTGTGAATTGTTTGAAGGAAAAATGAAGAAAATTCATATCAAATACAAGATATGCTTAAAATGTCTGAAGTTTTTGCCATTGCCATATATTATAGTTTAGAACATAATCATGTATACCAAAGTTCCATGTCATTCTAAAATAAGAAAGACCATGGTAATAGGCCTTATGTTCAAATTGTAAATAAAATGTTCAATTTTATGAGTTTTTCAAAAATTTGAATTGGACTAGAAATTAGGATAGGTAAGCTCCATTTCATTAATGGGACCCAAATTCTAAAAACAACACTTTCATATTTCAAATTCAGATCAAAAGCAATGAAATAAGAGTAAGTCGCCAAAATACACTAAAAAGGCATCTTTTGTCATCCATGTTTTTGGCATCTTCTTTTTTAGAAAAGTCAATAACACCTTCATAAAGGACTCTCTCAACATTGAGTCTAATGTATGAATTAGGGCCCCAACATTGAATCTAGTTCATACATTAGACTCAATGTTGGGGCCATGGTTGACCAGAGGTAATTTGTGTGTTGGTTTGGATTACTAGATGCTTTCATCTATCTAGGAGAAAAGGGTGTTGTTCCCATACAACTTGAGGTTTGGATATACTCTCAATGCTAGCTAGAACTATCATATTCACAACAAGCAAACATCTCTTATAGTATTTATCCATTTTCATGAGTTGATGTGAGTCAAAAAAATTTAGGTCTTACCTTTGGCCATTTATAATTTGGTCTATGTGTTGATAGATTTAATGTAGTGCAGCTTGTGAATGTGGATTCAAATGGTTGATAGCTACAAAAATCATCTTAGGAACTCAACTAGCATCCAATATTCCACCAACATGATTTGTCTCTTCCTGCAAAGGGTTGCTCCCTAATTTGAGAGACTTTTGATATGTTTAGCTACCAGTGATGATGGATGGGCCTTTAGCTCAAGGCTCATCTACAGATTTGAAGTTGCAAAGCATGGCCATCCCTTGGGCTCACAAATGGAAGCTCTCTCAAGGTCGGGACAACATGCGCCATTGATCCGTGAGGATCACTTAAGAAGGCAAAATCACTGGCATGAATTTCCAAGCAATTTGCAAAGGGCAACCAAGGCAACTAGAGAATAAACTGCTATCCAAAGGTTTCCATTTTGGCAAAACTAGATTGCAAGCAGGACCAAAGTCATCTCAAGAACAAAGTGAACAAAAATGAAAACCAAAAATTGAATTCATGTCATGTAATTGTCAATATAAAAAGCAAAGAAATTTGATACACACGATCAACTTGTGTCTTTGTTCTTTCAGAGAACACTTGGATCTGCGTAAAGCTCCTCCCATAAATCCAGGCTATCTTATATGCAATGAATATATCAACAAGCTGAAGCACATGCATCATAACTATACAATACAATGCAAGCACTTGTGAACCACCAATGCAAACAAGCTTGACATAGGAGCTTTTTCCATCACTTTTTAAAATGTCCTACGGTGCACAGTGCCTACTGCTTTTCCTTTTCTTACAAATGTGGATCAAAAACAAAGTCCACATATCCATTAGAAAGGTGAATCAAAATAACCTCCTATTTCAAAATCAAACCCCATTAGACAAGGGTGGTTTGCAGCTGCAGTAGTTATATATCAATTCTAAACCAGCCTTGCTCTAAGTTCATGCCCTTGCTGTCTTTTGTCCGCGCCCTAACATAAGTCCGCGCCCCTGCCATCTTTTGTCCGCGCCTTGACATGAGTCCGGACAAGCACTATAAGAAAATGGGGTATTTTAAGTGAGTTTTTAAGTATAGTCCTAAACATAAGGTTTTAAGTAATGAATTTTAAGGCAATTCCTAGCAAAATTTGACTTGAAAGATATGTATTTCTAGTAAATTTTTGTTGAAAATTGCCTTAAAGGTCATTATTTAAAATCTTATGTCTAGGACTATACTTAAAAACTCACTTAAAACATCCTATTCTCTTGTAGTGCTTGTCCGGCTTAAGTTTGCGTCTTGCCATAATTTGCATAATGCCTTCAACATGCATATGTCACCGATACTATCAACATGTATGGGTATGTGTTTCAATTTGTGGGACATAGTCTCATCAAACAAGGTGGATGGTTTCAAATGAAGAAGGTTACTCAAGGTGAGTGAAATTTTCTGGCATAAATTTTAGGAAAATGGCTAGAGGAGAATATTATTGGCTAATTTCATCAAATGAGCTGCAAGAAGTAATTAGCCAATTTGCTTCAATATTTGTAACAAGTTTGTCAAATTAGCAAAAAAAATACTAAATATAGTAATCTGCTAAATTTTTATTAAAAGACGTAGAAGATTCTATTATAATACCTATTTGAAGTTAATGGGCATAGTCATTTTGATAATTTTGAAAAAGCAAAAAGAAATCATTGCTTCAGGTGGACTTGCCAAAGCTACTGAGGTGGAGCCTCTAAAGTTGTCCAAGAAGGAGCTTGTTTTTTTGACTTTTGGAAAAATTTCTTGAGTTCAGGTCGAACGGATATTATCAACCAAGACAAGAAAATTTGAAAAGTATTGGTGGGTACTTCATCCTGATTTGTTGTTGCAATTTTTTAGTCGTACCCGTTCACCTCACGGGGATATAGTCCAGGGTTTACAAGATGCGCCCATAGCATTGGGCTTAACGAAGTTGAGTGTTTGTGCTTGTGTTCCAAAAGATAAGTATGACTGAATTGGTTTTCAACCATGGCTTACTACTGGAAAGACCAAGTACATAGGCACCTTGCCTAAAGTGATTCTTGATCCAGAGCAATATGTCATTGCCATTGATTTCGACATGCTTATAAGTCCTCAAGTGCTATAGGAGGTATACTTGTTAGTTTGGTTGAAGATGCTTGTACCCTTGTCAAGACTACAGAAAGCTTCTTGGTCATCTTGGATAAATTTTGATGGTAGAAGTCAGAGCAAGGCTGGTCTAGAATTGACATATAATTGTTGCAGCTGCAATTTACCCCTGTCTGATGGGGTTTGATTTTGACATAGGAGGGTATTTCTATTCACCTTTCTAATGGATATGTGGACTTTGTTTTTGGTCCACATATCCATGTCTAATATGTCCACCCTGTCCAATTTAAGTCCTCGCTTTGCCCGACTTAAATCCACGCCTATCGTCTGTGTTGGCAACCAGGTGTAGGTAAGGTAATTCCACGTCGACATTTTTTTAACTTCACATAAAGTCAACAATATGTTGACTACATCAGACGGGCGGAATTTCAATCGGACGGGTGAACCGGATAGACGGACGGCTTGTCTAGTATGAAAACCCTAAAGTGGTCAATTGGTCCTCTAGCACCTAAGCTGATGATTAAGGTGCATTAGAAAAAATTTTAGCCCTCTATAAAGCTGAATGGATGCAGGAAAATGTGCATTTAGAAAAAATATCAGCTCCAAAAGACTATTAGGCAATCTATAAGGTGAGCAGTCAGCCAAGGTGTCCTGTTGGAATCCCGATTTAAAAAATTATTTTTTAATGTTTAAATATAGATATACCCATATATGCCATATATGTATTGTTTTATTGTTTTTCCACGATAATTGCATGTTCACCAAATTCTTAATGACCCTCCACAGGGTCCAGATTTTCTGTAATGATTGCAGAAAACATTTGTACTATTTTCTATCACATATTGCATGCTGGTTAGTTTTTTGGCTATAACTTTTGTTTTTTGATTCCAAAATGACTCAAAATTCATAGACAAGGTACTTATGACTATTGTACACCTTTTCTAATTTTTTGGAAAATTTTAGAAATTTTTTGACTATATAATAATAGCCCCTAAGATTATGTCACATTTACCAATTTAGGGGGGTTTAGGACTATTAGTACCCAAAAAAACAAATTTGAAGCTGAAATTTGGAAAAAATGGTCTTCTAGTAGATTTGTAGCTACAATCCAAAGCAATTTTAGAAGTACTGAATTTTATGTGGTACATAACTCCACAAAGTGAGCTTCATTCAGCTTGCATTTTGAAACATATAAAATGTACTTTTGGTGGTTCCTTTGGTAAATGACCATGTCCATAGAGTTGTTAGAAATGTCCAATTTTTATTTTATTTATTTAAGTTTTTTTCTATTTTTAACTAGTTTAAACATCAAAGCATCTATTTTCTTGAGTTTTGGCACTTTTCTTGTTCTCCTACTAAGAGAATTTTCCTAGACTTTTCCTTTGGTGGTTACCTTTGTCTTAAAGGTCTATACATTAAACTTGTTTTTTAAATTATTTGAAAATTATTTTTCTAATTTTAAAGTACTCCAAAAAAACCCATGGTAATTCTTGCAATCTGCAACAAATAGTATAGGTGTTTTGTGAAATCACCCTTAATCCCTAAAGCCCTGAATATGCTTTTTTGAGAACATAGCATTTTGGGGCAACTCACTGCGAGCGGAGTTTTTAATTTTTTTCTTTGAAATTATTACACAACATTTTTCCGAGGAGTAGCTTTAAGGCCCATTAATTTTCATAACTTTTGACTGCATGGTTAAAAAGTTATTGCATGATATGAGATTTTCAATGCTAGGCGGGCAGCTCAAAAAATTCTTAAGAAATCACTTTTTAAAAAAATAAAAATTTGAAATTAGTTCTCTAGATTTATATTTATACATGAAAAGCTTTTAATCATTCCATTTTGATTTATGAGATGAAAATTATGAGGTGTTCTAGTTTGCGTGCAGTTATGGATTCCCTACTTTGAAATAAACTTTGAAATCCTTTATTTAACTCAATTTTCAATATTTTTGAAAACAATTAAAAACATTGGATGTAGATAGGTTATTACAACACTATAAGCATTGGGATTGGCATTTTTTAGTTCTATAATTAAATTCTTAACAATTTAATGTTTTAAGTGATTCTCTACTTCTTTCTACTTACTATTTTTTTCCTATATGTTGTACAATTCCAAATGATCTGAAATTTTTCAAGCATATAGCCAACTTGACTTCAAAAACGAATCCAAAGAGTAACCACCATTTTGGACCATTTTTCATACAAGTATGACCTTGTGAAGTGCAGCTGCCCGTTTTTTTTTCAGGGACAAAAGAAGGATTTTTTTCAATTCAAACACTAATATCTTGCAATCTACAAGGTGGAAAATTCTGAAATGGTTTACACATATTCTCAAACCAATTGACTACAAGATCTTATGGTTACATGCGTCCAAAAATGTTTTTTTCCTAAAATTTGGTACTTGTATTAGAAATGACAGTTTTGGAGCGATTTTGGTGAAAATATAGTCAAAAACCTTTAGGGGTTAACAATTAATCGATTAACACAACTTATTTTGGCAACTTAAAAATGGAAAGAATTATATTAGCTGCTTTACAACAAAGAACTGAAAGCTAGCATTTCATCATCGATCTGCTACATGACTATACAAAATATTGGAAAAAAAAGGAAAAAAGAAGAAAAGAAAACTAAGAGGACGATGATCTAGATGGCCTCCGAGGCAACTTGCGAGAAGCGCCGGGATTCTGTGAAGGAAATGAAGGGATCCGAGGCAAGGCCATCAAAGTAAATTGGTTTCTTTTAGATTTCTAGCTTCAAAGGATCCCGTGTCGACCCAAGTCTGCAAATCTTCGGGCGTGTCCAGCGGGAATTGCCCAATGCCCTCGGTGAACTCCGGCAGCACCGCCCACGTCCGCAGGAGAAAGTCGAACACCACGATGAAGAGAGTCTGAGGGTTCTTGATATTGCGCCAGAAAAACATCCGGTGCTGGTGGCCGACGGCTTTCAGCTGAAGGGAACTGCGCCGCCTCGTCATGCACATCTGGATGTACAACTCTTGCGGCATCTCCACCAAGGGCCCAAAGAAATTGCGGCAATGGAGGCCCAGACCCCAAATAGCAACGGTGCTTTTGGCTGCATCCTCAATGGCCACAAACAGGTTGCCCGCGCACTCCACTATCTGGAAGCAGTTTGGCGTCGCATGCGGCGGAAGGGCGATGCAATCGTCCGTCCACTGCTCCTTGTGCACGTCAAACGAGACCAGGATGTCACTGGCGTTGCCCGGATGCACACCGTAGCAGAACAGCAAGCCCCCGCACAGCGTGGCACTGATGGATTTGTCCCTGGTGGACAACACCGTGCTTTCGTGCACCCCCGGGGGCGGCTTATTCCGGAGCTTCGTCCACTCTCCGAGAGCCGAGTTGAAAATTTCGGTAGCAAACTCTCGCACCGCGACGATCCGGAACGAGGCGGAATCCTCCGGGTCCACCAGCAGAATGTTGCCTACCTCCCCCCACGCCTCTGTGGAACTCGGAATGGTTTGCCGTTCACTGGATATGGGGTCTACGACCACCAATTTCGATAAAGCCGTCATGACCTTGTAGCCTATCAAAGCCTTTCCATTCCCTTCTTGCAACCATGTCACCCGTGAACGCACTCAGAGTGGGGACTTAACAAATACAAACACGTCAGTCACTGGAAGGATTATATAACAGCAGACTAGCCAAGACTACCGAATGACATATCGAGAATTCGCAACGGCGGTGAGTGGCCTGGTGAGTTCAGTACCTGTGAGAGGTCGAATATCTACTTGCGGAAGATCCACGAGAGAGGGCAATGGCTGCCATGTGCTGCTCGTGCCGTCATACCCGCCCCAGTCATGCTTCCCACCAGTTCGCTTAAAGACGAGGGGACACCACGATTGAACCGTGCTGCTGCTCTGGTCTCGGAATTGAGCGGAGTACTCGAGAGGGGTGAGGAAGGCGAGCCATCGTTTGCATACAGCGCGAGCTCGCAAGGTGTCGAAGAGCTCGAGCCTTCGGAAGACAGACTTGAGTAGCTCGTCAGGTAGAGCATCCATTGCTCACGAGCTCCACTTCGTCCGTAGAGTGGCTCCTGCTCCAAAAGACGATTTAATTTGATGAGGTGCAGCAAGCTTCGTTGACTTTCGTTTTTGCCACGAGTCCACACTCCACAGAATCATAAATTCCAACTTGGGCTGAAATCCAGAGATGCGAGATCAATGATCAATATGAAGGGTGGATGGCATGTGGGGTACTGGGGTATCAATCGCCGAGTATCGTACATGTACGAAAGCAGAAATTGAGTGCGAATACCGGGAAGAACCAAGGGATGCCAGGTCAGAAAGATGAGATATAGGACTAAAGAAAGACGCTCGGCAGGTTTTGACTGTAGCGGTCCGACTTCCCACATCCCAGCCTCCGAATTTGGTAACCCGACCCTCTTGATTCCTGCCTATAAAACATGGTTAAAATATCACTGCCATCATCATACCGTGGGCCCATTGTAGTCACTACAGTACGTGGACCAGACTCTACAGTTCCAAAGCAGTCGCTCGTTTAGTTTCTCACCCAGTTCAGTTAAGGTCTGACGAGTGCCGCTGGCGCTTAATTAGGACCCTCCTTATCCCCGTGCCCACCTTGTCTTGAATCCACTACTGCCACGAAATTACAGATTTACAGCTTCGTGAGAGCTTCTTGTTACCCTACTCTATCTCGCAGTTGTCGGTAAAGCTCTCCGAAACGGGGTACCTCCAATTGCAAATACACAAGGATCAATATAAACTAACAGAAAGCATTATATTCAACCGATATTTCATTAAAAATGGGGGTAATCCACAAACTTGGCATTTTCACGTTCAGACTGTGTGGTCCGAAACCCATACCTGTCCTACAATAGAATGGAAAAATGGCGTATGGAATACCGTCATTTTATCGAAATTTCCCATAGTCAGCTGAATTTTAATTTTGAAACGGACCGACTCATGCACAATCAGTGAAGTTTCTAGAGATTTCATAACCAGTTGCGCGCAACAAGTTTAATATTTAAAATAATAGTATAAACAGGCCAGGTGGCGCGCTGTATCAACTTGAGATGAGCCCCCTTCGGCCGCAGTGCACTTTATGGTCGCAGAGCTCTCCAGAGCAAGAATCTAGAAATGCAAACATAATGTTCCTAATGGCAGCAGCGTCAATTTCATTAAATTGGCTGAATTTCACGACTTTGACGCAGTGCACGTCTGAAACCAAAATCCTATCTAGTTTTTGGATTGAAAATATGTGTCACAATTTTTGCTTAGTGGAATATCGCCAATGCAATGAAATTGACCTTATGTAAGGTGACTCAGATCTGTGGATGGCCACCGAAATGAGAGAAGGGAGGCACGCCTAGCTAGGCATGAAGAGCACTAATCGAAAACCATTTACTCGATAGTCTAAGAAATCAATGAGCGATAAGCCGACTATGCCAACTATACGTCTCGGTTAGGTAGTCCCTAAACTCAACATCCTAACTCGTCTCCAGAAGCTAGTTCGGCAAGGTTTACACAACACAGCACATCAAGCAACTTCGTGATTCAAATGGCCGGTAGCAAGAATTGAATTGCAAAACCTCTAGCTAGTCCCTGCAGAATTAGTCCACACCTGAAGCGGTTGGTGCTGCAAGCGGCATAGCGGAGCATGCAGGTACTGGTCGAAACTGTCACCTTGATCGCCCCATGAACCACCACTAGAGCGACGAATGATAACTGGCCATTGTACTAGCTGCTCCCTTTGATGCGGGCCGAGATGTACGAGCGAGCGAGCTCCAGTTCTAGCGAGCCTAGCCTGCGGGTACCACAATCAGTTTGATGCGCTTCGTACTAGCTGCGCCAAAGTGCAAGGCCGCCACACCGCAGGATTCGCGTTCGACACAGGGAAGTCGATTACAGACAGTGCGAGCGATTTGCAGACACTTTGACCATTGACGTCTGTCCCTACAAATAAGATAGGACGCACTGTAGCCGTGTAGCGGCAGCACGAGCTAGCACAAGGCTGGTTTGCTGGACCAGGGGTGGTGCCAGCCAGCGAGATCGCCGCTCCACGTACACCTGTGTCCGCCGCTGTCGTCATTGCCCGACGAGATTCTCGCGGCAAGTAGCACAGCATGCATGCATGATGTTTGGGCGAGCGGAGCTGCTGCTTGAAGCCAGGCCGGCGTCGCCCATCGTTATGTGTTCTTCGAACGTAACTTATTGGTGACACAAGACCAAGCAGGCTGAAGAGAAGTTCTAAACCTGGTGCGAAAATCATGAGACGGAGATACTCGCAGTGGCATTCGGGGGTTGAGGAAGCTACCGTAGGTGCAGGACTCTTTAACCCCTAAATCAGTTGGATTTTTTGCATGTATTTTACGGAGTGCAGAAAGCGATAGTCTCTGGAAGGATGAAGCTATTTACATCCATAGAAATGGATGAAACTTGCAATCTATGGATGAGATTGCATTTATTCATCCCGAATGATGTACATTCATCCAAAATTGAATGATACTATTTCAAGATTTGGTAGCAAATTAGCAATTTCATCCACCAAAAAGCAAGAATATGTTGCCAAAAGATTCTTTGGAAGATTTTTTTATTGCTTTTGAGCTAAAAATTGCCCAAAAAAAAAGCATTGCCCTAAAGGTCCAAGGCACCAAATTTCATTAGAGAAATTTGAGGTCAACAAAGGGCCGCTCCATAGTGACAAATACAACTATTAAAAGGAGATTAGAGAGTTTATGGAATATATCGGAACAGTGTGGTCACATAAAATGAATTTTGCAAAACTTGTCAAACCACTGTAAAATTAGGCTGCATAGGGTAGCAGAGTACAGTACAAAGCAATGGAACTCACAATTTTTTTTTTTTTAATTTCTTTGAACCAAGTGTGTTGAAGAATGAACACACAATTTTCAACTAGAAAGATTAACCAATGAAGTGACTTTTGTGCCACATACTTAATTTTGTGTTACAATTAAATTTATGTCACTTAGTCAATTGTATGTAATTGAAGGTGAGAAGAAAAGCTCTTTATACAAGTGGAGCAGTGGTAGGTAAAAGGACCCGCATGTGGGATATGTGAATTAGGACTAAAAGGAGGTCCATTGCTCAAGGTTGAGTGAAAACGTCAATATTGTATTGAAAGTCAAATCTCAGATCTCATTTAGGCATAGTAGAAAAAAAAACCCTAAATCCTAAACCCTAGTAAAAGTTGGAAAATGAAGCTAAGTTTTATCTCCAAAAATTCATTTTAGATTTCAAGACTCCACCTAAAAGTTATAGACAAATTTCAAAGAGGGTATTTTAAAATGTAAAAACAAATGTCCCTTCCACTCCCTCTCTAAAATTTGTCCATAACTCTTAGATGGGGCTTCAAAATCTTAAACAAATTTTTAGATATAAAATTTAGCTTGGTTTTCCAACTTCTCCTAGTTCAAAATTTTTTCAAGAAAGATACTAGATTATACCCAAATGAGGTCTAAAATTCAACTTTGAGCACAACTCTTGCGGTTTCACTTACATTTCAAATTCCTTAGAACTTTGAATCAATCTTTCACCATTGTTGAAACAACATGACAAACACAAAATAGACACACAAGGTTGTCTCAACAATGTCACACGTTGTATTGAGTCAATGTTGTCAATCAAAGATATTGTTTCAACAAATCAAATATGGTGATATAGGAATATTGAATCAACAATTATTCAAAGGTATTGTTTCAATATTTTCAATGTAGTATAGTGGTGTAGAATATTGAACTAGCAATTAATTTATAGTTGAATTTTTTGTAATCATCTTCTACAAAGGTTTCACAAGACTTATCAAAAAAGCGGTCACTTCATTATGTGCTTGTAAGTGCTTGTTCTATTAAAATTCATTAATGGTCTCAAGTTAAAATGTTTCAATGTCAATTCAATGATGTTGTCAAGATAAAATTTTTGCACCTAAATTGTTTTCAAATTTTGTGACAAAGTATTTTGGGGGGGGGGGGTATTAAGGAAATCACACCCTTTGCAATCTGTACCTTTCAATCCATGATGTTGAAGTTGTATATCAAAGCAATATTGGAATTTTTAAAATGTTGATGGATATCATACGCCAATTGGTTAGCCCTCATGTCCTGTAAGCATTTGATGATATATTAATGGTGACCAAAAGAACTTGTCAATATCCAAATTTTCAAACATCAAGTAATGCAAAAGGAGTCTATTTCTTCTCTTAAGCTAGTTATATTAGTTTCAAACATTGAACTGTGATGCAAGTATTTATTTTTTAACCCCTAAAGGACCATTTGTTCCCTTGGGGGACAATTTAGGTCCGGACGGGTTTCTACTGTTTCAATTTTTAGTGGTATTTTAGGGGATTTTTTGAGGTTGTGTATTTTTGCGAGAGCTTTGTGAATATATAATTTCTATTTTAATTGATGCCCGTGAGCAAAAGCTACCGCTCAATAAGCAAAAATGCAATTCGATGGGTAGCACAAAAAAAAATCACAAAAAATCAAAATAATTTTTATTCAAATTTTTTTCTCAAAGATTATGTTGTTGTATATATGTGAAACTTTGTTTCATTCAATTTGGACTAATTATGAGAAAAATATTGACAATCTTAGTTTTTTGGACAATCTAACCATCTTCTTGAAAAAATAACTTGTAGAATTCATTTTTGAATGCAATTCATTAGAGGGGATTTGGCCTATGCAAAGGGCTACGAATTCCCAACTGCAAGGAATAGGCTGCACTGCGCCACAGCAGTATAGCGCAGCAGTGTGACATAGCCAAAGTTCGGCTACGTCATTTTTAATTTTTTTTTAATTTTTTTTTAATTTCAGAAGAAAAAAAAATTGGGGTAATTAGGATTCTAACAACAGCCCAATGTTCCTTCCTTGCATCAGGAACAGATTGGGAACATGCCTAAAATGATCCTTTACTATCCATAAATAACATCTAATGTTTAGAATTTTTCAAAAAAGTTGTTAGACAAGGTTAGATTTTCTTGCTAGAACAATTTCACCGTTGGGATTATTGCTATTCAATTCTATCTAAAAGCTATTAACAATTTAGTTTTTTTTTCAATCTTAAACCCACTTCTACTTAACAATTTTTTAATGAGTGAAAATTAAGTGCTTTTTTTCTTAATTAATGACTTAATTTTTTTTTGTAGATTCTTAATTCAAATATTTAACATAAATAAGTAGAAAATCAAAATTAGTAGTGCAAAAATTTGAACTAAAAAGATTTGAAGCCAAAAAATCTAATCAAGCAAGGTACAAAAAAGTTTGTTTTCTTCACTTTAAATGCATATATCTTACAATCTATATGATCAAAGTTTTTGAAATTTCTTCCACGTATTCATATACTAGTTGGGTATAAGATTTTATAGTTGGCTATGCAAAAAAAAAAAATTCCTAAAGTTCTTTTCTCTTTGCAATAGAAATGACAGTTTTGAGTGGTTTTTGATAGGAAAATCACCTTGGTCTTTTAGAATTTAATTTACTAGATTTGCAATAATCCTTTTTGTTCTGTGGGACGTCAAAGCATGTCAAAGCTCTTATCACAAAGAGGGTACTTTACAAGAAATGGAACTTCTTATAAGAAGATATGAAATTTTGTTTTGGTGCTTTTAATAATTTTGAAATGTTTGTTTATTGCATTCAATTTCACATTGTTAAGCCTTTTTATACAAAATTAATGCTATTTGATTTTTTTTTCCACATGAACATCTATAGTAGTGGCTTCTATAAAAGAAGGTTGGGGCAAAATTCAAAGGCCAAATTTCAATACAATAATGATGGGCCACTTCATCTATTATATCAAGCATTCAAGCCTACCTTGGGAATATTCAACAAATATGTGGGAACATTTTTATATAGTGCACATAAAGTCTGCCCATAGGAAAAGCAACCAAAAAGATGTCAATGCCCAAAGTGTGAAGCTTAATCGACACATTTTTATACTTTGAAAAATTAAACAAGAAATGGAAAATACAAGTTGAGTGCATGTTGATAAAGTGACTGCTTTAGACAAGGTAAGTTTTGCTGACAATGTTGAAGGCAAAATTTTGTGAACAACTGTTTTATATTCTTTTGGATCATTGGGTGGTTGCAAGAAAGACCGACTGGTTTCCGTAGCGTTTTCCATAGTACTCGTTTTTTTTCCAGAAGTACTATACAATTAGAAAACCAGTTTTTAAAAAATGTGAAAAAATATGATTAGTATATACACCTTTAAGAAGAAGGTATCCTAAGGAGGAAAAGTTTAGAAAAGTTCTTTCAATAGGAAAACTACAAAAGTGCAAAATCTCATGAAAATAGGTATATTCACATTTTAATTTGTTAAAAATAGAAAAAACAATTTAAAAAAAAACTAAAAGTTGAAAATTTGTGAGAACTTTGTGATAAAAAGATTTCACCAAAGAATGATCTTAAAACCATCTTCAATATTCAGAAATGCATGCGCAAAAGAGACTTGTTAGCACGCATGTGGAGGACATAAAATAAAATATTTTTAAATTTCCTTTGGTAGAAACTTGACTTTCTACTCTAGAAATAGACCACAGAACTTTCATCTCTAGATCATTAATTGTGGTCTCTCCCCAGTACTAAAAACCCCTAAATTGTAAAGTGTGACAAATTAGCTAAATTGAAATATAAAATGATTTTTGAAAATTTCTGAAAAATAAGGAAGCTGAATATAATCAAGGTATACATCTCCAATAAAAATTTCAAGTTAATCGGATTCATGCTTCAAAAGTTATAGCCAATGACAACTCCATCACTTCAATTGTGACGCAAAATAGTATCAATCTTTCTTGCAATCATCCCATTATATATACTAAAAATTGCATTTTCTTGAAAAAAAAAAATTTATTGTGTTTGAAATTCTCTTGAAATTTGCAAGTTGTTGCACCAAGTGTTAAAGTATTATCAAATTCATTTGTAAGCTTGCACTGCTCTTGGTTGAGACCTTTGGCGTGAAAGCTAGATCAAACACCTTTGGCCTTAGTTGAGGAAATTCAAAGAAGAAGGGACTATGACATCACCAGGGTACCAAAAGTAATCCAAGAGTTATTAAACCACCAACTTGAAATAGCAAAACAATTGTTGAGACTACTTCAAGAATATGAACGTGATAACCACTTGCATTCACATGAATTAAATGACCTTTTATACTTTCTTGAGATCAAACTTTTGATGTAGATTCTTAATTTTCATTATAGTAGTTTATATTGGATTTGAGATATGATTTAATACATCTCACTATGGTAGGTTTCGATATTATTTTCAGATGTTGAAAATATGCAAGGCACTTGATATTCCTATAGGCCCTAGAGATTGATTTGGTGATTGGCCACTTTATATTAGGAATACATATTGCTACCATGGGTGTCTTTGGTATAGTAACGTTGCTTTACAAATGAAAGCTAAAGGACAACCAATCAAAACACGGTTTAAACAAGTAAGATGTTATCATTTAATAATGTTTCATTATTGTCTCAAAAAGTCTTAAATTTTTTGGCTTAAATTTTGTTTCATGGTTGTTTCAACAATGGCTAAATGATGGTGTTTAAACATAGTTTGAATGATGGGTAAATGGTATGCTAATAAAATTCAATTTCAAATTTAATGGTATGACTATGACACACTGTTGAAACAATTTAATTTTTTTTCATACATTGAACCATTAGATAAACATCCCAAAATATTCCATCACTATTTCAAATAACAATTGACCAATTTTTAGTCATTTTCACGACTTTGAAAAAGTGCACTAATGCACCAAATTTTGAAACTGTAGTGAAACCAAGAGGGAGTATATTTGAGATGTAAATATGTACGGCTGCATTATCTGTGAATAAAATTGAAAGTGTTGAATATGGTCAAGAATTTTGAAAGAGGCGTTGGAAAAAACATGTTTGTAAAGCTTAACACCATTGTCTTTTGTTTTTTCCTTCCAAAGTACTCCATTCTAGGTAATTTTAGGGCTCATCATTTGCTTAAATTTTGAATTTTAAAAAAATTTAATTATTTCAAATAATTAATTTATTATCCCTAAATTTATTGCAAATGAAATGAAATTTATTCCCCAAATGCCAAAAGTCAATTTCTTGTATGTTTTGAATTCCTTCAATTTTCATTATTATCTGTCTTTATAAACAATATGTTGTGTGTATTATTTCTTGGGTGAATTGTCTTTTAAATCCAATGATTGGATATTTTGGTTGTGTGTTGGTTTTGTGGGTGTTGATTTGATTGCGTGGAGCTAACTGTGATCATTCTGTTGCAGGTAAGGTAGGATGCTCTGAAAGCGACCATTTAAGGATTGGTCCGCCTTTTTTGTAGGTTTGCATGAATAGAAATTTTTTTCACTCATTTTTTGGAGAAAGGAAAATGAATGAAGAACGTAACACAAGTGGTTTCATATTTTTTGAAGCATTTTTGAATTAGTTATGAATTCCAAAGATTTCCAAAGGTACCTATTTGTGACCCTAGGTCTCCCAAAATGCATTCACTTACAACTTCTAAAGTGATATGAGGAAATCAAGGCCATTAATTGGCTCTTGCAATAAAGAATACTTTTTTGAGGGGTTCAGTCAATGGGTAAAGTGGTCCATATAAAGACCAACTCATATCTATTTAGTACCATTTTGCAGGGTTGATTTGAAGAAGCCAATTGCTTTTTGAGCATCCTACCTTAGGGCCGCTTTAGATAACGGTGGAGAAGTGCACCGGTCAAGAATTACAGGGAAATGGAGCAATATGATTGGAGCAAATTTTGTTCTTCACCGGATTGGGTTTAGACTATAGCCAAGACTTGTCCAATGAAGAGCTTCAAGCATGGATGAAAAAATGACATGGCGCCTATGTGGCAACACTTTTTGTAAGAAAAGTTGTCCGGAGGCCAAGTTTCTTGTCCGGCCTCACCCCTTGGACAAGAGATTTGACCTCCGGCGAACTCCAACTTCATTAAAATATTACTCCCTCTGTCCCACTAAAAACCTCCAAAGCAAGCACAATTTTTGTCCCACTAAAAAGCTCCATTTTTAGATTTTGATTGTTGGGTAAGTGTTGGCCGTGCTGAACAACCTTGTGGGGGCAAGTCAAGTGATTAGGGAGCATTCTTTGCCAAATTTTTTTGGCCTTGCCCATATGAGACACCTTAAACTTGTTGTGCTTCTTTAGATAGTAGTATTGACAATGGATTTGGTGACCACTTTGACACTTTGAAGAGTTGTTCTTGAAGTGGTGTAGGGATCTTTGTTGTGGGTATTTAGGTTGCAGTATATGTTTCTAGATTCCCAATGTTGCTACCAACATTTAACTCATCAAGAATGATGGAGCTGGCAGCATTTACAAATTCTGTCAAAAATGGTACTTTTCGCATGCATTTTGGGTGCCTAAACGATGGTGCCTAAGTTGAAGATTTTGCAAAGATCTAAAGGATGGATTGCTAGTTTTTGAATGCATGTATCCCTATTAGAAAGACTAAAAATGTAGTTAATCCTTCATGGAAAGCTTTTTGGAGTTTTTTAGTGGGATAGAGGGAGTATTAATCTATGACTAGTTTGGCAATACAGTGTAGCAATTGTCAATGTTTAACACTTCTTTCAAAGACTGTCAGTGAAGCACAACTACTGAAATTTAAATTTAAAATAAAAAATCTCGACAATTTGATCTGGTTGGGGATGGTTTGATCTGGGTAGGGATGGTCTGATTGATTTTGGGATGGTTTAATTAATTTTGGGATGGTTTGACTGGTTTGGAGTTGGGTTGATATGGGGATATTCAACATGCAAAGTTTTTCTTAAGACAAATTTGTGTTGAAGTCTAGTTCAAGCATCAATAATCAGATTTTGAAAATGAATGCTTAAGGTAGGCGCACCCATAAGCAATGCTGTCTCCATAACCGTTAGCTTTAAAATCTTGGAACCTCTTTGGAAGTAAATAGATGTCATGACAAGGATGTACAACGTGTGAACATGAAATCTTGATAGTGGGTATGGGTACAATGGCAGTTTGCTCTTTAAAAATTCACAACTTATTCTCACAGTATCGAAATAATACTTTCAAAATTGCAACTTCAGTATTTTTTTGTTCTTAATAGGATCCTATAATTTTCTAACTATTTATTAATACTCATCATGTTCAAAACTCTTAGATTGACGCTTATGTGTGCGCCTACCTTATGATTTTTCTATTCAAGATTTTGTGCAAGGGTGTCCATTGGAATCTTAATTTTCTATGTGTTGATGGCTCTTACAAATGAGCTCAAATACCAAGATCTTGGAGAAAAAATTTCATTAGAAATTCATTTAAAATAGTTGTAGAGTAGATTTTGGAAAGCCATAAATTGATTGTGCTTTTACTTGTTATTGTTTTTAACTTCATATGTTCTAAAAGTTGTTGCCATCAAAATGCACTTTGGTGAACTAAAATTGAACCATGTATACTTAAATGATTATCAAAAATCCAATATATACTAAATTGATTTGAAAATTTTAACACACAAACTAGACAAGTAGATGCATTTTTTCCAACAATTTTTATTCAATTCAAGCACCGGATGCAAAAGTCATAACTTTTCAAAGTTTGCTACTGCTCCAAAACATACAAAATATGTCCATGGGCCATGGGACCATTAGGTCAAATTATAGTTCCTATTGAGGCCACTCCAAACTTTCTTGTTGGTGAAGCTCATTGGTGGATTTCAATTTGTGAAGTTGTCCAAAAGACTTCTTCAGTTGGTGTTTACACTACAACTGGTCAAGTCTTCTTGAGGCATTATTTTATTGTCTTTCCATCTTGTCCAACATCCCACTGGTTGCCTCAAATAACCAAGTCTTGGCCAAAATCTCTTGACTGACCTGTACACTTCTCCACCGTAGTCTAAGCGGCCCTTAATTGATTGCCGACAAATTGTGCTTGGAATTGTAAATTTATCTAGAGGTCGAATTGCCGGTGTGCAAGGGTTGAATTAAATTGTTTGGATGATTTTGTGCCTAATTTGAGTGTGCAAGCAAATTAACTATTCCTCTTATCAAGTGCTGATGATTTTTTCTTTTAGTCTGTAATTGGGCTTAAATTTCATTACATTCAGTAGCAGTCACTGCGACTGCCTTCCTTGGACGGAATGATGTGGAATATACCACATCATTTCATCCGAGGGATGAAATGGTGTGGTATACTCCACACCAAATCAATAACTACAAGTACACTGGACGAAACTTGTCAGAATCCAAGAAGGAGCCTGAGTTAACTACAAGGTTGCAGATGCACATTGGTATTAACAACAAATTAGGTACTTTGAACTAAAGTTGTAATTCAAATAGCAAACTTATTGAAAATGGCATTCAAAATAGAGATCAATTATCTCAATGCTTGAACTGCATCACTTTGATGTGATTGTCATTCATGTTTTGTGTTTTCATTTGAAAAGACAACTCTATATATACACATGGGGTGGTAGGAGGTAGAACAACCCATGTGGGATAAATGAAATTGAACTTGTAGTTTCTCAAGCATTCATAGTTAAGTCAAAAACAAAGAATTGTGTTAAAAGTACAATTTCAGACCTTATTTAGGCATAGTAAAATAATTTTTCTCAAAAAACTTTGAACTAAAAAAGTTGGAATTTGAAGATAAGTTTCACTACCAAAAATCCGTTTGGCATTTTAAATCTCCAATCAAAAGTTATGGACAAATCTCGAGAGAGGATTTTTAAAAATGTTAAAGAAAATGTCCATTCCCACCCCCTCTCTCAAATTTGTCCATAACTTTTGATTGGAGATTCAAAATGCCACATGGATTTTTTGAGGTGAAACCTATCTTCATTTGCCAACTCTTTTTAGTTCAAATTTTTTTGAGAAAAGTTATTTACTATGCCTAAATGAGGTATGAAATTCTACTTTTAACACAATTCTTTGTTTTTGACTTAACTATGAGTGCTTGAAAAACTACAAATATTTCGAATTTATTTATCCCACATGGATTGTTCTACCTCCTACCACCCCATGTGTATATATAGAGTTGTCTTTTCACTTCGAAACTCAAAATATGTTATTGATGACAAATGGTTGTAATGCATTATTCATTGGATCCTTTGCCAACATCTTTTTCTACAACTATTTATTGATTTGTATGTTTGGTCCAAAAAAAATGAAACAAAACATAATGTATTGCCACTCCCCTAGCACCTAAGCTGACATGAATTATTTGAGGATGAATTTCGTGAATAAGGAGTCTAGGGAGGGAAAGGCAGCCTCTTTGAAGGCTACTGAATGTTATGTTATTTTGTGGATGGATCTCTGTGACGTGTTAATGTAGAAATTTATGTATGAGTAAGTGGCAATTTGTGTATAACTACCATAGAAGACGACCACTAGACGAATTGACAAGCAGGTCTAGAACGGGGATGATACCAGAAGTGAGCAGTAGCCTTTTTTTTCTTTTTTGAGAAAGTGCTAGGATGGCGATCACTTCAAATTTGGTGAAGCATTGTATTTCTACATTCATCCATCTTTTTAATTGAAAAACACTTTTCAATCATATTCATGCACTTTTTCATCCAAATTTGGCAACTTCATCCACATTTTTAATAGAAATGGAAAACATTTGGCAAAAAAAGATTACTTTTATCTAGCGAAAAATAGAAGTTTATTTTGAAATGGTACAATCTGATCCCGCGGTGCCAAAATAAAAAGGGCTGGTGAGCAATGAGATCGGCAGCAACCACGGAAACAAGTTGTTTGGAATGGACGAGAATGGAGATCTCTGGGTGTAACCAGGTAGAGTGATTATATTTACTTGCTCGTTTGGTATTTGAGTCAGTAATGTTAGGACTCCAGTTAGTGATAGCTTGCGGATATAATTACAAATAATATATGACTGTGGAATGTATTAGAATAGGAGATAGTTCATGAGATTTATCTGATGGGAGGTGAGTCATTTGGGTGTCGTTTTAATGAGATTGGACTTGCAAATTGACTCGTCATTGATCGGTTGTTTTGCAATAGCTCTTGGATGAGTAATTGTAAAATAGAATTTAACTGTTATTATAAGAAATCCGTGTTTTTGGGGATGTTTTCACTATTTTTTGGAACCCATTTTTGTGGACATTAAACAAAACAACCCATGTTTTTATGTCAACAATGATGTTCAATAAAACATCTTGATATATAGTATTTTAAAATCATATTTTCATACTTATATGAATCATTTTTGAAGAACAAATAATTTTTAAATAAAATAAAATAATTTCAATTATTTGGCCTAATGAAATATTATATTCTCAAAAGATCAAGCCCAAAATCATTTATTTTATACTAGAGAATAAAATAGTATAAAATCTAAAAAGAAATAGATATAATGGCATGAAAATCATTAAAAAATTAAAATAAATAAAATGATAGCCCATTTTTATAAACCTCTGCAAGAGGAGATTTTATTAAAGAAAAGGAGACTTGTTATTTTTGGATGTCCAAAAGCATACTTGCAAGGAACCTTTTTTTGCAAGTAGAAAAAAGGGATTACATTTTCTATTTTATGCGCCCTTTTGCTCAATCACTTTACGCCTAAAATGTGAATATAGACCCTTAAACTCTACCTATATCATTAATTTTGGATTCTTCAAAGCTCTAAAATTATGCAAATTTCTAAAGTGTGACAAATTTAAAAATATTAACCTTTAAAAAATAATCTTTTAATAGTATTCAAAATATCAAGTACAACCAAAAGGGAGTCATGTATGTCTTTCCAAAGTTTCAAATCCATTGGATCTATACTTCAAAAGTTATAGTAGAAGACATAAAAGACACATTATATGATGTCTAAACAAGACAAGTGTTTTGTCAAATCATCCCTCTATAATGGTCCATATTGTCTTTTATTTGATAATATCAGGGCTTTGCATTGCTACACACAGTCGTCAACAATTGTCAATTCCAACATAATATTGTTACTAAATTAAAATACTTATAATAGTAGCAAGATGGTGGTTAAAAACAATAGATGAAGTGAACTTGACCAAAGTCTAGTAATAAGTGTTGTTAAAGGTTGGACAAACACAATAATTGAATTTTATAAAACAACAATTCATAGCAATAGATAAATGCGTGAACTTATTGTACGCAAAAACTTCATTTGTAATTTATACTATATAGATTTGACAACACTAATAAATGATAGCGTCTTTTGATCATGGAAAGGTGGTTTTAAATTTGGAGTCCACTCTTGTGAACGTAAATTCATGGTGAAAATGTGTGCATGTATTGTGCCATGAGTTCAACATTCTATGTGAAATATTTACTTTTGATTGACGTTTGCAAATATGTCAAAAAAATGGTTTACAAAAAAGCTTCATTTTATATTTCAATCCCTTAAGGACCCAGAGTCCCCTTGAGAGACTTCGGGGAGTTTGGAAAGATACCTATAATCTTTGCTTCTTTCTTGATTTCTTGAAATTTTCCCTACATGTATTTCTCCACTAGCTTTGTGCAAAGCTATTTTTTTTTGTGATCACACACACGGTTCAAAAATTATTGATTTTTTCCCATTGAATTGGAGGTTCAATGGCATGATGGCAAACCAGTTTCTATATACTTATGCTTTATGCAACTAGGGGGCAAAGAATGGGTTTGCTGCATGGGCAATACATACTATAGATGAGACTTAGCAATATATATTTTCTTAATTCTTAATAGTCCATCCAAATATTAGAGATTAAAAAAATTAAATGATATATTTATATATTATTCAACAATTTTTTCACTAATAGTCTAGATTAGGCACCCCAATTTTGGCCCCATTATCCCCCTAATGGCATAGATGGTTGGTCATGAACTTCTGGAAATGAGGAGTGCTCACATGTTTTCAATATTGGAAATGTTATTTAGAAACGAGTTGAGTTTGAATGTGAACATCATACCCCATTTTTCAAATTTGCCCAATGTCATTTAACAATTCCATGATTGACTTGGCATTCTAAATTGCATAGAAATTAGAGATGTTTTTTTTCCAATTTTTTTTGTGAATATTATAAAAAATAATTGAATATTTCAATCTATCATTGTGATTTTTGAGATTTGAAAAGTTGCGGTAGAAAAATTGATTGCAAAAAAGCTTAGAGCATTGTCATTTCTCTAAATATAGTTTCATTGAAAGATTATATTTGAAGTGTTTTGGATCTCCAAAAGCTTTGGAAATTAGTAGAGGTGTACTTAATATAATATTATGATTTAAAAAATGTCATATTTTCAAATTCAAAGTCACAAACAATAGTCAAAGTCATATGAAATTCTTAGGTATGATAAATAAAACTTCATAAGTGCAAGATCTTAAAGTTAAATTCCACAATAAATCAATTTTTTATTTTCATGTCTTAATAGAGTAAAAATGGTAGTTTTGGGTGGTTTATAAGGGAAAAAATGCCTTGATCCTTAGGTAGGTAACCTTAAAGGACCAAGGCCTTTTTTCCATAAAAAAACACTTACATTGGCATTTCTATTGCAAACAAAAAAAAAACTTGAAAAAATGTTTATTTTGCATATCTAATTCTAGGATTTTATACTAGACTAGAATAAAAATTTCTAGAAGAAATTTTAGGAGCTTTGACCATAGGTTGCAAGATATTTGCATCCAAAGTGGAAAAAACAATTTTTTTGCACCTTGCTTGACTTGATATTTTGGCTTTGAATCTTTTTAATTAAAATATTATGTACTGCTGATTTTGAATTTCTATTTTTTCAAATGTTGAATAGTTGAAATGAGAATCTATAAAAAAAAATTAGAAAAAATATGCTTAATTTTCACTCATTAAAAAATTGTTAAGTAGAAGTAGGGTTAAGATTGAAGTGAAACCTAAACTATTATTAGCTTTAAGAAGAAATTGAAATACAATATTCCCAATGGTAAGATTGTTCTAGCAAGCAAACTTCACATGTATAACAATGTTTTTGCAAAACCATAAAAACTACATTCATAAATGAATTCTATGAGTTATTTTTTCAAGAAGAGGCTTAAATTGCCAGAAAAAGCAAGATTTTCCATAACTCTCTCATTACAAGTTCAAAAAGAATGAATCAAAGCTTCACATGTGGACAAAAATATAATGTTTTAGATCTTTTGTTTCTTAAATTCTTTTCTTTCTTAAATTCTTTTCTTTTTGTGATTTTTTTGTGCTACCCGCCAACCTTTATTTTTGGCTCACTGTGCCATAGCTTTTGCTCCCAAGCACCGATTGAAATAAAAATTAGATACCTACAAAGCTCGCATAGAACATCACTTTTTCAAAAAGTTTCAAAACATTCATTACATATTGAGACAATAAAAACCTACTCGGATGCAAATTGTCCCCCGAGGGGGCAAGTAGTCTTTTAGGGGTTAAAGTATAACTTCCAATACATTCTACAACATACATTGATCCTTTTGTGCTCCAGTAGCTCTGTTTGAAACAATGAAAAAGTGCTTTAATCCCTAAAGTTCCATGACTATGTTTTCACCAAAAATGTTCAAAAATTGCCATTTTTAGAACAAATACCAAGTTTTTGAAAAAATAAATTTGGAGGCACATGTAACCATAGGATCTTGTATTATGCTGACTTAAAAACATGTGGTAAGAATTTTAGAACTTTCCACCGCATGGATTGCAAGATATAAACATTCAAATTCACTGAAATCATTTTTTTGGCCCTACAAAAAATTGGGCAGTTGCACTTCACAAGCTCATTCTTCTATGAAAAATTGTCCAAAATGGTGGTGCTTCTTTGGATTTTTTTCCTAGATAAGTTGGATACATGCTTGAAAAATTTCACATCATTTGAAATTGTACAACATATAGGAAAAAATTAAAAGTAGACAATAGCAAAGAATGGTTCAAAATACTAAATTGTTAAGAATTTAATTAAGGAATTGAAAAATGCCAATTTAATGGTTGCAATGTTGTAATAAACAATCTACTGTACATCCTTGATGAGTTTGTTTTTTCAAAAATTATTGAAAATTGAGTAAGACCAAGGACTTCAAAGTTTATTTTAGAAGAGTATCCTTAAATGCCTGCAAATAAAAATCCTCATAACTTTTGAATCATTGATCAAAATGGCATGATTCAAAGTTTTTCACATATATATATAATTCTAGAAAATCAGTTTCAAATTTTTGTTTTTGAAAAAAGAGATTTTTTCTAATGTGCCCGGATTGCCCAGTTACAAAAAAACACACCCATATTAGGCCATAACTTTTGATTCATATTTCAAAATGTCATAAAATTTAGTGTAGATGAAATATATTATCCTACCTTCTATTAAAATTTGAGCCAATAATATGGAAATCTCTAATCACACGTACCTGCCCAAAACTGCTATGTAGCCAAAAAATGCATATTGGTCCTTTAACCTCTAAAGGACCATTGTTCCTTCCGGGGACAAATACAATTTCAGGCAAGTACCTACAGGTTGAACTTTTGTCTTGATTTTTTGAAATTTTTTTGCAAATAGAAAAATTGCTAAGCTTCATAGGAATATAATTTTTTTTTCAATCGGTGCCCCAGAAGAAAATTTATGCCCAAATAAGCTCAAAACAACATTTAGGGGGCAGCAAAAAGAAAATTTAATTAAATTTTTTTTTCTTTTTTCTTATAGATTATATTTTTTCCATTTGGAAAGCTTTGATTCATTTCATTTGGATGTTTATAAGAAAGTTATGGACAATCTTGTTTTTTTGGCACTTAGAGCATCTTTCTAAAAAAAACCCTTGTAGGATTCATTTTTGAATGCAATTTTTACAATTTTTCAAAAAAAGAAGTTCCACAAGGTTTAGTTTTTTTGCTAGAACAATTTCACCATTGGGAGTAGTGCTTTTTAATTCTTTATAAAAGATATTAATATTTTAGATTTTCCTTCTATCTCGTACCTACTTCTATTTAACAATTTCTTTAATAATGAAAATTAAGTTTTTTTGGATTTTTTTTCCCTAGACTCTCAATTCAATTCTCCAATATAAAGATTTAAAGCCCAAAACTCTATAGTGCAAAACACTTAAGTTAAAGCTGTTCAAAGTCATTAAATATCGTCCCGCAATGTACTAAAAAAACTTGTTTTTTTTACTTTAAACGTAGATATCTTGCAATCTATGTGGTCAAAAATTTTGAAATTTTTTCCACACATTTTCATACTAGTTAGGTGTAAGATCCTATGGTTAGATGTGAAAAAAAAAAATTTCAATTTTTTAACTTTTTGCTATAAAAATGACAGTTTTGAGTGCTTTTGAGCCAAATAAAGGCCTTGCTTTTTTAGGGGCTAAGGGTTAAGACAATGTTTTGTCCAATCAATTTCTTACTCATTCAAATTAATACTCAAATCATTTAAAGATTATTTTTATATCACTTGATGATATTGAGGTAAATGATGTAATCGTAAACAATTATAAACAAAGATGTGCAAAATCTTAAAAAAATAGTTGTGACTGTAATCCCTCAAGGACAAGGGTGTTTTTCATTAAATATATAAATAAATTTAATTTTTTAGTATAAAAAAGGATTTCTCAATAGAAATTTTCAAAGATTGTTATTTTTCAAGTGTGTTGCCATTATTTTAATTTTTTGAACTTCAGATGTTCTTAAGTGTAGTAAATTAATATGACAATGTATTGAAAAAAGCTCATCCCATTTGACCTTGTGGATTGAAGATTATAATGTTTGAAGTATAAAGAGAAGCTTTTATTCATTTCTAAAAATTGGTCAGTAGACTTCATACGCGAACCCGCTCAGAGTAAAACTATTGCTCTCAATGAATATGCATCTCTTTGTCATTGAGTTTGAAATCTTATTATGCAAAGTTTTAGAAGCAAATATAAAGTCTAGCTTATTCTAAATCACTTTGCATTTTAAGGATGGTAGGAAAACTGCTAATACAATTGTCATTTTACAATGATTTCTTGTAAAATGAAGATATTGTCTATTTGAAATCCAAATGGTGAAAATCAAAGAAAAATATCTGCAATACTTGGGAAAAATTTCAAAAACGTTGGAATCACCCGCAAATAATTACTCACACTTGTGGTATTTTTTTTTTTTTTTGGAAAACAATGAATTGCATTGCAAAACAAAACACGGTACAAAGCAGCCAAGCCACCATGGCTAGACAGAGAAAGACAAAAGGGAGAGAGAGGACAACTATAACAACTAAGGGGGATGGCCCTTGTTTGTGCCAAAATAATAGAGTCTCCAACTCTGTGAGCCATCACACAGCATTGCATCCATATGATGTCAAACTTGAGCCAGACACATGTGGTATTTGTTGCAATCTATGCAGTCAATGTTTTTGAAATTATTCCACACATTCTTACGTCTAGTACAAGATCATGCAATTATATATGGGAGGAAAAATAAATAAATAAACTATTTGGATCTTTGCAATAGAAATGGCACATTTGAGAGTTTTTCAATGAAAAAAAAGGTCTTGGGCTTTAAGGTAGAGCCACCCGTTCCCGACCAGTGACCCATCCTAACCTGTAGGTGCACATATTTTTTACCAAGCTTAGAATGGCTTTTTTTTCCTTTTCAAAATTGGAATTAATAAATACATGATACATGTCTCAAGTTATGAGAAAGAAAGTGGGAAATAATGATTAGGAAAAAGATTACTGAATGATCGGAATTGGAAGAGTATAGAGGTTGGCCATGAGTCCGGAGCACTTTTTGCCTCTCAAAATTCCTAGTAATTTCAATTCAAGCAATAAAATTACCAAATTTTTTTGCAATTCTTGTCATTTCTATTGGTGTACCTCTGAAAAATATTTGTTTTCCCCAGATCGGTTATGGGTGGCTCTACCTTAGTGGTTATTTCCTGTGAAGAGGGTGAATATTCACATCATGTGTCAAAATTTTGAGATCATCCTCTCAAAACTGACTTCAGATGACACATTCAAACAAACTTCAGTTTGCAAGACGTGGCCAAACAAATTTTGGCATCCTACTGGATTTTCAGAGGATTTGGTACCCACTTTCAGAAAGCATCATTCTTGATTGACTGCCTCGGAAGCAGAGCAACAGACGCAAAGTTAGCAAGTTAACCCCTAAATGACGGACCCATGACCATTGATTTTAAACCTCACTGTCCATCACTCAATTTGCTACCAATTTGCAACTTGATATGTATGAAGAAATTTATATTTATTTTTCAGAAATGAAAGTACATGTCTTCTTTACTTCAGAAAAAATTTAGATTTTTTTGTGGAAACCTAATTTTTTAAAGAATTTTTGAACAAAAAGTGAAGAAAAATCATATTAAATAGAAAAATATTTCAAAAATCTGAAAATTTCACCATATGTGTATATCACAATGACAAACATCATGGTGTAAACTCAATTTCCTTATCATTCTATAATTAGAAAATTATAGACATTGAAAATACACCCAATGTTCAAATTGCAATAAAATATGCAATATTAGGAATTTTTTCAAAATTCAAATTGGAGTAGAAACTAGAGTAAACAACATTCATTTTGTTAGTTTGACTCAAATTCAAAAAATATCATTTTTGTGGAGAAATTTTAGATTTAAAGCAAGGAGCAACAACTTCCCAAAATACTCTAAAATAACATATTGTGTGATCTGTTTTTTTTAATAGCTTCTCATTTCCTTGAAGACAAAAATTGGAAAGAATACAAATTCAATTGGATACTCTTCATAACCCCATGTAAAGGGTCAATAAGGAAAATGGAGGATGAAAAAATGCTTTTGAACTATTCTTAGCTCCACAGTATTGTCAATGGAACGCCACGGAATGGCATCCACGGCGCTCCAGGGTTAAGTTCTTGCCATGCACTTGCAGAAGCTTTGGTCACCCTCCATATCCCAGATGGCCAAATCCTAAATACAGGTTGCTTCAGAGCATCCCCCCCGTCTTGCATATTAGATGACTTGTTGCCACCGGCTTGCAAAATTGCCCCACTTGTCTTGCATAAGAGCATCCCTACCCGTCTTGTAAAACGGATGACTTGTAACCGCCGGCTTGCAAAATTGCCCCACCCATCTTGCATAATGGATGAACTTATTAAGAGGGCGAGCCAAAAGCCTCCAGTGGCTTGCAAAACCGGGCTCTTTTGCAAGCCAAAGGACAACTTGCAAACGGCATGAGACAAGCTCCTTTTATACTTTCCCAAGAAACATGGAGTTGATGAGTGAATGTAGACGTAGCTCTTTGGATCATGATGGCCTCTTAACAAGCCGTAGGTGGGGCAGCCCTTCTTCCCTGGCTTGCAAAACGGATTGACAGACTGCAACGTGGCTTGCAATTTCCCTGCCTAATGGATGAACTTGTTAAGAGGCCAAGCCAAAAACCTCCAAATCTTTTGCAAGCCAAAAGGTAGCTTGCAAACCGGCTTGCAAACCACATGAGACAAACACCTTTTGCACTTTCCCAACAAATGTGGACTTGATGAGTGAATGTGGACTAGCTTGCAAACCGACTTGTAAACGACATGAGACAAACACCTTTTGCACTTTCCCAACAAACATAGACTTGATGAGTGAATGTGGATGTAGCTTGATGGCCTCTTAAGAGACCATGGGTGGGGCAACCCTTCTTCCCTGGCTTGCAAAATGGACTGCCAGGCTTGCAACCTAGCTTGCATTCTGCAAGCCGGGTGGGGATGCTCTCAGCAAGTCCGCAGTCCTCATAGACTGGGACGGAATTCACGCGATGACAAAATCCATCAACGTTCAACATGCACGAATTCTCCGGGACGGAATGGAGCTACATTACTCAGAAGGATGAGGGCGCTGCTATCTCGGATGGAATAGGAAATGCAGTCTCCACTCTCCATTCCAGCCACGGAAACGGCGATTTAAGACTCTTGTCGAAGCCCATCGAAGTGGAACCAAGGGCACCTTCGGAATGCACAGCATAAGCAACAAGCTTGAGACATCAAGGACTTCAAAAACAGCGAACTCGATTGGTGACAGAAAACGGCCTTGCATTGATTTCACGTTTTCAGGGCTTATTTCATCGTCAATGTCCCCAAACCCGAGAGCACATAAACGGGTGCACCTGCATAGGTTCTATGTGAAATAATTGCAGAAGGTCTGACAGAAAGCTAGTTCAAGCATCCTGACAGCGAACGTGAAATAGACTTTCTTGAAATCACGGTCATGCGAAAGGCCTAAACAATCTCTACGCTTCTAATTGAATCGCAAATCACAGCTGTCCCTACACAGATTCCACGGGATTTTTCGTCCGCAACACAAGTTCGTTTCCTTACTAACCACAGAGGACCACTGCCCGCTCTCGAGGACACTGAAAAACATACGCGACGCTTTGGTCACATCCTACCACTGTACAGAGCGAAAATGAAGCAGCGCACAATCACGACATGCTGAGAAAAAACATTCACTACGTCACACAGAAACGAGCAGTCCCGCAGAGGATGGTCCAGAAGAAGTACGAAGTACGAAAAAAACCACGCACCAAGACAAAAGACGAAACGGCAAATGGAAGATCCAAAACTGCATAAATTAAGGAACGCGTGTAGTGTACAAGTCCTTTCGAATCAGTACCATCGGAGAATTGTCACAAATAACGTGTTTGCGCCTGTGAAATCGTGAGAAAGATATGCACATTGTACTGATTTCAGGAAAAGACTGCGGCTGCGGCTACGCTAGCTATGGTCAAGAGCAGTTGTGGCAGGACGTCACCACACTCTCCCCTTGATGTTGTCAACAGATACGGCGAACTTACTTTCCGAGCAGCTGCAAACACATCACAACACATTCCCACACTCGCATCATCAGGCCACATTCCAAGCTGCCACCGGACATTCCCACACAGAGTCATCCAAATGAATTCCACCCTGGCTCACTCGTCCACCACGAACCCCCCGTGCCCGACGTCAGTCACGACACGCACATTCACGCAAACAAGACAGGGACCCAGGCCATCTCCAGATCGAGAAACTTACGGTTTGCACGACGGTGTTGTGGTACGGGTCGGCGATGTGGGCGAACAGGTTGTCGATGGGGCCGGTGTGCGTCAAGCTGGCCTGCACGACCGCGCCCAACACGGCCAGCATGGCCAGACGTCCGTTCTTCACCTCCTTCGTCCTCAGCTCCTTGAGCTTGGCTCCGTCGCCCTTGCCATAGCCCAAGGGGTCGAACCACAGGCCTCCGGGGTACCCGACGTCCGTGCCCGTCAGCTTGTAGTTGGGGAATATGGGGTCCGTGTTCACGCTCCCCGGCCTCGCGATGTCGGCCCACCTCCTGCTCTCAGCCCACGCAAAGAGCAGGATCTCCACGATGAACAGGGTGCCCTTGTCGGCGAAGTACGGGGCAGCACCAGCCTCGTACCACGACGGAGTGTGCAGGATGCCAATCTTCGTCAGAAACTCCGGAATGAAGATGCCCGCGGCACCCAGCATGGACCAGCGGCAGTGCACCAGCTCCGCCTGCACCATCCACTTCAGGCGCTCGGGCTCCGCAGCTGCACAAGCGCGGAAGTCGGACCCCCCCCCCCCACACACATCAGACACACCCCAATCAGACGCGACACGACCCGCGCTTCTGGCAGGCAGCTGGGTAAGCCCCCTGCGAGCTCCCCTCGGCCCTCGCACACGTATGGAACAACACACGATCTGTCCAATTCGTTTCATTACCACATCCACTCCAATGTCAACAAACAATCAGGCATGTCAGTTCAGTGCCAAGCCTACCGAGCTCCAGGGGGTCGAAGCCGTAGTCTCCGGGAAGGCTGCCGTCCAGATAAGACGGGGCTTTGCTTCCGGGAAGCCACAATGGCCGGTCGCTCTGGCCTCCGGCCACCGCGGCGGAAACCGTCAGGTCGCCCGTGGCTGCGGCAGCGACCTTGGTCATGCGCAGACGTCGCCCGCCCAAGAAAGCGCTCCTGGCGGACCCCGCATTGCTCACCACCTTGCTGCAAGACGCAGAACAAGACAGGGAAAAACCTCAGACGAAATCCGGATTCAAGAAATGAATGGCAGAGAGTCCTGCACTGGGCTCGTCACGTAGAGACGATCCACCGCTCTAAGAATGAAACTCCAACTGACCCTGCCACCCCGACCCAACTCTCTTCGATCGTCCGCTCTCCAGCACACCTGGATCCGATCCCATCGCAGAGATGGGCGAGATTCCAGCGGCAACAAGGCCCCCGGATTCCGACACTTCCAATCCGTGCTAGCTCCACCCCCGTGCCTCCCAATTCAGCGATCCATGTCATCCAACACACATAGTTGGATGCCTATTTAATCGAAACAGGCATGGACTGCAAGCATGCATTGGTGCCCCTGCTTTCAGCCCAGCTAGGGCTCCAATGCGAGAGGTGGACACGGTGTACATATGCACCCACACGGACCACAATGTACAAAGGCTCTTCTTACGAATTCTAGCACACCCAGCTCCAGTCCGTCCATCCATGCGTCCCGTCCCCGTAGCAGCCCCAAGACGAAGAGTACGACGAAGAGTACGACGAAGACGACTTCCCCTTGGCCCAGGGCTGCGCGACTCGCTTCGGTCCACCAATTAGCATGCCCACGGACCGTGGCATTCCCCGCTGGCCCACAGCAAGGAGCGGGACGCGAGCCAGTGCGACGCCCTGAGGTCGCCTTCGCGCACCTCCCGAGCGGAGAGACAGTCCTGAACGCAAGTCCTGAAGGCAAGGCAAGGCAAGGCAGGGGAATGAGAACGAAGACAGACCTGGTGGACGGGGCGGCGACGGCAGTGGCCACGCTGGAAGAGGCGCTCACGGCGGACGCCATAGCTGCAGCAACGCAGAGAGAGCTGCAAGACAGGGGGAAAGCCGGCGGGGATGCAGCAACAGCAACAACAGCAACAACAGGCGCAAGGGCGGCACGGAGGAGGAATCGAGGGTGCCTGGAAGAGCAGGCGCTGAAGCAAATTGTAGTAAGGGACGCGCCGGGAGGGGGTGCCGCAGATCGTCGGGCTGCAAGCCAAGGGATAAGGGCGAGGCGCCGTGATTGGGTGCAGCGCTTCGCCCTCTATCTGCCCTCGGCCTCCCCCATTGGCCCGCCCTTCGGCCCCTTCTAGACGGCCTTGCATTTTTCGAGATATACCATTAGGAAAAAAATGAACCCTGGAAGGGGCTGCTTCCTAGTGTAAGCTTCCCCTCCAGGGAACTCAACAGTGATTTACAATTAAAAAATATTTAAAAAATATTTAAAAAATAAATAAATAATAATAATAATAATAATAATAATAATAATAAAATAATAAAAATTGTAATTATTGCAGTCTGACATGGCATGTGTAGTGCCATGTCAGATCTGAAAATTTTGTAATTTTGAATTTATTTTAATAAAAAAAATTTTAATGTTTTCTTAAGTAGTTCAGCTGCATTGTTCCCTGCTGTTCCGCGCCTGCAGTTCGCTGTCGCAAAAAAAAAAAAAAAAAAATTCCAGCTTGCGTTCCCTGCGTTCTCAGGTCTCACGGCCTCTTCCAGGGTTCAACTTTTTCCTAATGCCATTTCCGACCACTTAAGCAATTTAGCGGCATGGAGGAAGGTTGAGGAAAAAATTTCCCCTGAGAGAAATAGATATTGTAATTTTTTTCATTTTTTCCTCAAAAACAAAATTCTCATGAATTTGATTCATGAAGAATTTGTTTGTCCCATTCTCGATAGATTGGCAAAACTATTTTCAACCATAGGTTGGTTACAAAATTGATGGAACTGATGATTGTGGCGTTCAATGTACATATTGTGATCATTGTATGCTTTCAATGTACATCTCCTAGACATTTGTGCTACTTGTGCTTGTCCTGCTCTATGTGAGTTGTCACCTAAACCGCATGACTGCTTGAAAATTAAGTAGTCTATGCTGTGAGAATAGAAGGCTAGTCGGAATTGGGTCATTTCTTTTATTCTCAACCAATGAATGCAGGAAATTGTGAAGGACGAACCATGTGAACAACCTCTAGGTCCCTACGCTCGGGAGGCTCTATCTGGGCACTAGACAGGAATGGGGTTTAATTTTTTGAGAGGAATTCACATGTCCTGTATATTTCTTCAAATCTTCAAAATTTAGGTGGAAAATTTGAAAATACTATACATGAAAGTCTGATTTGGCATCCAAGTGTCAAAATTGAATCTTTACATTAGATTTTCAAGGTCCGTGTCACGTCACACCATTCAAAAGATGACATGTGGCACTATTTTTATAAAATGACCTAATTTTTGCCAAATCTGACCTTCATGTAGGATATAAGGAATTCAGTTTGGAAGAATAAGGGAATGAAATTCATATCAAATATGCCATGTGTATATGAAGGAGGAAGCATCTACACACACATCTTTCCTTTCAACATGCATCTCCAAAAAAATTTCAAGCTTCTTTTTGTAGACATTTCAATATTGGAGTGACAGTTTTTAAATTTTGTAAAATGATATTTCTTTATTGTAATTAGATTTTGCTATATGAACCTCACATTGAAACAAATTTTGCACATTTGAACATGATGTTACAATTAAATTGCCAAAATCTAATCAAAATATAGACTTCTATTTTCCAAAAAATTTGGTATTGTCACCCCAATATTGAATCTCTATAGATGGAATTTTGAAGTTTTTTTGAGATGCTTGTTGAAGAAAAAATGGATGGATGGATGCTTCCTACATATCTGCGCAAATTGAATTAAAAATTCAACACCAATGGTCTTAAATCAATTATCATGTAAAACCATGAATGTTAAAGCTAGAATGTCCAAAAAAATGTCAACAAGAATGTTGAAATGGGGTTGAAAACATCAACCATTTTTTGGAATACTATCCGTTTATATTTACATCTTGTTTTTTCTTTTAAATCCTATATATGACTCCAGATACATATCCTTTTGGGATACTTTAACTCCTAAGGCCTATTGTCTCCTTGAAGAATAAAATGGATTTTGGATAGGCTTCTATAGTCTCAATATTTTTTGCCATCATTAGAAGAGATTTGAAGCCTCTAAGAGACTGCAAGTTATCTTGAATTCTTGTAATGTTCTTAGACTGCGTGAACCCAAGATAACTGTAGTCTGATGTAGCCAACAATGTGCTACGTCATTTTTGGAAAAACAAAATTGGCTTAAAATGATATTTGGGAGAAATAATAATTTTGACAATCCATATCGGCTATTCGCAAAATTAGGCCAGATTTGAAAACAAGCCTGAAATGGCCTTCAAATGCCTTCAAATCTCTCCAACTGATTTTTTGAATTTTTTTTTTGTGAAGATAGAAGAACACATTTGCTTTCTAGAAATATAATTTTTGTTTCAATCGGTGCCCTGGAGCAAAAGTTATGGCACAAAAAGCCCAAATTTTAGTTCAATAGGCCAAAAAAACCCTTCAAAAAATTGAAAATAATTTGAAAAAATTGTTTCATATAGATTGTATTTTTATCTACGTGGAAAGCTTTGTTTTATTCCATTTGGATTTGCTATGTGAAAGTTATGGACAATCTTGTGTTTCAGGCAATTAGAGCACATTTTTGAAAAAACAACTTATAGGACTCATTTTTGAATTCAATTTTCACAATTTTTCCAAAAAACAAGCTTCACAAGGTTAAGATCTCTTGCTACAACAATCTCAATGTTGAAACTAGCCCAACCCAAAGTGTGTTTCAATTCCATCTTAGACTATTAACGATTTTGTTTTCCCTTCAACCTTGAATCTACTTCTACTTTACAATTTTTTAATGAGTGAAAAACTAAGTGTGTATTTTTTGAATTTTTTTCCTAGACTCTCAACTTAGTTCTTCATCATATAAAATTAGAATTTCAAAATCATTAAAGCAAAAATTTTGAGTTAAGAGGGCTCAAAATCAAAAAATGTAATTGAGCAATGTGCAAAAATACTTGTTTCGTTTACTTTGAATGCAAATATCTTGCAATCTACATAATCAAAGCTTTTAAAATTTCTTCCAAACATTCTTACACCAGTCTAGTACAAGATTCTACGGTTAGATAGGCAAAAAAAGCATTTCTTTTAAAGTCTTTGCTCTTTACTGTAGAAATGACAGTTTTGAGTGGTTTTGATAAAAAAAAAAAGGCCTTGGGACTTTAGTGGTTAAAAAAACCTTTCTTTTAGTATACCAGTTACATTTGCTTCTAGAGTTGTATTTATCCAAAATAGGACTCTATTTGCAGTCAGAGGAACCAACTCATTGTTTCCCTTTGGTTTGCAGTTGCTGTACTGTATTTTGTTTTAGTTCGTGTCTCACACCAACCTTAGATCAACAAAATTCCTCTGAGTTCTCATCTTCTTGAAAGAGATATAAGGGAATCCCTAGCCGGGCCAGTGTTTAGCCCACCCTTTGATCACCACTGCAGTTGGCGCAACAGTCTGCCTGAATGCGGGTAGCGAATACATCAACTGCGTCATCACACGGATCAAATTTTACAGCATTAGACACTAATTCATATCCATGAGCTCTGGATGCACAAAGAGAAGAGGTATGACTTGATCAGCCGAATACGGCAGTGTCACGAAATCCAATTTTTCATGCCGTTCGCATGAGCACCGATCCCCAGGCGCGCCTCTATTTGTCGTCGATGGCGTTTGAAGCAGGACTAGCTTTTCAATGGATAACGAGGTAGCTAATGACAGAACCGAGCAGCACTGCACAGTACAATGCGTGCGTTGAGTAGAGTACCTTCATGAATCGATCCAGAGCAGGATAGAATTGCTCAAAGTTGGTCCAGTTCTTGTAGTATGCGAGAGCTGTCTGCAACACATAGAGCTTTGGCGCCAAGGCAATATCTGCTGAAGTCAAGTACTTTCCGGCTATGTACGGGCCCTGCACCACATTCGAGAATACCAAATTATTGGCTAAGATACAAGATTTCCCTGTGGACCCTTATATTGAGATTCAACTGGGTCTCCTCGGTCAACAAATTACTCACTGCGGCGTGGTGAACTCAGACGTTGCAAAATTTCGTGACCTTACGTCTTTACAAAGATGTTGATTCATGTGGTCAAGTTCGCATATGAACTGTGCTTCAGAACCATCACATTTGGGGTCTTTGCTCTTGAAGAACGCCATGCCTGCTGGAAAAAGGCCCTGACCCCTGGAGTCAATGAACGAGGGTCAGTCAAGCTCCTTCCACTTCCACTGAGCTCCTTGTATTTGTTTCATTTCACAATCTAAACGGAACGGAAGCTCTTTCCATCACTTAGAATGAACATTGTCTTCCTCAAATGAAAAAATACAAGGCGACACTTTGTTTCTAGCATTCGACACTTTAACGGTATTCAAGTGACCTACTTGACAGGCTCTAGCGAACAATGTATGGCCAAAAAAATGTTTAAAGTTGTGAAAGCGTAAAGTCTTGGATGCACCTGCAGGTGATTGTGGGACAGGTGGACAGAGGGGGGCAAGGATATTCCTTTTCCAGAACCTCGACAATGACATCTGAATCGGCAATATACTTTCCATCAATTTTGATGAGTGGCACCCTCCCCTCCGGACTTATCTTTAGAAACCTTGCACATGAGCCATGCCCCACAAAACAGTGTTGATTGTTGATGCAATTTTCAATTTGCTAAATCTGAAATACAATGTCGTTTACATCAGTAGCACATGTATTTCAACACCGCCTGGAAAGGACCAACATTCGAAGGAAACTAACCAGTCAGGCTTCTTGTCAAGATCTACATACTTCACGTCGTACACAATGTCTTTCAGCTCACATGTCATCAACACTCGTTGTGAAAATGGACCTGCACATAACTTTTAGCAGTCGTCCCGCATAAGATCCATTCATGCAACAGATACAATGATAAATTTGCGGAATTATATATCCAGGAATCGGCATGAACTAGAGAAAAGACTCAGATTTTGGAGATATTTGCAAATCAATGCTGATATAGTGCAATTACAGTCCCCAAGCTTGCTTGGATCGCCAGTTGCTGCCTTCACATAGACCTCCAATTTCTGACATGACGAAGCCATGAGCAGATTTCTGCTTAAGATTTCTGCTCAATATCACGAACTCATCGTCCATACATGATTCAATTGAAAGACAAATCAATGATTTTGGAGGATTCGAAGAGGCGGAGTAGTTGACCAAGAGACCGAACAGAGTTCCTTCGATCTCCAGGATTGTTAGTTTCAGCCAGCTACAACGAAATGCACTGAGGAAACATTGGTACATTGCTCACCGACTTTTTAGCATATTACAACGTTACAACTCTTCGAAGCTCCTCTTGTATCCCTCACGTTCCTAGTTGTCCATTAGAGGTCAATGGTTTACAATTACAAAACGCTTTGCACACAACAGGTTCCCTATACCGCAAAAGGTGTAAACACTAAAGTATCCCATACCTTCGTCGACCGTGTTTAACACAAAGAAAATCACAATGCTAAAAATAGAGGAAGACGATTATGTAGATAGGCAAAGGATCTTTCATTGTATGTCATTTCTTACACTTCGGCTCTTTTCTAGTCTATAGAGATTCACACTTCTCAGCAATCTATAAAGCTCACTCCAAAATCCTCTCATCGTTTGCCGCACAACACTTTCATTGGCTGTCAGAAGTCAGACCTCATCCGAAGTCCTTAGCATATCAAAGGCAGAAGTTTAGACTATGTCTACACTCGTAGGAGCGTCTTTCTTGGAGTATGACGTTCTTTACACTTGGACTTGGCTGATGACAATTTATGAAGACGTCTTCGAGGCCTTCAAAATCATTTGTTTGTCAAATATGCGTGGAACATCAGGAAAATGAACTTTAAGTTCCAGAACTCCACAGCGTTCAAAGATGCAGTTCCCACGCGAGGAACTTTTACTCCAGAGTGGAAGGAGTTTTACTCCAAGACATCAAAAACCAAGATCACCGCCTTATATCTCCATGGTGATCCCTTCGATTCATTACCGATGTCAATCGCCACATAACCAAATATTTCCAGTGCCAGGCGGCTCCAGCGAGTAGAAACAGTAGACCCTTGATTATGTTGTCCAGAGTCAAAAACTCTGAAACCTTGCCTTTGGCTGAGTACTTCATTTCAGGAATGTCTCTTCCCAGGCCTATCTTGACGCAACGTGTCGATGATGGCTTTCAGAACCTGCATCTCGTCTTTCTTCTTCTCTAGCTCACCCTGTTTTGCCCTTAGTTCCTCAGTGTGCAGCTTGAAAACTACTGCAACAACATGCATGCAAAAGACATCCGCATGTCACTAGACTTGCAGTCAGATTGGGTAATTCTCCGCGGTATAGATTTGAATTAAGGAAAATTGATCATCATGAAACACCCTCTTATAATTTAAATTCTGCATAAAAGGATCCTGGGCAAAAACCCACGATAGGTGGAACGCAAGGTACAGCTTCCCTGCTGGGCACACATGATCATGCACGACATTTTGCTGAATCCTACAGCCCTAAAAGTATCTCTTCGTATGCATAATCCGTTATGCACCAAAATGTGATTCAATTACGACAAACTCCTACAGAACGATGTGCACTTATAAAGAATTAAATTGCAGCGCAGAACAGGGTCGGCATCAATAGAGTGCCCGTTTTCTCAATAGCTTCATCACAACTGCACGAGTGTCAAAAACAAGAGACTTGTACCATTCAATCCTAGTTGAGATTGGCTTTACCAGTTGTATCTTCTAATTCCCGCAGAACCTCTTGTGTGCGCGCTTCAGCTGCGCGTTGCCCTGCCTCAGCTTGTTTCTTCTCAGCCCGCGCATGTCCAGCAGCTGCAATGGCCGCGTCCAGTTCCCTCTCAAGCGCTTTTATTCTCCGTTCTTGTGCCTGGCTATCCCGATATCAAATTAGCATACCCCGACCGCACAGAAAATGCGAGAGGAAAATTCACCTTGAAGAGTTCTCCAAAAACTCCCAAAATGTTCAAAACATTTTCAAATCTTCACCCTAAATTGCCAGCAACATAGGTACAAACCTTCACCGTCCGATTCTGTTTTGAGATTGCGGATGCATTCGCAAAGGCGTCTTCATCTACGTAAACTGCCTTCCCGAGTATATGTTGCAAAGATTCTAGTGATTGCCCCATCTCCGTCACATTTGCTAACGCGGCTGTAAATCGCTCCGACGCCAAACTTTCGCTCCTCACAGGGACGGGCCCTGCAAGTCCATCCACCGCGGCCATGCTCGGGGGCGGGGGCTTCGCTGGAAGATCCTCTTTATACAAATACTGCGAATTTCGAGGGCGATTCAGAAAAAACAAGCCACAAGCCCAAAGAATTCAGCTACGCAATAGTCCAACATAACCCTATCCCCCGAAAACCCTAAGGACTGCATCTAGATAGGCCAAATAGCAAGCCTCGGAAAGGAGTCGGTACAACTGGAGATAGTCTCTTAATATGACAAGGATAGAAACCCTGACTCGTTTCATCACCGCAATCAAGCAGGCAACAGGTGAAAAGCTCGGCCCAACAAGGGCCGGGGGCGTGGTCCGCAAGAAACGAAGCCATGGTAGCGAAGGCAGAACAATTACGACAACCCAGATGTCCAACAGAAGTCGGGCTATTCAAAGGGAGGAAGCGAAGCATGGCAAGGGAGATGGGTGGTAGGCGCCGTGGGACGAGAGCTGACCTTGAAGGCGGGATCGTCAATGCGGTAGGCCATGCTTGCAACTCCGACACAATCAACGAGCTGGAGTCATCTCGCAGAAGCCAGGCAGCTCATCAATCTGCGATCTGCGCTCTCGCTCATGTTGATCAATTCATTTCCTGGACAAGGGACGGGCGTCCCAAGGAGAAGGAGAAGAAGACGAAGAAGAAGAAGAAGTCCGACCAGTTCCGAGACCAACGTGCGAAGGCGACCACAAAGCACCACCGGAGGTTGAATGGAAAAGAAAAGTAACTTATTACAAGCCAGACAGAGCCCGAGCTGCGGACCGTGCGGTGCAGAAAAGCTCAAAGGCAGGCATGCTACGCCAAGAAAAAGGAAAAGGACCATAAAGATGGTCCTTAACCCCTAAACGTCTCAATCCTTTTCTGAATGTTTGCGCATTTTTGCTTATATCTTTGTACAGAAGCATCATTTACTGGAATATCATTAAGGAAGGTTGTCTTTTCTAGATTCAAGTTTTACATTGGATGAATGAGAACTTAGTTGGATGAAACAATGCCTCGAAGGCATCTATTCATCATCCAAAATATGGACGTCATAGTGCTTAGGGTTAACCTGGTAAGAATGAAATACCACAGCCAAAATAAAAGTAAAAGTAATTTTCAAATTCATAAAAAAATTCAATTTCAATATCTTTAATTTTTTCCGTAAGTTCAAATGTCACAACAAAGCCCTTGCATCCCTCCTTGCTAAGGGCTTTCCAACGGTACCAAGAACGCAATGGAGGATGTAGTATCTAAGAGATATCTTTGTCATTGTAATAAGCAACTCATTTGAGGTATAGACTAGTGTGTCTTGTGCCCATTACCATAGCCAAAATAAAAGTGAAAATAAATCTCTAGTTTTTTCAATTTGTATAATAACTTTGAAATTCAATATCTTTTATGCACAAAGGAATGCAAGGGTTTTGTTGCGGTGTGAAAAGTTGTGTTCTTGATATGAATAGAAAGCTTTATGCACAAAGAGTGCAAAGGCTTTGTTTCATGGCGTTGGACATGTGATATGAAAGTTATGGTTTTTTCAAAATAAAAGATAATTTAGTTAAATTTTCCAATTCATAAAAGCTTTGAAATTTAATAATTTTCACACCGTAGGTCCAAATGCCAAGAAACAAAAGTCCTTACATCCCTCCTTGCAAGGAGCTTTCCAACAACACTAAGAGCGCCGCCAAAAAAACTCACAATTTTTTAAATCTGAACGTATGGAACAATACAAAACAAAACACTTAACCCCTACCAATGTACCTTGTGTTGTTGCCATAGTCAGAATCAAAATAAAAGAAATTTTCTAACTTTTTAATTGAAATTAATTTTTTAATTCACAATTTTGAAAAATTTGTAAATTCCAATATTTTATATCTTTGGATTTATAACTATGGTTGGTTGATTGTCTGATTTTAGAGTAACACAACAACTTTGGTTCATACCATCATGTTATGTATTGCAGTATATATTGTGGTGAAAATTTTGCATTTTGGAATATATTTTATATTTAATGTCATTTATTCATTTTTCTCTTAAGAAATTCATTGTAATTTGGAAAAATTTGAAAACTTTATGACTTGTAGTAGACATATGATTTCAACTCCAAAAAATCAATATAAAAAATTTCATTCATATTTAGCTGTAAAATGGTAGCAAATAGAGTGATGGGCATTGAAGCTTGAAATCAATGATTATGGGTTTGTCCTTTACATGTTAAAGAAAAAAAGCTCAAAGTGTTAATTACATACCATTTCTTTAACAAACTGTTGCATATAAAATAAATAAGAACTAATTAAATTGTCTTAAATTTAAGTCTACGATGTGAATATAGCATCAAAAAAGTTGCATAAAAAAAACAATGAAAATCATTCATTTTTTAGTATGCATAAAGTTTGTTTGACCATCCAAAAAAAAATGAAAGCCAATAACTAAGGCTAGGGATGGTTAGTATACTTGTCACTTGAACATTTGCACTTAGGGCACCTTCATTCATGCTCGACAAAAGAGCCCTACAAAAAAATGGTGAGACAAGTCACAAACCACACATTAAACCAAATCCAATGGAACATCTACCACTACATTTAGGTAGAATAAAAAACAATTGAATACATAATATGGCAAATAATAAAAACCAACAACAATATGGAGAGAAACCATTCTTACAAAAATGAAGGGTTATTTTTAGTAATATGGAGGTGACATCTTCAAAAAGGGACAAATTTTAGTAAAAGCTCCTTTCAATACAAGCTCTAATTTGAGGGAGGTTTTGATCATATCATTCTCTTTCCTATGTGCTCATTTTTATAGATTTCAAATTCATTAAGTTATATTGACAACTTCCTACAACGTTTCAAAACCTAAAACTAATTTTATTGTGCCTTAGAAATGTATGTCATTACTTGCGTTTTGTTTCATCCACGTTTGCAACTAAAATTGCATTTAAAACTTCTTCATCATCTTCTTTTGTGTACCCACAATGCTATAAAGTGCAAAGGATTAGTTTTAGTTATAGTTACATTAAGGCTTAAGGTCATCAAGAAGGTTGTGTGGCCAATAAAAACAATATTATATTCAAAGTTCCAAAACAGTCCAAGACCAATTAATCTACGCCAATCACTAAATTCATTGGCTAGTACCATCAAGGGTGGACTCTTATGTTGTGTTGGAATCATAAATGAATTTACAAGATTTTTAGTGCTAAAATTGTCTTTGTTGTGGTTGCAATTGATAATGCTTTTACTTGTGTATGAGGGCCACTATACATCTAGAAGCTGAGCCAATTCTTCTTGAGGCCGAGTGCACAAAATTTCAGCCCCTTTTAGACTTAAGGACGTCTTAAGGCAATACTCATTAATCCTTTAAGGACTGGTTGACCACTTTTTGGTCAATTTTACGACTTTTTGTCTCCTACTATTCATAGAACATCTAATTTCAAAAACCTCAAATAAGAATGCAATTAGAGTGTCTTCATACACTCCTAACAGAACCAATTCCAAGAGAATGCGTGCAAAATTGAGTCAGTTGTGCTTGTTTAAACTTGAAATGGCCTAACCTTTCATATTGGAGTTTTCAAAGAAAAATGCATATTTCATGTAAAAGACAACTATATATATGTGCAAAGGAATTAGCCAAAAGGTTTTTGATTGATTTTCAAACCATACACTCAAATTTATGTCCATTTGTAACAACCCTAATTAGAACTAATACCAAAGGGTGTTTATGACACATCAATCTTCAAAGAACAATTACAAGGATGTGAACCATTGGATCACTTTCATTTTTTGTTTGCTTTATAGGATCTAATCCATAGAACCAATTTATACAATCTATTCTAAAATTACATCTTTGAAGAGGGCATGAAACAACACTTTTTCATAGATGTATGCAAAAACTGCGCCTGCCCCTCAAATCGACCACAGTCCTTAAAGGGTTAAAATAAGATTATAATAGGGGCCAATTCTCCCATATGTAAAGGCCTTGAGGCAAAGAAGCTACGCCAATTCAATAAAACCTAGAAAATGTCTACTCCATTCTCTTTCTCTCTTTTTTTTTTTTGAAGTTGCTTTATATCTAGAGGTTGAGCCAATTCCTCTAGAGGCTAATTGCACAAAATCCAATGGATTTGATTTGTTGAAAAAAAAAAATATTTTTTATTAAAAAAAATTATAACCTAAAATTTGATATTAGCCCCAAGGCTAAAAATTGAGCTCAAAGCCAAGAATTGGCCTCCTATTCTTGGTGCACCCAATTTGTGGAGTTTGAGCCACATCAAACCATGTCTTTTTTGAATCAAAAAATCATTGTACCAAATTGGCCCAACTTCTAGGTGTAAAGGGATTTGGATCAATTTTAACCTTTTGTCCAATCACAAGTAAGAATTTTGGACCTCTTACACAACAAATTGGCTTGACCTCTAGATGTAAGGTGGCCTTGAGTAGGGTGGAGTAGCTTTTCCTTGTTGTCAAAGTAGTGTCAAGCAACCAAAAAGTTCAAGTCCACTGTTTAAATAATTTTGCAGAAATTGAAAACTTGCTTCCCCGTTTTTCATAATCCTCCTCAGAAAATTTTGGTGGCCAACAGTTCTGATTCTTGCTTTGTGTGCATGGATGTCCGCCCTTAGAGCCAACAATCTTGTGCGTGTGGTACTCTGTAATCATGCAAGATTCAAGTTGTGAGGCTGCAATTCCCAGATGTTCGACTGGCGAAAATGCCCCCACAAACATCAACCGGTCATGCCGACACAATGTGAAAAAGCTAATGCAGCAGCGTCGTTGATCGGTCTGTCAGCCATGGTTGTTTCATATAGGCCTCATTCTGCTACATTCAATCACTAGGCCCTTAGATCAGCAACCACAGCATGAAAATAAAAAAATAGATAAGAATGTTGAATCTGATGCCCCTGTCCAAATTTCAAATTTCCTCACGATCTTCAAGTTCACACACAAGGTTAGGCGGGCCATCTTCATCAAACCATGCACCACACTCTCACCAAGTGGCTACCTCGATTCCTCCCGAAATGCATGAGCATCTGGGATGCAAAGCTTCACTTACACAAACCAAGAGACGCTGCATTGTGCTCTACACATTGCTTGAATCTCTCAAGTACAAAGCTGCAAATCTAATCCATTCCACATCCTTCTTGCACAATCGAGATAAACTAGGGATGTCCTACATTACATTACGGGCTGAAATTGCAGATACAAAAGTAGTCCTGCTCAAGAATTGCGCTTATACGCGCGTCAATAAGTATCGAGATGGGGTTAATGAATATTCAAAATATAGAGCTGCGAGACGCTATTCTTCTTGCAAGGCGTTCACCGCTATGCTTCCTATGAACAACCCCCCGGCGGTCGCCCAGCAAAGCAAACTCGCGACATTCTGCAGCACCAAGAGGGCAGTGGAATCGTCAGGGACGAAGATGGGGATGGCGATGGCCAGCACAATGAGAGGGAGTGAAAGGGAAGCCAACACGGAAGGACTAGCGGAAGCGAAATTCTCAGCAAGACTGAGCAAGCCGAGGTCCTCCGCCTTGGACAAGAGACCGAGCTTCTCAATTTGCGATAGGCTAATGCCGAGGCTCTCGGCTTTGCTGAGAAGGCCCGCCTTCTCCACTTGCGACAACAGCTTCTTCTTCTCCAGCTTCCTCACGATGTTTATGGGCTCCGTCTCGGTGTTCTCCGCGAAAATGCCCGCCCCGAACCACTGCTTCCTCCACATGTCGTCGTACGCATTCACCTTCTTCTTGGGCGCCATGGCTCGCACCTGGACTGGCTTCCGAGAGGGCGGACACATCTTCTTGTCGCGCACCAAGCCATCGCCCAGCTTCTGCACGGAGCTGCAATTCGCCGAGAAGCCCAACGCCTGAATTCCGACTGCAGTTTGAGCCATGGCCGCCATAGCCGTGGTCTTTCAGCCTTGAAAAAAATCAAACAGCCCCTCAAAATTTCACGGCAATCCACAACTATCTACAACAGAGCCGCAGAATTGGGCACACACAAACACACTCCAAATCTGCACAACCAGTAGTCGCCCGCTCGCACTGACCACCAGGATAATGATTTGCTTCCTATTTCCGTCGTCGTCAAATTTCTTGTGGTTGGATTCAAATCTCTTTGCGAAAGGGTAGGATTCCAAGGCGCAGCCGAGAGATTCGATTCGATATCCGAATCTTTATCGGGTCCTCAGCCGGGTCCTCAATCAGGGCTTCAATCCTGGAGCCGAGAGCCAGTTTGCCATTGGGGGGCGGAACTGGAGGCCCATCTAGGTTGACCATGGGCAAAACTTTGGAAAACTCTGAAATCTTCAAACAAGGTACAGGTGGGAAAGAAAGCTCCGGCCCAAGGTATAGAAGATCCAGTTCTATTCTCTAGTTTTGCAGAGCTGGAGGCCGTAAGTCCAGGCCTGGACTCCTCTAGCCCCAATGGCAACCGGCTTTAAAGGCCAGTTGTCATTAAAGGTACAGACCTCCAACCACTAGAAGGAGATCAGACCTCAAATTGGAGGCGAACACTTCAACTAGTGCTTTCCATTGCGCGTTGAATGACCAAAAGTCGGAAGCACAAAGACACCTATAGCAACTTCTATAGCCAGATTTTTTACATACTAGAGAACGCCCCAATGTAGGTGCATTTTGCAAAAGAGGGGGCCCAAGGGCTAGTTCTTGGACAAGATCCCATACAATTAGCGCCTGCATCGACGCGTTCCCTAACGTTAAGAGTTCCCACAATATTCTCATGAAATTCCCACGACAAAATTGGTCTCGATGCCAAAATCAACAGTTGTTGCCGATCCTGAATATTAAAATACCCTTCAAAACAACCGAATTGGCGGAGGCTGCTTTATGTTTCCTAAATTGATGAATTACCATCTCATTGTTGAATACATGCTTATTATTATTTGTCTGGTTGTGCATGAAGGCCTCACAACTTGCAAAGAATGTGTATAGGATCTTTAGATGATCACAACATCACATTGGTATGGCATAGTGCTAGTTTAGAAGAAATTTGGCCTTTGAACCAAGCAAAATGAGAAGTTTGTAATATATCATACCGACTCCACAATAGAAATTAATGAAGGTTTAACCATTAACTTTGCATAAATATTATGGGCAAAAAATTAGAAAAAAGCCAATCAAATTACGATGTCTTCAAGATGAAATTACAAATGTGCAATGACATTATAAAATTTGCCTTAGAAATTGGTTGTGTCACTCTACATCGTTTACAAGAAATGTCGTAAACTACAGGCACTAGAACATGTACACATGCTTAAAAGCAAATCCACATTACAACAAGGCATGAATGAACAACCATTCAATTGAATAAGCTTCTCAAATATTCCCAAAAGCTTTTACTTTGTCTCAATTGGACTAGTCTTGCACACAACTTGAAGCACACAAAGAGAAACCTTAGATTAAGTAAATTGGCAACACCGCCATCATTCACAAACAACCCTCAAGGTATATCATCTCCTAACACTCCATGAAACCTTCACACAACAAGACTTGAAGAGAATGAATGAGCAAAGGGGCGGCCAAGGATTACAACCACCCCAAAAGTGCCCCAAAATAGCTCCGTTTACACCTCAAACAATCTATAAACACTAGTTTAATCCCCTAATGGACAATACATGACTATTTCGGCTACACCATGTCTACAATCAACCCCTGCAAAGCTCCATAGAGCCTACTAGCCACCCGCCATTGAATAACGTGACAATTGTTGTGTCATTCTACATTGTTTACAAAAGATGTCATAAACTATAGGCACTAGAACATGCACACATGCTTAAAAGCAAATCCATACTACAATAAGGCATGAATGAACAACCATCCAATTGCCCCTATAGTTGAGTAAAGCGCCCTTGCAACTCAGCTAGCAACAGGAATTAAATGAATAACTTCTACTACATTCACTATACAATCAACATATTGAAGAAGATAGTTGATAGGCCTCCATCCATTTGCAGTCTTGAATCAATCATAATTAAAGGGGTAAGCTGGGTGCAATCGAGCCCCATCTTCAATCGGTTCCAACATTATAGTTGGACTCCATAAAATCTTCATCCAAGCTTCAACATTAAGAACCATCGCTCATACTCCAATATAAAAGGTTACAAACTGACTATATCCTTTGTTTATGAAAAAAATCATAAGTAACCACTTTAAAAAGTAGCCACATTTTATCACTTTTTACAACAAGGACAAATCCAACATCCAGTTGGAAGAACAATCAATAGTGGTCAAAGACATGCCATATGCCAACCTCGTTGACATGAATCACTTAGCAACATTGTTGCAGCACCTTTGCTTTCTCCACAAACAAAACATTTGTATCCAAGTGGAACCACTGCCAACTCTGGATCAACAGTTCCTTCAATTGATAAATGACAAGGAGCACAATTTTTTGTGTTGTCTCTGCATTCCTGTCCATCCTTTCCCTTTAAAAGAAGGACTCCATTGGACAAAAGTGCCTTGACCCTCAAAATGGTCTGCCCTGCCTTAACATCCAAGGTTGTTGGTGCCTCACGTTGTAAATACACGTAATCTCCAATCTTGAACCATCGAAGTTGAGGCCTATAAGTCCCACTTCTAATGTGCGCATATCTGAGAGTATCTTTGTGTTGCGCTATTGCTAAATTCTCCATAGCCATTAGCATGGCTCTCTAGAAATACTCAGCCCAATTTTGTAGTACCTCTGTCCAAATTTTTGGGTATCCTAAATCTACTACTGGATCCAATTTCTCCCTCACCGCCGACGATAACATTGGCTCTTGGCCATACAACAATTGATAAGGGCTATACACTACAAGAAGAAGGGGTATTTTAAGCACGTTTTTCAATCAAAAATTGCATACTTAAAGTGCAAGTCTTTTAAGTAATTTTTACTTAAAATGTTGTGTCTAGGACGTGCTTGAAAAGACATTACTGAAAGTCATTAAAAGTCATGAATGTGACTTTTAAAGACATTCTACAATGTCTTTTAAATATACCATTTTCACTAAAGAGAAAGGGGGTCTTTGAAGAGCAAATTTCAATCAAAAAAATGCATACTAAAAGCATGGACTTGCATTAATATGAACAACTAGATGTTGTCCTTTCAAAACATAATTCCGTGACTTTTAATGCACGAAAACTGAAATGCCAAAGCCTATTTATGACTACCAAAGTTTCTTTTCAACTCCTTGCCCCAGCTACCCTTCCTCCTACAAGATGCACTCTCTACACATAGTATATTCCGCCCTTATGCATCTTTCAGTCTTATGCTTCACTTGCTTTGGAGTCTAGCAACGTGTGATAAACCTATTGACAGCACAAATCACACCTTAGAATATCTTGATTCTAAACTGAAGGACATGATTTCATCTATCAAATCCATGTCCAAATTTGAAAAAATGTTTGCAACACCTTCGTAACCAAGAACGGTCACAAGAGCATAGTTGAGCATCCGTTGAATTGCCTGACTAAGAAAAGCGATTGAAGATCGACCAAAACTCAGCACAAATGAAGAGAGCCAATCAGGAAACATACCCTAGAATGGAAGAAGTCACAGAAGTCTTCAGTTGCTGAAATGCAGATCCTGCCAGGATACTTCCAAAGAAGATGTTGACAACCACAAAGTAATAGTACTTTGCAACTGCCGCTTCTCAAGCTTCAATAATGAGAGATGACCTTTAAGCTTTGAGAGAAGCATTATAAGAGTTGGGAGAAAATGGAAGAAAATCTTTAACATCAACACTAGCTATCAGATGTTTCCTTAACAATAAGTTCAACTTGAAGAAAATCTCTGGACAAAATAAGATCAGTGTGAATCTCTTTGGAATGACTATATCTGAAATTATTAAGTGCTTGAAGATTGATTTACTCAAGCAACCAATTTTAGAAATACAGGTATTTATGAGATTCAGTGGTTTCAGCAATATGGACTTAATAAGATTCGCCAATTTTCAACATAAATTGATGTCCTAGGGAAAATCATAGCGAGAATATAAAAGTTACTTGCTCAATATCTTGACAAATTGCGACAGAAAAATCACATTGTACCTCATTGACTTGGAAACATGCTCCATTCCAAGGAAAGGATTCTTTAATTGCCGTTCTGCATCGCACCTGCTTAAGTAGCGAAAGCAATTAATTTTGCAACATTCCAGTAAGTTGATAACCATAAATATTTACAAAAATAATGAACTTTCACACGTCACAAAAATCTACATATATAAACCTCGCAAGGAAGGACCTCAAATCAAATGGCAGTAAGCATATGGGTTGCTTGCATCATCATCGCTGATTTTGGCATTGCCCGTGGCACTTCGTCTACGTCCAACACAGTAATGCTTAAATAACAATTTTTGCTTTTCACCAGTCAATTTGAGTGATTAACAACAAGGACAACTTGAATAAGAGGAAAATTGAAAAGGATATTAAACTCAAGAAAGTAGAGCATTACTTGAATTCTAGATGGCAAGAAGGTAGAAGCAGGGATCATCAAGGTCTCTCTTATCCATCTGAGTGACATCCAGAATCACCATAAGAAACTAAAGGCAACGAGTGGAAACTTGCATGCATCTTGTGACCATCAGAAGGTAATCGAAGGTGGAAAATTTCAGAAAAGTGGTCAACTACTGGGATATCCTAAGGTGTCCCAACAATCTTCTCTCATTTGAAGACTAAATTTAGAAGCTCACATTGGCACAATTTTCAACCCATCAAAACTCTGGAAACTAGATAGAGATGGTATTCAAGCCTCTGATTTCCTTTGGGACAACATGTGCAGATTACTTCTAAAATACTTGATATGCAACATAATGTTGAATATCATTTTGAATGCTAGACCACCTTGAGAAGGTAAAGCTGACTTACATCAGCCTGCTTGCACTGCAAAATACATTTGGCAATAAGTTCCTTGGCGTCTGTAGTTACATTTGTAAGAAAAACACAAAGGCTTTGTAGTCCACTGAAAAGAGGACACAAACAAATACAAGGAAGAGGTGAATAACCCAAGCAAGGGGTTGCCCTCTTATACTACTTTACTAACAAGTGCCATGACTAACCTTATGGGTTATATCAACATTGAAAGTTGCCCCTCTCTAATATCACGCTGTCCCTCTCTAATAACCCCTTAGTTGGCTACAAACAACTCCTAACTAAAGTCACTCTCTAACTTCAACACTCCCACTTTGTTTGTTGCCAAACAATGTCAAACCCATCTCTATGCGAAGAACTTCATGGCGAGGCTTTGCAAGAGCCTTGGTAAGCACATCCGCTACCATGCGCTCTGTAGGTATGTACCTCATTTCTATCACATTGCTTTCAGCCTTCTCTCGAATAAAATGGTGTTGGATGTCAATGTGCTTACTCCGAGAATGGTGAGTCGGGTTCTTTACCAAGGCAATGGCGCCTTGATTGTCACACATGATAGGTGTGCTCTTCTCTTACTCAAGGCCAACATCACTCAACAACTATCTTAACCAGATCGCCTCCCTTGTGCCTTGACTAATGGCCATGTATTCCGCCTCGGTGGTAGACAATGCAATAGTGGGTTGCTTCTTCGAATTCCACGAAATGGCACCATCTCCAAGCATAAACACATAGCCCGATGTAGACCTGCGATCGCTTGCATCTCCAGCCCAATCTGCATCACAAAAGCCTACTAATGCAAGACTCTTGCCTCCAAGGACCAATTTGGCTTCCAATGTGCCTTGGAGGTACCGCATGATCCTCTTTACCGCGGCCCAATGCTTTGGACCGCTCTTGGCCATATGTTGGCTCACCACACTCATAGAAAATGCAAGGTCAGCCCTTGTGGCTACCATGGCATACATTAAGCTCCCCACCGCAGCTTTGTATGGCACATCTTGCATTTCCACCTTCACAGCTTCATATTCCTTATCCGTGAGTTTCTCCAACTTCAAATGCACATCAAGTGGTGTGCCAATGGCTTTGCACTCCTCCATGTTGAAGCGCTTCAACACTTCCTTAATGTACTTGCTTTGGCTCATGGTGATGGTGCGCACCGCCCTTTGCCTTTAAAACTCCACGCTAAGGCAATAGTGTAGCTCACCGAGGTCACTCATGTCATACTCGCTCTTCAACATAGTTTTGACCTCCTCCATTATCTTCATGGTGTTTGTCATGATGATCAAATCATCCACATAAACGATGATAATCACTAAGGACTCGTTTGTTTGCTTGATGTAAAGAGAATGGTCCGCGTGGCTCTTTTTGTAACCTGCCTTTGCAAGTAAGGCATCTATATCCATGTACCATGCTCTCCCTGATTGTCTCAATCCATAGATGGCCTTCTTGAGCTTACACTTTAGTTGCTCTCGCCCTTCTTGAACAAAACATTTGGGTTGGTCCATTAAAATGACCTCCTCAAGGTGTGGATTGAGAAACGCCGTGACGACATCCATTTAGTGCATCTCCAAGTCCATGGCTGCCCCTATGGCCCCCATACATCGAATGGTGCAAAACTTGGCCACCGGTGCAAAGGTCTCATTGAAGTCCACCCACTCGACTTGAGAATATCCCTTGGCTACCAATCTGGCCTTGTAGCGTACAATGTTGCCCAAAGCATCTCTCTTAGTGCAAAACACCCATTTGCATCTAATACTCTTGCGATCAGAAGGAAGGGAAGAAAGTTCCCATGTACCTTTACTCATAAGCGAGACGTACCCTGCTTGCATGGCTTGCTCCCACTTGCTTGCATCCGCGCTTCTCATGGCTTCCTCAATGGTATTTGGATCTCTCACAAACGCTACATTTGCACGCTCCACTTGGTGTTGTGGCAAAATGTGGTTCATCCACCATTCTTCAGGTGGTCTGCGCTCTCTCGTGGGATATCTTGGCTCCTGGGACGTCTTTTCTTCACCACCATCATCACTTGGAGCTACACTCACTTTCTTCTTTGGTGTTAGTGTTGTCATCAGCTCGTCTTCGTCTTCTGTTACCACTTCTTGCAAGCTTGGAGATTTATCCACCTCAAGGTCTCCATTGCTCCCACTTGGACACATCTCCAAAGACTCGCTACCCTCTCTCTTATCTTCGATGAAGGTCACATCTTGACTCTTAAAGATCTTCTTAATTTCTAAATTCATGAGCCGATAAGCCTTGGAGCCTTTCCAATAGCCCCAAAACAAGCACTTAATGCCTTTGGCATCAAGCTTGGATCGCTGAGGGCTCAAATCCAAGGCATAGGCCATACATCCAAAGATGCGCATGTGGCCAATGTTAGGCTTTCTTCCAATCCACACCTCTTGCGGTGTCATCGATGCTACCGCACTTGTGGGACACCGATTGCGTATGTATGCTGCATTGGATACAGCCTCCGTCCAAAACTCATATTTGAGGCTTTGTGCATGCAACATCGCTCGAGCCATCTCTACAAGTGTACGATTGGTACGCTTCGCTACACCATTTTGTTGAGGAGTGTGTGGCGCTGAAGTTTGATGTTGAATGTCATGCTCCCTCATAAAGGCCTCAAATGCCTTGGACATATACTCACCGCCATTGTCCGATCTCAATATCTTAAGCTTATGACCACTCTCATTCTTTACAAGAGCCTTTCATGCTTTGAACCTCTCAAACACCTCATTCTTGCATTTTAGCATGAACACCCACACTTTCCTCGAAAAGTCATCAATGAAGGTAAGGAAATATCTTGCACCACCTATAAAAGTGGTCTTCATGGGGCCGCATACATCAGAGTGCACAATCTCCAATATCTTGACTGCCCTCCTTGCTCCCTCGGTCGGGAATGGTTTCCTCGCTTGCTTGCCTTCAATGCAAGCCTCACACGTCAAATCGCAAGTGCTTTTCTTCACTTGCATGCCACCCACCATGCTTGGAAGAGCCTTTACACTCTTCACATTTAGGTGCCCCAATCTCTTATGCCAAAGTTCCACAGTGTCTTGCACCATTGCATCTTGAGCTACACAAGCCCAACTTGAACCATTCACCGTTTTGAACTCAAGTTGGTACAAGTTGCCTTGCTTGGGTGCCAAGACAATCGGCTCTCCATTTGGTGCCTCCAAAATACAACCTTGGTTGTTGAATTGCACCTTCAAACCTTGTAACACCAACTTGCTCACTGAGAGCAAATTGGCATGTAACTTGGACACATGCAATGCATCTTGAATGTGAATCTTCTTCATCACCCCCTTGACATTGACTTCCACCACAATGCATCCCATGCCAATGGCCTCCACCATGCCATTGTCACCTAAATACACCTTGCGATTGCTAATGGGTTGGTAGGTGAAAAAAGCTTGTCTCTGTGGTGTCATGTGTTGCGTGGCCCCCGAATCAATAATCCATTTGAACATGTTGCGGTCATCATAGCCATCACTTGCCGCAAATGCAAAATCCTCCTCCACTTCAGTGACTATCGCTTTGTTGGCACTCTCCTTCTTAGACTTCCAACAATTCCTTGCAAGGTGGCCGGGTTGACCGCAATTGTAGCATGTACGTGTCTCTTTGCGTGGTTGAGAGGTCTCTCCTTTCCTATGTCGTGAGATAAGAGCTGCCCCTCTTTCGTTAGATTCATTCTCCTTCCTCTTGGATACCTCGTGCATCAATCTTGCCGTCACATACTCAAGGGTGAGCTCCTTCATGGATCTTGTCTCTAAAGCCGTAATGAGATACTAAAAAGAAGTGGGTAAGCTCTCGAGAAGAGTCATGACAATGTCTCCATCCGTCAAAGGTGCCTCTAAGCAAACAAGTTGGTCCGCCAGCCCCTTCACCTTGTTGATGTGGTCAAGCATGTTTTCTCCCTCTTGCATCTTGCACGTGAAAAAACTTGCGGCAAGTAAAGAGAATACTGGACAAACTCTTAGTCTCATGGATGTTGCAAAGCACCTTCCATGCTTTTGCCGGTCCCTTGCAAGATCGAACGTGTGCAAGTTGCCTATCCACAAGATTGCAAGCAATCATGGAAAAGGCCTTCTTCACCCTCCTCTCGTAAGACTTTTTGGCCTTGGGATCAGCGTCGGAAAGAGGAGGCTCCTCGGAGTCCTCCACAATCTCCCACAAGTCCTTTTCCGCCAAGATCATCTCCATCTTGAACTTCCACAAGCCAAAGTTCTTTCCATTGAACTTGTCAATGATCTGAACACCCTCTCCTTCACCTGTGGCCACAGTGCCACGTCTCCCACTCTAATAAAGTTCTCAACAACTCAAATGAACCGTCAAGTGCTCTCAAATCTTACAACCAACACTCAGGTGGTTGCAATCTCTCCAATGTGACTCCAAATGATCACAACAACTCAAATCAACCCCTCAATGGCTCTCAAATCCCACAACCAACATTCACGTGGTTGCAATTTCTCCAATGTGATTCCAAATGATCACAACAACTCAAATCAGCCCCTCAATGGCTCTCAAATTGCACAACCAACACTCACGTGGTTGCAATTTCTCCAATGTGACTCCAAATGATCACAACAACTCAAATCAGCCCCTCAATGGCTCTCAAATTGCACAACCAACACTCACGTGGTTGCAATCTCTCCAATGTGATTCCAAAAGATCACAACAACTCAAATTAACCCTCAATGACTGTCGCAACCGAAATTTGTGGTTTTTCTTTAAGTGTCTGAATAACGGAACGGAAACTGGTAGTTAGCGTCCATATCTGGTTAGAAGGGCAGAAGAAAACTACGGATAGGCAGCAATAATCCAGTAAGGAGAAAACTGTATCTGTTCCGGTCAGAATGGTAGTATTCAGGAGTGGAATCCTATCCGGAATTCGCCTTAACACGGATTAGGGATGGACCGGATCGATATGGACCGGACCGGAAAAAGGTCATGATGACGTGCCAGGGGTCCTGAGAGTATATAAGGGCTGGTTGTCTTCATTTTCACTCCTTTACTTCCCTTGAACTCTGGAGCTGACCTTGAGCGCTTTTTCGCCTCTGTCCGCGCCAGAGCCATTGATGCATGTGCGCTTCCGGTTGGGTGTGTCTGAGAGTGTAGGAAGAATAAAGAACGTGTGGGTTGCAGGTTTTGTGAGTGCTTTCCGGTTGAGATCGGACGAGAGGAAGTGAGGAACCGGACGTGCGGCTAGGAAAGTGTGAGGTAGCGATCGGTAAGGGTCCAGTGGTTATTTGGTGTCCATGCCTCAGCTGCGTAAGGCCAGACCGGGCGCTCCCAGCTCCTCCTCCGATATTAAACTCCGAAAGATAGTTCCGGTCATTCCTATGGAGGAACCGGCCTGGACTGAGTTAGTGGAGGATCTCAACGCGATGGGGTGCCTCGTCCTGATGGATAAACCCTGGGGGTTTCATGAGGAGCGGATGGTGAGGGAGATTAAGTGCAAGGTGTCGAACGAGTTCAACAACACTCTCCGTGACCGCCCGACCGAATGGGAAGAAGAACGATGGAGGGAAGTTTACAACTTCCAGATGGGAGGTTCCGGTATGGCAGGGCGGAAGGACGAGTTCATCCATGACAAGTTTCATGGGGAACCGAGTAACAAGGATGGGTACGCGGTCGCAGACTGTAAAAACGACTGGCATCGTAACCTCCTTCAGTTCCTGGTTCCGATCGTCCACCCGGAGAAGCCAACGAGGGTGACGATGACCCTCGGCAACACCATTTTCGGTTCCCTGAGCGGGGAACGGAAGGTGAACTGGGCCCGGATCTTTTCCGATCTGGTGTCCCAGTTGGTGATGAGGATCGGAAAGAGTAGGGCCACTCCTTTGAGTCCCTACGTTTTCCACCCTGTACCAGCGGAACCAACTTCTCACTCCTACTGAGGAGAAGACGTGGGGTGTTCAGGAATCGATCCTGAAGTATGGGAGTCGGGTTCGGATGACAAGCTAGAGGAGCAGACCGGATCCGAACCCGAGACGGAAGAAGAGGAAGAGGAGGAGCCGTCCCGACAGAGGAAGCGTCAGAAGACGACGCCTCCTTATAAGAGAAGACCCCCATCAAACCCCCGGTCCACACCAGAACAGGGACCAGATGTTGAGATGCCGGATCTCGAGGATCCGAATGACCCGTTCAACCAGTTAACGGTTGTCTTGGCCGGAATCCGGGCGGACTGGGAGGTCAAGAGAAGGACCTTGACCACTATCTCTGAACTTGTGGGCGCACCGGCCGATAGCAATTTGCCGAGTAAGGTAGGGCAATTCTTGGCCGATCCGGAAGAGAACCGGAAACAGGAGACGGAGATCCGTCGACTTCAGGAGGAAGTCGATACTCTGAGGACAGACATGGTCACCCTCAGGGAAGACAAGGTAGCAGTCTAGGAGATGGCGGAGGCAACCCGGAAAGTGGCTGAGTCGGTGAAGGGCACTCTTGGAGAGTCTGGATCCGCCGCAGTCAAGGCGGCCTTATTTGACCAAGGGGTGCACGAGGAGAAGAAGGTATCCGGTTCCCGGATAGTTCGAATCCTCAGCAATTTCACCGATCGGGTGGAAGCATCCTTAATGGCAACACGAGAGGCGGCCGACCGGATGGACGTCAGCAGTCAGAAGCTGAAGGGGTCCTTGTTTTCCCGGGAAATCCACCTCTCTGACATTTCGATGCCGGATTCGTTTCCAGCAAGAGAATCGAATCCGGGTGAGCGCAAGGATCATACACCTGAGTCACGAAAGAGTCTCCAAAGACCTGGAACGGGGCAGCCAATTCAGATAGATTCATCGCCCAGGTCAGATCTTCCAGATCCAGCCGCCGGTGAACGGAGCCGAAACTTGGCGGATGTCTTCAATCAACTGCCCGAGGAGCCTAGGAGTCATACGCTGGGTGGGGGAATTGGAGAGTAGGATAGGAAGTTAATAGGAATGTAAAATATTTGTAGGTTAGTTAGGACCGGATCGGATGACTATCCGGTCTGGCTTGTTAGGATCGGGTCCGGATTTCTAGTGCGGATTTCGAGGTCCCTTTTTGCTTTGTACTCAAGTTGTATATAAGTCAGCCCCCGCTTGGGAGCTGGAAGTTCTTTCATCTTATTTTCGCGTACGTCTTCTCTTGGCTGCTTGTTGTGTGTCTCTCCCGTGTGCGGCAGGGTCGTGGAGTGAGGAGTTAGGAAGGCGCGCGCTAATGTAGGTGTGATTTCTCCCTTTGGCGCGTTTGTTTTCAGTCTTATGTGTAGGTGAGCGGGTTGCGTAAGCGTTGGGAGTGGATTCCAGTTCCTCAGCAGCTCTAGAGTTTAGAATTTCGGGCGAGACAGCCGTTGTTGGCTAGGCGGATAGGGAGGGATTCCTTAGTCGCGCTAGAACTCTTGGGTGTGAAATCCGGTTGAGTGTCCGATCTCCTGAGAGATCTCGCCGCCTCATTTGGGCAAACGGAAGAACTTTAGTAGATGTTGGAACGAACGGGTTCACTTGCAGCCGCCTGGCTTCGCACAGATGGAACGGGACGCCAAGGTCGTTGTAGTATGGATGGACCGTACGGGAGGTCTTTGTGTGACCGGTGATCCGGAGAAGTTTTTTGGGTTGCTGTGAAGGATCAAACTGGGTCCGGGTTAGTGTAGAGAATTGAGGGAAGAAGAAGTGGGTCTTCAGCCACTATAATCACGGAAGGAGCGGCGGGCCTGCCGCTCTCAAAAACAAGGGGCGATCCCTCTGATGGTGAAACAGAGGTAAAACTAAACCGGGTAGTAGTGTGAGCGGATGAGAGTGATCAGACTCAGTCGGAACGTGGACTGGATCGAAGAAGTAAAAAAGGGTCTGATTGGAGTTCTGGGTGTTGTTGTGTTTCCGGTTGTGTGTTGGAACCGGAAGAGGAAATATAGGTACTGACTTAGCTTAGAGACCAAATAGGACTATCTACTTCACAGAATCTCGCGGGTTCGATCTTTAGAGTCACTTTGTTATACTTTAAAGTGGTTTTTGGTAGTATAACGGGGAAATTGCTTGCCTTGTGTTGCGACAATGACTCTCAAATCTCACAACCAATATTCACAATAAAAATAACACTTGATGCAAAAGAATACCTTTTCAAAGAATAAGATCTTGCTAAAAAACTCCAAAAACGACCTCCAACTCTACTTGCTCTCAACTTCAGCAGTGCGCCTCCAACACGCCTTTGCAAAACGATCTCACCTCAAATAGCAACTCACATGAGTGGGCCCATAACCTATTGTAAGAAAAACACAAAGGCTTTGTAGTCCAATGAAAAGAGGACACAAACAAGTACAAGGAAGAGGTGAATAATCCAAGCAAGGAGTTGCCCTCTTATACTACTCTACTAACAAGTGCCATGACTAACCTTATGGGTTATATCAACATAGAAAGTTGCCCCTCTCTAATATCACGCTGTCCCTCTCTAATAACCCCTTAGTTGGCTACAAACAACTCCTAACTAAAGTCACTCTCTAACTTCAACAACATTTCTGTTATTCATTTTTGAATCAGCCACTGATGGAATTACCGTTGGTCCATATTCTGCATCGAACCGATAGGACAATGTTAAACGAAACTTAGATGTGATTAAAGTTTTTTGCAAAGTACAAACAAAAGTCGGCTCATGAGAAACTTGCTTTTCATATCTTGTTAAAAAAGACAGAGGCGGAGTTAAACCACAGACTATTGAAAGAGCAAAAAACGACTATTAATCGTGCAAATTGCATCATAAATAGATCAACTTACCAGCGGCCAGATCTAACAACGGATAGGTGATATCGACGAAAGGAGCAGCTGTCAGTGCCACCACTTGATCCGTTTTGCGCACTAAATTGTGCAGCGCCCATGTGAAGGCATAGGCAGAAACCTCCAAGCCATCAACAGCTACCATTATCTTCTGACCACTAGCCATGGCCATCGAAATGTTTGAGCTCACAAGAAACAACGGGCTCCAAGACCAAATGCGACTCTGAAATCACAAAATGCCAAAACATTCATAAGGTTGAAAAAAATTGCTCAAAAGAGCTTCAAGGATACCAGATCACATAATGTCACATGAGCTATATGCAATGCACATAGCCAACGCCTTTTAAACTCAAATGCAGACTTGTCAGCAGCGACTAAATATGAAGCTCAATAGAATGTTGAAGAAGCACCCACTGCCAAGTTCCATTGAAAGGGAGTCAGCTTACTTTTGCAAGAAGAGGGTGGTGGTCCAGCAATTCATAGTTGCAAAATGCAATAAACCGAGTTCCATTTTGTGAACACAAAAAAAACTCATTGAGTAGCATGCCACTAAACCTCCATATTTGGAGTAACTCCTACGCAACAGAACGAAATAGCAATTAGTAAGTTCTTCTGTACATGAATAATGTGTTATCAGTTTACAAGATCAGCTCAAGGACAAGATAGGGACTACAGTGTAGGCATTGAAAAGCTCTAGTAACAACTTCACAGGAAACCGATGTTATACACAAAGTAAACCGGAAAGTAATTGGAAAAAACAATAATAGTTTCCGCAAACAGGGAAATTTACAGTGGATAGACATCAAGAGAGCAAGCAATGCACCTGACATTCTTGAGAGAACCTCAGGTGCAGAGATTTTCAAAAACAAAACTCCAATCTCCACAGCAATAGCATTTGTCAGCATGGTTTTCCTACACCCAGGCGATTTATGTAACAAAACCACTCTTGAAGGCAGAACACCCAAACGGTCATACACATAGGGATGAACAAGAATTCCTAGAAGATCGCGAGGAAGACCATGAACGTCCTTAGACATGTTAAGATACGACGGCACTGTAATGGTTGACATGGTTTCCTTTCAACAATGTCCAGTCTTCTTCCAATTAGCTTACAAATAGGTTATGACCAATCAACCTGCAATGTACAAAATTATAGACATCTTAAAACAAAAATTGCTGTCCATGACTCTTTAAAGTTTCTTCAAAAGAATACAAACAGGGTGGATTGCAGTTGGGCATGCCAAGACTTAATTTCTATGAAGAAATTACAAACAAGATGCAACCAGAAACTTGTATCCTCAGAAAGTTGTTGCTCCTACACTTTACACAAGTGAAAATTGCAAAGCCAAGATAACCTGCTTGAATAACTTTCTAAACCAACTACAACAAATTGCATAGAAGCGAACGCACTAATCTAAGAAATCAAATTAATGTGAAGACAAAAGGCCTACAGGAAATCTCGCGATTTTCCATCCACAGAGCCTTGTTGCTCATCGTCCGCAAATGCAGAAACTCAAATTCCAAGTTTTAAACAAGTTAAGGGACTCTATTTGGAAACACCAAGTTCAAGGTGCACCAATGCTGCAAACAGTAAATGGAATACCAGTTCGATAGGAAATAGCAAACTATTGATTGAATAAAGGCCAAGTTCTCACTATCTTTTACAAGCTCTCACCTGTGCACGCCAGTGGAGTTCTGTGCGGTTGTGTCTTTGGTGCAACCAGAAACTCTGATTCCATTTCAACAATTTTGAGCAATTCTCAGTGCAAGCAGACACCCTAATTCCATCTCAAACTTTTTTGAGCAATTCTCAGTGCAAGCAGACCCCTAATTCCATCTCAAATTTTTTTGAGCAATTCTCAGTGCAAGCAGAAACCCCAGCTTCTTGAGCGCATATCCCTGGGCAACCGGAGTAAATCTCAGTGCAAGCCCAAAGCCTAAAAGGCGGCAGTAGCCCGGCTGCGAGCCAGCACATTGTGACCGATAAGCATTTCAATGATTCTAAAGACAAAGAAGCTACAGTGTTCTCTTGATTTAGGAGTAAAAATCAGATTGCAAAGCCAACTAGCCCCGCACATTGCATGCAAGCATCAGAATACATTTAAATTAGGTCATCCCGCATAAAATACTACGGAGTATACAATTATTCAAAAAGTGCAACTGGGAGGAACGAGGCGGAATTTGCGACCAATCAAGTCGTCCAATGCAAGCCTGGAATGACCACTAAGCATTTCGGGCCTTTCGTTTACGTAGTTCTCTTGTTCACAGCGACCTCTTAGGAATTTCTAAGGTCTTTCAGCAATTTCATACTCATCGGACATCTTGAAAAGCACCCCTCCTGTTGTAGTGATAAGATGCAAGAGACGCCTATTGACTGAAGCAATAACCCATCGCTATCCATGGCAACTTCAAATCCCAATCTTTGTGATTGCCTGCCAACAACTCATACTTGCGCACACCGTGTTTAACTGTTTCGACCACCCTCTTTGCTAATCCATCAGCCTCCGGGTGGTTCCTTGAAGTTGTACGGTGATCAATTAGAGCTTTAATACAAAGCTTCTCAAATGCCCCAAGAAACTCTCTTCCTTGGTTTGTTAACACCTCAGTTGGAGCTCCAAATCTAGCCAATACACGGTCAAGGAATGTTGCCACTGCTAACTCCGAGGAATTTTGTGGTAGTACCACCAACTCAATCCACTTGCTGAAATGCTCTACCATCACAAGTACATACTTGGTGCTTCATGATGTGGTCGTCAATGGCCCAGCAAAATCAAAACTCCACCTATAATCCAAACCCATAATTGGTAAAGGTTGTAATTGGGGAGTAAGAGTGTTGAAGCTTGATCTAACCCAATTACAAACTTCACACCTCCCCACATAGGTTGCTACCTCTTGTCACATGCCCATCCACCAATATAAATCATGTGATATGGAATATATACGACGTACTTCAAAATGACCCAACTCTTCATGAATTTGACGTATCAATTGAAAACGTTGGTTAGACCTAGGAACAATCTTCCTTGTTCCATCCGGTCATCTATAAAATATAAGACCACCTTCCCAATGAAACCTAGCCAAGCGATGGGCTATCCGGTCTCTTTCTTGAGATGTAGTATTTGGTAGAAACTCCCTATGTTGAAGATGATGTAGAACCCCTTGGTCTTTCCAAACATCAGTTGTAACTTCAGGTCCTCCTTCATCAACAACATCCAATCAAGTCTCTCCTAATTCTTGGCTGGATCTTCCTTCCATCCATGCCAAATAAAATGAAGCATGCCACCCTGGCACTACCTCTTGATTACATGTGCCATGCCATCTAGCACCAATCAAGTCCTCCTCTAATAGACTTGGATTGCGGCTCAAGCCATCAGCATCTAAGTTTTGCAACCCCGCTTTATGGACTATTTCAAAATTGTATTCTTGTAGCAGTAAGGCCCATCTAGCAAGCTTCCCCGTGAGCTTATTCGACTCCATCAACCATTTAAGAGATTGATTATCAGTCACAAACATGAAGCTTTGGCCATAAAGGTATGGACGAAAATGTGCAACCGTCCATACCATTGCTAAACACTTCCCCTCATAAGATGAATATTTGGCCTCAGCATCATTATTGCTTTGTAAAGCATATGCAATGACATATTCTTTACCAACATCATCTTTCTGAGTCAATATAGCTCCAATTCTCAACATACTCCAATCTGTATGGAGCTGGAAAGGCCGCCAAGCATCAGGCCTCCTCAATACTGGTGCTAAACCAAGTGCTCCCTTCAAAGCTTCAAATGCTTTCTCTTGGTCAGGACTCCAAATGCATACTTGATCAATTCAAGTCAGCCGAGTCAAAGGTTTGGCCAAGAGCCTAAACCCATGAACAAACCGTCAATAATAGTTTGCCAATCCTAGAAAGGCCCTCAATCTTGACACATCTTTTGGAATTGGAATCCTCTTTAAAGTTTTTACTCCCAAGCCTCTTAGTATAATCGTATGTCCCAAATAAGGCAGCTGATCATAAAAGAATTTACATTTTCCATGATGTAGGCGAAGACCCCAAGTTTACAGCCTCTCAAAGACTTGCTGCAAGTGTTATACATGCTTTTCTGGTGTATCACTAAAAATAATCACATCATCTATGTAACACCAAGCAAAGGGTAACCCCTTCAAGACTTGATCCATAACACGTTGGAACTCTGCCGAAGCATTCTTCAAGCCAAAAGGTAAGAACTTCCAATGGAAGAGCATATCTCTTCCATCTTCATCTACTCCTCAAAATGCCATCTTCACCCTATCTTCTAGTCTCAATGGCAGTTGATGGTATATAGACTCGAGTATAGACTTCAAGTCCAAAGTACTAAAGATTTTAGCTTTTCCAATTGCATCAAATAACTCCTCAAGTGTTGGCATGGGATATTGATCTGATTTTGTTTTCTTGTCAACCGAACGATAATCTCCACACATCCGTTTCTCCATCCAATTTCCAAGAATATCTTTCTTTGCTGGCATTACCATGGCACATGCATACTCTCCGTTTGAAAATTCTACCAATCCGGCATCCAAAAGTTCTTTGCACCTCAATTTGACCCCGTCTCTTTTTGAAAGGCTGAGCCTATATGGGCGTCTAAATACTGAATGATCATTTTTTAGTTGAATTCTCACAGGCTTGCCTTTATACCCTCCAAGTTAGTGAATTTAAAAGCAAAGCAAGCCTTGTACGAGCGAATGAATGCTTGCACCTTCTGTGCCTTTGCATTAGTGAGTCCCATGCCTATATCCATCTCCCAATCTTTGTCAATTGGCAAGATTACTTCTTCTTTTTGGAACCGCTTAGGTGGTGCTGGTACTACCTTTGGTTGCTAGTTGGAAGAGTTTGCACCATTGTCCTTGTTCAAGACAATAGATGCATTTTCTTCCTCTTTCTTCCAACTAAACCATCTTCATTAGCATCATTAACCACATCATCTACAACATGATATGATGTGATGATATATGGATTTTCTTTGGTATAAAACACCTTCTTAAATTTCTCTTTGGCATCTTCCATACTCAAATCTTGAGCCAATGCTGCCAATAGACGTTGTCCTCGCAAATCATCCGCTACAAGCCACTTCACAACATATTGAGCCTTTCTTTTTTTAAATATTTGGCTCGAAGCTTGCTGACTATCATGCCAAGCCTTGGCATCTAGAGTAGCCATCTTCTCCACTACTAGAGGCACAACACTTTCTGCCTCTTGGACTGAAGCATCTACCTTCAAATGACCTTCAAGGCCAAGCTTCTTGTGCTGTTGAGCTGCCAAGCATACGCCAACAAACTAAACCATAGATGTGAGGTCCATGGCTTGTCTAAGGCAATTTCGCCTTTGTGATTATATCAGACTAGGTCCAGAAGTAGTATTAGTAGAAAATCTCATTGCACGCTTCCTCTCTGTAGCACATGGTTCTTCCAATCTCATAGAGGCATTATCAAATACCAAGCCTGGGCCACCATTGCAAAAAACAAAAGCCCTTGGATAACTCATCAATATAGGAAACACCAATTGAGGCATGCCTACATGATTGACTGCAACTAATGGTGCTTGATCATCTTGCTTCACTGCTTGAAAAAAGCGCCCGTCCTCTAAGATGTCATCAAGGCATCTGTCTTGTGAATGACTGATGCAATGTAATGCCGCTGAAATTTCTAGCATATGAACCAAATTAGTCTATTTCCACCATAAGCAATGGGTGTAAGAACCAAGAGCTGCAGCATCTATTGTGACGGGCTCTCCAAGATGCTAACATATCATCTTTGCATCCTCGTGAACTCTGGCCCCAACATCTCCTAGTAAAGGCACATTTTCAAAAATATAAGCCACATTTGTGGCTTGTCTGCTTTGCCACCAATGCAACAACCGCAAGAGCTCCCAAAATGAATTTGAGCGTGGGTCTTGGAGTCTTTGGCGTGGACCAACCCAAAAATGCCCTTGGTAAGGCCATTCAGCCATCACAAGGTCCATTTTGCCTAGTTGCAAAAGATCCTCCTCTCTAATCAAGGCAATGTTTGAAGGAACTTGAGACATGCAACCTTCAATAGCGCTTGCCGGTAGTTGCTTTGGATATCGCATCCTTAGCTGCTCCAAATGATGTTTTGCAGCTCTTCTCACTACAATATTATTGTCCACATATGTATAACTCCGTATAAACAATCTTGCCTCCAAAATTGCAATTAGACCAGTACCAAGCCCAGCAAATAGTTCTACAAGAACTATGCCTTTTGGATCATTATGAAGATTCACAAGTTGCTGTAAAGGTGGCAACGTAGATTGTGGCTGCCACAAATACTGGTCTGTTCCCTCCACTAAGTTATTGCATTTTTCAGCCGAATCTTTTGGTGAAATCCAAGGTGGTAAGAGATCCTTAGGATGACTTACAAACGGCCTGATCTCGGCTTGTGTTTGCAAATCCAACTAAAGAAGGGAGTTTGTAGCAGACATATTTCCTTCAAGTAGCAAATCATCAATTACAAAGCAATCTGCAATGCATCCATACATTGCCACTGCGCCCTCAATTATGCCAGCAAAAGCACCAAAGATAACGGGATTCACTTCCTTCCATCCATCTCCTTGTAACCATCCTGATCGAAACCACGCCTCCTCGGTCCAAAAGTCATGTTCAAAACCAATGGGATATAAAGCTTCTTGCCCGGTTGCCCCAAAAGAATGTCATAACTAGTAGCAGTTGTTACAACACACTTCATAGAGATGTGAGTATACGCATTAGTACCTACTTTAAATCAAAGTCGTAAAGATTCTTTTGTCAACCCCATAGGCTGCTCCATGCCCCCAAGATATGTTGCTATAATGAAAGGACATGGATCCAAGTCATTGGAATGAAGTCTCAAGCTTTGAGCTAGAATTTTTTCTAACATCACTGGTTGAGCACTAGTGTCAAGCAATACTTTCTGTGGAAACACTTGAGATGTATCACCTCAAGCCACATAAAAGACATGATCAGAATTGGCCAAACGTACTACTCCAGGCTTGATTTGCAAACGCTCACGAGTAGCTCAAGCTAGTAATGTTGCCAAGTAGCTTGTAGCAACTTCCATATTATTGTCAATAGCTTCTCCACTTGAAGTCAAACTCGAGGTCAAACTACTGGCAAACTTTGTTTGTAAAGAAGGCTCCTTTTGCCACCCCTTCCAACATCGTAAGGCATCTGCTGCTACTTTGGCAGCTTCTTTTCTTATGACTTCTTCACCAATAGCCAAAAAAGACTCTTCCATCTCCCTCATGGCCACATTGGTAGGCATTTGAACTGTGCCTTGCATCAACTTCCCTGCCATATGATATATAGGAGCTACATCAAAGTTGCCATCTTGCAACTGGACCCCAAGAATAATGGAACCTCCAACAATTTTAGGGCCAAGCTCTTCACCATGTCTTTCTCCATAAGTGAATTTTCTCCATCAAAAACTGCTCCAAGTGTTGGACCAGTCACCACATCTGCCAAGCCAAATGTCATTGGCAATCTTGATTGCCCAATGCTATTAGAAGGCCCTTGGTGGTGCACATGAGGCCTACCTTGAGTGGTTGAACGTTCTTCTACTATAGGTGCAACTAGCAAAGAACTAGCTTGTGACCTAGTAGCCACTGTTGCAACCACCTCACCAATTGCATCATACTCAAATTTATCCGAACCAAACTTTGAGTTAGAAGTGGTTGGTGTACTCTTTGCTGTCGCAACAACAAGTAATGATAGAGTATTTTGCAACACTTCCATACATGCTTCAAGATTGTTGCCCCCAGAATTTGATCCACCTCCTTGAACAACTTATGGAATAAATGACTGAGGCCTTAGCTGCGGATTCTTTACCCAACAATTATCCTCTGTATGACCAACTCGACTACAAGGTGCATACGTGCACTTGGGAGGTGTAGTTGCACTCTGTCCCTTCTTTTGTTGCTCCTTGTTTATTGTGGATGTATTCCATTTATCAGTAGCTACTTGTCCACCATTTTTGCCCTTAGATGATGTATCTATAGAACAATCTATTTTTCCATGGCTTAGCAATCCACAATTTCAACACCACATACAAGGGTTGGCTACCACTTCTGCTTCAGCCGCCATTGCAATTTGTTTGGAGGCCTTGGGAGTCCTTGGCTCTTGCTAGAGCCACTAACAATGGCTTTGGATTGGCTCGTTGTTGAAGTCATAATAGATGACAATCTTCCAGCCTCTTCCACACATAGTCCTTGATCCAACTGCTCCACAATAACAAAGGCTTGAGCCAAAGTAGCTCGACCTCCATATGCTAGCAACATGTGAGGATGTGCCATGTCGCGAATCTTTTTATCTTGCTTTCCCATGTAAAGCTCTACCAATTGTCGCGCCGTAAATGCATCTCCACTTTCACGGGCAAATTTGGAAAGCCTTGCATATATAATACGGGGAATGTCTCTAGCCTCTTTCTTGAAGTCTTGGATGTGACGCATGCGATCTTAACAAATGCCAACAAACTCCGTCTCCAAATGCTCAAAAAACAACTGGAGTGGATCAAACTGAGGAGGAGGCCCATTGTAGCTATTGCCTCAGTTGATGTTCGGAATAACCGAGAGATAAATGTGGATGTAGTTCCATCAGCGCTACTAGCAGTGGATTTTGATCTTAGCCTTGCAACTCGAGCTGCATCTGGGATTGAGGTAGCTTCCTTGCCCTTCTCTTCATCTCTGGCACCAGTCTTTGAAGCCTGAGCTGTTGGAAATGCAGCTTCTTCTTTCAATGCCGTGACTAACTCCACCCTTTGAGTCTAGTAGTCTTCTACCTCCTCTAGCTTGATCTATGATCCTCAAATCAAGAACCATAGGTTTGGAGTGCCTCAAACTCAAGATGAGTGGACAATTGCTCAAAAGCCCACCAATCATTAAAGAGCGCATTTTGTTGTCTCTGTGTCCATTGCCAAGATCGAAATTTGGTCTTCCAATCATTGAAAGCCACACCTTCAGCTCTCCCCGAGTAGCGGCCATGAACCACAGATCCACCGCCATGGTCCTTCATACTATCAAAGGTGTTGATCTCCCAAATGTTGGATAGATCAACCCTTGCAAATAGCAGAGCTAGCTCATTTTTGTCTGCTTCTCCACGAACATCAACCTCCTCCAGTATACTGTAGTCACGGGAACGTGTCTATACCATAAACAAGATTTTCTCATTGAATCTTCTACACCTCCCAAACTAAAATCATCCCCTCATATAATGAGAAATTATTACAATTTCTTTTTTTCTTTTTTTTTAAATTGTGGTAATTTTCAAAAACAACTTCAAAGTTATCCCAGTAACTATCTTGATAACTTTCAAAATTATCCTAATAACTACCTTTGTAACTTCCAAAATTACCTTGGTAATTATTTTCGTAACTTCTAATATTTACCTCAATAAGTATCTTTGTAACTTCTAAAAGTTACCTCGATAATTGATTGGATAAAATCTAAAATTTCTATAATAAATGATTGGTAGCTTGTAAAAGTCAACTGGTCTTTGTCTCTCTCATTTTTCCAAGCTATCAACGCTCGAAAAACATCAACAAAACCACTAAAAACACCTCCAAAAACAAACCCCAATGCCAAACTTCAAAATGCCATAACTCCTTCAATTTTTGTCGTTCTTTGGCAAATTTACAATTTTTGGATACCTAACACAATTTGTGATCTTTCTATCACTAAACCACCACCTTAATGGCTCCAAAACACCAAATGTGCACTAATGCTAGTTTGGTCCAGCACACATGAAAGTTTTGACTATCCCACTCAAACTCTCATAACTTTCTCACTAGAATTGCACAAAACGAGTTGGACATGAATTCTTACACTCAAGAGCTTCTTCTTAAGTCTTCTTAGCAAATTCCTAAGCCCTCCACGCCCCTCCAACTCCAAATCAGCACCTTCAACTCCAAAGCTCCAAGATTTGAATTTGCCAGCGCTCCCGTACGTCACCACCAACGCATACAACACACAAACAACACAATGAAGTTCCTCAACTACTCTAGTGCTCAAACATTAGCACTCCACGCATTCTCTTCAAGTAATAAGCTTCTCAAATACTCCTAAAAGCTTCTACTTTGTCTCGATTGGACTAGTCTTGCACACAACTTGAAGTATACAAAGAGAAACCTTAAATTAAGTAAATTGGCAATACCGCCATCATTCACAAACAACCTTCAAGGTATACCATCTCCTAACACTCCATGAAACCTTCATACAGCAAGATTTGAAAAGAATGAATGAGCAAAGGGGCAACGAAGGATTACAACCACCTCAAAAGTGCCCCAAACTACTCCGTTCACACCTCAAATAGTCTAAGAACACTAGTTTAGTCCCCCAATGGCCAATACATGGCTATTTCGGCTACACCATGTCTACAATCAATCCCTACAAAGCTCTATAGAGCCTACTAGCCATCCGTCATCAAATAACGTGACAAATTGTCAAAAGGCACTTCTAATTTAAAATACAATTGTATCCACAACAAACACTTCTTCATTGACGTGGAGGACCTTGTGCTAGAGGTTGTCCCAGCAATGACATTGCATTTGCCATAAATTGTCGAGCCCCAATCAAAGCATTAGAGAAAATTTCAGCCCACGGGAAGCCGTTCCAAATTGATATGCCATGCTATTTCATGCATGGCTTGTCAACTTGGAAAAGTGCCCTTGGTGAGCGGTCAGAGTATATGACTGCTCACAGAAGCAATCAAACTTCACAAATTTATTTTTTTTAATATTTTTTTAAGATTATTATTATTTATCTAAATAATTTTTACTCGTGAATTTCGGTTCTTGTGCCACTGTCACAGCAGAAATTGTTGCGCAAAAATAGGGCAAAAAATAATCTTTCAGCCCCAAAAAACACTATTTCAGAGTCCTTTGGAAGATTGTAGAGCAGCCCTCTAGAGGCTTGAAACTTTCTTTAATAGTTTTAGAGGTTAATCTATTAGCCTCTATTTTTTCTCTCTTTATATCATTAGAAGATATTTGAGGCCTCCAAGAGACCGCAAGTTATCCTGTGTTCCCAGACTATAGGAATGCAAGAAAGCTACTAGCTGATGTGGTCGAGAAAGTGCCACGTCACTTTTTAAAAAAAAAAAAAAAAAAAAAATTAGTCTAAAATGATATTTAAAAGAGAATTTTTTTTTTTTTTTTAAATTCTAACAACCCGTATTGGCTATTTACAAATCTGGCCAGATTGGGGAACGGGCCTGAAACAACCCTCCAATGCCCTCAAATCTCTTCTAATGCTACAATTTTCCTTTACCTTGCATCCTCCCTATCTTGAATTCTATCAAAAACATTAGAAGAGATTTGAGGGCATTAGAGGGCCATTTCAAGCCCATTCCCAATGCTATCCCGATTCTATGAACAACCGGTATAGGTTGTCAGAATTTTTCTTTTAAAAAAAAATAAAAATAAAAATAAAAAATTGTCTAAAATATCATTCTAAGCAAAAAAAACTTTTGGCACCCTCTCGACTATGTCAGCCTAGCAACTTTCTTGCGTTCCAGAGTGTAGGAACGCTGTAGGAACACAAGATAACTCGTGGGCTCTTGGAGGCCTCAAATCTCTTCTAATGCTTCAACAAGCTTCTGAAGGACGGGGCAATGTCCTTCTTTTATAGTATTCAATTATTCTATTTGATTGTGATTCTATTGTGATTTTATTTGTCGTCACTATCATCTCCATGCTCAAACGCATCCTATCTCCCTTGTTCTAATCCTAAATACTTGAAACATTGTAATATCATTAGGAAATACTCAAGTGAAAAGAGGCTTTTATAAATTTCCTTAATAAAAATTAACAAGGCGTTTCATAAAATACATTTAGTATAAACATCAAATAAAGGTTAGCTATAGTAAAAATAAAATCAAAAGTACAATACATATTATAAGAGAGGATACAGCTCATATATACGATGGATTCTTATAAAACATTGTACCATCCATCACATGACCTAGTTGTACGTCATGAGATGCTCTATGGCAAGCAAGAAATTATATAAATAATCAGACACTTTTCTTTTTACGATAGTTTTTAATTTAAACAACCTCTTTACACTACTTTTGGAATAAGACTAGAAAGATAGTCTCTCTCTAAGCACATCTTTTTTACAATCATATATGTTTTAACCCCTAAAGGACCAAACACCATTTTTTGGCAACATAGCAATTTTGGACAACTCACTACAAATGGAAATTTTAATTTTTTTCTTTGAAATTTTCACACAAGCTATGCCTAAGGAATAGCTTCAAGGCCCAACAATTTTCATAACTTTTGACTTTATGGATAAAAAGTTATTACATGATATGTAATTTTCCACGTTCGGCGGGCAGCCCGGGTAGCTCAAAAAGAATCTTTAAAAAACACTTTTTTGAAAAATTAAGACTTGAAATTGGTTTTGCAAATTTATAAATACTTGGAAAGCTTTGAATCATTCCATTTGGATTAAAGAGTCAAAAGTTATGAGGTATTTTAGTTTGAGGGTAGTTATGGAATCTCTACTCTAAAATAAACTTTGAAGTCCTTTATCTAACTCAATTTTCAAGATTTTTGAATAAAACAAAAAACATTGGGTGTATATAGTTTATTACAACATTACAACCGCTGGGATTGACATTTTTCAATTCCATAATTGAATTCTTGACAATTTAGTATTTTGAGTCATTCTCTACCTCTTCCTATTTACTATTTTTTTCCTATGTGTTGTACACATCCAAATGATTTGAAACTTTTCAAGCATGTAGCCAACTTGCCTTGAAGAATGAATTCAAAGAGTAACCACCATTTTGGACATTTTTTCATACAAATGTGACCTTGTGAAATACAGCTGCCCGGATTTTTGCAATGTTTAAAAAAGGATTTTTGCCAACTCAAACGCTATTTTTGTGCAATGTACATGGTGAAAAATTTTGAAATTTTTTCCACATCTTTTTAAACTAGTGTACTACAAGATCCTATGGTTACATGTGTTCAAAAATGTTTTTTTTTCTAAAATTTTGTACTTGTATTAGAAATGGCAGTTTTGGAGCAGTTTTGGTGAAAACATAGTCAAAAACCTTTAGGGGTTAAAGGCGGCCTTTGTTTGGTCCCATTTGTTGTTGCATTGATTTGGACTCCTATTGATCCCTAACTAAAAACACCTTTCCAATAATCATTCCCATTTTTGAGTAGACGTTTGATTCAAGTACAGTTAGATGAATAATTGGTACTATTTGGCACGCTAGTTTCAAACCACTCTTAGTAGGTTGTCCATAGGGCCAACAATTCATTATTGGTCCATGGTATACCAGGAAAGGTGCGATCTAGATGCACCCTTTGCACATCTTCCTATTGTACTGCTTGATCTTTGTGGTGCGGATTCAAGGCAGTTGCTGAACTTGTGCTCTCACTGATCCACTGAGAGGCACTTGCGATGCTTGATTTTACATTGTTTAATACCAAAGTGCCAAGAAAAATTACAAGATGAATTCAAACTTAAATGTTATTATATAAACGTATATTAACAAAAAATTAAATTGCAAAGGCTTACAAATAAAGACTAAAATAATTTCTTGAACCACTATATATTAACTAATGGCTTTTGTGTTCCTTTCAGTTATTTCATAGTAAAATAGCACAAGATAATAGAGATAGAGATAATCCTCTTAAAAAAATTAGAAAGTAAAAGAAAGTTATATTTATTATCCTTTAAATTGGTGACTTTGTATTGACATTGTAATAAATAGAAGCCCTACAAATGTACTCTATAAATGGATTTACTTTGAACGTATGAAGTAATATAGAATAGTAAAAATAATACAATTGTAGGCTATATTAACCCTTAAACGTCAAGGCAGATGTTTTGCAACCAATGAATGACAAGAGAATCTCCTAAGTAGGACAAAAGTGCAACTACAAAAGAACCTCTCTTAGTACATACTCTCTTAGTGCATAATATGCAATAAGAGAGGTAGTACTTTGAAGCATTTATTTGTGAACAGTAGTTGGAGGCCCCATAGTGAGAGACCACGTTAGCCAATGTTCAATACAGAACCTCTCCTACTGCATAAACCTCTCTTAGTGTATAATCCCCAGACTACACTAAGAGAGGTTCTACTGTATTTGTCCTTGAAATTTTGTTGTGAAAAGGGGAGGTCCTCTACAGTAATTTGACTTCCAATGAGTGCTTTTGCTATTTCTTAAGCCAAGGATTCCCACCGTAATGGAAAGGGAAGATTTCCAGGATCACCCTTCATCCGTTAAGGGTTAACCATGCTTGCAAGTGCAGCACATTTCGAGCCTTCTTTATAATTTCAGTTTCGTGTTTCTTGGTCTGCGGAAGGCGTGTCGCCATGCTGATATTTGTGAGGACCCTCACGGGCAAGATTGTCAATATCGAGGTCGAAAGCTAGGATCCTTTCTTCGACGTGAAGACGAAGGTTCAGGACAAGGAGGGAATTCCCCCCGATCAGCAGCGGTTATTCTTGATGGCCTTGGCTCGCAAATACAACCAGGAGAAGATGATCTGCCAGAAGTGAGTTCCTTTGACTACCTAGATTTCGTCCGGCCACATGCGATAAATTTCAGGGTTTTATGCGCCGTTTTGGAGCGTAGGGTTGAAAGTTTTTCTTGTAAATTAGTTGAAAGTCAGTTGTACTGATAGACTGTGGGTTGTAACATTGGAGCAGACATTTCATGCAAACACGGTCTGAAGCGAGCATTTTGGTCTATTCCAATCTCTGTTGAATTGAAACTGTAATCTTACGAGTCCGTCTATTGATGAGTTTTCGTTTGTGCTGCTGAATGGGAGGTCAAGTATATATTTGGGGCGCTGATCACGAGGCAGATTTTTCGTTTGTTTTGGTAGCTTTTGCGTCTATATGACCGAAGTAGCTCTCTCTCTCTCTTAAGCTGAAGCTCTATATTTTCGAGATTATCCAGCTACCCGTGTCCACGCTCTAGGATACCTTCTGTGGAGGGTAGAGTCCCTTTTCTAAATAGTCTTCCTGCATGTGAAGGTGCTACGCTCGCCTACACCCCCGAGCTGTCAACTGCAGAAAGAAGAAGTGTGGACACAGCAATCAGCTCCGGCCCAAGAAGAAGCTCAAGTAGAGAGGTGGTTCTCTGCATTTTTGGTTGGAGTACACGGTGAGCTGAGGGGGAAGTGAGTATAGTAGGTCGTCGACGAGACCGGCTTACATGGCCTTCGATCTGGAAGACGCTGTTAGTAGCTTGCTTGTCTGCTGCTGTTTCAATTGCATCTCATTGCTTCTGTACGAACATGGTTTTGATTCTCATCTTGGCTCTATGTAGACGACTTCCAGTTTCGGAGTCATACTTACTATATGATCCCCTAAAGGACGAATAAGGAGACCACTTTGTGGAGTTTGGCCAGGCTGCTGAGATTTCATATTTGGGAATACTTGCATGAATGCCACATTTAACTACTTTTGGACTTTTGAAAGTCCAAAATTAATATCTGGAGAAGAAGCATGGAGAGATAATCATTGGGAGATCGTGTAAAACATCTCGAGATCTATACAAACATCTGGAGATCTCCAAATGTAATTATCTGGAGATTTTTGAATGTTTTGTCCAGAATTCAGTTGAAAGTCCAGAAGTAGTTAAATGTGGCATATGAATTAGAATAGCTCTTAAACCGCAAATGGACTTGGTGTTTTTAGGCCCAAAATTGCTTCAAAATTATCATACCCAAAGCAAGGGTACAATTTTCATTTGTACTTATTCATCAACAAAACCAACCATAGAATCCAGGTTAGTTAACTTGTTGAAGTACACTCTCCTAAAACTTCATAGTAAGAAACCTCACCAATTAAAAGATCATGATGCTTGAATTTCAAAAAAGAAGTATTTCCAACTCTTCTCGAATTGTTAGATTCAATCTTTCAATCTTTATACCAAAAAAAATGTCTATTTCTTATAACTTGCATTTCTCCATGATATGTTGAAGAACTAAGTACAAAAGACATACAAAAAATTTAACCAAAAAATATTTTATATTCATGCTAAAAAAATTAGTGAATAGAAAGAGGTGAATTATGATTTATAATTTTAATTTGCAAAGAATTTTGTTAATAAATTGAAAAATTATGATTCCTATGGTTGTTATGTTGTAATAAACAATCTACATCCTACATTTTTGTTTTTATCAATGCCCTCTGCTGTTGCTACAACCAAAATAAAAGGTGAAAGTAACTCAAAAATCCATAACCTTCACACCGTGAGTCAGAACATTACGTAACAAAGCCCGTACATCCCTCCTCATTAAGGGCTTTCCTACAGTTCCAAATATGCAATTGGGCAACGTACAATTGAATAGATCTTATTGTAACAAACAAACAAACATCCTAACCTAGTATGGATTTTAAAATTGAGTTTGAAAATAACTTCAAAGTTTATTTTTATATAGAGATTCTATAACTACTTGCAAACTAAATTTTTTCATAATTATCATCCATTTTGGTCCAAAATGATCTTCATATTGGACAAAATGTTCTAAATTAAGGTTAAAAATTTAAACCCTTTTCAAGATGTAAGTAAAATTCAACGCATTCTTATTGTCTTTTTGAGTTTCCAAAGTGTAGTCCTAGGGTATTAAAAATGAGATTTGGGGGAGGTCTTTATGAAGCACCAATAGCCACTCATTTGCTCAATCTTGCATCGTCCTTGCATTGTTTGCACTATCTATGGCATTATTCCCATCAATGCCACAATGTAACCGGGATGTCTAGTGCATGTAATTTGGGATTTTTGTACACTTAACCAATAAATGCCCAAGGCCTGTTGTGGGCTTCTTGGAATTTGCTCTAAATTGAACAAAATGCCAACATTTTAATAAGTTGTATCAATTTTTTTTGAATTGTAACCGTACAAATTCAAACTGGACATATTAGAGATCTCATAGGAAAAAAACACACAACAATATCACTTATGGAGTGGAAAATTAGAATGTTTGACCATGAGGGTGCCAAAACTGCTTTCTACTCCAAAATATGTGTATTATTTATATTACTTAGACTTCTATAGCTTCACAAGCTGATCAAACAATGTTTGCAAAAATCTTTCAATCTTCTCTATACAAGTCAAATCTAAAAAGTTGGTGACCAAAAAAATTTGAGATTAAAAAGCCTAACTTGTATAATCCCGATCAATTTATGGCTTTTAAAAACCTACTCTACAATTTTTTAAATGAATTTTGAATGTGATTTTTTCTCTAAGATCTAGTGTATTTGAAGCTCATTTCCAAGAGTTCTCAATACTATGGGAAGTCAAGATTGCAATGGGTACCCTTGTACAAAAACTTGAATAGAAAAATCTCTATCATTTATTTTCAAGATCGAATTTTTGATGCTAAAATTAGACTTTAAGAAAAACTTTCTACAAATATAAACTATTAAAAATAACAACTTGATTAAATTTTATTTAGTTTCAAAGTTTTGCAAACACCACATTTGGGTGCCTTGGGCATTTAGGGGTTAATATCAAACTCTAATGCCTTACAAATCAAATAAACAAAAAATTTTGATTACTAGCAATGTCATTGCCTAAGCATTCTAGTGTCAATCCCGCATTATGCACAACCCAAGTATGTGTGATGTCGGTGCCATGTCAACTCCACTCACTAATTACTCTTATAGAAGATGAAACAACTTGCTTACATTAATATTAAAGCAATGAGTAAACAAAATTTAATCCTTAATGGACAAAGGGGGGACCCTAGAAATCATCCCTTTTCATTACCGTCTGAATCTTTCCCTGAAAAAATTGCAAAAGCATTCATTGGAAGTCAAACTATTATAGAAGACCTCCCCTTTTCATAACAAAATTTTGTGGACGACTAGTTCAAATTTTGTGGATGACTAGTTCAAATTTTGTCCTACACAAGAGATTCTTTGTCATCCATTGGCCACAAAATGGCTGCGTCGATGTTTAAAGGTTAAGTCACTCAAGAATGTGAGCAACAAGTCAAAACATTACAAAAAAATTCAGGCCTCAACAAAACTGCAAGGGCTTGATTTTCGGCACCTGCACTGTGCAATTACAGAATTTTTTTTTTTTTTTTTTTATCAAAATAGAATATTAAAAAAAAAAATTCAATCTAACGTGGCTCTAACGTGGCGCTGACAGCGCTAATGTGGTTGCATTTTAATTTTTTTTTTACAATTTTTTTTTTTTTCCATAATTGCACTACGGAGGTGCAAAACTAGCGGCCTTATTGAGGGCTAAAATTTTTCCTAATGACAAGCAGCTAGCTAGCACTTGAGCAACTTGGAAGTTTGGAAATTTGAAGCTGCTACTAGAAATTTGCAGGAAGTCAATCTAGCCTCCAGCCTAATCATCAAGCAAATTGGAAATCTAAGCAACTTGCATTCAAGGACTGTCTTGATCACTTATGGATTGCTTTAGGGCCAGTTGCCATTGGTGGCTAAAATTGGAGGCCCATCCAAATTGACCATGGGCAGAACTCTAAAAAAATTTTGAAATCTTAAGAAGGGTATAGTTGGAAAAGAAAGCTTCAGCCCAAGGTCCGGAAGGTCCAGTTTTGTTCTCCAATTTTGCAGAGTTGGAGGCCAGAGGTCCAAAGCCTGGACTACTCCAACCCCCAATGGCAACTTGCTCTTAGTTTGCACTTATTCCACTTCTATACACATTGCTTGCTTACACACATTGCTCGTTATTTCAGCCTTGGGTTGTTGCAAGAAATATTTGTTTTTTTGGTCCCCTTAGCATCGAACAAGTGTTTTTTGCTTATAACTTTTGCATCGTATGTCCGCTTTCTATGAAATTTGAAATGAAGATATATGTGGTAGTTTTTGACATTGAAATTTTTTTTCTTAAAACTTTTTAAAATTAGTTTATTACTTTTTTACTTCTTCCAATAGGATTTTACCTTAGCCATTTTGGGGGATTTCATTATTATTTTTGGCCCAAAAATGTGAATTTGAAGGTAAAAATTGAGAAATGAGGACTATATTTGAAGTTACATAAGACTGATTAAAAAAGATTTAAAAAAAAAAAAAAAATGTCTACCTTCCACATGTGCTGAAGATGCAATAGCTTTGTATATATGCAGAGAATACAAATTTTTTTCCATTTGAAGATGAAAATGGTTTAAAATAGCACAAGTCTTCAAATTAAGAAATTATTTTCTTAGCTTGATATTTTAAACTTTTTTTACTGTTTTCTAAACATCAAATTCCAAAGCCTCTACTTTCTTGGCATTTCCATCACTCTTTTTTTGTGCATAAATTTTAGAAATGAGTTTTTTGAGGCTTGAATTTTTACATACATTATTTTGAATGCTTTACAAATTATACATATGATATTTCATTTTTAAATATTTTATTCCAAAATTCATAGTACTCACTAAAATAGTTTGTTTTAAGATAAAATTTTTGCTATATATATATGTGTGAGTGTGTGTGTGTGTATATATATATACACACATGTGTGTATACACGTGTGTATATACATATATATACAGCTCACAAGAATAACGCCATTACAATTGTAATAAGCAAAAAATAGTTATGACTTATTATTGCCATAAGTGCTCTCACTAGAACTTCACACAAGAAGCAATCTTCCAACAATTTGATCTTTTGCCCACTCCATCACTATGCCTACAACACCAAAATTCAAAAGGTAACCACCCATTTAATATTGCTACAAAGGCAACCATTTCACAATAAATAATTGTAATATAAAGATGACATATACAAACATCAATTCAAACAAAAAACTTATAATTTGTAACATAAACCAAACAAGTGACCGCTCAATAAACCAATAATACCACAAAATGACAACCAACAAGTGCTACAAAAAATTTATTATAAAATAAAAATTATGTATATGAATCCAAGATTCTTACATTCTCCAAAAAAACATGCATGAAATATGAATATGTATAACCATATAATACTACAAAAATTAATCAAAACAAAAAAATTTAATGTAGTAGAGTATCCATCTTCTAACATGGGGTATGTAATTCTTGTATCACATGTATTGCCTGTTGTTTTTCTTTCTTTGAATATGGTGACCTTTTTAGATTTTTTAAATATATTTGGTCCATGTTGTGCACAAATACATGCATTATGCCAAGATCATACCGTGCCAACATGTGATAAGCATAAGTAAACAACAATAATGATGATTATTACATTCATATTCACCATCATTATTACATTCAAATTGAAAACACCATCATTATTACATTCAAATTCATGAATGAGGTAAAACTTACCTCTAGTCAACACCAATACGACAAGTTGAAAATGATACCTTGTATGGAACTTCATTGAATATTTGATAAGCCAATGCACAATCCTTAGTGCATTTACAAGGCCTAACAATAGCCACAATTCAAACCTATGCCACAACCTAATAGCTTTTGACTCACAATGAACACCGTGAGGCATGACTCACAATGGACACCGCGTCAAGTGGCCTTGCCACCTGTCACAATGGTCCCTAAATGCTTGTAATAGCAATGATACAAATGTGAAAATACCTATAGTAATACTAATACTTGACATTGACAACATCCATAGCAATGAAAAGAAATAAATGCCCGTATATGACGCATACATAGATATGGTAAGCAACATAGCAGTCCCTATTTGCTAATAATATGAGTCAAGCCTACACCATTCTTAAAGAATGTATACATCAGTTTGGATGAAGTTATGAATAAAGCCCTGCATTCTATGGCTTGAAAGACTCAACTATGAAAGGATGAGTCTCCAAATACAATCATGCGTAGAAGGTATGGGCTTTGGAGGCTTGAATGAGGTGCCAAAAGACACTACGAAGTCTCCGCAAGCCTCTTTGGCATTCTCAGCCTTTTAAACTAATTTTCTATCTCCACATGCTTGTAGTCAATGGCGAATAACATAATCATGCACCACACGTGACCAACCCTTTTTTTTTAGCACCATAGGGCTAGATTGCACCAATTTAAAATAAATGTCTACTTTTCGCCAAATAAAGTAATCCTTTTCTGCCAGAAATTTTCCATTTTTCTCAAAAGTGTGGATGAAGTTGCCAAATTTGGATGAAAAAGTGCATAAGTATGATTGAAAAGTGTTTTTTAATCCAAAAGATGGAAGAATGTAGAAATACAGTAGAACCTCTCTTAGTGACTAATGCGGGGATTATGCATTAGGAGAAGTTTATGCATTTGGAGAGGTGCTGTACTGTTCATTGCCTATCATGGCTTCTAACTAAAGGGCCTCCAATCACTGTACATCAATAAAGGCTTCAAAGTACCATCTCTCTTAGTGCATATTATGCACTAACGGAGTATGCACTAAGAGAGGTTCTATTGTATTGTGCTTCACGAAATTTTAAGTGATCGTCATCTTGGCACTATCTCAAAAAGTAGAAAAAAAGGGCTGCACGTGACATATTCAATATGAATTTCCTTCTCATATTCTTCGACACCAAATTCCTCATAAGTTCGAGTTTTCATCCTAAATTTTCAGAATGTGAGGAAATGTAGAGGACAAGAGTTGCGGGTGGGGAATTTGGGGACCTGGAAGGCCAATGCGTGAGGGCGAGGGCAGATAGAGGGCGAAGCGCTGCACCCAATCACGGCGCCTCGCCCTTATCCCTTGGCTTGCAGCCCGACGATCTGCGGCCCCCCCTCCCGGCGCGTTCCTTACTACAATTTGCTTCAGCGCCTGCTCTTCCAGGCACCCTCGATTCCTCCTCCGTGCCGCCCTTGCGCCTGCTGTTGCTGTTGTTGCTGTTGCTGCATCCCCGCCGGCTTTCCCCCTGTCTTGCAGCTCTCTCTGCGTTGCTGCAGCTATGGCGTCCGCCGTGAGCGCCTCTTCCAGCGTGGCCACTGCCGTCGCCGCCCCGTCCACCAGGTCTGTCTTCGTTCTCATTCTCCTGCCTTGCCTTGCCTTGCCTTCAGGACTTGCGTTCAGGACTGTCTCTCCGCTCGGGAGGTGCGCGAAGGCGACCTCAGGGCGTCGCACTGGCTCACGTCCCGCTCCTTGCTGTGGGCCAGCGGGGAATGCCACGGTCCGTGGGCTTGCTAATTGGTGGACCGAAGCGAATCGCGCAGCCCTGGGCCAAGGGGAAGTCGTCGTCGTCGTACTCTTCGTCTTGGGGTTGCTATGGGGGCGGGACGCATGGATGGATGGACTGGAGCTGGGTGTGCTAGAATTCGTAAGAAGAGCCTTTGTACATTGTGGTCCGTGTGGGTGCATATGTAAACCGTGTCCACCTCTCGCATTGGAGCCCTAGCTGGGCTGAAAGCGGGGACCCCAATGCGTGCTTGCAGTCCATGCCTGTGCCGATCAAATAGGTCTCCAACTACGTGTGTTGGATGACATAGATCGCTGAATTGGGAGGCACGGGGGTGGAGCTAGCACGGATTGGAAGTGTCGGAATCCGGGGGCCTTGTTGCCGCTGGAATCTCGCCCATCTCTGCGATGGGATCGGATCCAGGTGTGCTGGAGAGCGGACGATCGAAGAGAGTTGGGTCGGGGTGGCAGGGTCAGTTGGAGTTTCATTCTTAGAGGGGTGGATCGTCTCTACGTGACGAGCCCAGTGCAGGACTCTCTGCCATTCATTCCTTGAATCCGGATTTCGTCTGAGGTTTTTCCCTGTCTTGTTCTGCGTCTTGCAGCAAGGTGGTGAGCAATGGGGGGTCCGCCAGGAGCGCTTTCTTGGGCGGGCGACGTCTGCGCATGACCAAGGTCGCTGCCGCAGCCACGGGCGACCTGACGGTTTCTGCCGCGGTGGCCGGAGGCCAGAGCGACCGGCCATTGTGGCTTCCCGGAAGCAAAGCCCCGTCTTATCTGGACGGCAGCCTTCCCGGAGACTACGGCTTCGACCCCCTGGAGCTCGGTAGGCTTGGCACTGAACTGACATGCCTGATTGTTTGTTGACATTGGAGTGGATGTGGTAATGAAACGAATTGGATAGATCGTGTGTTGTTCCATACGTGTGCGAGGGCCGAGGGGAGCTCGCAGGGGGCTTACCCAGCTGCCTGCCAGGAGTTCGGGTCGTGTCGCGTCTGATTGGGGTGTGTCTGATGTGTGTGGGGGGGGGGTCCGACTTCCGCGCTTGTGCAGCTGCGGAGCCCGAGCGCCTGAAGTGGATGGTGCAGGCGGAGCTGGTGCACTGCCGCTGGTCCATGCTGGGTGCCGCGGGCATCTTCATTCCGGAGTTTCTGACGAAGATTGGCATCCTGCACACTCCGTCGTGGTACGAGGCTGGTGCTGCCCCGTACTTCGCCGACAAGGGCACCCTGTTCATCGTGGAGATCCTGCTCTTTGCGTGGGCTGAGAGCAGGAGGTGGGCCGACATCGCGAGGCCGGGGAGCGTGAACACGGACCCCATATTCCCCAACTACAAGCTGACGGGCACGGACGTCGGGTACCCCGGAGGCCTGTGGTTCGACCCCTTGGGCTATGGCAAGGGCGACGGAGCCAAGCTCAAGGAGCTGAGGACGAAGGAGGTGAAGAACGGACGTCTGGCCATGCTGGCCGTGTTGGGCGCGGTCGTGCAGGCCAGCTTGACGCACACCGGCCCCATCGACAACCTGTTCGCCCACATCGCCGACCCGTACCACAACACCGTCGTGCAAACCGTAAGTTTCTCGATCTGGAGATGGCCTGGGTCCCTGTCTTGTTTGCGTGAATGTGCGTGTCGTGACTGACGTCGGGCACGGGGGGGTTCGTGGTGGACGAGTGAGCCAGGGTGGAATTCATTTGGATGACTCTGTGTGGGAATGTCCGGTGGCAGCTTGGAATGTGGCCTGATGATGCGAGTGTGGGAATGTGTTGTGATGTGTTTGCAGCTGCTCGGAAAGTAAGTTCGCCGTATCTGTTGACAACATCAAGGGGAGAGTGTGGTGACGTCCTGCCACAACTGCTCTTGACCATAGCTAGCCCAGCCGCAGCCGCAGTCTTTTCCTGGAATCAGTACAATGTGCATATCTTTCTCACGATTTCACAGGCGCAAACACGTTCGAAAGGACTTGTACACTACACGCGTTCCTTAATTTATGCAGTTTTGGATCTTCCATTTGCCGTTTCGTCTTTTGTCTTGGTGCGTGGTTTTTTTCGTACTTCGTACTTCTTCTGGACCATCCTGTGCGGGACTGCTCGTTTCTGTGTGACATAGTGAATGTTTTTTCTCAGCATGTCGTGATTGTGCGCTGCTTCATTTTCGCTCTGTACAGTTGTAGGATGTGACCAAAGCATCGCGGTACGTTTCACTGTCCTCGAGAGCGGGCAGTGGTCCTCTGTGGTTAGTAAGGAAAGGTCTGACCTGTGTTTGCGAACGAAATATCCCGTGGAATCTGGACGCTTTAGGTCCCCTTCTAGGATAGGTCGGTGCAGCAGCTGTGCTTTGAGATCCATTTGGAAGCATTGAGATTATTTAGGCCTTCCGCATGTTATTTCATGAAAGCCTGTTTCACGTTTGCTGTCAGGAAGCTTGAACTAGCTTTCTGTCCGACATTCTGCAATTATGTCATATAGAAGTTATGCAAGTGCACCCGGTTGTATGCTCTCGGTTTTTAGACATCGTGAGCCCAGTAAACGTGAAAACAATGCAAGGCTTTTTTTTGTCACCAATCGAGTTCGCTGTTTTTGAAGTCCTTGATGTCTCAAGCTTGTTGCTTCTTGCTGTGCATTCCGTAGGTGCCCTTTGGTTCCACTTCGATGAGCTTGGCACTCCGTTTCCTGTTCCATCCGACATAGCAGCGCCTCATCCTTCTGAGTAATGTAGCTCCATGCCGTCCCGGAGAATTCGTGGCATGTTGGAACATGGATGAAGTTTCTCAATGCAGTCCGTCCCAGTCCATGAGGACTGCGGGTTTGCTGAAGCAACCCGTGCCAGGCATTCAGGGTTTTGGCCATCTGGGAGATGGAGGACGTGAGCTTCTGTAAGGGAATGGCCAGAATTAACTGAAGCTTAACTTGTAGCCAGCTTCGCGTCTGTTGCTCTGCTTTCACGGCAGTCAATGAAGATGCTTTCTGAAAGTGGGTACCAAATCCTCTGGAAATCCAGCAGGATGCCAAATTTTGTTGTGCCCCGTCTTTGCAAAGTTTGTTTGAATGTGTCATACGAAGTCAATTTTGCACAGACGGGAAGGATCCAATGATCGGAAATACATGCAGCTAGTTCAGAGTTACGCGGTGGAAGTGGGAAAAAAGTCGGTTCCATTGTGAAAATGAATGTTGCAAAACCGGAAAGAAATTTGTAGGTTATGCATCAACCATCACCCCTTAAAATTAGAAGATATTTTCCGCCTCCTTCCAACACTTGGTGGATTTTAGCTCCCACGGGAAAATATTCAATGGCTAATACCCGGCTATGTGGGGCAGTTTTCCTAGCGTCAACCTTCTAATAGTGCCTTCAAATCAAGTCTACAAACTGAAATTCTAATATAAACGTGAAAAGAAATAGGAGGATGGGGTTAGAGCCACCTTACCTAAGTGTCAGTGTGTGAGCACTACTGTTTAGGATATAAAACAAAACAAAGTTGTAAAACATAAAAACAACAAAAATACACTCAAAAGAATACCATCCTTCACTGGGGTTTGAAGTATATACAAGGAGAATAAGAGAGAGATAATGAATAGTTCTCTCCTCCTATTCGTCCAAGAAGATTTCCTCTAATCCTAGTGACAAGTGTCACTCACCATATTGTGGTGAACGTTCACACTACGTTTCTTAACACTCCTCTTCACTCAACATAATAGTAATAAAATAAAAATTTAATATAATGTATTTGATGAAATCTATATAATCAGTTAAAATTTGGTCACTGTCGCCAAGTCGTGGACTTGGTCGGTTGGTTTCGTACGTCGGTGGTCAATCGATTGGTCCGAGGTTCGATACTCGTCGGCCTCGTCGACTGATTCGGGAAACCCGCGGATTAGCATTGCTAGTGAGGCAGGAATAAACAGTCGACCCGCTACCCTACCCCTAAACTATGATGTGACAAGATGCAGGGCACTTCAAGATGGTTAACAAGCTCCAGCATTGATTCCAAAAACCGTGATTCTCACCTTGACCCTACCTTTTTCAATATAATATCCGTATATTTACGGATGCTGCCTCATTAAAACCTTATCTGGAAAAACCTTGATTATGATCAAGGAGAAAACCACAGATGAAGGAAAAAGAGTATAATAGCTTTATGAATCCATTCTTATAGCAAAATCCAATGGGAAAAAACTATAAAAGAATATCAAAAGGTTTACATATTTATTGAATGTTTTGCTCCAAAATACTAAGTCACCTTATGCCAATGCCATGAATGAGTCGGCGATGAATAGATAATGGAAGAGCCTTGGTGAAGAGATTAGCAAGATTATCAGTTGATGAAACTTTCTTGACTTCAAGTGCTATGTTAGTAATCAAGTCGTGTGTAAAACTAAAATACTTTGGATCAATATATTTTGTTCGGTCACCCTTAACAAAACCTACTTGCATTTGTGCAACACAAGCACTGTTGTCTTCATATAAGATAGTTGGAGAATCATCATGTGATAATCCACAATTTGTTTGAATAAAATTATCAATTGACCGTAGCCAAATGCATTCCTGAGATGCTTCATGCAAAGCAATAATTTCTGCATAATTAGATGATGTTGCAGTAATTGTTTACTTCACTAATCTCCAAAAAATTGCAGCTACATGTCGTAAGAAAATATAACCTGTTTGAGATTTGGATGTTGTCGGATCAGACCTATATCCAACATCAACATATTCAACCTCTTTTGGATCTATAGATCGACTATAATGTAGTCCCAAATCTTCAGTTCCTTTCAAGTAACGAAAAAGATGTTTGATGCCATTCCAATGTCGAAGTGTCGGTCTAGAAATATGTCTTGCAAGGACACTAACTGCAAATGCAATGTCAGGTCTTGTAGACGTAGCCAAATATAAGAGTGCTCCGACCGCTGCAAGGTATGGATATTGTTCACTCAATGGTTCCTCCTCCTCTTCGCAAAGGCGATAAGGATCATCATCTTTAGCACTACGACCAATCATAGGTGTAGATAGAGGATAAGCATCAATTATATTGAATCATTTGAGAATTTGGTTGATATAAGTGGTTTGAGAAAGAAAGATGCTGTCATCTTTCATATGTAAAACCAGTATAAACCAATGCAAAAAATAGTTTTGTCAAGTCGTTTCATCTCAAACTCACAAATAAGCAATTGAGTAGCTGCAGCACATGCAGATTTGGTGCCCACAAGGTTCAAATCATCAACATAGACAACGATAATAACAAATCCATGTTTGTCTCTTTTGATAAAGAGACATGGAAATAATGTATTATTTATAAAATGATGTTCAAGAAGAAATTGTCGCAGTCGTTGATACCACATACATCCAAATTGTTTGAGACCGTACAATGCATGTTGTAATATAATCCCACGATATTTGCTTGAAGTAGATAAATGTGGGTTAGTGGTCTCAAGATCAGGAGTCACTTTCATATAAATATTAGCACGTAGAGAGCCATATAGATAGGTTGTCACTACATCTATAAGATGCATATCAAGAATAGCATGAACTGCCATTTCAAGAAGATACCGGAACATAATCGAATCCATAATTGGAGAATATGTGATATCATAATCAATACCAAATTTTTGAATAAAACCTTGAGCAACCAAACAGACTTTGTATCGAATAATGTGTCTTTTGTCATTACATTTGCGAACAAATACCAACTTGTATCCAAGAGGGCGAGTAGTGAGATTGTCTATAATAGGACCAAACACTTGTCTTTTATTTAAAGAAGCGTACTCCTCCTCAATAGCAGCTTTCCACTTTGGCCAATCAGAGCAACGCATCGCTTTGTCAATTGTACAAGGTTCAAGATCATCTTTCTCGCAAGAAAAATTTTCTGCAATCATACAAATGAAAGAATCATTGGTGTCCATATTTGCCCTATTCCATACATCTCCTGTACCGCAGTACATCACAGATAATTCTGTATTCAACTTAGGTTTTTCTTGCTCTTGAACAAAAATATTGCTTTGAGATGTTGATGGACAATCGTTTGCAAATGATTTTGTAAAATTAGCCGTATCTGCTATAAGTGAAGAAGGATCAACAACATCTAGATGAAGTTTGCGTTTACGTGGCTGTTTATCCTGTCCGCGAGTTCATTTGCCTGTCAATTGAGAAGTCGAAGTTTTTGTAATATCTGGTACAATGATTTGAGCAAGAAGATTATGAGCTTCATACAACGGATTTCGAGTAATCCGTGTCGCATCATGAAATCCATTAGGTGTTTGATTGGCAATCTGTTGCAAATACAAAATCTTTGAAACTTTAGTTTCAGCCATAGACGTTCTTGGGTCTGGATTTGATGTAAATGTCTGAGGTGTTTGAAAAGTGTCGTCAGTGAAAGTCCCTTGAGAAGATGCTCCTCCTTTAAAAGATGAAAATATATCTTCTTCAAATCGACAATTAGCAAATCGAGCATGGAGTAATATACCAGTTGATGGAGTAATGTAACGAATTATGCTTGGAGAGTCAAAGCCGACGTAAATCCCTTCTTGTTGATGATTGCCAATAGTGTGGTGTTGAGGTTCCGGAACGGGAACTCATACACGACAACCAAATACTCGTAAATGGGATACGTTGGGGACGCGTCTCGAGAGCAATTCTTGTGAAGAAGCAATCTCCACAGAAGAAGGAAGAAGGCAAATTAAGTTTGCAGCATGTAGAACTGCATGTCCCTACATATATGAGGGCAATTTTGCATGAAGAAACAATGGCCTCGTGATGAGCTGAATCCGTTTAATAAATGACTCCGCTAAACCATTTTGAGCATGTTCATATGAAACAGAATATGTCAACTCAATTCCCGTGGCAGTACAATAGTCTTTAAGAGAGTTTGATTGAAATTCTTGAGCATTATCCATTTGTAATGTTTTGATTGGATAATCGGGAAAATGAGCTTTAAAACGGATAAGCATATAAAATAAATTAGCAAAAACTAAATTTCGAGAAGATAATAAAGATGCATGTGATTGTTTGCCCGATGCATCAATCAAAACCAAAAAATATCGGAATGGTCCAGACATAGGAGATATTGGACCATAAATATCACCTTGAAGTCTGGATAGCATTGGTGGCAATTCATGGGGAAGGTTCCATGAAAATGGTCTGACAATTAACTTGCTTTGTACACATGCATGATAGATTGTCATAGAATTGACATTTGCTGGTTGCAAATTATGATCAACAACGCATGGAAAAATTTTGCGAAATAAAGTAGAGCCTAGATGGCCCAATCTTCTATGCCAAAGAGAAGTTTGATTATCTTTAGAAGATACAGCAAAACTAGAAATAATATGTGGCCGGATTGGAATCCAGTACAAGCCATTTGCCGCAGCAAAGGCTGTTTCTACAACTTTATTATTCTGTACAAAATCTAGAGCCTCTCGCCTGTTTATAATTCTAGTCGAGAGGTGGAAACCGTTGGTGCGCACATCTCGATAGCTAATCAGGCTCCGAGGCGCAGAGGGGGAATACATGGCATGCGTGCATGTAATGGTGGTGCCCTCAGGCAAAGTCATCTTTGCTGGTCCCTCCTGAAAATGAAACACATTCAATTCAGCTATGGTCATTAAATTTCTGATTTGTCAATTTGATAAATTATTAGCATAAAAAAATTGTTTACCCGCAGGACTGAATGAGTAGTTGTAGAATTAAGGAGCGCATCACAAGACTCACCAGTAAAGGTATCCTCAGCAACATAGGTTTCTTTATCGTCATCGCCATATGGATCCATAGATGCATCCATGGTGTGGGCTTCGTGACCTTGAGCTCGAAGTTTCTTGTTTTCTTGAAACATTTTGACAAAGTAGTTTGATGTTCGGCATATATTTGTCAAATATCCTACTCTACCACATTTGTGACAACAACGCATCTCTAATGGACACTTACCGCGATTATTTATAGAGGAAATGATATTTTTTCTCTGGCCATGTTGGTTGTCACGACTGTAGCTACCGGTTTGTCTATGACGTGGTTTAAAACGATGTTTTTGTGGTTTAGGTTTCACAGTAGAAACCTTGACAACATGGGACTTTGGAACCGTTGTTCCCAGAGGACGGACCTCTGCATTTTGCATGAGGATCTTGTTTTGCTTTTCAGCAAGGGGTAATAGAGATATAAGATCTGAGTGATTCTCAAATTTCATGTTTCTATACTATTGGGCTAGTACAGCAGAAACAGGTGGAAATGTTGAGAGGGTTTTCTCAATCATTTCAGGTTTGGTTATAGTCTGACCACATAACCGTAGTTGTGACACAATGCGATACAACTCATTGTTGAAAGCAACAAATGTTGAAAAGTCCAACACTTGTAAGTGAGTCCAATCATGTAATGCTCTAGGAAGAAAAATAGTCTTCTGGTGATCAAAATGAGATTTGAGCTTTTTCCAAAGTTCATTAGGTTTGTCTATTTCTAAATATTAATGTTGTAGTGAAGGAATGAGGTGGCGGCGAAGTAATAATAAAGTTTTCCAAGAAATAGCAGAAGAAACGATATCACTTACAGTAGAATCTCCGTCAAATATAATACAGTGTGATAATTGCTCCGCATAAATGTGGGCTTTTGCAGTCTTGGCCCATAGAAGGTAATTACTACCATCAGCAGCCAACGGTGGAAATAAAAGTGGTTGAAGTTGTGGTGCCTCGGTAGCAATAGCGGAGACTGGAACAGTAGTAGATGTAGCAACGGAAGCAGTGGAAGTTGTCATGATATAAAAGGAAAATAAAGAGAAATCAAAATATCTCTCAAAGAAAATTAAAAACTAGAAGAAATTAGGGTTTGGGGGAAAAATTAGGGTTTTAAAAAATTAGGAATTAAAGATAAAGATAAAATCAAAATTAAATATTAAAGATAAAGTAAAAATAAAAATAAAAAGTAAAATAAAATAAAAAGTAAAAGTAAAAATAAAAATAAAAATAAAAGTAAAAATATAGATAAAGATAAAGATAAAGATAAAGAAAATTAAAGATAAAGAAAATACAATAATAAAGAAATAGACGAAAATAAAGATAAAGATATTATCAAATGAAATATTTATATATAATTGAAAATGAAAGGTCAATTTATAAATAAAATAAAATAAAATAAAGTTTTAGGGCTTTGAAACAAGGGTTTGGATGGTTGAAGAAGAAAAACTTTGAAACCGAAAGGATGTAAGGAAGAAAGAGAAGAAGAACTTGGAGATGAAGGGGAGGAGTTTCAAAAGAAGGGGAAAAAAAAAAATTGAAGAGTTGCACAAGAAGTAAATTATGGCGGGTGTGGAGCGGTGGCAAAACAAAACAAAAACAACAAAAACAAAGAACAGAAACAAGTAGTGAAGTACAGAACGGCACAGGGAGGTTCGGGTGGGAGCAAGTCGTGAAGACAGGTGAGCAAAGGGATAGGAAGCACAAAAAGAAAAACTGCGGGGAGTGCACAGAGTGGGAGATGGAGGCGGTTGGGAGGCAGAGGGGTTGCAAAGCTCTACGGGGGCCGCGAGGAGAAGTCAAACGCCAGAAGTTGAGAGCTCCAAGGACTCCAAGGAGAAAAGTAGATGGGGGGGACATGTAAAGCCTCCTCACAAAATTTGAAAACTAAATCGGAAGTATGGAATGAAAGTCTACAAAAAAATTTGAAAATACAAGAGCATGCTGATAACGTGTTTAGAATATAAAACGAAACAAAGTTGTAAAACATAAGAACAACAAAAATACACTCAAAAGAATACCATCCTTCATTGGGGTTTGAAGTATATACAAGGAGAATAGGAGAGAGACAATGAATAGTTGTCTCCTCCTATTCGTCCAAGAACATTTCCTCTAATCCTAGTGACAAGTGTCACTCACCATATTGTGGTGAGCGTTCACACTATGTTTCTTAACAACTACAATGAGCAAAAGGGCTTCTTCTGTAGAACAACAGAAGCAAAAGCTTTGAAATGGCATGACAACATCAAATTTGGATAGTATCATGTGATTGGCTTTAGAAGGACAAAAAATGACTTTGACAACATTTTCGAGAATGCCATAATCATGTGGAAGAATTCTTCTAAGTTTCTCCACTTATGTATCAATCCTACGCAATACCTTACAAGAGTAGCAAAAGAACCACTTGAAGAAGGTGATTCCTAAACTCCTTTGATTTCATGCAAACTTTTCATAACTATCATCAACTCCATCTTGCATAGGTTAGGAGGATCTTTGGCCTCAAAAGATGAAGGCTTTGCTAGGTTCAATTCTTGCCAAGGAATATTTTTTACAATACACACTAGAAGAAAACTGCATTAGATCCCACAAAACCATGTGGGATTGGTTTTGTAGAGTTCCTAGATTCCAATGCAAAATTCTGCGTTGAAAAATGCATTCCAATACATTCCAATGCATTCCAATGCATTTCAACGTAGAATTTTGCATTGTAAACTAGGAACTCAACAAAATCAATCTTATATGATTTTGTGGGATCCAACGCAATTTTCTTCTAGTTTAACGCAGTTTTCTTTGAGTGATAAGAATTTAACAATTTAGCCGGTGCTGATTTCAATTGGGAAGAAATTAGCTAACAAGAAATTGATATTGTTCGAAATAAATCAATACTTTTTGTGAATAAGAAGATGCAACTAGTGACCATTGGAAAAAAAAGCAATCCATTTTTATGGAAAGAGGAAATCAACTAGAGGACCTTCAAAAAAATTTTGAACACTAGTAGGGTCATTTCAAGTCAATATTGAAAGAATGGTTTGAAAATTTTTGACACAAAATGAGAACATTCGTCGTCTTCATGGATAATAGAAGAATAGAAATAGATTAAGATTGAATGCTCAGATAAAAATTATAGTACCCAAAAAAATTGGATAAGTTGGGCAATTTTGGCATCTCTTGCTAAATTCTTCTTCAACTTTTGATAGTTGGTACACAACATTTAATACCAATCAAAAAAACTATCCTCCAAGAACAAAATGATGCAGAATGTTCCATACCAAATCACTAGCTAATGATACGTGCATCAAAAATTGTCAAAAAATGAAGCGCATTTAGTTGGTGCTTAGGTCGCTACAATACACTAGGATTAATAGCAAACAAACTTAGTATTTTAAAATAAAGTTTAAACAAAATCACAACATTCAATCATTGAGACCAAAAATTTCAACATGTGAATTACATCACTTTGATTGAAAGCCAATCATTATCAGTGTCACGAATTGAGAAGACAACTCTTTATATAAGTATCGGGTGGTAGGAGACAAAACAATCAATGTGGGGTATGTAAATTAGAATGAGTAGGAGCTCAATTGCTCATAGTTAAGTTAAAGTAAAGCAAGAATTGTATTTGAAATAAAATTTTAGAACCCATTTAGGCATAGTAGAATAACTTTTATCAAAAAACTTTGAACTGAAAAAAGTTGGTAAATCAAGCTAAATTTCATTTACAAAAAAACGGTGGAGATTTCGAGACTCTAATAAAAAATTATAGACAAATTTCAGAGAGGAGTTGGAAGGGATTTTTTAAACATTTTCAAACCTCCTTTCTAAAAATTTGTTCTTTACTTTTGATTGCAACCTTGAAATCTCAAATCGATTTTTTGGAGATGAAAGTTAGCTTGATTTACCAATTTTTTTAAGTTAAATTTTTTTGATAAAAGTTATTTTACTATGCCTAAAGAAGGTCTAAAATTCTATTCCAATCATAATTTTTTGTTTTGACAATAAGCAGTCAAGCTCTCATCTTCAAATTATCTCATATCCTCTGAGGACTTATGATGAACAATGGATTTCATTACAAAAATGAAGTCTCCACTGTCCATTCTTATAAATGTCAAGGATGTAATCCCTCTATTTTACCACCAAAATATGATTTTGATGGTAGATGGTTAAATTGTATTGGTATATTACTCAATGGATTCTCTAAATTTTTGGCAAACCATTGTTCTTTATAGTTATTTGTTGATTTATATGCTTGGTCCTAGAACTAGCAAAAAAAATTGGAGCATACTATAAATGTATTGCCACTATTCTGATATCAAAACTTACATTAATGATGTGTGGATGAAATTCATAGATGACTCCAGATAGAAAAAGACAGCTTCTCTGAAGGCTAGTGAATGTTATGCATGTACACATGTAACATGATACATTATGTAATTGTAAAAAAAAGACTGCATTCAATACAAAAATCTCATTCCAAGAACAAAAACTCTACTAAATAATCCTATCAAACAAGTTTGGCAAAAAGCATTTTCTTCTAATTTCAAATCCTATTATGTTGAAATTTGTGATTTCAAAGTTCTTGAAATTTATCCCATATATTCTAAATGCTTATTTCTATAAATTTACACCATTTGGACTTCAAAAAAAAATAGTCTCATTGCACAAGAAATCATGGCATAAAATGATAAGTGTATTGATAGTTCACTTAATTCCTCGCATTACTGAGTGATTCAGAATCAGCTAGGTTCTATATTTGCTTTAAAACTTTACATAACAAGATTTTAAACTCAATGGCAAAGAGACGCATATTCATTAAGAGCAAAAAGTTTACTCCCATTAGGCTCGGGTTCAAAGTCTAGTGGTCCATTTCATAAAAATAAAATAAAAAATTCCTTACATTTCAAGCATTCTAATCTTTCAATCTATATGGTCAAATTGGATGAACATATTTTCTTCACACTGTCATAATAGTCTATTACACATTGTATGGTTGGAGTTTAAAATAATAAAATGACATGGAGGCAGTGTACAAAAAAATGATAGTTTTTTAACAACTTCTATTTAAAAGAACACCCCCATAAATTCAATGGATAAAATCACAATCTTTTTTTTAAATTTGCCCATTTTTTTTATTTCTTGATATGGGTACTTAATTTAGCTCAATATGATCAAATTGGTTTGTTTTTTAAGGTCATGGATGCCGCCATAATTTAAAATACAAAACGAAGGATTTCATTAATCTAAATATTGGCATATCCACATACTTCAATGACAAATATGTGAAGTAGATGGAATACTTACTTTATGGCACCAATACATGGGATAATTATCACCATGAATTTATATTCAAGAAAATAGAACCTTTATTTATAATTACTTGACGTCAACAAATTAATATGCAAGACAATATGTGCTTCAATAGATGAGTGATTCCGCAATGAAAGCGCTTGTCTTGTTTGGACATCATACGTTGTGTATTTTATATTTTCTACCGTAACTTTTGAAGTATAGATCCAATTGTAGCTTTGAAATTTTACAAAAACATATATAATATCCTTTTGATTGTACTTGATGTTTTTGAATATTTTAAAATTACATTCTCGATTTAAAGGTTAATTTTTTTAATTTGTCACATTTTATGAATTTTGTGTTTTTTATACAGTTTTAGAACTTTGAAAAATAAAAAATTAATGATATGGGATGAATTTAAAGGTTTATATTCACTTTTTAGACATGAAGTGATTTTAAAAAAGGCACCTGAAAATAGAAAATATAATACCCTTTTACTGCTTTCAAAATGAGTCCCTTGCACGTAAGCTTTGGAACATCCAAAAATAGTAAGAATTATCCATTTCTTTGATGGACTCTCATCTCAAAAAATTTCACAAGAATGTTCTATTTTTCTTAGTTTTCCAATTTAAAAAAAATTAGACTTGATCTTTTTGAATATAATCTTCAAATAGGCCTAGCTATTTTTTAATTTAAAATTAGAATTTTTCATTTTAAAGTCTTCCAAAAAAAAATCACCGGTGTTGAACCAAAATGCAATATACAGTACAAATGTTTTGTGGAATCACCCACATGTCCCATTAATTTTTCCACCTTTAGGGTTTTCTAATATTTGTAGGTTTTCTAATATTTCAACTTGTTTAACTATGCCACTATTACTTCACCTTAGTGAAGGGAATTATTTGATCATTCAAAAATATCAAATTATTTAGAATCTAACATTTTTAAAACCAAACATTTAAGTTTTGAACAATAAGTACAAGCAACTTGTCTCAATTATACAAGATCTTGGTTTATCATCCATCTAAATGTTTGCAAATTCTTGTGTAGAATCTCTAATATTTGTATCCACTAAATTTTTCAATTGAGATTTCTATTTGCAAAAATTCTACAACTTAAAGCAAGTAAGTTTTACACTTTTACATCAAAAGTTATTGTTTTAATTCAAAAATGAACCTTCAAAAAATGACTAAATTAAATAAGTAGAATAAACTTTTAAAAATAATACAAATAGAACTCAATATTTTGAATTGAAGTAAAAAATATACTGTGAAAATTATGGTTATGCAAATACAATCAATGTTTAGAAAAAATTTTAAATTACAGGTTTGAAATTTTATTGTTGCATATATATTGGTTTGGGTAGTTGTAGATCTAATTGAATGGATATAGTCTATGAATCACATTTTACAACCCTTGTTTGCTAACCCATATAAATTATTGTTTTAAATTGCATATATAATACATTGTCACTATTTTGGAAATCTTGGGTATCCTTTGGTCTTTAAAGAGTTAATCATTTTTTTTTCTTCATTACCTCAATTTATTTCAAAATAATCAATCAATGCACCAAATTTGTAGTTGATGTATAAAGAATCAAGTGTCAATTAGGAGTATAAGCCATGTGACCTAGAAGCAAAACCACCAACTAAAACATCCTTAGAATGGCTGGTCAACCAATTTGTATGCCACCAAGTTTGTTGTGGCCTTAGTACAATTTTTTTGAGTTCTTTGACTCTTAAAGGTTTAAAATCATAGAATTTGTTTTTTAAGATTTTGGAAATGTTTCATGATGTCAAATTTCAATGTAATTTCTTAAAACTTCTTTGAACTTCAAAGGTCACCCAGAAGATCAAAGAATGTACTAACTAGTTTTCTTGTGTATATAATTTTTATTTCAAAAAAGTTATGTCCTTCTAAGTACAGAAATGCTTAAGCTAGTGCAGTAAAAAATTGTAAAAAAATGAAAGTATTTTTTCCTTTCTCTTTCATAGAGTCATTTATGTCTATATATGAGAAACTTTGACTCATTCTGTGGATTATTGATGTGAAAGTTATGTGGAGTCTTGTTTTTTGGGCAACTCACTGCATCTTGTACAAAACTTAAGGTGTTTTAATGCAACTTCTACAATTTTTCCAAAACAAATACATCCATATATTGTACAATACTTGCTATAACAATGTTTTATAATTTACTCGGTTAAAGTTTTGAGTTTTTTCTACATAATCTCATACAAATCTAATGCAAGATTCAATGTTTGAATATGCAAAAAAAAATCAATTGTTTTTTGTCACGGCTCTTTGCACGAGAAATGATAGTTTAAGAGGTAAATTTTCTTGAAAAGATGGCCATGAACCTTTAGGGGTCAAAAAAGAGGTCTTGGAGTACCAAGTTTGAGATTCAATTGTTAAGGCTTAGAGCCACTAGCCCAGATGAGCAATAAGCTAAGGTAGAGCCACCCATTCTCGACTAGTGATCCATTCACAACCTATAGGTGCACGTATTATTTACCAAGCTTAGAATGTTTCCTTTTTTTCCTTTTTGAGGTTGGAACTAATAAATACATGACACATGTCCCAAGTTGTGAGAAAGAAAATAGGAAATAATGATTAGGAAAGAAGTTATTGAATGATCGGAATTGAAAGGATCTAGATTTTGGCTATAGGTCCGGAGCACTTTTTGCTTCCCAAAATTCATAATGATTTTAGTTCAAGTGATAAAATTACCAATTTTTTTGCAATCCTTGTCATTTCTATCGATATACCTCTGAAAAATATTTGCTTTGCCTTCACTACTCTAGATTATATATGAAATCCTTATTTGATCTGCTATGGGTGGCTCTACTTTAATGCCCATGTGGGCCTTTGGCACCAAGTTTACACACTCAAATTTGGTGCTCTACGATCTTGTTGAACTATTGTAACTAAAAGCTCAAAGCATTGCATTATAGATAGATCTAAATAACTTGTATATTCATTCACGATTGCAAATTATTCAACTCCCACATACCTTTATTCTAATTGCAAAGGTGAATCACAAGCAACTTCTTGAATTACTAGCAATATGGGGTTGGGGCGGATTTTGATATTCATCCAAACTTTTGAGAATATCATAGGCAAGTGTTTGCTCCTCCGTGAAGGAAGTCAAACTAGGAGTTTGCACTTTCAATTCAAAAACCAACTCTGATGTCCACTATTGTCAATTTAGAAAATTGATAGGGCTCTCCATTTTGGCCTTTGAGCTTTGGTGCCTATTTAGTTTGCAATTTGGTCTCAACAGTGATGGATGCAGGGCTTCAGAACTTTATTCATTTGTTTGATCTGACAAGTCATGGACATGGCATGCACAAAGAAGAAAAGCCGGGAAAAAAAATTCAGGACATGTCATCGCTATATCTTAGGATCCTAAACCATTAGAGAAAGAACAGGGCCTCAAGAAGTTTGCTAGAGTTGGACTAGAAGTGTCTGATGTGGCAAATTAAAAAGAAAATCTATTTTATTCTTATTTTTATTTATCACATTAGACATTGTTGGTCCAGCTCTAGTGGCCCTCTTGAGACCCCATTCTTTTTCTAATGCTATTTTTTTTTAAACTCAATTTTTTTGGTCCTATATACAAAGTACAAAACATTATTCTTCAAGGAAACATGAAAGTGTAGATACAAAGTCTACTTTTTAGAAGCGGAAGTGCACTTGGTGTTATTGTGGTATATTAACCACCCAAAGGATCATGGCCTTTTCTTTGTCAAAAAATTGACTCATGCAAACAACCATTTTTATTGCTAAAAGCATAAAATTGTAAAAATTGATATTTTGTATATCTAACTGTAGGATCTTACAATAGACTAGTTTAAGAATCTGTAAAAGAAATTTCAACATTTTTGTCCATTTAGATTTCAAGATATTTGCCTTTAATGTGAAGAAAATATGATCCTTAAGAAAAAAATTGTAAAAAAATTATTTCAAGCTTTTGTGGATTTCTAATGAGGTGAAAATTGAGCGTAGGATGGCATCACTTTTCTCTCAAGCACCTATCGAAATGAAAAAAACATAATTTTCAATAAAAACAAATGTATTTTCTATCTAAAGAAAAAGTTTCAAAAAATCAAGACAAAATTGAGACCGTAGGAGTCTGCCCAAAATCCTTTTTGTTCCCCACATGCACTTTGATCCTTTAGGGATTGAATGTAGTGCACATCTGGATATTCTGTTAAATTAATACTTAATGATTTAGTCTTGTTCAAAGTCATTGAGTGATCACAATAAAACAAAATCCAATGAAAAAGACTTGGAAGTGAAATTTGACATTCAAACCTTTTCAATAACACATTGTAAGCAAGTTTACAAATTTTTTTTATAAAACACAATCTTTATACTATTTCAAGGTGAAAACTTATACAAGCTTCTAGCACAAAATCTTGTACTCATTACAAGATTGGAAGGTCAACTCTAATAGCTAGACAACAACTTTATGATCTTCAAAAAACAAAGCTTGCAAAGTGCATTTGCATATGATGTTAATAAATAATAATAAATTAGCATAGATTAATATACATTGTGGCATATTAGTATAAAATTAGCATATAAAAGGTGTATACTAAGGTATTTGAAGATCTTCTACAATTTAATCCCTAAAAATTCAAGGCCTTTCTTTACTCAAAAAAACCCTCCAAATTGCCATTTCCATTACATTGAGTCATAATGCAAACAAAAAAATGGTGCTTGAAAGAATCCAACTATGAAATCTTACACGACACTTATATAAGATGACGTAGTAAAAATTTTAAAAATTTTGATCAAGTAGATTAGAAGATATTAGCAGGGATATTAACTATTGAAGTTGAAGAATAAGTTTTTTTGGACTCTCCCTAAGAATTTCAGATGACTTTAATCTTTGTTTGTGAAATTTTTTGCAATATGGACTTTGAACTTAAAAGTTTGTTACATCTTTATAGATTTTTAGAGGTAACAAATTTTTTTTTATTATAGAACACCTCTAATAAAATCTTGCAACACTAGGATGTGCTTAGATTTAGTTATATTTCACAAGCACAAAAAGAATGAAAAGATCAACTCAAATCCTCTACTTTCTATAGAAATTAAAAGGCTAATGCAACCATCTAGGTGCCAAGAACCCCTTTACACTACATCCCAAGTCCTAATTCTCCAAAGTCTTGGTTTAAAGCTAAATTTCAAATTTCTCGGATTGTAAATGGTGAATAAAAATGTTAGATGTGGGACTTGGGACTACATAGTATGAAGGCCAAAGTTCCAAATCTCATATCCATTTCCAATTCCTACACCTTTACTAACTACTTTAGTCACTCTAATTTTTGCTTTCGCTTTGGTTAGCAATGGATCTAAGAAAAGAATATTTTTTTTTTGGTCTTTTATTCTCTTAATGGCAATGAAATATGTCATATTTAGCATTTTGGCTTTACAAAAACTTATAGTGTACCAACAAATGTAGGAATGATGATCATGGCAATTTTTTATTTACAAAAGTAGAAGACTACTCACCAAGGACAATTTGACAATTTGACAATTTCCAAGGCCTGCTAGGTTTTTGGAGCATTGTCTTTTAGAATCATATATAGAAGCTACGTGTAGACCAAAAAGATGATCGAAGGTGAATGCATCTACTTTTGATTGCCTATGCGCTCTTCTAGGTGTGTTTTTTGAAAGAGACACATTTGAAAGAAAGCATTTCTTTGAAGACAAGAATTGTTGTAGCTCTTTTTTGTTTGGTCTTTAGTAATTCTATAACAATGATTGTTGATTTAAATGGAATAAGGTTGAATGGTCGAATCATTTCTGAAACTACCATTTTCTATTTTGTCCCTATATTACTTAAATATAAAGGAATTTATGTCTTGCAAGCATTGCTAGACCTAATAGAATTTGGTACCATACCAAGCCTCCTTGCAAGTAGCTTCTCCCAAGTATCACTTCTTAAAGAAGAAAATGATAAAAAGAATGAAAAATACCTCTAAGATTGAATGAACAATTACAATACACAATGTCAATTGTGAAGTTGGACCATTTTGAAGCCCTTAGGCAAAGAGAGAGATCAAAAAAACTTTGTCTTGTTGACTTTGTCCCAAATGTAAAGTAGCCCAATGACTTAATAATATGTTTTTCTATTATTATTTATAAAAAATTTACCATTCAAATTTTCAAGGTAAAATGGATAGTCTATAAAGCATCATTCAAATACAAGCTAGAAGTTAAAACCTCATATGGAAATCAATGTAATAAATCTAAAAATTGTAGGAAGTAGAAGAAGTCAGAAATGATTTGACTTTCACTCTAAAAATGCAAAAAAATCACTATTCTATATCAAACCAAACCACTCAAATTACTAAATTTCTAGGCATGAACTTCGGTGGGATTGTTTATCAAATATGTCACAATCAGGTGCTACTTTAGTTCCTTGCTTATTGACAAACTTTTAGTTGTTAGACAATTTCTTTTGAATTTTGATTCAACTAATGAAGTGAAGTTTCACAAGTAGAATTCTACTAGTACTTTGATGAAAAAATCCTAAATATAATTTTTTGGGGCAATTTGAACTTTAGACCTCTAACTATAGTCTACTGATTCTCTACTTCTAAAATGATAAGGAAATTTGGTTTTCACTATGTTATTCTTATGATATTCTTTTCCACAGGCCTGCATTTCATTTCTCTCAAATGCTGACAACATAATCCATCAAATACAACTATCAATTAAAAATCTAGAATAGAAATTTGAACCTCCTTGAAGTCATTTAGAATGATTGCAAATCCGTTTTCTCCACTTTAAAGAGGACGATGGGGGCGGATGTGCAAGGAGAGTCAGTGAACATGCAGATGAGGAAATTTCATTCAGAAAGCGGCATCAGACAATTTTCGTCCCCATGGTCTGTGACATGATACAAGTCCACTGCAAATTCTACCGATACTAAGCTTTCCAATTCATCACAAAAAGGTTCCCTTTGCTCTTCCACATAAAGATCACTTCACCTGATTGTTGTTGCCGTGACTTTCATCAGAAAAAATAACCTCCTTCGACAACCCAACCACGGTAACAACCCTCTCCGAGTTGTTTGCGTGTCAACCGGTTCGAAGAATAATGTGAGAACCGCTGTCGGTGTCAATGATGTCACTGAGCTCGCCCACCTTGAGACCAAAAGTGGCTCTCTCAAATGGTTCCTGCATCTGCCCACGCCCGAACCACCCTGCTCATGCCCACCACATGGTAGTGCAAGTTAGCTCACTTCCAAAGAGCACTTAGGGTTATGAGGAGACCTGTGACTCTGCCTTGGCTATCAGAGTAAGCAAAGAAGAGAGGTAAGAGCAATTGAAGATTGTAAGCAAATGTAAGCACACCTCTATTGACCAACATGCACAATCCAGAGATGGTCTGCTCGTCAGAAGCAGAAGGTTCAATCTCGAAACCAAAGTTGGGAGGGACGAAGTCCAGACTCCAGAGCAGTTGCAGTGAAATAGAGATAACAAGACCCAAATAATGAGTAGAAATTGCGACCCAGAAGCACGATTCGTCTCAGGCTTAGCGTAACCTACGAGCCCTCCTAACCCTCCCCTGGGTAGATGACTACAGAACCAGGCCAGGAATCAGACTCGATGGCAATGCAGTTGAGCGCCCAGCACTTGAGTACCTACGCCCGAACCCTACCAAGAGCACACCGCTCAACTCATTTCCAAGCTCTACTTCGCATCTGCCGTCATCCAGCACATATTAACCCTCGACAATCAAACCCTAACCAATGGCACGGGACCCTAGGGAATTCCCAGCCCTCTCCTCTCCTCTCTTCTCAAATTCACCGTGGAATTTGAGAAAGCGGAGATTGCAAACAGAGTGAAACACATACGTACCCAAATCCCCGCCTCGCTTGGCGGAGCTGCAATCGGAATTGGACGACGCCAAGTCGGGCAGAGAGGCTTTGCCGTTCTCGATGTCGCCCTTAAACTGCTGCAGCTTGGCCACCGCTTCGTCGCGGCTGGTCTTGCGGATGATCTTCCCTTCCGGATCCTTCCATGACGCCGGACGGCGCGAGCCCTGATGCTTCACCAACAAGTGCGAGGCCCGCACCTTCTCCGCGGAACTCATCTCGGCCCGGAAATCCACTCAACAAAAAATGGTCCCGACTCTCACACGCACAATGGAAACCAAACTCGCAGGAAAAGAAGGGAGCAGCAGTAGTCAAGCCTGGTAACCGATCGACACACAAGGACAACAGCCAGGGAAGCCACGGACAACAGGCCTACACTCACGGATACAGCAACGAAGGTGAGACAACGACGAAGTAAGGTAAACAACCCTATTACCACAATCTGCATATTTTAGGGTCAATTTTTCGCAAGTTTCACAAATCAAACCCAAGTGGAATTATAATTTTCCGATTAAAACTGTAATTTCTATGGATTTTTGAAGTAATCAGTCTGAAATTACAAAGCCGTGTTTAGAGTGGAGACATAAGCGTCCTATCAACAATCCATAACCGCCCTTCTATGTCCATCAATTAAAAGCTGACACGTTATCCCATGTTGACATTAAAGCCAGTTTTGTCAGATTTTGTCAGAATCTTGAATGGTTTAGGATACTTTTTGGACAATTTGGATGGGGCAGTGAACCCAATTGGGCCAAATAGTAGGCCAATTGGGAAGCAGATGGTAATAGGTTGTTCCACCTTACCCCACTTTGGTCGCAGGGCCTCATCTGCAAGGAGAAAACACCTATAACCATCCCTATATCCTTTGGCACACTATTGAAAATTTCAGATTTTTGAGTATATTCTACATTTGATATGAATTTTCTTCATTATTTTCTTAAAAGGTTCACAATAATTTTAAAATTTTCCAAATACTTTGAAAATTTCAGAGCTTGTAGTAAACACAAGATTTTATCTTTAAGAAATAAATTAAACTTGGTCATACGATTATATCTGGTTGGAAGAGATCAACTACTTTCTCTTATTAATAATTATTAGATATTTTTATAATCATTAAAGTGCATTCTTTTATTTCTAGAACTAAGAAAATTTCAAGTACATTTTGTGAATATAGAAAAGTCATAATGTTCTAGAAAGGGCATCTTAGATTTCTAGAACCCTATATTGTAGTCACAATCCTTAGGCTTCTCAAGGTTCAAGAATTGAGATGAAGATTTGGGGTACTAAAGTGAAGATTCAATCTCTCTAATATTTTTTAATATTATATTTGTTGGTACAAAACTTGAATTTAGAGGAGCTAGCAAAGATGCCTTTTGTAACAAAATAGAGACATCCTATAACAAGTGGCTCGAAATACCAAAGAAGAGGAGAATGTACTTGTATGTCTCTATTATGGACAACTTGATGCACACCATGATACAATTGACAAACTACAAGCATTTTTCCAAGGCTATAAGCTGGGAATAATATTGGTCCCCACTTGGACAAAATGCCGTCTTCAAACTACAAGATGCTTAAGACCCATCTAAGTTAATTGTGACCATCACAAAACTTCTAGGCACTAAAATATTTTGCACACAAGTTTCCCATTTAGAAGGCAAGGAGGTATTCAATTCAATGAAGAAGAAATTGGATCTACCTCTCAAATCAACCTGTAAATTTTACTAGCACAATATAGTGAAATTCACTAAACCTAGAATGTAAACTTAATCTATGGTGACTCACAAAAGTACTTGGCCACTCTCTGTGAGTGTAAAAATTCACCAATATCTTTTAGACTAGTGACAATTCATTGGTAAGATTAATCATAGATATCACATTTGTTGTGAAGAACATGTGATCAGAATTTCATACAAAGAAAATCACAATCTAAGCAAAAATGAAAAAAAATGTGCAACAACCATGGCCAAGAACTTATGTTGATTACATAGGAAATCATGATAAAACAAACTAAAATTGAAACGGAAAGCCAATGAGTAGGAAATGATACATCCTGTACAACTACTACAAGTCTACCAATGTGTATAGCCACCCTTTGCTACAAGAAGATCAACTACCCTTGCTGGCATTGTGCAGATGAGTTTCTGGACAAATTCTACTTCAATGCTCTGCCAAACAGCTTGGATCTTCTCCCGCAAGTCATCTCTGCTTGTGGGCAAGCTACCAAACAACCTTAAGCGCCTATCTACTTCATTCCACAAGTGTTTGATAGGATTTAGATTAGGAGATTGTGGTGGCCATTCCATTACAAAAAATCTTGCCGCCCTAGCCATCGTTGCACTAGACTAGATGTATGCTTTGGATTATTATCATGCTAGAAGATTACTCCTGCCTCATTATGACCTTGTCTATCAATGGTATCCAACAATTGTGAATCCAAAATGTCAAGAAAAACTTCCAAATTCATTATACCATCAATGTGGTGGAAGTTTCTAACACTCGCCCAACTCATGCATCCCCATACCATAATGCTACCACCACCATGTTTAACATGACAATCACAAAGAGGCTCTCTAGGACTTTTCCAACACCATTGACAACCATCCAAACCAAATACATTAAATTTGGACTCATTTGACCAAATGACGTGGCTCCAGTCAAAGCCTTTGCCCACCGTAAGCGCCTCTATTGATGCCTCTTTGTCAGTAATGGTTTTTTTCTCTTCACTCTCGCTCCAAGCTCTTGCCGCCGGAAACTTTTGCAGACAATTTCATCACTCAAGCGCAAACCCTAGGATCTCAATCCACAACCTACCGCGGCTGCAGTTCCTAACTTCCACTCGTTTAGCATCCTCACAGCAAGCCTCTCATCGCGAATGCCCAATAGACATGGTCTTCCTAAATGCGGACGATCACACAACTTTCCATCTTCCTTGAAGCATGCTAAAATGCTTCCTATTGTACTATGAGGAATTTGCAAATGACTTGCTATGAAGCGTTGTGAGAGTCCTTGCTCACTCATTTCTACAACTTGGAAATGCTCATGCAAACTAGTTTTCTTCATCTTGATCATTGAAAAATGTGAAGAGTCTCAACATGTGCCTTTTAGAAGCTCTCAAAGATCTCTATGCACATAGAAATGACAAGTGAAAGAAGAAGTCACTAAAATCAACATATGTAGTTGGCCACCTTTGAAATTCTTTCAACCACTCTCATAAAGATGTGTCACTTGAATTAACCAAATGAAGCCAACTACTACTGCATTAAATGATGATGTTTAAGTATAATTAGTTGGGGCGGCTAATTTTTCTATAATGTATCTCAATTTGCGTGCCAAATGGTTTTTTGCTGGGTGGCCAAGGACTTTTGTGAGTCACTGTACCTAAGCTTGAATAAATGCAAGCACATCAACATCATTAGAAATAGAAATAAGAATAGTTATCGTAGTCTTTCTTTATGCTACAAAAATCTATAAAATAGACTAAAATCCTTCTCAATGATAGAAAAGAAAGATTTTATCACAGAGCTTAAGAAGTGAAAAAGAAGAAATATAGTATCAATAGAAATGAATGACTTTGATCATTTGCTGCATCAGAGGTTCAAAGGTGAAGTGGGTCTATGATTGGCCCACACTTTCAAAGGTGTGGCATATAATATGCAAGAAACATCTTACAAAATCAAAGATTATTTCTCTAAAAGAAGTGGACTTTCAATTGCAAACCAAAGAAGAAGGAACATCTTTCTTTACGTTCTTTAATCTTTAAGAACATTTTATATCCAAGCTTGGTCAAACTTCATTAGATTTCTACATTAAAATGCACATTTCAAAATTTTGTTATTTTTCACATATATTAATACATTTCTAAAATTTATCCACATTTTTTATAATTAAAAACACCCAACTGAATTTTATATAATTTTTTAAAGAAATTTCTTTACAAAAATCATAATAATTACAAAAATATTTAAAATAGTATGAATTTTTCAAAAGAATGGAAATAAAAGTAACAAACATCATAGTGTAATTGATGTACACTTTGAGCTCACACCAAGAGAAATTTGAAAGAAAAAGTTCAAAAGTGGTGTGTTTTGAGCTTTCAAGATGCTATCTTCAAAAGCCTTAACCCTAAAACCATATAACAATGACGTGCAGCCTACAAAGCAATTGGAGTGGATCATTATGCATAAACCTAAAGCATCTACAATTGACTATTGCGACATGTACAAGACCGTAAGGAATGTGAAGGCAATAGTGAAATTTGTCACAATAAATTGATACTTTAGATATGGTAGTGATAATTCTAATGTTCGATATCTTTTATACGAGAAGACCTGTTGGATTACAATATTGGATTTTTCTTTTTATACATATGAAGACTTCTTCACCATACATTAGTCAATTGTGTAGTCAGTAAGAAATTGTGGGTGAATTGCAAGAATATATTCTATGCCTTCAGGTTCATTTGCAAGCTAACAAACTTTGAGGACATCTACACTAAATAGTGCAATTAGGTTGCCTTACCTTAAATAAATTGTCTCATGACTCAATGGTAGTACTCATGGAGGCTCATGCAACTCTTTGGACCAAGCCTTGAATTAGTTCACTAATCTTTATCACACACATGGCTCTAGATTGAATGCATCATTGTACAACAACAGTGAATATTTATATAGTGTGGATTATTGAGGTATTAATGTGAGGCAACCTAATTGCACTATTTAGTGTAGTATATGAATGCAGCAAGTCTGAGCTCTCTCATGAGAACCATGAATTCACTCGACATGTAGTTCAATGAGAATGAACTCTATTGTTTCCTGTCACTTCAGCAATTTATCACAACAAGTGAATTTTGTCTTCCCTTACCAGGTGCAGAATTTTCTTCACATCTGGAGCTTACAGGTACACTAGAACCTCTCTTAGTGCATAGTGCCGAGAGGTTTATGCATTTGGAGAGGTGCAGTAGTGACCACAAACTAATGTGGCCTTTAACTATGGGGCCTCCACCTATTGTTCAAAAATAAATGCTTTATAGTACGAAGTCTCTTATTGCATATATGCACTAAGAGAGGTTCTATTGTACTTACATCACCGATGTTGATCTCCTCTCGACCAAAGTTCTCAGTCTTGACTGAAGTTGCCAATTGACAATTTATCCATCGACACTCCACTTCAAGTCTCTACACCTCCTCGACCACAAAGCAATTTGTTTCCACTATCGAGATCATTACAAAATTTCTCAAGATATCCCCAATTCAACAGATCTTGTTATAAACTTCCCCCAAAAGCCTTTGCAGATACAAGTGTATAAGGTAGTGGGCCCCCTAAATGCGTCAATGACCTTAAATCGACATCTACACTCTATGAACATTTGATGTACCTATTTGGAAGAAACGCTTTTAGAACCAAACTTTGTTCCTTCATAACTTTTGCATACAATATCCAAATGTTGCGTTCTTTGGTGCGTTGGAGCTTTTTTTCAATTGCCAATAAGAAAATAAATTTAAACAATCTAATTACAATAATTAGGCACAATAGCTAAAGGCTACATTAGCTTATTTGGGAGGTACCTACCTTAATTAATGTCTTGTACAGTCGGGTACAAGAACCTTACAAATTTTTGCATCTTGCTAAGATTTGGTGAACTTTAGGAGGCCGATGTATGCTCAAAAATGAACAAAATTTCAAATTGTAAATTGCATTGGAATTTCACTCAAATCTACTTTATCATCATTGCAAATACTAATATGATAATTGAAAATCATACAAAAAGTTTGATGTTAACTATACACTATCTACTATCTAGTGTTGCCACCATTTGTGAAATTACAACTAGTATTTAATGGTCCATATTAGAAATGAGCCTTCACGATTTCTTTAGAGATACTTGATTTCATACCACTTGAATTGCTTGTATGCTTTCTTTCTTCTTCTTCACCTAAACGCAAAAAATCTTTGACTATCTTCCAAAGAATCTCTATGAAATGGTAGATAGTGTATAAAAGACATCCAAATTGTTGTATAGTTTTCAATTATTCATTTTTCACTTGTTATGAAGTTGAAGTGCACTTCATTGTGGTTCCAATGCAATTTGCGGCTTCAAATCGGATCACTTTTTAGCAAGCTAGAACTTCCTGAAGTTGATGAACTTTCTAGTAAAAACTGCTTGAAAAATTTGTAAGGTTCCTGTACTCGACTGTACTTCCAGCTTTGAGACACTCAATACCAATAAAGAGGCCCTTTGTCTTGCTTCAAGACTTCAGTTCTATCAACCAATTAATTACTAACCATTGGTCCATATCTTCACGACCCATATTTAATTTGTTCATTAGAAGATAATAAGGTCCAAGCACCCATACCCAATCATTTAAGCAATTCTAGAACAGATCATGAGTAGTATGAAGCAATGTAATTTTTTCCAAAGTAGGAAGATAGTAAATATAGGGACTGTAATTATTTTGTAATTTTATTTCCAAAACTGAAATTACTGTGATTTTTGGAAGCCAAAAAGTAGTCAAACCAATACCCAATGTTTTGAGTCTTCCAACTCCAATCACAAGACACTACTTTCCCACTTACTACTTCCGGCACACTTTATAACACTTCAGGATATGTGTCATGACACTATTAGTTCCAACCTTGAAAAGGTGGAAAAAAAACACATTTCAAACTTTGGTTGGCAATCTATTTGAGCCTTGGTTGGAAGAGCTGCACCCTACAAATTGGATATGGGCCTGATTGGGAATAAGTGGTTCTACCTTACCCATTAGAAAAGAATTGAATCCCAAAAGAGGCCGCTTTGTAATGCAAAAATTTGGGTGGGAAAAGCCTTCACAACTTACTAATTAGGCCAAGAATTCTTTTATGAATTCAAAAATTTGACATCATTATTCAATCCATCTCCATGATCTCTTGATTTAGTGGGTGGAAAGAGCCTTCTTAATTCACTAATTGGCCAAGAATTGCATTATTAACTCAAAAATTTGTCATCATTATCCAATCTAACTTCAAGATATCATAAATTTTATGATGGTTTTCTCATGATGGTTTCCTCATGAAGGATTGAGCACATGCCAAGTGGTGGTTGTAATGGATCTATGATTGCTCTCATATTCATGCAATTACATGCAATTAGTACTAAAAGTGGTAAGAAAACTTAAGGCCTGCCTTTGGGTTCAATTCTTTTCTAATGACGTACCCAGAAGCATCTCAAATACCCAAATCAATTCAAGCTATGGAAGCAAAAATGCACTCGATCAAAACTAACAAAACCTAGGAATTAGTCAATCTTCCTCTTGGACCAAAAGTAGTTGTTTCTAGATGGATATAAAGGGTAAAGCCCAGCACAAATGGAGAAGATCGCAAATACAAGGCTGGTCTTGTTGCCCAAGGCTATAAACAGAAGCAAAGCAGCCAAATTCTTCCTTAACCCCCAAATGACCCTGAAATTTGCCAAATTCCATGAAGTATTGGCCAAATATGTAAACTACAAACTGATCAAAGGTGCAATAGTCATTGATTTTCATATGTTTTTAGAAAAATATTGCGATGCTTGTTGTTGAAATGAGATGTTGTTGAACATGCTAAAGTGTGTATTTCTAGAGAAATACGTGTACTAGAGATACAACTTCACAGTATTTACAAAATTAGTAACACGTTCAATGCAACCAAAAAGTGTGCAATTCAATAAAAGACTTCAGTGCGCATTTAACAAAAAATAAATAAAAATTAAATGTACATTAAAACATTTACATGCAAGGCTGTGTATGCATTGCACTTACAGTATGTACAAAACTACAGATGTATTAAAAGACACCTAGAACCACTTAGAGTTAATGGAAAGTTGAAAAAACCATCTACATCCTACAATCCATAGGCTTTGTAGAGCAAGACAGAGAGGACAAAGTATGCTTAGTAAACCATGCACTTTATATATTAACCCTTATGGGAGGGATGAGTGACCATGAAAATCATCCATTTTGGTATCACTTGAATCATTGGTTTAGAAAAATCCAAAAGTTTCATTGGAAGTCAAACTACTGTAGAAGACCTGACTTCCCTTTTCACACAAAATTGCAAGGATGAATAGTTGCATTTCTATGCACATAGAAGGATTTTTGTCATTCATTAGCCACAAAATAGTCATAGCATCGTTTACGGGTTAAAACATTTTACCACGGGCATGGTTCCAATACATCAATTCATACTTAAAGTGGGATGCTCTAAAAGCAACCATTTAAGCGTTGGTCTGCCTTTTTTGTAGGGGTCCATGAATAGAATTATTTTTTACTCATTTTTCAAGGAAAAAAATATGGATGCCAAATGTAACACAAGTGGTCTCATATTTTTTGAAGCATTTTTGAATCAGTTATGAATTTTCAAAGATTTTTGTTGTAGATACCTATTTGTAACCCTAGGTCTTCCAAAATGTGTCCACTTACAACTTCTAAAGTAATTTGTAGAAATCAAGGCCAATGACTGGCTCTTGCAATAAAGAACAAGTTTTTTATGGATTCAATCAATGACTAAAGTGGTCCATTTAAAGACCATTTAGTACCATTTTATAGGTTCGATTTGAAGAAGCTAGTTGCTTTTAGAGCAAACTACCTTATTTGAAGAGGGTATGACAAAAAGTATAGTACATCAGACGGAAACCTCTATTATTTTCAAAAAGGCAAATTGTTGATAACCTTCATCCTCTATATCAATGACTTGTTCAGTAGTGGTAGTCACGGCTCCTTCATCCTGCTCCGTGAAGGTTGAGAAGAGGGACGTGGAGCTTAGCAGTTGGCTCACCGTGGCTTGCGTCGGCTCCTTTCTATGAAGGTTGAGAAAGGTTGTTCTCTTCCTCTGCAGGACAAGAACGGACATGAAGAAATTTACATGAAGGTTTTCTTACCCTTGCTTTTAGGATTTTCACCCCATCATTAGAGATTTCACCGCCGCTTCCGTTGCAGACTTTTCATTGTCTTTGGCGAGTCTACGTAACTACTGAAAAGTGACACTGCAAGTAAGCTCTTTAGTCTTGTCCTCCACAGGAAGCAAGAAGGGGTGTCACACCTTCTTCATGGAGAATGGACTCTCATTAGGGGTAGTTACAGTGTCTTCACTCCACCAAAATTTGCAGAAGAATGAATAAAATGAAAAGCCAATGGGAAGCCTGAATTCATGAAGAAATTGTAACTACCCCTTTTTGGTGTGTTGAGCATGGAGGATTGAAATCCGGCAAATGCTTTTACTTGTGCGACTATATCAATAGCCTCTAGGGTGAGATCGGCAACCTCCAATGTGCAATGAGCAACCTCCTGGGAGAAAGCAACAGTCCCCGAGGTAAAAGCAGCAACCTCCGGGGTGAAAACAGCAACAAGATTTGCGTGCTAACGCCTCACAACACCCATTATTCACCTCCACAGGAGACTAATGTGCGTCGCGAAGTTTTCACAGAAGAAGCTTGTAGAGGCGACGGGAAGCCAATCGGAAGCCGACACATCCCCATTTGCATGACAGTTTTCTTGAAGTGAAGACATTGTGACTACCCCTATTGGCTCCACTTTCCTCTCCACGTCCTCTCAACCTTCAAGGAAGCGAGAAGGTGTGACTACCCCTATTATATGGAACCACATGGAAAAGCAACAATGGCATGAAGAAAATCTACACTCCAAGTTCTACACCAAAGAACTAGGCGAAGTTATTCAATTCACCATGATTCAATTTGAATTCTCCTGACTTTGGGCCTAAGGTAGAGCCACCTATAACCGATTGAATAAGGAATTCCAACATGATCTGGAGTAGTGAAGGCAAAACAAATATTTTTCAGAGGAACATTGATAGAAATGACAAGGATTGCAAAAAATTTGGTAATTTTATCGCTTGAACTGAATTACTATGAATTTTGGGAGGCAAAAAGTGCTCTAGACCCATGGCCAACCTCTAGACTCTTCCAATGCCGATCATTCAATAACTTTTTTCCTAAGCATTATTTTCTACTTTCTTTCTCACAACTTGGGAAATGTATCATGTATTTATTAGTTCCAACCTTGAAAAGAAAAAAGAAAAACATTCTAAGCTTGGTCAAGAATACGTGCATCTATAGGTTGGGAATGGATCATTGGTCGGGAATGGGTGGCTCTACCTTAGTTCTACACAAAATAGTGAAATTAGGTTGCCTTACCAAATAGGCTGCCCTTACTTCAAATAAATTACCTCATGGATCAATGATTGTCCACAAGGAGGTGCATGCAATCTTTGAGCTGGGCCTCAGTGAACTAGTACACTAATCTATGCCATACACATGGCTTTGGATTGAATGCATCATTGTACAGTACAGTAGTAGTGAATATTTATATGGTGTGGACTGTCAAGAAATTCGTGTGGGGCAACCTAATTTCACTATTTTGTGTACATCAAACCACTTATCGATTTGTGAATTCTTTTGTTCAAATGATTGTGCACTTGCTGAAGTGGCAGTAAAAGAAAATGAGGTGGCAGAGACAGACGCTGAATTGGCATGGAGACCTGCTGTCATAACTGCTACAGTAGATTTCGTGGCATGTTCTGGAGAGTTCTGGCTAATCCGGAGAGTTCTGGAGAAGCAACTACTCTATTCTAGAGAGCTCCAGCGACAGAAACTCTTTGTCTCTATACAAATGCTTTGCTTCTTCCCGAATTACACCAAATCTATACTGCAATTGTTTGAATTTCGGGACGCATTCTGTGACTGAAACCAGATTGAGGGTCAGGTCGTTGTTGTGCATTGAAAGTGTTGGTGCGACAGTGTTAGTTGTTGAGCCAGATTTGCGCGATTGTTGAGGTGTTGGTGAGGATTTTGTTTTCGTTAGCAGGAGTGATGTTGGGAGGACGTTTTCTCGACAATATTTGGGATCCCTACAGCGTTGCCTATGCGTATCCCCGGCCTAGGTATTATCGCCCGCGAGCTGATCCTTATGAAGTGCCAGAGGATCGCTCAATTGAGCAACCTTTGAACGAGAAGCCGGTGAAGGTGGTGAAGACGGTGAAGACGATCCCTGTTACGGATGGAGGTGCTCCTGATATAAAACCCGTGGCTAAGAGTGAGGATGCTGCCGCCACGGAGATTCAAGCTTTCTACCGTGGGTATGTCGTCCGTAAGACGCAGCCTTTGCAGCACTTGAAAGTGATTAAAAAGGTGAAGGGGGAGCTCGAGAGTTTGAAGTTCAAGTCGCAAGAGGCGGAGCAGAAGATGAAGCTTCGTAGTGACTCACAGGAAAGATTGAAATGGACGGAGGGCATTATGGCGTTGCTGCTACGGTTGGATTCATTGCAAGGTGTGCACCCGGAAGTCCGACTCATACGCAAGGCAGTGACGAAGGAGCTGATAGATTTCCAGGAGACGATTGATTCAATGTCCTCTGTATGTGCAGAATCGAATGATGTTATCTCTCACGAGACTATTGACAGTTCTACTGCTCCTGCTCCTGACGTTGTGGAGGAAATTGGGGACACCTGCTGAACCGACGACCTCGCTCGCCATCGCTGGAGGGAACCGCGGGTTCCCTCATCCCGCCCCCCCCTCTCTGTCGCAACGGATGAACAGCGCGGTGGATTCTTGTTTCCATCTCTTCCTCTTCTTGCTGTTGCAAGTCAAAAAATAAAATAAAACCCAAAGAACTTGGGAAATCAACCCCTATTCTCCTCCGCTACAAGCCTAAACCCTACTTGCTCCCCTCCGTAGGGTTTAGGAAATTCATTCGCTGTTGTGTTCGTTACCCGGATGAAGTTCATCTTGTGCGTGGGGGGCGCCCAGCGATTCTTCTGACGCCATCGCTGAGGTCGTCGGTTCAGCGGTCTACGATGATGGAAAGGGAGGACCAAATGCTTCTGAAACCCTCCCTGAGGATCCAATTGATGCAAAAAACAAGGAGCAACTATTGATGATGTCCCCTGCGCATCACATGGAAGAAGGCGAAATTGAGCCCGCAGCTTCACAAAGTTTACCACCTGAAATAGGCAATCAGGCAGAGATGGATACGTCCCAAAGTGGCGTGAATGGAGATAATTCTACACTTCTGGGGGAAGAAGAGACTACGGGTTTGGATGGCCGTATAATTCCAGCGAGAATCTCTGCGCAGTCCATGGCTCTGGAACCGCAATGCGAAAACGATGACAAGCAAGACAACGTGAACGCTTTGTCAGATCATTCATTGCTGCTACAGGTGCTGGAGGAGAATCGGAAACTGAAGGATGTGCTTGGAAAACTGTTGGAATGGGGTAAGCAACAGAGCGACGCCATACACAATTTAACGCATCGAATTGCACAATTGGAGGAACATCAAGCCCCATTAAAATTGTTGCACGGGAAAGACAGGAAGAGAGTACGCCCAGTGGACAATATGGAAAGATCTCGTCGACGATTAGAGAAGGGTCGAAGGAATAGACGCCACCGTGGTTATGTTGATTCAGAAGATTGACCTTCTGTGGAATCTGATGATTACTTTTAATGGCTTTTCACAAAGCCACAATTGATGTATATTCTTCAATTTCTTATGTGCAACACAATCTTTGCAACTGTCTTGAGTCCTCAAGTGTGCAAGTATATCTACTGGTAAATTCTAATCTGGTTTGTTAAATTTTGCTTTCATTCTCCTTTATTTTTGCTTTCAGTGGTTTGTATGTACGTTGACAGCGATATCTGACTCTTTGTTTGAATATTGACTTGAAAAGTTTCAGTTCCATTTGGAAAAAAAACATTGGAATTGTTTACCTTCATCCCATGAAATCATGTTTTCACTAAACTCGTGGAATGAACGTTTCAGTTTCAAAATGAGCTGAAATGCGACAGTTTGCGACATTTTTCTGTGTGAGAACCCCTGTATAACTTCTCTCTAAGGAGACACAGGAAATGAACTCCAGCAGCGATCTCAAACAGTGCGCCGGTCTTGAGGAAGTCATAAGCATTTGTGAGGCTGAAGACGTAGTATTGGTCCATGACAAAATCTTTGAGGATGCTCTCAGCATAAGTGGGATGTAGAACTAAGTTAGGCCCAGAGTGGAGAATTCGAATTGAGTCATGGTGAGTTGAGTAATTTTGCCTAGTTCTTTGGTGTCGAACTTGGGGTGTGACTATCCCAGTCGTTAACACCCTTCTCAGCGATGGGCTGAAACTACAATAAAACATGAATTCCCTTCCTACGGATTCTACTTTGCATAGTCGGGAAACTAGTATGTCTCACCTACAGGTATGAGACCTCACTTACAGTACTCTGTAAATCTTGTCAGTCGTTTTCTTCAATTACCTCAAGAGGCCTATATAAGGTAAAGCCAGCAATCTACATACGGGATTCACAGATGTAGATTGGGCAGGATGCCTTGACGACAGGAGATCAACATGAGCCTATTTGATTAAACTAGGCAAGACATCCATCACATGGAGCAGCAGAAAACAATCATGAATGGCTCCCTCATCAACAAAAAGCAAATATTGTGTCCTCATTGGAGCCACAAAGGAAGCTATGTGGTTGCAGCAATTACTGACTGATTTCGGATTCAAACGAGATAAGACTTCAAAAATATCATATGACAATCAAGGAAGTATCAACCTGACCAAGAATCCCCTCTTCCGTGCCAAGAACAAAACATTTTGAGATATATTATCACTTCACCAGAGATGAAGTCCAAGACGGCACAGTCACAATTGCATTCGTACCTACCGGCAGTAAGCAAGCAGTTGACATCCTCCCCAAATCCCTTGGCATGACAAAATTCGAGGGATGCAAGAACTTACTAGGATTTATCAATATAGAAAATAGAAAATCCATACCCATCTAAGAAACTAGTTCGGGACTTACTCTACTCTAGACTACTCAGCATTCTTCGTCTGACAACAGTAAGCCTCTCTTCGCAACTGAATTGGATCGCCAGCTACACCACAGGAATAAATAACGAGGGGATTCTTCTTGGTCTTTGAAAGCTAGAAAGAGGGCTCTCCACTTCTTACTCATCCGAGGCCGAAAATGATCTAATGCTAGTGGCCAAGTCAGTCCCACAATTTGTTCGTTTGTGATTTTGTTCTTTCACCCCACATTTTGTCGCTATTTTAGGGAATGAAAGGTAATGGGGTTTGCAGTAGTGAGCCATTTCATGAAAAAAAAGGGTTCATTCATTTCAGGTTGACAATGCTATGAACCCCTCACTTTTCATTCCCTGAAATAGTGACAAAAAGTGGGGTGAGTGAAAAAAAAGTCACAAATGACAAACTATGGGGGCCGACTTGGCTACTAACGTTAGATCATTTGCAGCCTCTGATGAGTGAGAAGTGACAGAGGTCTGGATTTTCAGAATGAAAAACTACGGAGGTTGACGTCTGGTAGTGTGACTAAACTCTCCAAGTTTCGTCTCCAAAAAAGAAGAAACTGAACCACCACTGAACAGTCAACACATCGCTACACTCGCTGCTAGGAGCATCACCAAAAATCTCAAGAGAAATCTCCAAATCAAACATGATTCTATAACTGCACCATATTCCTAAACCTACAATTTCAGAGTACAATTGTACTCTACTGATGTCTCGTAGAATTGGCAATCACTTGTCAGCAAGCTAGCTAGGAACAAAAGCGCAAACGTACAGTACATATTATTCCCATTCCACTCTGTACAAATTCTGATGTTGATCTTTACTCAATATATGTAAAAGAATAAATCGTTTCTCCTGACTAGTCAGCTTTACATCCTAGAATTAAGAAAGAGTAAATATTAGAATTAGTAGGTGGCCATTAGATTAAGCATAGTTAACATAACGGCCTAGGCTGTAACCTAAAGGCTGATTAGGGGTAGTCACGGCTCCTTCATCCCATTCCGTGAAGGTTGAGAAGAGGGATGTGGAGCTTAACAATTGGCTCAACACGGCTTGTGCCGGTTCCTTTCCGTGAAGGTTGAGAAGGGTCGTTCTCTTCCTCTGCAGGACAAGAACGGACGTGAAGAAGTTTACGTGAAGGTTTTCTAACACTTGTTTTTAGGATTTTCACCCCTTCGCCGTTGCCGACTTCTCATTGTCTCTTGCAGGTCTGCGTAACTACTGAAAAATGACACAGCAAGTAAGTTCTTCCACAGAAAGCAAGAAGGGGTGTCACACCTTCTTCGTGGAGAATGGGCTCTCATTGGCTCCACTTTCTTCTCCACATCCTCTCAACCTTCAAGAAAGCGATAAGGTGTGACTACCCCTAATACCGATGGAGTTTCCCCCTTGAGAAGGGATGTGAGACTGCTCACAATTCTTGAAGTCATTTCATTCCACAGTATGTTCGAGTATTTCTCACAAGACCTTAGACCGGCAACCGTTCCATATTCTTTTAGCAGACATTACCCGTCTCCAACGGCAAGGAAAGCTTCAACCAGTGCTATAAAATCTCTAAGACAGTGGCACTTGTTGCTCTGCTTTGTGTGGGTTTTTATTTTCTTCATAAATAAGCAGCTTTCCTACTCCACATGGTGAAAAATCAATTCCCTTGCCGATTTTTGAGTCTCCGGTATTGAATTTTCAAAGCTCATGAAGGTGTGCTGCAGAACAAATTACATGCAATGCACGCTTCTGAACTTCTAATTATGACGCCATGTGAGAAATGAATGATACTTTGCATTTCATGAACTACACAAAATAGTAAGATTAGGTTGCCTTACCTGAGATAAATTACTTCATGGATCAATGCTTGTCCACATAGAGGCACATGTCACTCTTTGAAACAACCCTCGCACAAATCTATGCCATACACACGTCTTTGATTTGAATTCATTCCAGTACAAAACAGTGAATATTTCTATAGTGTGGACTGTTGAAAAATTAGTGTGGGCAATTTGATTTCACTGTTTTGTGTAGAAATTTTATTGAGAGCATCACCACCCTTCCATATATATTGAAAGAGCCCAGTGAAGGATTGGATCGTGTTCGGACAGAAAATCACCCCTACCATAAACAGTTAACCTCTAATTGCCCAAGACACCAAATTTTGGTGTCAACAATACTTTGAAGTTAAATAAAGCCTAACTAATTGCTATTTTTAGTATTTAGTATTTTTTTTAAATTCTTTTTGAAGTCTAGTTTTAGCATCAAAAATCCGATTTTGAAATGACTGATTATGATTTTTCTATTCAAGATTTTGTGCAAGGATACCCATTGCAATCTTGACTTTCTTTAGTGTTACAGGCTCTTGAAAATGAGCCTCAAACACACTAGATCTTGGAGGAAAAATCACATTTGAAATTCATTTAAAAAAACCGTAGAGTAGATTTTGAGAAGCCATAAATTAATTGGGATTATGCATGTTAGGCGCTTCAACCTCGTATTTTTTTGGTGACCAATTTTTTTAGGTGTGATATGAAAAAAGAGGATTGAAAGATTTTCATAGGTTTGACACCCTCATGGTCAAACATTATAATCTTTCAATTCATAAGTGATATTGTGGTGTTTTCTTTTCTTATGTGATTTCTAATATGTCTAGTGTGAATTTGTACGGTTACAATTCAAAAGAAATTGGCAAAACTTATCAAAAGATTGGCTTTTTGTTCAAATTAGAACAAATTCCTAGAGGCTCAAAATAGGCCTTGGGCATTTAGAGGTTAAGTTGGATCAGCCAAAAGAGTCGGCTACCATTAGGAAAAATTTCAGCCTTCCAAAAGGCCGCAAGTTCTGCACCTGCTTGATGCAATTATGGAAAAAAATAAAAATAAAAAATTAGTTTTTTAATTTTTAAAATTGGGTGCTGATGTGGCCACAGTAGTGCCACATCTGATTTTTGTTTTTTTAATTTTTTTTTCCAAAGATAAAAATAAAAAATAAAAATAAAAAAATATATATAATAATTTTAAAATAATAATTTTTTCATCATTCTGAAATTGCACCACTAGGGGGCCCAAAAATCAATTCCCTAACGGCCTTGGAAATTTTTCCAAATGCTCCAAAACTTGCTTCTTTGCACCATCCTGCCAACCGTGCCCGGGCAACTCTCCAGTTACCTTGAATTTAGGGCATCTCCATCTTGGGAGCCATTCAGCATCCACTGATATATCTGTTTTGGAGGTGAATAAGGTAGTGTGCTCTAAAATGGACCATTTAAGCCTACCTAACTCATCATAGACAGCAATAGATATTTCAAGCAACTTGTCACCCGTTCCTACATAGAGATCCATTTTAGAATATGGTCCGTTTTAGAGCACACTACCTTAGTGTTGAGAATAGAGGAATCTCATTCAAGTTGAATAATGACCGGGAGAGCACTTTGGGCATGGCATTTTTTCACCATGAAAGGGTGGAAGATACTCTGAGATTTTGAAAACCACACAATAGTCGCTTCAAATTCAGAGCTCCCAATAATTTAATCCTCATGTCCAACATTGGACTGTATTTCGTTTCCCAAGAGTCACTTGACTTCAATTCAATTAGTGTGCCTTGTGCCGTTGTCACAATCAAAACAAAACTAAAAGTCATTTTCTATTTTTTTTTTTTCATATAAATTTTTTTGAAATTCAATAACTTTCACACCATGGGTCCAAATCATTAGAAGGAATTCAAGGGCCTTGGAGGGCTCCGAGTTCCTCTGTGTTCCTAAACTGTGGGAACAAGGCTGCACAGCTGGCTGATGTAGCACAGCGATTGCCACATCATTTTAAAAAAAAATTGCTTAACTCCTAAAGGGCCAAGTGTCCCCTCGGGGGACACTTGGAGATTTTGGGCAGGCTCATGTGACCTCAATTTTTCACAAGATTTTTTGAAACTTTTTTTGAGATAGGAAATTACATTAGCTTTACAGGAATGTAATTTTTTTTCAATTGGTGCCCATAAGCAAAAGTTATGCAACTCTGTGTTAATTTTAGTTCGTCCAGGCAAAAAAAATCCACAAAAATTGAATTTTTTTTTTTTTTTTTTGGAAAGATTATATTTGTCTATGTGTAAAGCTTTGATGCATTCCATTTGGACTAAATATGAGAAATTATGGACAATCTTGTTTTGGGGGCAATCTAAGAAAAATCTTGAAAAAATAACTTATAGGATTCATTTCTGAATGCAATTTTTACAATTTTTCAAAATAAACTGTTGGACATGGTTAAGTTTACTTGCTAAAACAATCCTACAGTTGGAATTATTGTGTTTCAATTCCATCTTAGAGCTATTAACAATTTAACATTTCATTCAATTTTGGATCTACCTCTACTTTATAACTTTTTAGAGAATAAAAATCAAGTGTTTATTTTTTTTTAAATTTTCCCTAGGCTCTCAACTCAATTCTTCAACACAAAAACTTTTAAATTTAAAGTTCATAGTGTAAATTTTTTTTCAAATAGGGGTCAAATTCAGCTGAAATTAAAAATGCAGAGTTCAAAATGACTGCTTTTCCAACTTTGAATGCAAGTATCTTCCAATCTGTACGGTCAAACTTCATGAAATTTTTACCACATGATTTTAGACAAGTGAAGTATAAGATCCTACCCTTTGATTCTCAAAAATTGTTTTTTCTCTCTTCTTGGATGAATGCAGCAAAAATGGCAGTTTTGAAGGGGGGTTTACAAAAAAATGGCCTTGGGCCTTTTGGGGTTAAAATGATATTGAAAAAAAAATTGAAAAAAATAAATTCTGATAGCCCATACCGCTATTCACTGAATTTGGCCAGATTGGGGATCGGGCCTGAAACGGCCCTCCAAGGCCCCTGAATCCCCTCTAATGCAAGCCCATGCACCCCTCCTCACCAAAAGCTGTCCAAAGATACAAAGCACGCAACCAGGGGACGCACAATCCAAGAGATCTTACCATAACAAACAAACAAAATAAAAAAACAAAGTAAAAAACAAATTGCTTGTCTCAAGGTATGGATTATGACAATTCCTGATTGACTCTCATATACCTAATCTTTGAGGTTGTCTTCTTGCAAGTGCATACATAACATTGTTTTAATCAGCTTAAACCATGCCCCCTTGAGATTGTTATAATTCTCCATAGATGCGTTGGAGAAAATTTTTTGTTTAACCCCTAAAGGCCCAAGGTCTTTTTCTACCAAAAAACAACCAAATCTGCCATTTTTATAGCAAATAGTCTGAAAATTTGGAAAATATTTTTTTTAGGCATCTACTTGTAGGATCTTACACCTAACTAGTATGAAAACGTGTGGAAAAGATTCAAAAATTTTGACTGCATAGATTGCAAGACATCTGCGTTTAAAGTGAAAAAAACAAGTTTTTCAACACATTGTGGGACTAGATTTTATGACTTTGAACATTTTAACTTAAATTTTTTGCACTATAGAGTAGAAAATTGAATTGAGAATATAAGGGCAAAAAAAATCCAAAAAAACTTAATTTTCATTACAAATAAAATTGTTAAGTAGAAGTAGGTACAAGATAGAAGGAAAATCTAAAATATTAATATCTTTTATATGGACTTAAAAATCACTAATCCTAATGGTGAGACTGTTCTAGCCAAAAAACTAAACCTTATGGAACTTTTTTTTTTTTTTAAATTGTTAAAATGGCATTCAAAAATGAACCCTACAAGTTAGTTAGTTTTTAGGAAAATGCTCTAAGTGTCCAAAAAACAAGATTGTCCATAAACTTTCTCATAAAAATCTAAATAATCTGAATCAAAGCTTTCTAGAAAGACAAAAATATAATCTATAAAGAAAAAAAATTAAGAAAAAAAAATTGCAAATTCGTTTTGGTTGCCCCATGTTCCCTGTTTTGAGCTTATTTGGGCATAACTTTTGGGGGGGGGCATTGATTGAAAAATAAATTATATTCCCACAAAGCTTAGAAATTTTTCTATCTTTAAAAAGTTTCAAAAAAATACAACAAAAATTCAGCCCGTAGGTATCTGCCCAAAATCCCATTTGTCCCTTAAAGGGACACTGGGTTTTTAGGGGTTAATTATGCATAGAGTCATTGAATAACTAGGAAGTTGCAATACTAGTTTCATTGGTTGAAACAAAAGGACCCCCCTCAATGTTGGTTAATATGTTATATATTTTAATATGTTATATATTTGGAAGGTGGATGTAGGTGTGCAAGGGTTGTGATTGGCCCTGGAATTTCAAGGTCTGTCCAATACTCAATATAGAGGCACCTTTTGCATTGTGCACCACACCTACAAGTGTTTTTTCTTGAATCTTCAGTTTGAAAAACAATAGCAACTAGCACAATTGATGATCCTCAAGCATTGATTTTTCCATGCCAGAAAAGAAATAAACTAGCACAACATTGGGGCACCTACATTGGGGATAACACCAACATTGTATGGGGATTACTACACGCCTCACCATTTATAGGGCTACTGTATAGAGCCTACCTTGCAAATTGTATGTGAAATTGAAAGAAATTGATTGTCTGCTACACTGCTCTCAAGAAAAGCACAAATGTTTTTTGACGCCTTAGAACATGTCCACCTCCACTCACCACACCTGGTCGGAGCAGGTTTGATAGGGGCCGGGGGGCAAAATAGTCCCTATTGTGGCAGGGGGCGTGTTTTCCCAAACACTAGGCTCGCTAGATTTTGGTGAGGTACCTTTGGTTGGAGTAGATGGGGAATTCCTTTGGAGCCCGGTATTGAGTGAAGCTAGAGCAATTTGTATTTAGTTTTGCTTGTTGTTGTGCTCAAAGCACTTTGCTCATCACTGCACTGTACACTTTGCTCGTCACCGTATTGTCAGAAGTAGATTGAAATTCAATGCAACTAGGAACGATGAATCATATAGACTGGCCTACAGTGCAGGGGGTGGTACTCACCGGCCTCTGTTAGTTTCAGGAGCTCGTCAAATTGGCTTCACCGTAGAAAATTAGGTGTCCCACGGTGGCCATGCTCTTAGAGTTCCATTTGAGATGTGCTCTTGGCTGCCTTTATTTTTGTTGTTTATCAGTACAGGTGGGTTTTGTGAGTCTGTTGAGTAGGTGTCTCTTTATTTGCCTCCCACCAAGCCACTTGTAGCTGGTGGGCTTGTAATTTGTCCCTCTGCAATGAGATCCTATTTCATTTGTTTCCAAAAATAAATAAATAAAATAATGAATTTCTTAAGTTTACATGTTCTTCGTCCAACTTGTTAGTGACTTTATAGAGCTTGAAGTCAGAAGAAAATGTTTTTTTTTTTAAATTGATCCGACATAGCCAATAAAGTTTTATTCCTCTTAAAATGTGATTTGAGAACCAAACCTTGGTTTTTTGGGGACAATTGTATGCCATCATTAGAGAAAATTTTGGGTCTCTATATGCCTAGTACTTTTGCCTTGGAAATTAATTTTTTGATATTTGCAAATGCCTTAATTCCACCCATTTAGTCCTTCTCAGATGTTGCCATCAACTCTGTGAGCCAATGAGAACAAGGCGGCATAGGCCGAGTTGGCACAAAGTACTGTCGAGTTGGCAACGGCCGTGCGTACCTTCTATGTACCAACAGGCCCATGTTGGTACCTCAGCACTAGCCGTAGTTTTGAGTGTCTAATTGAATAGTGTATTTTGGCAACTATTTTATTATAACATGTAAGTACCAAATGACTTGGGATGCAAGTGTAGACAGGGTTTTCAGAGTTGCGATTTCAAATCCACCACCTGAAATCATTGTACTCGCACTGTACACAATAGTTGACGAGCTGGGGGGAATGTGAAAGGAATTCGAGTGGTCAACGTGGAGATGCTCGCAAGGAACACATTGTACAGTGCGTTGGAATTGTTTCTCGCCAAATGAGGTGGCTCATTGACGTTGTCACAGTTATCGCGGGAGTTTAGGCTCATTCACATTGCTGCATTTACTGCGGTTTTAGGGTTCATTCATGTTGCCAACATCCAGTGCCGGAATTTTAACCTACTTGCAGAGATGGCACTTCAGGATGTTACAAATAAGGAGAAGGGTAGTTCCTACATGACATCTGTAGCTCTTCATAGTAGATTTGCACCTATTGTGAAGAAAGGCGTTCGAGTGGACCAACAGCTTCCTAAATCCGAGTTTCCAGCGTTTAGAGCGTCAAGTGCCACCAACATGGATTTGTGGTTGGATGGCAATCTTTACCCACCGGATCCAGTCACTAGGAAGCCACCACAATTTCAAACGTTGAAGACTTACATAGAGTTCCTTTATCACGGTGAATCTGGACTCTTAGGATACACTAACCACCTTGTTAGCACCAGCGATGTAGTGAAAGGTTTGGAACAGGAATTAGAAAAAACACAAGCGAACTGTCTTTGTGAAATAGTAATATTGCAAAATTCAATTGCAAAGCATGTGGCTGATCTTCATGCTGTTAACAGTAGGTGGGCTGAGCGTGAAAAGGACCTTCTTGCCGCTAGCAGAGTAGAGATCGTCGAATTCTAGAGGAAATCGGAATTTCTGAAGGCTCGATGTACAGCACTTGAACAAGAGTTGGAGAGGAATGAGCTTCGTTACAAGAGCAACCTTGTGATTCTCCAACAAGAGCATTGGGAAGCTACTGATCAACATCAGCAACAACTTGAGTCCAGGATGTTGCAGGCAGTCGAAGAATTGGTGCGACAGCATGAAGTACACAATGAAGAGCTTGCGTGTGGGAAGCAGGAACTTGCAGAAGTCAGGAAGGCGTTGTGGAAGTTAAAGAAAAAAATGGAGAGGATGGTGAGTACTCCACTAGGCGCGCAATTAAGAGCAGGCAAGTGTCTGTCTGAATTATCCAAGACGGGTGGCGCTGCAAGAGCTCGTGTAGCAAAAATTAGAAGCTTGTTGCAACCCCGACTTGTTCAGTCTATACAAGATGGAAACAAGAGTGGAGGCGGTAAGAAGCGCTTGTGTGGCGACAGGAATACACAAGAGGGGACGGGCGATGCCATTGGCCGATTATTGTCGCAAGGGGAGACAGTGGCCTTGGTGTCAAATCCTAATAATAGTTTTGTTGCAACTCGAATGGCCAACTACTACCTTGACAAAATTGGTAAGGATTTGGGTACAGAAGCGATACTGGCAGCATGTGACATGACAGGAGTGTCACAGAAAGGATATGGCGAGATCTACAAGACAATAAAAGGGAGAGTGCAGCTTGTTGACAAACGCTTGAAGCCAACATTCCTCCCGAATCTGCACAAGGTTTGGGCTTACTCACCCTAGTTCATCAATTCAATCTCCACTGTGTCTCCAAACACTAGATGCCTGAGACGAATTTGTACACGATGCTCAGTTAATCTAGGACAATCAATACACGAGATATGGGGTCTAAGGTTTAGGGATTCTGCATTGAGCACATGCTGGGGAGTTGCGGTCTAGAGACCTATGCTGAGCGTGTTGGAAACAAGTTGCTTCAGTTCAATCAATAGACGATGCTGAACAATAGAACAAGAACAATCCTCAATAGTTTGGTAGGGGGGCAATGCATAGACGACACATGCGTTTTGTGGTATATGTATTGATAAAACATGCAATACGTTCATCAGGTCAAGTTGTTGCGATCTGAACTCAATTCAAAATTGAAAGATCTTGTTGGTGACTATTATCACATTGACAGTACATTGGAGATGGTGGCACAAGCTCCAGTGACCAATGCCAAAGGAAGGAAGAAGAAATCCGAGATAACACGAGTCGTCTTGACATCAAAGAACAGCTTGTTTGTTGACATCGAAGTCGTGCAGAGGACTATGGTGAAGCTATACAGTTTCACCACCGAAGGTGACTACTTCATCCTAGAGTAGATTTCTAAGTCATGTTTCCAACAGTCAAGTGACCGCTCTAACTCACTCATATACCTTGACATTTGCATGAATTAAACTCATTGAAAATCATGGTGCTCGGATGTGCAGAAGTTGGGGACCACCCATTGATTTTTGTGTTGAAGATGGACGAAGCAGAGATTGTGCATGGGAGGAAGTTTGAAAGGGTCAGTTTGACGCTCATGAACCGTGCCTTGGACACCAGTATTCTAAAAACCGATGATAGGTATTTTTCAGTTCAATCTGAAATTGAAATATGGCCTATTGCCTGCTTCGAGGTTGCTAAGGAGTCACATGAGGTCCTCCAGTGGGTGTTTGAACAGACACCGTTTCCAGCATTGATCAAGGCACAAGATGAAGGCCAGCTATTATGTGTTGACGGTGTTGGCAACTTCAAAGTACAGTGGCATTTGTCTGCGGATATGAAGACCATCAAATGCTTGTACGGATTGAAACATAGAGCCAATGCCATTCATTCTTGCATCTATTGTAACCAAAAGCGGACAAAGCCAGTGGTGGGAACATCAGCAAGTGCTACTTCAGAGGCCAGGAGAAGAAAGCATACGTGGCATAGAGGTCTATTTGCTGGTAATGTCCTCTCGAAACCAGTATCCATTGAAGAAGAATCCCGATGGAAACCAATTTTGCCCATCCCACTTGAGAGGGTGCATATTTGTACACTGCATGCCTTGACAAGGATGATGGAGAAAATCCTTCACTTGCACTTCATGTTCATTTGGAACATGGAGAATGAGGCCCGTCAACAGGTTGCCATAGAAAATATGGAGAGGACGTTGTTAGCAACTGGGCTTCATGGTGGCAACGTGCGCATAATGAAGGACACGGTGTTCAGTGGTGCTTCCAACAATGTCCCTGTCAAACCCTCCCTTAGTGGCGTGACTGCTAGTAGGATGTTCCAACCATCCACTTGGTCAGGGCAAGATCGAGTTTGGAAGGACATCTTGCGCTCAGAAAACAACACACTCAATCAAGGTAGGTAATATCTTGAACGAGTAGAAATGTGGAAAGCACTGGAAACAGTATATCCATATTTGGTTGGTTTGTCCTTGGATCAAGAGCAAATTGACACTTTCAAGGGCAAGATTGAGACTTGGGGGCGCCTTTATGTTAAGTGCTTTGGGGAAGACTACGTCACTCATTATATGGTAAGTTCTAAACATGCATGGTAACTTTTTTTCAGGGTTGATGTTAGAATTAAAATGGAAGTTATGCTTTCCGAGGTTTAGGGAATACAGTTGCGTACTGCTAAAGTAACTAAACCATTTCTAAATGATTCAGATGTAGGGTGCCATTTCCTTAAGGATGTGTGACTAATTTGGGTCATTTTTGTCTTTGTAGCATAACCTTGTGCGGCATGGTCCATGGTATGTGCAAACATATGGGAGCCTAGCTGTTTGGAACAACCAAGGGATGGAAAAATCCCATCATGTAGCAAAGGCGGCTAATCAACATCACACTCAGCATGGTGGCACTAAAGATAGAACAAGTGCCATCGTGCAGCAATATCAACATTGGTACAGAAACATTCAACATAGGTTTGCAAAGAAGGTGGACTTGCTGGAATCAAGGAAAATCAAGACAGTGCACAATGACCCTACAATGGCTGCCGAGTTGCAGAAGAAGAGGATGGCCTATATTACATCAAACGGGCTGGATGCAGCTAGAAGGTGGAGGGAGAATAGAGCACGAAAAGGGAGAGCTTGGCTGAGAGTAGGAGTAGAGGAGGGTGTTGAAGACAATGACATGAACAGCCTCTAGAATCGGAGTATTGAAGTAAGGTGGTTGTTGACAACATACTCGAATTAGACGGACCATGTAGAAGCATGCTGGAAAATAGAGGAGTTTAGTGACGTTGAAATCACTAAATGTTAACATTACATATTCAAGAATGAAAAACGTTCAAAACTATCCATTTTTACAACTGTCACTTGTGAGAGCTTTATATGCTTATATCATTGAGCGTGATAGTGCAAGTTTGAAGTATGTTAAACTTAAAGTATACTAGGAACACTACTTTGGACCAGTCCCCATTTGAAATCCTGCAGCATTCAGCCATTGCTAGGTTTCTTCTTGATGGAGATCTCCTCCCCATGTCCAATTGAAAGATTGAATTCACTCTGTCTTGATGATGAAGCTCCATCTGGAAGTATTCGGAAGTTGGTGGTATGGAAGCTCTCACGTCATTGGTGGTATGGAAGGTAGACTCAACTCCCCACCCTTCACTTCTTCAAGACCTGGCTCCATGACTGCAAGACATACAATGCATGTTTAGGTATTCATGAACTAAGAAAAAAAGAAGCATGCTTAGCCAGAGAGGTAAGTGGAATCAGCTCACCTGTCTTTAGGGGTGCTTGGGCCTCCAGCCTTTTTTTCATGCTGGCAACATCCTGCTCCATTTGGGATGTAAGGGGAACCCCGAATTGAGCCATCCAAGCTCCACAGAATACGGTCTCACAACAAAGACACGTATATTTATTCTCTTCCAGCAACAAGGCAATGCATATAGGGTGAAATCCACAACCACAAGAAGCGATGATCACAGCCTGTGCTACAAACCCTTTCTTCTTACAACCTGCACAGAATTTGGATCCTATAATCGACAATGGAGGTTCAGAACGAGTTGTTGGATATACAAAAGGAGCTCTGGGTCGCAATGCAAAGGTTGAACCTTTGAGCTTCCGAAACTTCTCTGCGGCGTTGGCAAAACACGTTTTGGAATGCGCAAGTGCCTTCAGTGCCTCAAGATACGCTGAAGCTCGAATGGCCCGTATGGAGTCAAGTGATTTTGCGTGCATCTCCCTCGTTGAAATCAATTTGTCCACCAATTGTTGTCCCTCCCTCAACTTTGCCATGGCACTCTCGTGCGCTCCTTGGCGTTGCATCGCCTCAGCCTCGTCAACCAAAGCCGTATACTGCTCGTTTAGGGCCCGTTCATCTCTCTCTACGGCAACCAGAGCCTCGCCTGATTCTTGCATTGCCTTCAGGAGCAGGTCGCTGGAGATTCTAGCTTCTTCCGCTAGTTTCAGGAATCCACGCAATTCGCTTTCCGCCTTTGCTAGTGCGGAAGAACTTGTCCTTCTATGTGAATGTCGATGGCTACTTTCGTGCCGCCTGGACCTCGGAGACCTCGTAGAAACAGTTGTAGGCATAGGCAATTGACTGCCGGTTGTGCTTTCGGGAGGTCGGTAGTTTAGAGCTACTGCTGCGCACAAAGTAGAAAGTTGTTGGCGCATTGCTACAGGACCTAGTTTGTGCCGGTTTTGGCTCTTCTGCTCCATTTGCACCTTGCGCCTTTTGACTGCCTCTTTTACCCAGTCTATTTCAACCTTGTGTATGAACGTGGCAAAGCAAGCCCGTAAGAACCTCAAAGAAAAAGAGTCGTTGCAAGGCTGCCCTCCATACACTTGCTGATAGAGTTCCAGAAATTGCGCCGCTTGGGCATTGTCTATTGACAACGCCAATGGAAACCTGTACTTGTCACCTAGCTGGTGTTTCCACTTCTCCTGGATCTCGATGTCAGTAATTCCCGTATTCTGCAATACTTGGTCTACTAGAATGCCACGGGAGCAGAGACCAACGACAGTGCCAAAGAATTGCTCATCGTACACACCATGACGACCTTGAAGCACAGGTGCAACAGCGCACATGTGCTGCTTCAGCAATTTCGGAATTCCTTCCATTGGAATAGGCTCTTGGAATTTGTCGCTGGTAACGCCTACTGCGATGTTTCCAGCATTGTCATCATCGTCAGGGACCACATCCTCGACCGAATTGCTTGGTATGGAATTACAATCCTCCATACCCATTCCCCCATCTTCTACATGCAGCCTTCTCCTCCTCGCAGCACAAGCTCGAGTGTTTCTTCCGGGACTCATGGATCACAATGAAAAAGCCTTGAATCAACAAAAATGTCCTACTCGCAGTGGGAGCTAGCAAGCAGCCGGTGAGATTGCTCCAAAATCGATTGACAAAAGTCACCCAGAATACTCCCATATAAGCTTAGTCCCCGATTGCTCGTTGTATGTCATGACGGTGACTGTCAATAAAGAATGGTAGAGACCCCATACCGTCGACCATCAGAGGCATGATGGTGCTACTGAATGCCTGCACTCAGTGCGTTGACAACAAGCCGTCAACACATGGAAAGGCTATTAATGATGCCTCTAATCACTGAATGGTTCAAACATGTCACAGATCTCTCATAAATCAGCTGATTTGAGTAATCATAGTCGGGTGTTGTAAGAATTTTAGTCAAGTGGAAATGCCCAACACTTTGTAGTATGTTGTGGCTTAGCTGGATTTATTTTGACCTAGTTTCCAATAGATGTTTTGAACAACAAAATAGATAATAGAATTGAACAAAATTAGAATTGGTTGCTTCATTGAAATAGATTGGGCAAGTCCAATGATGCATACATAATTTTAGTTTCAAAAAACCAAACTCCATTTGCGGTGAATTTGTTCAATTAAAATTTGTGGTTTTACATAATAATTGATTAAAATTTATTGGTGATGCATATTTGTAATTTGATTCGGCACAAATTGTTAGGAAACATGCAAACACATCTTTAACACTAAAAGACACCACATTTAGTAACAACACTATTCTCTATGAAGAATTCAGTGTGAAGGGTTCCATAAATACAAAACTAAACCTATTTTAGAATTTAAGATTATGTGAAGTAGTTAGAAAATAGGATTTCAGATCAATTGACCCCTTTCGTGATGTCTTATTTACATCAGATGTATCTATAAAATTAATCTAATTTGTGGTCAACTCCATTTCTAAAAGAAAAAAGAGCAACTTTCATTGAATTAAAAAAAATGGGGAGCAAAGTTGAGGCAAAAAATTAATCTACTAGGAGTGTTTTTGAATTCCTTTTTAGAAGAAAAAAATTGATAAACTTGTGTTCAAATTTTAAAATGGGGAGCAAATTTGTTGAACTTGTTAAACCATATCTTAAAACCAAAAGTGATCTTCCATCTCAAAATGCCAATGAATTTTCAACAAAAAATTTGAAATGATTTGTAGTAACCCATCTAAGAGGCTCTTGCACTAATGTGTGAAGTCCACACACGTCCCTTTATATTAGCATGAGTGGGGACTGAATACCAATTATTATGGAATAATGAAACTAAAGTATTACCAATCATTATGGAATAATGAAACTAAAGTATTAGTAGAAGTTAAACTAGATGTCTACCTTGTTCTACAGGATGTACATATTCATCATAGATTCTTGTAGATTTGTAGATTCTTGGAATTTGAAAACTTCTACTCTAAGTCTAGTCAGTGTTTGAATCATCATGCCGTGTACAAACTATCTCAAGAATGTTCAAATGAAAAAATTGTATCAATTGTGACATCTTTGTTACATCACAACAAATAGAGCTTTTGTTTAAAAATATATAACTAGAGGTAAACAAGTTTGTCAAGCCCTTTACAAGATACACGTAGAAGTTTAAATTCCTGGAATTGACCTCTAGATGTTCTTATATTTTCTAGAGGTTTTGAAAATTCCTGAAAACAAATTATACATTTGTATAGAAGTGCATATAGATTCTACAAAGGTCCTAATGTAGACAAAAAATAATTATGAATAGGCCAAATGTGCTTGTAGATTGTAAGAGGTTTTCCGTCAAAATACAAAAGATTAAAAATGAAATTGGAATTCAAAAAGGCTTTCCCATTGAATGAGGTTTTAGGAGAAGATATTGTCCAAATTCTTTTTATTAATCAAATTTTGTGAGGGTGCATATTTGAGGGAAAAGCCCTTTTTCTTTAAAATTTTCATACAACATGTTGTTAAGGAGAAGCTTGGTAGGCAGCTCGGGCAGCTCAAAAAAAGTCATTTTTCTAAGAACAAAAATTTCAACTTAGGTTCCTAGATTTATATTTACGTAAAAAACTTTGAATCATTCCATTTAAACTTGCAAGATGAAAGTTATGAGGAGTTTTAGTTTGCGGTCAGTTATAGAATTTCTATTCTGAAATACATACTGAAGTTCCTTTATTTAACTCATTTTTTCATATTTGTAAGAAAATTTAGAATATGGAATGTAGATTATTTATCACAACATTGGAACCATTTGGTATTGGAATGTTTCAATTCCATAAATAAATTCTTAACAGTGTTGTATTTAAAATCATACTCAACTTCTTCTATTTACTAATTTTTTCAAGGATGAATACAAAATCTGTTTTGTTGAAAATTTTATATATATTTCCTACTTATTTCATCAACTGATACAATATTATTGAGAGTACCTAGACATGTTTCTCTAAAAAATTTGAAAGATGAAATCTAACTATTTGAGAAGAATTGAAAACATTTTTTTTTGAAATCCAAGCAACATAATCTTAAAATTGGTAAGGTTTTTTTTAGTTGAATTTTTGGTAGGATGTAATCTAACAAGTGCAATATAGGATCCTACAGTTGAATTTGTTAATGAATAAATATAGATGAAGATCTTAGCATTGTTTTGGGTTTCACTACTTTGAAGCAATTTTAGGCCTAAAAGTAACAAATTCATTTAGGGAGTAAATAGTGCATGAATGAGGAAAATTTGTTTGAAACACTTGTAAGTCAGAATCATTGTTTCCAGAATCCTAAGTGTGGAACTTGAAATGAAGTCATGGATTTTGAAATTACATGTTATTTTGAACTTATGCATGCATTTAAAACCCTCTACAAACATGAATTTATTTTGTTTTTATTTATCCTAATTTCTAAACTACATGTCATAGTTATTTGAACTCGTTGAGATGTCTTGCCGGATAGTTACGTTGAATTGTTTCCTTTGATGGTTTTCAATGTTTCCAGCTTCGTCCTTAGAATTTTTCAGTTCCTTGCTTGATGACTCAAGCAATTTAGGGTTTAGGGCTTAAGGGTAATGACCTAACCCTTGAACCCTAATAAATCCTTTGATATTGTGAATGTTGGTTCGCCCCAATGTTGACAGCATAATTTTCACTTAAACACTCTGAAACCAATCACTCCTTTCCTCCCATGTCCTGGTGTCCTGACTTCATCATGAGTCCTCATGGTGCCCACTGTAGACCCTAAACCCTCCCGTTTCATGATTACAATAAGCTTAAGAGGTCCACTCAGCCGTTTTCATTAAGGTACATGTTTTAAAAAAGCTTAAGATGTCAACTCGTACCCTCTTAGCCACCACTGTAATTATTTTCTGTCCTATAAACCCTAAACCCATCCTCCTCCTGACGCTAAGCAGGCTTCAAAGAATGCAGATACCTTGTCTCTCTCCGCTGCTTGTTGCCATCTTTCTTCTCTCTCCGTTGCTTGTTGCCATCGCCTTCTTCTCTCTCCGTTGCTTGTCGCCATTGCCTTCTTCTCTCTTCCTTTGTCGTTATTCTTTGTGTAGGCTTGTTTCCATCCCCTTCTTCTCTCTTCCTTTGCCGTTGTTCTCTGTGTAAAAGCCTCTCTTACCTTCCTGTGCTTCCAACATGACTAGTAGGGCCAGGAGCTCACGGTCAAAAAGCCTTGTGAAAGGCAAAGCAGCTCTTTCTGAAGAGGAGCGGAGGTCTCCGAAGACTGCAAGGAAACAGCCGAAGAAGGAGGACGTCAACGACGGTGGAATTTGCTCAATTTGGGATGAGCCATTTGACTTAGAGGGGTTACCAAGGGAGTTGCGGAAGTCGTTGGTTGTGGTGGCACCGTGCTTATTAGGGAGAGCAAATGCAATTTACGATGACAAGTTCTTTCACGATGTGGTAGGGCTTTGCAACAGCGGTCCTCTGCCCAAAGACGTGACGGACGTCCATGTTCCACCGGAGATATACGAGTGCGACTGGACTGCTGGAGAGGGTTCAAACAAGTCGAGGTACCCGCTTGATTGGTGTGCCGATCCAATTGCCCGGGATTTATACACAATGCGTTACCATTACGTATACAGCGATATCCCCGACAACAAGGCGATTAGTCTGACCTTCCTCCGCGCTTGCGTGTTCTATTACCAAGACAAGCGTAACAAGGTCAATTGGGCTGCTGCAGCTGCTAAGGTGATTGCAGACCGCGGAAAGCATGCTGGAAGCAACCCTCAGAAATTGGGTCCTCCACCATTGAAGAATCAGATGGCGGGCATCGTGAAGGAGTGCGCAAGGTACATCGATGAGCATTGTGGAGTTCGGGGCATTGGTGGGGGTGGGGGTCCAAGTGGAGCGAAAAGTGGCGCCGATGCAGTGCAAAAGGTGGAGCAGCTCTTGAAGGAGATCAAGTCCAGGACTGAAGCACTGTAAGAATCCGGGCAGGCAATTCAGGCCCTGGAGGTAAGGAAAGGTAAAGTAGCCGCTACTGGTCTGGAGTTGGAAGCTGAGGATGAGCGCCTCAATGAGGTAAAGGATGAGCTGCGGAAGAACAGCAAGGGACATGCTGCAGCCGGGGAGGTGACAGAGAAGGAGGAGTATGACAAACAACAGCGTCAGGTTAACAAAAGAATTGCAGCTAACAATGATCTTTGGGAGTCAAACCAGGCGTCCTTGGAGAAATTGAAGGTGACCTTAGAGCGTGACCGCACTGAGCAGGAGCGTCGGGAGCACGAGCTGAAAACGCTGATGAAGAAATGGGCAACTGAGAAAGCATCGCAATTCTCCATGAAGCCGAAACAGCCTGTTGGGATCAATGTGTCGGAAGCGGGTGTTGCTCTAGATGTGAAGGTAGACGCACCATGTGGAAGCTGCCCGCATCTATTTGTTGCCAACTGTGCTGTTCTTTTCTCATGTGGATGCCTGTTTCACCCGTGGTGCTTGTGGGGCGAACTAGTGTCTGGTACGTCCGTTTGTCCTCGTTGCAAACAAGTGGCGGAGCAGAGTTGGTTGGAATCATGGGTGTGTGAAGGTTTACAGCAAGTGGATCTGGGTTCTGTGTCCAAAAAAGAAGAACGTACACCTCCGCCCCCCGGTTCTGCTGTTTGGAAGAGAGCAGCTGTTGGAAACGCTCACTCTTCACCACTGGCAAAGCTTACTAAGCCGAGGGGGGCGAAAAAGGGTGCATCGTCACCGATTGGTCCTCCCAAGGGTCCATCGAGGGGGGCGAATAAGGGTGCATCGTCACCGATTGGTCCTCCCGAGGGTCCATCGCCCCTTGCCGGTAAGAGTGGAACGCATGTCCCACAGCTTATGCCTCCACTTCACCCAGTCCTACCATTTCCGTGCTTTGCTAACCGTAAGCGTGGGAGGCCATACACAGAAGCTGTTGCTGCAGCCATTACATGCCTTGAACTTCATAGTGCGTGTCCAATGTTCCTCGTTGACGAGAATTGAAATAGTTTCTACTGCTTGAAGTTGTGTAGATTAGTTGGAATTTACAGAGATGAATCACTCTTTCATGTCCTCCAGTTTGTTGGAAACGCGTTGGTTCTCTGTCCTAATTTGTGAATTTGCTCTGTTGATGTGGCATGCTGAAAATAGCAAATGAAACAATTGAAGCAAGGAGGAAGCTGGAAGAAGAAGCTGCCAACGCAGGAGTGACAGTTGCATCTCAGTCCAAGCCACACTCATCAAACGTCGATGGGATTGCTAACTCAGATGAAGACGAACTTGCTGTTGAAGAACAAGGAACTCCATCGGAGTCATCGAAGTCATTGGATGCCATTTCAGCTGAACTAGATGCGTGTATATCAAAATGCCTTGACTAGCTCGGACATAGACCTGTTACCTCATTAGTGTACAATTCAGATTAAGACCATATTGGAAACGGAATTTTCATGAGGATAATAATAGTTTTGATCTTTTGATACTTATTAGTTATACTAAGCGTTGCCTGCCTCTTTGTCTGTTCGCTTGAGCATCCCTATTAAATAATAAAAGAAGACCTTCTCATTTCAATACTTGACATCTTTCACAGTGTCAACATGCTCCTCTAGAGCAGAGAAATTACTATGCTGCAATGGTAGCGTGAAGTGCACATTAACTAAACACAAAGAAATGACAAGTCTAAACTGGAACTATGCACTAGCAGCCCTCTTTCTGTGAACGTTGGAAACACATCATATTTTGAACCCAAATCCGTGTAAGATATGTACCCAGCTTTTTGAAACAAATGATCACAAGAGCATGAGTGGCAAAGAAGTTGAAACACAGACTATACTCGTAGAAAATAGGCATGTATTAGTGATCCCTCAACATCAATGTTCACACTGTTGTCCACTAGAGTTGCTTTCGACATGAAAATTGGGCTGAACACCCCAGTACGTAGAAAAAGCTACCTTGACAGAATTGAAAGCCGAATTGTTCCGACTGTGACCAAAAAGCTAAGTGTAGCACTAGTTCTGCTAAGTTCTAACTAACATGCTACTATTTGAAAAATCCACGGTGGTAAGACTTGTGCTACTGTCTGAGACCCTTTGTGCCTAGGGTTGATGTTAACATCTGGATGCCCCTCTCGCTGCAACCTAAACCGGAACTTGTCTGGAGCCACATCGCCTAGAGTGATAGAAACCTCTGTCCGAATGTGGGTCAGGTGCCAACTTCGACCAACTTCGAACGTTGCAACCATGACACCTTCAAAATAGCAACGAAGAAACACCATCTCCTCTTCATCTGTTTGATCGATTTGTTCCCAGGTAACACCATCTCGTGTCAACCGCTCCCTTCCGTATTTGAAGTTCGTGTACAGAGTGGATCTCCCCAAATGGTATCTGTGCACAAGAACACGAGTTAATCAATCTATAATGCACACAGCACAATTGGAATCACCCTCAACCACACATTGTAACGGCCTTTGCAACAATGCAATGTTGTTGCCCACGTCCAGTAAGCTAGTGAGTTAGTGATTGTGGACAGAATTCTAGAAACACAGCAATGGAAAGGTGTTGGCAACAAAAAGTAGGCATCAAAAGCCTTTTGTACCCAAGTGAGGACTGAGATCGATCAAACACACCTGAAAGTTACAGACGGCTTGGAAATCGTGCACCTAACTATATCTTTTGCAAGCACGATTTTTTGCTCCCACCCCGGGTCCATGAGACTCGTGAAAAACTCGTCACTGGGGTTGTTTAGAACATACAGGGTAGATGTCCGTCTCATGCTGTCGCCATCTAGGGCAAAGAGATCGACAAAAACATGTAGTGGAAGAAACCATTGCAGATGCCCCATGCGGCTCCCGGTGGTGGCTTTAGTTACCGATTGGAAGTCCGCCCTAAACTTTGCTCTGAAAGCCTCGCTAGTGTGCATATTGAGAAGAGGCCACTCGGCATCAGTGAATGCTGGCAACAGCAATGGCTCAGTGCTGCCATATAAAAGACCTGGTGTGGGGGGAACATACACACGATTAGAGAAAAAAAATCCCATTATTAAGGAGATCAGTGTAGGACCTTCCTACGCGGGTGGCCTCACCAACATCACTGTGTAGAACGACAATGACTCCTAGTATAGAGCCCGGCTCCACCCAGTCCTCAAAGTATGTCTGGTACAAAACTGTTACCAATAGCAAACACAACACAGAATTAACAACTATCAAGGATCAAGGTCAACATGAACTTGAGAATTAAACATATCTGCTGGAAACAAGCGGTGAATCAAATTGCAGTGGCTTCCAAGACTTTTCAAAATCTCACAGTTGCAGGGAACTCGATCATGGCGTTCTTTTGGATCTAACAACACTTGGTGTCTTTCCTAGGCGTGTCTCACCAATACGGACTGCAGTTCCGGCTTGTTGGTGACAACCCTTCGTTTGTCCACCTTGAACCGGAAATCCACAATTTGAGCTTTGTATGACCCCCTCATGTTGTCACCTCCAAACCTGCGCGCCTCTACAGCCCAACTGTCGACCCTTCCTGGATTAAGCCTCACCCACGAAAACTTCTCATATCGTGTTGGAATCCACTCACCATCATCGTTGTGAGTAGTGTGCAAGGTGACTGCACACACCTGGGCACGAGGTTGACGATTTGCCATTGCCATTCTCAACTGTGCTCAAAGTCTATTGCAATCGGATCTTGGTTTGACTGGAGATGACATGAACTTGCAACCAAGAATTTGAACTCCAACGTCTGTACTTTCCCGCCAGGGGTACTTCCACCCATCACCCTCATGGGCGGCTCCACTACTTGTTTTAAGCACGGTAGAGTTGGGACTTGTACAAACCATGGTACAGACGTTGTCAACATCCAGTTTTTTATAAAACTACAAGGACCACTTTCATGATGCCACCTTTAATTAATGGTTTCCATCCAAGAATAGCTACTGGTCCAAACCCCTTCCCAATCTGATGTCACCACCTGAGGTTCCAACATGGACAACGCCATGTTAGAATTAAAATGGATTTTCCATTGTACCTTTTGGGAAAATAGGCCAATTTCTTTTTGGGCACTCCTACACCTCAATTCTCCTCTAATGGTTATATTAGTTATATACATACTGAATTTCAAAAGTTGATGAGAGCTTTTGCAAAAGATGCCCAAATTGCCAAACTGCTAGAAAAGTTTAGACAATAGAACTTTGGATTTGGGCACCTAATTGAAAAAAAATTATAATTCCACTAAAGGGGTACATGTTCACATCTTGGATGTTCATAAAATTTGACATGACCAAAATTGACTTCGGATTTTCAATTGTTTGTTCAACAAACAATTGGCCTTTACGAGTTAAGAGGAGTAATTTGATTAGAGAGTCGTTCAAATAGGATTGAAAGCATCTGAGGGTTCTACTTAAATAATCAATGAACTTTGATAAGGCCATCATAGAACAAGCCGATGGACATAGATGCCAATACAGTAGAATTCCTCTAAATGCATAGGTCCGGGACCGTCTGAAAACATTCATTTAGAGAGGTTTTGCAATTATAAGGGGTGCATTTAGAAGGAGTTCTACTGTAGTTCCACCTCAAGTCGGGACTGTTGGGACCAGATAGTTAGAGAGTTTTTTGCAATTATAAGGGGTGCATTTAGAGGAGTTCTACTGTAATAGGTTTCTGAAGGATAGCTCTTGAAAGTTCAATAAAAAGCGGACACATATGGGAGTGCAAATACAAACAAAGGGCAATGCAGAGCTTAGGAGTAGTAGTGGGATTGAACGAGAGATTTCTGGGTGGTCGCAAAAGAAGAAGAGGAGGATACCTACCTTTATCAACAACTTAGGCAATTGGTTGAATTTACATTCTTTGATTCTTTTTTTTTTAATTCTAGAATCTACAAGTTAGATCATCTATTGATATTAGAGGTCAGTTTGTATGAGGTTTTTTTTAGCTTAAAAAATCAACTTGAGCTAATCTCGTCAAAGGCCCTCAAACAAGCAGAAGTTTGTTTCCAATGTATTGTAGTAAACACTTGCTATTTTCCTTTTTGACATGGGAAGTCAAACTCGTTGTCACAATGACAAGAGAATCTCAATTGGGTGAGGCGCTTCAAAGGGCAAGCAAAAAGATAGAATAAATTAGTTTTGCGATACTGCAATTATATACATAGGCAATGAAACTACAATCCCCTATGACGGTCGCATTGGAGTGTTGGTTTAGCTTCAAACCAATTTCCAAATAGCACAATGTTGTTACCATCTTGAAAAATTGGTTCTATTGCAAATGCTATAATAGGTTGTCTACTACCATAAAGAGCATGGCTTTAGAGCAGCTCCAATGTATGAATGGAAATAGAGACACCAAGTTGTTAGAAGTAGGGCGAGGCTAGACTCTTCTCACTTACCAATATGCATGCCTCCAATGTTCAATCGCGTAAAGGACCAGCAAACGGAGCAAATGAAACTTTTTTGAGCTTTCTTTGGATAAGGTGTTGGAAAACACCACTAGCTGTCACCATGGTCAGAGAATCTCACTTCTTTCAACTCCTAAAGTATTGTTTTAGGCTCAACAAAATGCGTAAGGATGTCGAGCCAAGGCTCCCATTTGTAGAGGTTTGGAAAATGCCATTGACTACAACAGCTACACTGGAATACAATTATTTGCAACATGCTGTCACATGACCCGTTTGCTCTATACACGTACTTGGTTCCAGGTTGCGATGGAGCATCTCCAATTTAGGAACTAAAACAAGGAAAGGAACGGAATTCTGAAAGTAGAGGGGGTCGGACTTCATTCCATTCTGGTGACTTTCTTTAAAATTTGATCCAATGCAAAGCTGGCAATCCAAACCTCAAATAGAATTTTTTTTACATTATAAAAAGGATAAAAAAAATTATATTAAAAAAATCCTTACACATAAAATAGGAAGTTCCAATTAATTAACACACATCAAGGAAAATTTTGAAAAGTATGACAATTATAACTTTTCCTATTGTAAGCCAATATGTAGGCCCTCCATACGTTGCCAACTTGTTGGGCTTGAGAATTAAAAATGACAAGATTAAGAGTAGAGAGAATCAGGGAGACCAATACCGATTGCATTGAGACTCTCAATGCAATCGGTATTGGACTGGAGACATATTTTTTTAGTGGGACCATCATTATGCCACTGGCATGGTGGTTTCCAATTGGATTGGATTTGCTCTTAAGTCAATCTTGTCCTTGCAAATATATACAAAATACAACTTGCATCACATGTAGGAAATGTCAACCATAAAGAAGGCATAGCAATCAATTTCGAGTTCTTGTTGTGAAATGAATTTTCTATGATTTTTCAAAGCTCAATGTTAAAACATAAATAGACCCTTATTGAAGCATAGACAGACCTTTGATAAAGCGTGGGTTGACATGTCTACTCCCCAAGTGCATTGCCATCATGATAAAGGTTTGCTAAGATTGTGGTAATGGATAGGCCACTAAAGCAAATGGGAGGGTCCTGTAGGTGGCAAAATTGGGTGGATGGCAGTAATGGGTAGTTCTATTGTATGCGTTTTTTCTTTGCAATCAAATTCCGTTTCATTTGTTTCAAAAAACTAAAAAACAAAGATCACCTCCCTAGCTACAAAAATCAAACATCATTTCTAAAAAATAATTGCCTTTCAAATTATATGAATCCTTTTTTTCTTTTCTTTTGACATAAAATTGTATATCATGTATCAATATGACCAAAAAAAAATATGTTTTAGAATCAAACATTTTCAAAATAAACTATAATTGTATGTCAAAAGATGAAATTACATTGGATAATATAACAAACAGAATCTAACTAATTTAACCCTTATATTCTTTTGACTATTTTTGACAAAATGTATCCACACTAGTCATTTTTTTAGTGCATTGAAGACAATTGAAACATAAAAAAACATTCTTCAACAATATAAATTTGTACTAGACTACTACAAGAATGCGTGAAACAAAACTCAACTTAATTGGCTGTTTAGATTGCGAGATTATAACATTTGAAGTTCAAGGAAATAATTTTTTGGGCTTTGCCCAATACAGGGTCCGCATAGTTGGACTCAACTTTGTGGAGAAGGAAATATTTGTGTTGACTATGTAGATTTTGATTCTTCTAAAGAATGACTTTTTTTTTTAATGTTGAAATCCTGCACATTGTTTTGTATTAAACCTGTGTTTTTATTGCAATTGTACTAATTTGAGCACAAATTTGCACAAAAATATTTCACACCAAGGATTTTTGTAGATTTGTACACGTGACGGTAGCTTACCCCCTAAAGTTCTAAGACTATATTTTCACCGAAAAATGCTCAAAAATTGCCATTTTTAGTACAAGTAGTAGGATTTTGTAGTATGGTGACTTGAAAACATATAGTAAAAATTTCAGAAATTTCCACCGCGTGGATTGCAAGATATAAGCATTCAAATTCACTGAAATTTTTTTTTGGGCCTTGCAAAAAACAGGGTAGTAGCGTTTCACAAGCTCACTTTTTTGATGAAGAAATGTCCAAAATGATGGTGCTTCTTTGGATTATTTTTTCTAGACAAATTGACTACATGCTTGAATAATTTCACTTCATTTGGAATAGTACAACATATAGGATAAAAATAGTAAATAAATAGTAGTAGAGAATGATTCAAAATACGAAATTGTCAAGAATTTAATTATAGAATTTAAAAATGCTAATCCCCATGGTTGCAATGTTGTAATAAATAATCTACATTCTATGATTTTATTTTTTTGAGAAAATAATGAAAATTGATTAAGTTAAAGGACTTCAAAGTTTATTTTAGAGTAGAGAATCCATAATTGCCCGCAAACTAAAGATCTTCATAACTTTTGGCTCATTGATCAAAACGGGATGATTCAAAGCTTTTTACGTGCATATAACTCTAGAAAATCAATTTCAAACTTTTGTTTTTGAAAAAAGTGACTTTTTTTATCTGCCCGGACTACCTAGTTACAAAAAGAAGTAACATATTAGGCCATAACTTTTGACTCGTATTTCCAAATTGCATGAAATTTGGTGCATATGATAAATATTCCTCTCATCCATCTTCCAGTTAAAATTTGAGCCATAAAATTTGGAAATCTCTAGTCACACTTATCTGCCCAAAATTTCTATACAACCAAAAAACGCATGCCGGTCCCTTTAGGGGTTTAAGAATTTTAGTAAGTAAAATATCTTCTCAAGATGCAAGTAGCATTAGAGATTGTAACACTAGTAGAATGGTAACCTTGGAGGACCAAGCTCTAATACTATAGCTTGGTGCCTCTAAGACACCATTTCGCTAGTGTGAAAGAAATTTATGTATTTATTTTGCTTATTAAGCATTTCAGCATGTAAGATATGATAAATTTGTAGAAAAATTGAACTCAATACCATTTTGCTAGTGTGCAAAGACAAGGATGAGGATGAATGAAAATTAAAAAAATACCAAGAATGAATATTTTATTTAATATAAATGTGGATTTTTCATTTGGACCCATTTTCGGTCTGATAAACTCACCTACTATGGTAAGCTTTGGCACTTCTCCCTAATCAAGGAGGGAAGAGAGATGAATGAACAAGAAGTACAAATAAAAAAAACTTTTTCTTTTTCAACAAAGAATGCATCCAAATGTTATCCACAATAGGTCTCCCACACAGGGTTGTCCGTAATAGGTACCTCTACCTTAGTTGGGGCCAGGGCTTTTTTTTTCACTGTAGAAGCTGTGCTCTGGCAGCACCGGATAGCATTAAATTTGGAGGGACGAGAATGCATTTGTTGCTTTCTGTCAGAACTGGCGAAATCTCGCCAAAAAAAAAAGCCCTGGTTGGGGCCCAGAAGTGCCAGTTCTGGGTTGCTTCTATAGTACGGTAGTGTCTACCATTTATTTTTCATAATTTTTTGCACGTCGTTTCTTTTGTTATCACCCTCCTTGGACGCTAGCCCCTGGTGGTAAAATGACTAGATTCTGGTTAAGTCCACTACTGTACTGTACAGTACTGTAGGCTCTGGTAGTAAGTCAAGAGTAAGTTACTGCTACAACCCAATAGCTGTCAAGGGCGGTTAAGTTGGCAATTTCCTTTTCATTTCTTTCTTTTTCCTCACACAGATGAGGTTGGCAACTTTTTTCTTTTTCTTTTTTTCTTTTTTTTCAAGATTTCATCTCCAAGTTCATGTCAATAGACTAATACCTGGAAAAATTTATTAGACACATCAACCTGATTAGCAAGGAAGGGGCAAAAATATTTGGTTATATGACTGTGAATATAGGACTCTTACGTTCTATAGATATGACAATTCACACAGACATAGTACCATTAGTAGTAGTAGTAGTATTAATAGTATTAATATAATAATAATAATTATTATTATTATCATTAGGATTCGGATTATTTTTTCTTTTGCCAAAAGGAAGGAAAAAGTCCCACCCTCCCTCCCTTATTAAAGATAGATTAGATTGGATTTATATCTTAACCCCTAAAGGACCAACATGCATTTTTTGGCCGTATAGAAATTTTGGGCAGGTATGTGTGACTAGAAATATCCATATTTGAGGCCGAAATTTTAACAGAAGGTGGGGACAAGGAATATCTTCATGTGTACCAAGTTTCATGACAATTTGAAATACGAGTCAAAAGTTGTGACCTAATATGTTATTTTTTTCATAACTGGGCAGTTTGGGCAGATCAGAAAAAATCATTTTTTCCGGAAATCCTTTTTTGAAATTGGTTCTTTACATTTATATATACTTAAAAAGCTTTGAGTCATTCCATTTCAATCAATGAGTCAAAAGTTATGAGGGTTTTTGGTTTGCAAGCAGTTATAGATTGTCTACTCTAAAAAAAACTTTAAAGTTGTTTATTTAACTCAATTTTCAATATTTTTGGAAAAAAACAAACCTAGGATGTAGATTGATTATTACAACATTACAACCGTTGGGATTGGCATTTTTAAATTCCATAATTAAATTTTTAACAATTTAGTATTTTGAATCATTTTCTACTTCTTTCTACTTACTACTTTTTTCCTATATGTTGTACAATTCCAAATGATGTGAAATTTTTCAAGTATACAGAGAACTTGTTTAGGAAACTGAAGTCAAAGAAGCACCACCTTTATTGGCATTTTTTCATTGAAAAGTGAGCTTGCAATGTGTAGCTGCCTAATTTTTTGCAGGATTGAAAAAATGGTTTTCAAGACTTTGAATGCTTATATCTTATGATCCACATGGTGGAATTTTTTGAAATTTTTACGACATGTTTTCAAAATATTATACTACAAAATCCTATGGTTACATGTGTCAAAAATTGTATTTTTCCAAAAATTTGGTAGTTGTATTAGAAATGGCAGTTTTGGAGCTTTTTTGGTGATTACATAGTCATGAAACTTTAGGGGTTAACCCTGGAGCGCCGCGGACACCATTCCGTGGCGTTCCGTTGACAATAGTGTTGAGCTAAGAAGAGTTCAAAAGCATTTTTCATCCTCCTTTCCCTTGTTGACCTTTCACATTGGGTTATGAAGAGTATCCAATTGAGTTTGTACTCTTTCCAATTTTTGTCTTCACGGAAATGAGAAGCTATTAAAAAAAACGGATCACAAAATATGTTGTTTTAGAGTATTTTGGGAAGTTGTTGCTCCTTGCTTTAAATCTGAAATTTCTCCACAAAATTATATTTTTTGAGTTTGAGTCAAACTAACAAAATGAAGGTCACCTACTCTAGTTTCTACTCCAATTTGAATTTTGAAAAATTCCTAATATTGCATATTTTATTACAATTTGGACATTGGATGTTTATCAATGTCTATTGTTTTCTAATTAATTATAAAATGACACAGAAATTGAGTTTACAACATGATTTTGTCATTGGGATATACACTTATGGTGAAATTTTCAGATTTTTTGAAATATTTTTCTATTTCATATGATTTTTCTTCATTTTTTCTTAAGAAATTCTTAATAAAATGAATTTTCTACAAAAAAGTCTAAATTTTTCAGAAATGAAGAAGACATATACTTTCATCTTTGAATAATAAATATAAATTTTTTCATCCATATCTAGTTGCAAATAGTAGCAAATTGAATGATGGACAGTGAGGTTTGAAATCAATGGTCATGGGTACATCATTTAGGGGTTAATTATCCTATTTTTTTCTCCGTTCATTGATTTAGGGCTATAATACAATCTAAAATAAACCCCTAAACATCTCAATCCTTTTCTGAATTTCTGTACATTTTTGTTTATATCTTTACATAGAAACATCATTTATCAAAATTTCATGAATTTGGTCATTAAGGAAGGTTGTCTTTTCTAGATTAAAATATTACATTGGATGAATGAGAACTTAGCTGAATGAAACAGTGCATCAAAGCCCTTTGTTCATCGTCCAAAATATGGACGTCGATGTGCTTCAGGATTAAGGGAAGATAACTACTGGCTTAGAGCATCCCCACCTGGCTTGCAAAATGCAAGCCAGGTTGCAAGTGTGGCAGTCCATTTTGCAAGCCAGGGAAGAAGAGTCGCCCCACCCACGGCCGCTTAACCCCTAAAGGCCCAAGGCCTTTTTTTTGCCAAAAAACACCCAAAACTGCCATTTTTTAGCAAAGAGTGAAAAAAAAATTAAAAATGTTTTTTTTGCACATCTAACCGTAGGATCTTACACCTAACTAGTATAAGAATGTGTACAAAAAATTTCAGAATTTTTGACCGCATAGATTGCAAGATATCTGCGTTTAAAGTGAAAAAAACAAGGTTTTCAGCACATTGTGGGATTGGATTTTTTGACTTTGAACAATTTTAGCTTAAAATTTTTGCGCTACAGAGTTTTGAGCTTTAAATGTTTATAGTGGAGAATTGAGTTGACAATCTACCAAAAAAAAAAAAATTCAAAAAATCTTAATTTTCATTATTAAAAAAATTGTTAAGTAGAATTAGATACGAGAGAGAAGGAAAATCTAAAATATTCATATATTTTAGATGGAATTAAAATGCATTAATCCCAATGGTGAGATTGTTCTAGCAAATAAATTGAACCATGCCAAAAGAAAAAATTTGAAAAATTTGAAAAATTTCATTAAAAAATGAGTCTTACAAATTATTTTTTTCAAAAAGATGCTCTAACTGCCCCCAAAACAAGAATGTTCATAACTTTCTCATAACACATCCAAATGAAATGAATCAAAGCTTTCCAGATAGACAAAAATCTAATCTATGGGAAAAAAAATTCGAAAAAAAAAAATTTATTTTTTGCAAAATTTTTTTTGCTGCCCGCTCTCCCTTGTTTTGAGCTTATTTGGGCATAACTTTTTTTCCCGGGCACCGATTGAAAAAAAAATTATACTCCCACAGAGCTTATCAGTTTTTCTATCTTCTAAAAAAATTTCAAAAAATCAAGACAAAATTTCAGCCTGTAGGTACCTGCCCGAAATCCCATTTGTCCGTTGAACGGACACTTGGGCCTTTAGGGGTTAAGAGGCCATCGCCATCCAATGAGCTACGTCCACATTCACGGATCATGTCCTTGTTTTTTGGGAAAGTGGAAAAAGCGCTTGTCTCATGCGGTTTGCAAGCCAGTTTGCAAGCCACCCTTTGGCTTGCAAAAGAGACCGGTTTTGCAAGCCACCGGAGACTTTTGGCTTGGCCTCTTAACAAATTCATCCATTATGCAAGACAGGTGGGACAATTTTGCAAGCCTCTCTTAACAAGTCATCCAATATGCAAGACGGGTGGGGATGCTCTTAGTTTTCAGAATCAGACTTCAATAACATAGGATTAACACACACGTGATCAGTGACTGGGCTCTGGCTCAGTCAAAATGGCGCTCCTCTGATGGGACCCAGCCTTACCAAAGTTAAAGTCTGATGAGCTGGTTAATTACAGCTTTGATTTGGGTTCGGCAAATTAGCACAGAGCATTAAAGATCCATAGTACTGTACTGGCCTTGGCAGGACGTTAAATCGTGCCATCCAATGTGAGCCCTGCGGTTCGAATTTACCCCGGGGAAAACGCAGGAATTTTTTATTTGCCAAATTTTTTTTTTTTTTGCTTGCAAAATCTGAGTTCATATTTGCAATCAGAGGCCCCAATCTAGCTAGAGGGCTAGTAAGTATCCCTAAATACGACTCAAATATAATTTTTTTTTACTTTTACCCTCAAGAATCTTGAATTTATCCTACTGTCCACATTGGATGGCACAATTTAACATGTTTCATGGTCTTGGTTCACCAATGTTTGAATTGTGGGATCCAATTTAAGGTAGTAGGCTTGAATTTTGGAGGGTCATTTAGAACCGCCATATAGACTCGCCTAGAATGGACATGCAATGGTGTTCAAATGGATCTTCTATAGTCATTGAATGGATCAATAAAAAAATTAATATTTATTGCAAGAGCCAATCGTTGTCTTGCGTTCCCCATTTCTCTCTAGAAGTTGCAAGTGAACAATTTATAGAATACCTATGGTCATAAATAGGGACCTATGACACATCTTGTTTGAAAATTCATTAGTAATTAAAAAATGCTTCAAAAAATATGAAACGACTTGTGTTACAATCAAAATCTATTTTTCTTTGTCTGAAAAATGAGCAAAAAATATTTCCATCCAAGAAACCACATGAATAAGGCGGACTAGCCTTTAGGTGCTCGCTTTTAGAGCCTCCTACCTAGTGAGTTTGCTCTAAAAACTGAGTACCTTATGGCTAACTAAACTTGTAGTTGGATACGTCTTAAGGATTGGTTTTGTTCCATAGCTGATAGCTGTTCTACAAATACTAGCGTGAGATTAGCAAAGTAGCTCTTTTGTATCTAAAGTAAAGCAGCCCATTGTGGTCAGAATTAGGAGTCTGCCATCATCTCATCACCAAAGTTTTTCAGTTTTTTTACCATGTGAAGACAAGTATGAGAATTTGTGAAGGCAATTGAAATCATAATTTTCAGACAGAGTATGAATTAGCTATGAATTTCTCAAGTGTTCAGCCCAAAGAAGTCGACAGACTACCCCAAAACCAATTGCAAGTGTATCCATAATGCTCACCTACCTCTTCTAAAGGAGACAATTTTTTTTTATATGTGGATGGCCATAAAAAGTCACTTCCTACAATGACTTACACTGAAATTACTGCATGTTCTTAATAGGGTCACTAATTACTCCAATGAAGTTAGGTGAGATGTTGATTGTGGTCAGAAAAACCACAATGGGGTCATCGTGTGTCCCCCATGGGTCATTTGACCACAATGGGCTGCCTTACCTTGTACTGTATTTCTGCTAGCAAAGCTGCTTTGGGAAAAACATGGCTTCTTCACAATCTAATATTGCCCCTTCTGAGTTTTTTTGATGTATTTGAGGTTTATGTGCAAGTTTATGAGTGAATCTCGAATTTCTTTTGTGTGAAAGCAATAACACAAGTTTGTGGGCTGAAGACACCTCGTATATGCACTTCAATATACTAATGGTTTGTTTTTGTGTATGGGTGCAGATGAGGCCCACGACCTCGCAAAGTATTTTGGATTCTTCACAAATATTTTATTCCTCATGATTAATCCTATTTGATGCTCTTGATAAAATGTTTATGATATGCAAAGTTCATATGATGACTTAATGGTTCTTGGCATTATTTTAAAAACTATCTCTTTGTTGTGACGCTTATTGTAGAAAAATGTATACTGCGGATACTCTGGCTCATATTATAGATATGATGTGATGTTGTTGGCCATTTGTAGACATAAGTCCTTTACCTTGACAAGAAAGTGTCTGATTTTACTAGTGTGGGTCTATGTTTGAAGTAAAATGCTTGAACAGAGATTGATGATACAAGACATAAACTAGTTGAGCCTTGATCTGGAAATGAAGACAAGTCCATGTAATGAGCTTTCTCGGACATGAAATAGATTAGGGCCTCTTCACTCTATGGCCGTCCAAGTCGAGAGGCCGTGGGATTCTGCAATATGATTGGTGGAACCAATGGACCCTGCAATATGATTGGTGGAAACGACGGCCTCTCGACTTGGACGGCCATAGTGTGAAGAGGCCCTTAGCTTGGTGCTAGGAAGGCGGGATGTTCCAGAAAAGAGACTTTTTTCTTTTTTTCCTTTTTTTACACAGATGAGGTTGGCAACTTGCAATGTGATGGGAACTTTAGACTAAGACCAAATGCAATGGAATAACAATATACAGGCTCTGCAAGAGCAAATTGTGGACTATTCCATGAGGCCTTTAGGGGTTAAATTCTATAGTAGTTACTTTTTGGAGCATGAAAAAGTTAACTTTAAGTACAACGGATAATAATTGGTACGGTACTGCACTGATTGTTGACACCGTAGATGCTGGTCGAGCTTATAGTTATATGACAAGCCTCTTGCGAAGGTAAAGCCCAATGTCAATGTAAAAAAAAAGACCCCCTATTTTATGCCGTCTTTGTTCAATTGTTAACACCTCTACTAGCTAATTTGGGGCCTGTGATTGCACATATGAATTCAGAATTTGCAAAAAAAATCATGCACAGATAACATTATTAACCAGACCTGGGGGGGAGGGGAGGGGGGCGATCCTTTTTCCTCTCCAGAAAGAGGGAGCCCCCTTGCTCTGAAGGTTTTAAAAAATTGGCACCTGGAGGAAGGATATGGGCCACCTGATGGACAAGCTTAGACCACCCAATTAGGCTTTGAGAACTCAATAATACTCAACCAATCATGTGTTCTATATTATAATTGAACTCCCAAGGTATCCAGGGAGAAATTATACCTCCACCTAGAGAGAGAAAGTCTTTGGATTTAACAATGGCTAGTAGCAAAAAAAACATTCATGTGTTTTTCCAAGGGGTAAAACATGGGGGCAAAACGGCCTCCGTAAGAGGCTCGTCATACAGCTAAGCTCGATCATAGATGCCGACTAGGGAGGACTGACCCCTCTATTGCTCCAATCCGGGGTAAATGTAAAAATTGCCCCCTATTTGGGGCCGTGTAAATTTTGTTTCTCTTCACCTCCCTAGACTAATTTGGGGTCTCTGATTGCAAATATGAATTCAAAATTTGCAGTTTTTTTCATGGATGGCAAATAAAAAGATTCCAGTGTTTTATCCAGGGATAGAAAACGGGGCAATAGAGGGGTCAGTCCTCCCTGGCCGCAGAAGCCTGCACATGATCCGCCATTTGAACAGCATAGAGATTACATAGGATATACATTCAACACCAAATATCCAAACAGCAGATATGGTTTTAATATCCGCTTTCCCTGCACCAGCCAGCCTGTGAGTGCAGCACCCCCGAGGAAAGGACTGAAGCAGCATCATCGGTAATATGGCGGTAAGTTGTAAGCGGGGTCCTCGCCGGCTGCACCAGCAGGCTCGCCTGGTCGACCTCTTCGTCACCTTCCTCGCCGGCTTCGTGCTCCGATCCCGACTAAGTTAGCTCACGGCAGGTCGGAGCTTTTGGCGTCTTCAGCACGTCGAAGCAGATCGACCGCTTTCATTCGTTTGCTGGCCCGTCATTTCATTCCTTGAATGGCACTTGTGTCAGACAGCAAGGCTGGGCAGCGGGTGCAGGGTTCTGGTTGTTCGAGCAGTGTCGGAAACCCAGCGAATGGAGCAGTGGTAGTCGACGTCGATTCCGACGACGGGGACAAGGAGGTTATTTCCAGGAAGCAGGTGAAGAACCTTATCTGGATCGAAAATTCGAAGCGGCACAAGCAGGCGCTGGAGTTTTGGAGGAGGCAGGACGATCTGTGTACGCGGAGGGTGGACAGCAAGCGGAAGCAGAGCCTGGCGGTCAAGAACGAAGTGTACCAATTGGTTGGGTTCTACAGCGTTTTCCAGGGGGTGCTGCTCACGGCCGTGTCCCAGTCGAATCTCTTGCACTGCAACAACTGGTGGAGTGCGTTTTCCCTGTCGGGGTTGGCGTCGTGTGTGGTGTTGATTGGGATCGGTCAGAAGTTCTGGACCGTCTGGGGGCTTGAGCGGACCATTTTGTCCGAGAAGGCTTCTCGAGAGGTATAGATCGATCATCGATCCCGTCGGTCGGTCGGTGGATCTCCTATCTGTTAAGTTCAAACGCTAGCTGTTGATGTTGATGAAATTTTGTCACTTGAAGTTAGGGTTGACGTATTGATTTATTGATTGTATTGATTGTTATTTCTTGGTGAAACAGAGTATGGTATAGCACACATGATCTTGTTCGTAGCCAAAGTCTGACTCGTACTTATTGCACAAACAGGAACTTAAGCTAGCTGTCGTGGATTTTCGTTGCTTTGCTATTAAGTTTGTTACATGGTTGATGGGGAATTCGTTACCTCGTGCGTATGTAGTTTTGGGCTGATCTGCCTACACAAGCGTGATCTAAATCTCATATCTTCCGTTTTGCATCGCAGCTCCATGTCACTCGAGTTCAAAGATTGCTAACCGAGGGAGAGAACTTTAAGTTCCATCTCCATGCGAAGGACGGTCCATCATATCGTAAGAGCAGGCATTGGAATTTGATTGCATCCATCCTTGGAGTAATCGTGGTTCTACTTCTATTCTCGGGCACTTTCCTAGCATCCATCCATCAAATCTTGTGCAAGCCAGGGAAGACTTTGCCTGGATCTTGAATCACAGAGGTCTTGTTCTTTGGAAAAAATTTCCGAGTGCAAATTTCTTGTGTGGTGAGACACTGATTTCTTCTTGAGCTACTCATTTGAAAGACTTGAATTTCTTTGTTGGTATTAGATGTCATTTTATCTCAATGGATACCAGATCTGAATGATTATTTCTGGGTGCATGTACACTTATTTTCCTACTCATTTGAACGAATCTAAGCGTCTAAACATTATGGGCTTGGTAATTAGCTGAAAGTGAGCTTGTTGTTATGAGAAACACCATCCCGAGCGGCCTAGCCATGGTAGAGGTTCACGAAGGATGATAATTCTGTCTGACACCGCTGTAAATCCATGTTTATTCTCCATGGTTATATTACATTTGAACAGTGGTATTAGGTGTACTTGAGCTTTTGGAGAGAAATATTTAAAAATAAAATAAAATATCCTTTTCGATCATGCTCAATCACTGGTTCAAATCAATGACGCCACAATGTCATTAGGCTAGTCAAGATTATGTCATCCAACATTATAACCGTGCTTTCCACATCCACTCACAGAAATGGACTCTATTGAGGTTATGAATCACAAAGTAATGCATTTTATCTCTCGAGTCTGATTGTGCAGTTGCAGTTGGAAAGATTGTTGTCCGTTCCTAGCATTTGGAGAGTTTCATTTGAAGTATTGTTAAAGGTAGGTCTTCCTGTATATTGCATGTCTTGGCGTTAATTCTTCGCGTGTTTGTGCAGGTTTTGGAAAGTTCTTCAACTACAATGACCACTGAAATTATCAACAAGACGAACCATTCATTCGATTTGAAGGAAGGGAATGCCGGGGCGTACCGTTTCCTGAAGCAGTTAGATGCTAAGGCCAAGGTTTCGATAACAGTGGATCCCAATGCCACCTATCGGGAATACATGGTGGCAACCGGGAAGAAAGGGGAAACAATCATTCTCACCTCGGACGATTTCAGTGAATACAAAGTCATTGATATCGAGGAGAGCCCTGGGGAGGCTCCAGGAACCGTGATTTTTAAGCATGTGCCTAGGCATCCAAGAAGATCGGCTTCAAAACAATCTAATGTTGGAGGTGCTGGGGTTGGATCGGACCCTCCAGCTTCGTCCGCAGCCGCGGTTGGATCGGTCCCTGCAGTTTCGTCAGCAGCTGGGGGTGAATCGGTCCCTCCAGCTTCGTCAGCAGCTAGCAGTAAGCCTTGGAATAAAAAGCTGAAATCATGGTTCAAACGAACTTGAATGCCAACCGAACTTAGCGATGTACGTTGTTGGTGCATTGCCAGAGGCTGGACTCTTTTACTCTGCATTTCATCCGAAGTTTAGAGTTGGTACAGGATTGCATTGCCTGGATCTGGAATACGTGTTTGGATTTTACCGCTTGCCTGGTACGGTGAACTGCGCGTCTGGTCATTGCGCTACTAGGTTTGAGTGGGTTGTAGCTTCATTACGTCGTTGTAATTAAGTGATGATTGACACATTTTCCACCCTTTTTACAAGGCTGGTTGAATGATCTTCATGTGAATCGGTGTAGTGTAACTTTGGTTCAGTGAATTCACAAGAAGGTGCCTTCCTGTTTTGTTTTTTCAGTTGAGTTACGTAGGTGTGATCCATGGCCGTTCAAAAGGGTCCATCGTTTCTGAAGGTTGACTTTTCTGAAGATTCACGCTACTTGTTCATAAGATGTCCACTTTTCTCCAGTGAAGATGGTCTGTGAAGCATTAGTATTGGTGTTTTTGCTGCCATATCGGTTTGCAATTTCCTTTGCCGTCCTAGGTTCCACTCTCAAAACTTGTCACACATGTACTGATTTTCTCAAATTTGAATCTGTGAATTACATTGCCAAAAGGAGTGCTTGGTCACAACAGATGTCACAAGTTCAAAATTATGACTCATAAGTGGGTATGGATTGAAGCTTAGAACAATTGTACGAAACCTTGTCTTATTCACCGAAAATTACCAATGTGAGGGAAACTCCCCTTTCACGTTTTGCAGACTCTTCAAAAATCTAACTCGTATCTTTACAGTTTTGGCTGTACTTCTATCTTTTCGTGTCTGATTCTGCCAACTACAAATAACCCCTAAATGTCTTAGGCACCAAATTCTGGTTCCGACAAAATTTTGAAAGACAAGCTGGTCACCATGAAAATCATCCTTTGGTATAGTGTGAATCATTTACCTAAAAAGAACCAATCGCATTCATTGGAGGTCAAACTATTGTGCAAGATCTTTCTTTTTCATACAAATTCCAAGAGTTAATATGTGTATTGTAGAGTGACCTACAAAAAAGATAAGTGATGGCTATTTGGACCATTTAGTTTTCTTGCATAATGTAAAATAGGTTTGACACTTTTTCTTTTGCACAATCAACATTGATAACTTATGCAGTCCCAGTCAAACGTTAGAATTTTAGTTTCAAAAAACCAAATTTCTGTTTTTGGTGAATTTTTTAATTTAATTTTTATGATTTTACATGAAAATGCGTTGGAGAACATTGGTGATGAATATTTTAAATTCAACTATGGAAATATGTAGGAAATCTGCATAAAAATCTTTCCTTCAACAAGCAACTCCAAAAAAAATTCACAATTCCTTTGAGAGAGATTTCTATTTTGGTGTGATTTTGTCCACACTTTGAAAATAAATATCTCTTTACTCTCTTTAGATTATTGCATTTTCTCTTCTTGCTATAATTTTGAATATGCAAGTGTGACGGTACAATTCCTTTGCAAAAACCTAATTGCAATGAAGAAGTATTTCTTTTTAAATCTGAGGGCAAAATCACGTATCTTTTTGATAGGCCACACTACAGTGTTTTTGTCTTATGTCTAGAAGGATTCTTCATCATCCACTGGACCACTGTGATCCATAGGGTCCTTATAGGGTTAAATAAAACCTTACTAAATTAATTATTTTTAGTAGTATTTCTTAGATGAATTCTTTTGAAGTCTAGTTTTGCATCAAATATTTGATTTTGAAAATGGGTCATTATGATTTTTCTATTCAAGATTTTGTGCAAGGGTGAACATTGCATATTTTGATTTTTTTGTGTTGAGGGCTCTTAGAAATGAGCCTCAAATACACTACATAAAATATTGAAACTAGGTTGCTTTAACCCTTTAGTGCCTAAGCCATTCCAAATGTCTTTTTCCTATGAAAAAAGAGCATGGACTTATAGTTATCCCAAATGAAGCAAATTATTTTAAATTCAAACTCCAATCATGTAGATGTTTAAAGAGCTTGCTTATTTAATATGCATGCAAGTTTTGAATGTGAAATTGAGTTGGAATTGTGAGATTATAACAAGAAAAATGTATACATTCTATTTTTAGTATACTATCTTTCTCTACAATATTTGAAAAATTTGCATATAAGAGTTTTTTTGGATTGGAGACAAACAACGAGAAATTGTGTTAGCACACTAAAATACACATTCAAAAACCTTAAGTTCAAATGAAGAGCTATCAAACTCATCACAATCCACCTTGCAATTGTTGAAATGCAGTTTTTTTTACTTTGTAATAAATAGAGATTGTAGATAACTCCAAATCAATACTTGCATGTTAAAATTTTTGATGGTGAAAATCATGAAAACACTTTATTCTTCCATTGGGACCATTTTCAAAGCAAATGGATAAGTAGAATCTTTTAGATCTCAAATCAAGTGAAATTGGCAAGTTGCACTCAAAGCTAGGAAATCAAGAAAATTGATTATACATATATGCCTTTGAGGACCTCTCAAAAATCAAATAGTTATTTTTTTTCGTGAAAAATAAAAGCTCCCAAAAGTTAGTCTTCATTAAAACTCGTCAAAAATTTTAAAATTGTCAAAGGAATTTAATTATCGACACACGAATGAGTTGAAAATTTAACTACTCTCATACATTAATAAATAGTTAGGGATTAACGATTAGGTTGCCCTATTCCAAGAAAGTTACTTTAACAAATACTTCTACAAATATTTCTATATGTACACATAGAGGTTCACAAGTCTCAATTACAACAACACCTAAGGTAGGAAGTCCATAAAGCGTTCTCTTAAGAACCGGAACTGAACTTTGGAGAGGTGAAACTTTTTGAAATATTTTTCAATAATTTTTCCTTCAAAGACAAATGAAATTGGCATCCAACCCAAGTTATCTCATATTTTTTGGAGCTTTGTGGAATTAGTTATGAATTTTTGAAGTTCAGATTTTTTAACACTTTGGAGGGCTCTAAAGTCACCTACCTCCTCATAGCTTGTACATTGCAAAAAGCAACATGTACAAGTAGTAAACATTGAGGAGGTGGGCAATTTTAGAGCTCAAGCGGTTTAAGAACCTCCTATTTGAATTCGTAAATAGTAAAATCCTTGTACAGTATTAATAAATATTTATAGTGTCAAATGTCAAGAAATTAGTGTAGGCAATCTAATTTCACTATCTAGTGAATCACACTATTTGGAGAAAAATTTGAGTTATGCATGTTATGTCCTTTAACCTCATATTTTTTTGGTGACTTCAATTTTAGATTTGACATGTGAAAAGAGGATTGAAAGACTTCAAATCACTTTCACAATTTTAACCAATCAAGCATTATAATCTTTCAATCTATACAAGACGTTGTTGTGATTTCTTTTCCCACGTGCTCTTTAATCCCTAAATGCCCAAGGCCTTTTTTAGGCTTATTGGAATTGTTCTAAATTGAACAAAATGCCAACATTTTGATAAGTTGTATCAATTTTTTTTTAATTGTAACCGTACAAATTCAAACTAGACATATTAGAGATCTTATAGGAAAAGAAAACACAACAATACCACTTATGGAGTGAAAGATTATAATGTTTGACCATGAGGGTGCTAGAATTGCAAAAATCTTTCAATCTTCTTTACACAAATCAAATCTGAAAAGTTGGTGACCAAAAAACTATGAGGTTAAAGGGCCTAATTTGTATAATCCCGATCAATTTATGGCTTCTTAAAATCTACTCCACAATTTTTTTAAATGAATTTTGAATGTGATTTTTTCTCCAAGATCTAGTGTATTCAAGGCTCATTTCCAAGAGCTCTCAATACTACGGGAAGTCAAGATTGCACTGGGTACTCTTGTACAAAATCATGAATAGAAAAATCCCTATCATTTATTTTCAAGATCAGATTTTTGTAGCTAAAACTAAAACTAGACTTCAAGAAGAACTTACTAAAAATATTACTAAAAATATAACTAAAAATAGCAACTTGGTTAAGTTTTATTTAACTTCAAAGTTTTGCAAACACCACATTTGGGTGCCTCGGGCATTTAGGGGTTAACATGTCTAGTTTGAATATATATGGTTACAATTGAAAAGAAAATTGAAAAAAATTACTAAAATGTTATCTTTTTGTTGAATTCAGAGAAAATCCCAAAGAGCTCGACAATGGCCTTCGGCATTTAGGGGTTTAGCATGGAACTGTGATCAATCGTCCTGTTTCAACGTTCCAGAATAGTGACATTCAAGTGCCCAGAAAGATTTTATGCTCCTACGAACTATGCGCCTAGAAAGAGTTTCCAGATGGGCGCCAGGAAAGGATCCAATCTCTTGAAATTTCCTCAATTCAACTAAAATGACAAATGGGCGGCATGAAGATGGGAGGGTTAATCCCAAGTGCCTGAGAAATTTTATGCTTCTCAAATTGTAACTTTCAGTGGCAATAAGTTGACTGATTACAACTTCCAAGTGATGAAATATTCGAGCACAGGCAACTGGCTGGGACAATTAGTTGCACATACGCCAGTGAAACGTGGTTTGAAAGACTTAAAATACATACAATCCCGGTGGCTACAGGTTCCCTCAATCAAGAGACCGGTTTCTCATCACAAGATCAGGATTAGCATGGAAATTATCATCATTGGGAACCTTTAAATCCGCTTATTCAATTAAGCTACAAGTCGTTAGATACTCAGCAGATTACTGATAGCTTCTAAGCTAAAATTTCAGCCTCATGGTACATACCACTGCGACAGACGCAAATGGCGGTGTTCAAGCTTGATATAAGCTTTCACTTACACGGAGCTTTTTCCACTGGAGGCCACGTCTCATGTGTGCAAAGGATGGGCACTCTGCTGACGGAAACAGCGAATGCATGGAACTTCGCAGATAGGCAAAGTACGTACGTACTGTACACTCCCTAATCGATACACATATAATCAGATCGAACAGAAGCTAGCTTGGTATTTTCTAAAATCCGTCAGAGAAGTTCATTAAATTATTTATTCCTCCGTCGTGGTTTTGATCCACATCAAGTGTTACTTTTATCTCATCATCCGAAACATGACCGTTTGTTCATCTAAAAGATCGACCCACGAAAAGCGAGATTCGAACCAGAGCACCGCCAAAAAAAGAATGTAAGAAAGAGCAGGGGTGACAAACAGACAGAGCTTAGAAAATGCAATGCCGCTTTCTTCACCACACTCCATTATTCAAATGCACTGCTTCCTGTAGCTAGAAACACCCGTGAGATGAACTGAAACTGAACTACAAAACATATGTACAGATCGAAAGATCAGCTTCCTGTCAGACCCAATGCAAGGGCGAACTACAGTACTTCGATTCGACGACGAACATGAGGAACACCCCTGCGAGAAACTACAATCTACTGCAGGAAAATAGGAATGGAAGAAAGGTCGGATCGAGAATGTCGGCGATGTAGCAAAGCTCTAAGGTTATATACATGTAGTGAGCCTAACGGCACTCGGAGATGCGCAGCGGCGGCCGTTGTGGTAACCCTAAAACCCTTTTCTCGTTCCCGCTTTCAATCTAGCTAGGGCACGGAACGGCAGGGCCTCAATCCATCCCTCAGAGCATCGCAAGTGTTGAGAGCAGCCCCACTCCAACACGGGGAAGCAACACTTCAAATGCTCTGCACCACTAATCTTAGAAGATCAATGGTGCAAAACATTTGAAGTGTTGCTTCCTTGTGTTGGAATGGGGCTGCTCTAAGCAGGAAACTAACCGGCTGGTTATCAACCCCTTTTTTTTTGGCACCATGGGGCCAGATAGCACCATTTCAAAATAAATTTCTACTTTTCGTCATATAAAAGTATTATGTTTTCCATAACCATGCTACGTTCAATTTCGTTTGTGATAACTTTTGTAGCACAATTAATAAGAATTCAAAATTTTCATCAGAGATGTTTGTCTTGAGTATTTTCATATTCCTTATTTTTCAAAAAATTTAAAAAATCATTTTATATTCAAAATATTTAAAAATATGATATTTTGGATTTTAAAAGGTTTTAGTACTATAGAGTATTCAAACTTAATGAGATTGAATTTTGGTGATCTATTCCCACAATAGGCAAGACATGTTTTTACCAAGGGACGTCTAAAAATATATTATTTTATGTCTTCCACATTCAAACAAATAGGGTTCTTTTGCATGCACACTTTTGAACATTAAGGATGGTTTCAAGATCATTTTTAGTTAGTGTAATCCCTTCACCATGGAATCCTCTAAAATGGCCAATTTTTTAGATTCTTTCAAAATTATTTTTCTAATTTTTTACAAATCAAAACACCAAAATATCTATTTTCTTGCAATTTTGCACTCTTCTAATTGTCCTACTTAGAAAAAAATTTGTACTTTTCCTTCATAGGGTTACCTTCTTCTTACAAGAAGTGTAACCTTAGTGTGTACATTGGCTATATTTTTAATATTTTGAAAAAAAAAAAAAATTTACTTTCATAGTACTCCCTCTAAAAGGCTAAAAACAGCCAGGTAAAATAAAAATAACCACTCTTTCTTTCAACCACCCATAGTCTCATAGTTCTTAAATCCTAAAGTTCCATGACTCACTAAGTTATATTTTCAAAAATATTTTGATTGCTCCAAACAAGACTCTTTATAATTCTCACATCAATAATCCAATTAGAATGAATAAAATCTATCCATATAGATCAAAGTATATTCTATATAAAAACTAGTCATTTATTTTTGGTGGCATAATTTTTGATCTCAAACACCAATCAAAGTATGAAACTTATTTATGTAAAGCTAATTTGTTTTCCTATCTTAAAAAAGTGTTTTTAAAATCATGACAAAAGTTGAGAATGCAAGTTCCTATTCACAATTTTATTTGTCTCCCTAGGAATTAAAAATAAGAAGGAATCTAAGCCAAAATTGCTTGAGAAATAAAGGACATTTATTTTCCAAATTTTATGATTTTTTTTTTGTCATATTTAATACTTTGAAGACTAGATAGAAGTAAAAAAGATTAATATTATAAAGATGTATTATAAAATTCGATTTAATGATTTAATGATGATTTTCAAACAACAATTACAAAATACGTTTCATAGATCATATACAGTTAGATCAAGGATAGTTGCAAGAAAGATTTTGTAGCATTTTGCCAAAAAATGGATTTCACACCATGTGTACTAAGAGTACTTTGAAGGGGAACAATCTCAACCATTAATCAAAGAAATAAACATCTAAAAGTACAATTGCAAGTACTATAGAATACTGAAACAATACAATGGGAAAAAAAAGACAGTTTGTCACAGTAGATAAATACAAGGAGATATAAACTATAAAAAATAAAAAATAAAAAACAATACAATGTGAAAAAAAGATAGTGTGTTACATATTATAGATACAACAAGATATAAATTAATAATAAACAATAAATATAAAATATAAAATACAAAGAATGAAGAATTGGTAATTTGTGAGGACCTCATGATGATCAAATTTCACCAAAAAAATGAAATCAAGCCCATCTTCAATGGTCAAAAGTACATGCACAAAGGAATTTTGTTTGAACAAATATAGAGGACATAAAATAACGTATTTTTAGATGCCCTTTAGTAGGCTTATACTTCATAATTGTAGAAATAGATCATAGAAATTTTAGCTCTAGATTATTAATTTTGGGTACTCTATAGTACTAAAATTCCTTCAACTTTAAAGTATGACAAATTAGAAAATTGACTTTTAAATAGAATTTCTTTTTTTAATTTCTAAAAAATATGAATGATACAATTAAAATTAGATTAGCCATTTTCAATGACAATTTCAAACTCATCAAGCTCATTCTTCAAAAGTTATAGTAGATGACAACTCCAACACTCTTAATGTGATAAAATAGTAATAATCTTTTTTGCAATCACTTTCAACTAAAACACAAAACAACATTTTTCAATAAAAAATGAAGCCAAAAATTAAAAATTCCTTTTAAATAAATTATATGGTTTATTGAATATTTGTGATTTTATAATATATTTTTTCTTTTACCTTCAAATATTGAATTCTAATCATAGTGATTTTTAAAATATCTTCATTTTACTTTTCCATTCAAGTTATTCCTGAAGGATCATTTTTTGAATTGGAAAAGCTACTTTTGAGGCTAGTTTTACCAGTGTACATTGAATTATAGAATATTTGCAAAGCAAAGTCTTAAATATTATATGGTGCAAATGTTAAAGAACTATTACAAGAATCTTTAAAATAATTGAAAGACAAAAAAGCACAGTTTTTTCTCTTTGGGATATGCTTTTGTTCATTAATTGTTCAAAATTGTTCATGCATTGTCTTTAATTCCTAAGTCCCAAGGCTTATTTTTCTTCAAAATCCATTCAAAATTGTCATTTCTAATTTAAAGAGAAAAAAATAAAAAATGATAACTTTTGCATACTTAACAATAGGATCTTGCACTAGACTAGTATAAAAATGTGTGAAATTTTTTTAGAAACTTTGGCCATATAGATTGCAAGATAAATGCAATCAAAGTGAAGAAGTCATGTTTTTTGGCGCTGTTGCAAACTAGTTTATGAGACTTCAAATATTCTTAACTTCAAATTTTTACACTATAGATTTTATTTTAAAAACTTTCTATCATGAAAAATTGAGTTGAAAATATAGAAAAAATAATATTTGAAAAAATAATGTGCTTTTCATTCTTTAAGAAAGTGTTAAGCAGAAGAAGTTTTTTAATAGAGGAAAAAATTAAATTGTTAATAGCTCCAAGGTGGAATTAAAATACATTAATTCCAATGGTGATATTATTTTAACAATCGGTATTAATCCCGTGGAATAATTTGTTTTGAAAAAAATGTGAAAATTGATTTGAAAATTGAATCTTTTATATTAGTTTTTCAAAAAGATATTCTTCTTGTCTGCAAAACAAGATGTTCTATGACCTTTACATCACAAATTCAAATGGAATGAATCAAAGCTTTTCACATAGACAAATTTGTGAAAAGCAAATTCTTAAAGTTCTTTTTTACAGTTTTTGTAGATTTTGTTTTGCCTACCAAGTTCAATTTGGGCTTAATGAGGTACTCTAGAACATAACCTTTGCTCCTGGAAAACAATTGAAATGAAAATTATATTCTTGGAAACCTAATAAATTTTTCTATCTTATGAGAAAGCTTGAAAAGTTTCACCAAATATTGAGCTCATAGGAATCTACCCAAATTTCATTTTGTCTTTGGAAGATACAAATGGGACTTTAGGGATTTAGAAATTTTTAAAATAATTATGTTTTCTATAACACATATTTATGGGAGGCAAGTAGCATGTGCAAAACTTCCTAAGCTTTCAACTTTGAGAATTCACATAATAACATTAGACTGTCCACAAATCATGAAATGATTTGGATTGAATTTTTTTGAGGTCATTCATACCTTTATAATTTTAAAATAATATATAAATTAAAATTTGTCCATAGGAGATTTATAATAGTGTTGCATTTGGGTGCTCATAAGCACCTTCTTAGACCAGATACATGGAAAATGAAATCTATAGGCAAATCACCAATCTACACTTCAAAAATTATACAAATTCAAATAAAATGCAACAAATAACCAAACCAAATAAGTGGTTAACACCCATGTAGGGCAACTTTCTATATACCAGAATTACCTACTTTGCAGAAAAGGCAAAGTATTTTCAACAATTCTATACGGAAGTTAGTGCAATATTTCCAAGATGAAAATCAAAATAGTTGGCTAGCAAAATGATAGGGAGAGACCCATAAGAATTTAGGGAAGCAAGTTTTTGACTTCCAAAAACTAACTTCAACATTTGACTTGAACTATATGGATTCTTTTTGTTTGACAATAAGACAATGTTGCTTCTAAAATATAGTTTGGTTCCCTCTATTCATGTGGGAGAGTAAATCTTGTGATAGTCGACAAAAGCAATTTTGATTTCGAGAAACTTAAAACTTGTTTTCCGATTGTAACTTCTGCATGGAAGTTTGCCCTAATTATTGTAGTCTGGAATCTGCGTTTTTGGGTGGTTTGATTTCCATTTCTCCCTAGATACTTCAACTTTGGTTTGGGAGCACTTGAGATCAAGCCAATGGTGATTGAATTGGGTGCCGCCAAGTGACCCTCTTGAGCCGCGCACTCTGGTTTTACCAAAGCAAACATTCCACCATATACACTAGTCCAGGGGTGGCCTGGTCGTCTCTTGGAAATGTAAACATCTTCCAACATACTTTACAAAGGCTGCAGTATAGACTATGGGATGTGGAGGGTGTCGACTGCAAGGCTATTATTTTTGGCAATAGTTTGCCAACTATCAACTATCAACTCTGTCACCACTTTGGCTTTGTCCCTCCAAAAATTGACCACATCTCAAAATTCAAGACCAACAAATTGTTAGCAATTATCATGTAGTTACTATTGTTTTATGGATGCGTCGTTAATTTACAAATTATCGCATCATTACAATGCACATGATTATTGCAAAGAATTGACACTACTTTGTAATCAATATTAACTATATCATTTCTATACGTTAATCACAAATGTGCAAAAGACACAAATTATGCACAAAAATTTATATTCTTTATTGTGCATTTGTGTGCGTTGAAGTATGTGAAAAATCCATGACAACAATGTCATTGTTGTCATTACTGCAACAATGCTTATTAAAAATGGTATTAAAGTTCCAAAAAGTATTGTCAATGTTCAATTATTGATCACCATTTTAATTAACAAGAATTTTTTTCTTAACTAAATTTCTTGCATTTTGTTTGTCAATATTGATTATTGTAGGTCATCAAATTTTAGCTTGAACTAAATCCATCAATAGGCCACCAAAAAACTTGATAGCGTAGTGAAGGAATCACTTCATTAGAGCTTGAATTAAATCCACCAGTAGGCTACCAAGAAACTTGATAGCATAGTGAAGGAGTTAGTTCATTAGAGCTTGAATTGAATTCAATAGTAGGCTACCAAGAAACTTGATAGCGTAGTGAAGGAATCTTTTTGTAGGCAATTGGTGAGAATTGAAGGTGGGGAGGTCCATTTTATACTAAAGTCCATTCAATGAACACTCAAACAATATGGAATAACTTGAAGATGAGAGCTTGACCGCTCATGGTCAACTTGCTTTGAAAATGTAGGAATTGTGTTCAAAATAGAAATTTAGACCTCAATTTGGCATAGAAGATTCTCTTTATTTTTAAAACTTTGAACTATGTAAAGTTGGTAAATGAATCTAGCTTTCATCTCCAAAATCCGTTTGAGATTTCAAGCCTCCAATCAAAAGTTATAGACAAAATTCAGAGAAAACGTTTGAAAATGTAAAAAAAATGTCCGTTTCAACCCATCTCTGAACTTTGTTCATAACTTTTGATTGAAGATTTTAAATTTTAACCAAATTTTTGAAGATGAAAGATACTTTAATTTACCAACTTTTCTTAGTTCAAAGTTTTTTGAAAAAAATTATTCTACTATGCCTAAATGAGGTCTAAATTTCTATTGTGAACACAATTCCTGCTTTTCAGTTGACTTAGTATTTAAATTATGAAAAAGAAAAAAATGTAATGTTAGTGCAATAACTATGCACGGACATGATATTGTGTGATTATTGCACTAACTTTATTTGTCATTTATAAGCACTAATGCTGCACAAAGTTAGTCGCCTATCACTAAACCACTGAAGTCATACATATTTTGTCATGCATTGTTATTGTGCAACTTTAGCACTTCTAACTCAAATATGAATGATATGCCTAAACTGCATGGTATTAATGAATGTCAATATTGTATTGTAACAATATTTCTAAATGAATGAATGTAACACAAAAGCATGCATGACGATAATTGTATGATTACTGTTGATAATTTGTGACAGAGGAACTTTGTGATGCACTGCTGTGAAGCTAACATATGGGACACAAGTCCAAAAAAACAGCCCTGGTCGGCTATGCCTGACTAATATTACTACTATTTTGCTTCGTGCAGAGGTAGTAGCACTTCGTGCCATTCGAGTTGTACTTCTAGATCAAGCAGGTGATATCAAAGTGGGCCTGCATTTCTGTCTCTTGGACCACGTACTGGTAGCTAGTCTTGAATACTTAAATTTTGTCACACTGAAAATGAGGGTCACTAGAGATTTGGATGGCAACAAAGATTAAATTGAGACAACTTGTAATGAAATTTCAAATTGTACAATCATGATAATTTTGCTCACATAGGTTTAGAATGGTTTGTACATTTGTCTACAAACTTTGGTAGAAAATTCATAGTAATCATATGATGTAAGTGGTTTGAAATCACAATTGTTACATCAATCGAGTTAGGATGATCGGACGTCTTGGACGGGTAGATATATCGGACAGTTTGGGTGGACTATAAGGACAACTTGATTACCATTAAAGTAGTCATATCAAGCAAGTTAGGGTCATCAGATGTCTCAAATGGGCGGACAAATCAAACGGTTTGGACGGACAGTTCGTCCAAGGTAACAACTATCACTATAAGTAATTTGTGTTTTAGGTGACAAATTCTTATTCTTTTAAACAAATTTTAAGGGATGACAAATACAACAAATCCATGTTTTTATGTCATCTTGGTATTACATGGACGTTTTTGTTGACATAAACAAGTATCTATTGCATTCAACATCCTCTAAAATCCGTTTAAAAATATTAAAACTTATCATCTACAATGCGGATTTTTATAGTGTATGTTTGAAATGGTAGTTTTAACTATCAATTACATGTATATTTTTTTTCTTTTAAATGTGATATCTAATTTTAAAATTTGAATTATTATATTATGCCAACCTAGATTTTTTCAAAAAATTTATTCGTAAAAAATTATTTCACTTATTATAATTATATAATTAGCTTGAAAATAAATTTATAATCCGAGAACCCTTGCAGATTCTAGTGGAGCTGCTTATCTAGGTCACAGTCAAGCTGTTACAAAGATAATGCTTCTATGACAGCCAAAGGAGGCAAGGAGATAACCGCCTAGTAAGAAAATTATGGATTTAATTTAATCAACAAGAATAATTGATGTCTTATTAGAGTCTAGAACTAATTTAGCAAGTTGTCCAACATCAACACATCAGTGCGCAATAGCAACCCGCTCTGGATCCAAAATTCCTATAGCATTCTCATCAACAAGAACCTTTATAATGCTAAATTTGTTTCTTGACTATAAATCATCTAGAAATGCTTGAAATGCCTCCACTTTTGCTGTTTAGATTTGCAATTATGCTTAAATTTTAACATTAGATTTCCATACACGTCTTCCAAAAGCTTGTCTTGTTCATGCAACTAGACATTCTCACTAGCTTTGCACTTTAGAAAAGGTGTTCTTTTCAACCATGGCCCTAACCAATGTAGCTTTGAGAAAATCCACCGTCACATGTACAACAGAACATTAACAAGAATGTCAACACTGCAAGACCCTTTATAATTGTGATTGAGAATGATAATGCAAAGAAAAAAACAAGCACAAAGGTAAAGCAATTATCCAATTGATACAAATTTGAATCATTTGCAAGAAAGTCGTGGAACTTTTGGTAATTGGAAATTGTCTAAAATGACATGAAACAAGCTTAATTTACAACAAAATGTAAAAGTCACTTAATGGTTAGTATTCGACTGATTTATATATACCATGAAGCACAATCATAGATGTCATGTTACCACAAATCCACCATAGCATATTTGGCATCGATTTGCTAATCCACAAATTAACCAATACAAGGCTTTTTAATATATAACTAAATACAAATTGAAAAAACAGACAGGTACTTTAGGAAATTTTGTTAAAATGGCGGTATTTTATCCGCAAATTTTCTATTCATTTTGTCCTTGAGCTCTAAATTCTAGGATTGGTGTAATTTTCTGAACGCACGATCTAAGCATAAAAATGCGGCAAGTTTATAGAGTATTGCCATTTTAACGAGATTTAGTTTACCTAAGAGAAAAACTACAAACATAACAGTCCACGAGACCACATACAATTCTCAATCAGGCAAACAAGAAATAAAATAGAATGATACTTCCAACCATACAAAGATAAGGGCTTACAAATTTAAATGTTGTGGCTACTAATATATGAGTATACTACAGAAGATGAAAAGAATTCTTTAAAATAGTAGCTCTGTACAAATCTAAGAATAAAAAATGAATCTCATAAACTTCAATTTGATATGATAGCAATTTCCTAAATATAGGATGAAATGGCTAAGTAGAATACAACTAAAGAAAAATCTAGCAAAGATTATTAATTTCAATTATTATGTTTGAAAGATACAATTTAACATATTTAAAAAAATGATGCTTTACATCCTTGATGACACTATTTTTAATCATTTAAAAAAACTTTTTTTATCTTTTCATTTCATTTATATTTTCATTCTGATTTCTATTTTATTTTATTTATCTTTTATGTTAACTTTAATTTGATATCTATTTCTTTTTTCTTTTATCCACACCTTTTGAGAAATCAAGTGCACCAACTATTGTCATAATCAAATATACTTTCTTCCTTCTTTCTTTTATTCTTGCCTAGAATTCTCTATTATTTTCAATCAACTATTATATTGTTGCATGTACTAGGGCAGTTGCAAGAAATAACTACTACTTTTGGCCTTAGTATTAGAGTACTATGAATTTTGGAATAGTTTTTTTCTTAAATGAAATAAAACATGGATAATTTGTAAAGCATCAAAATAGTATATTTGTGAAAACTCAAACCTAGAAAAAATTATCTCTAAAAATACTGCACATTCAAAGAGTGATGAAAAATGCAAGAAAATAGATACTTTCTTTGGGATTTGATTTTTAGAAAATAATAAATAAATTATAAAATTTCCAAAAAAAGCTATTTTCTAACTTGAAGATGCTTCTTCTCTACTATTTGCATCTTTGAGAAAAAAATTATATTCTCTACACATGTGCAAAGATCATAACCTTCAGTAGCAATCATTGTGATTGCCTTTCCTGGACGGAATGATGTGAAATATACCACATCATTTCATCCGAGGAATGAAATGGTGTGGTATATTCCACACCAAATCAATAACTACAAGGACACTTGGCGAAACTTGTCAAAACTCAGCAAGGTGCTTGAGTTAGTTACAAGGTCGCAGCTACACATTGGGGTTAACAACAAATTAGGTACTTTGAATTAAAGCTGTAAATAAAATAGTAAACTTATTCAAAATGGCAATCAATTTATAGATATCAATTATCTCAATGCTTAAATTACATCACTTTGATGGGATTGTCATTCATGTTTTGTGTTTGGAATTGAAAAGACAATTGTATATATACACATGGGGTAGTAGTAGGTAGAACAACCCATGTGGGATAAATAAATTTGAATTTGTAGTTTCTCAAGCACTCATAGTTAAGTTACAAACAAAGAATTGTGTTAAAAGTAGAATTTCAGACCTCATTTAGGCATAGTAAAATAATTTTTTTCAAAAAACTATGTACTGAAAAAAGTTGGTAAATGAATACAAATTTCACCTCTAAAAATTCGTTTGACATTTTGAATCACTAATCAAAAGTTATGGACAAATTTCAGAGAGGAGTTGGAAAAATGTTGAAGAAAATGTCCATTCCAACCCCTCTCTCAAATTTTTCCATAACTTTTGATGAGTGATTCAAAATTCCAAACAGATTTTTGGAGGTGAAACTTGTATTCATTTACCAACTTTTTTTAGTTCAAAGTTTTTTGAAAAAAGTTATTTTACTATGCCTAAATGAGGTCTGAAATTCTACTTTTAACACAATTCTTTGTTTGTGACTTAATTATGAGTGCTTGAGAAACTACAAATTCAAATTTATTTATCCCACATGGGTTGTTCTACCTCCTACCACCCCATGTGTATATATACAATTGTCTATTCACTTGAAAACACAAAACATGTTCTTGATGACCAATGATCGTAATGTATTATTTATTGGATTTTTAGCCAACATCTTTTCTACAAATACTTGTTGATTTGTATGTCTGGTCCTAAAATTAACAAAGAAAAAGAAACAAATTATAGTGTACTGCCACTGTCTTGGTACCTAAGCTTACATTAATTATTTGAGGATGAGTTTCGTGGATTAGGACTCCGGGGGAGGGAAAGGCAGCCTTTTTGAAGGCTACTGAATGTAATGATAGTGCCTGATTTTGAGCACATAAAGAAGGTGGATACTTTATTATTTTTAGAAAGTCTCTTCTTAGACTTGTAGAATTTTGGTAGAATTTTTCTGGGTTGGAAACAATAATACTCCTGCTCCAAATGGCTACCAGTAGACATTCAATTGAGAGAAGTTTAAAAATAATAAACTAACTTTAAAAAACTGAAAAAAATTACATACTTCTGAAACTATCACATATACCTTTGGATCAAATTTCATAAAAAACAGACATACAATATGCCACATTTAATTACTTTTGGACTATTCAATGAATTTTGGACAAAACATCGTGGGATCTCACGATGATAACATTGTGGGATCCCACAATGCTTGTTCAGATTTCTCGATATTTATACAAATCTCTAGATGTTTTGGATAGATCTTTTTATGTTTTGCAGTATCTCTTGATGATCAATTTATTTTTGTTGAAGACCATTATTAATTCTGGACTTTCAAAAGTCTAAACGTAGTTAAATGTAGCATTAATGCAAAAGTATGAGCAAATAACTATTTGTCCATGGCCAAGGGGACAAACAAAAAGACAAGTTTGTTATGCAATGACTAACTAATTTCTCAATTCTTTTCTTTAACACCTAAAGGACCAACATGCGTTCTTTGGCCGTATAGAAATTTTAGGCAGTACGTGTGACTAGAGATATCCATATTTGAGGCTGAAATTTTAAGAAAAGGTGGGGGCAAGGAATATCTTCATGTGTGCCAAGTTTCATGACATTTCAAAGTACGAGTCAAAAGTTGTGACTTGATATGTTACTTTTTTTCGTAACCGGGCAGTTTGGGCAGATCAGAAAAAATCATTTTTTCCGGAATTTTTTTTTTGAAATTGGTTCTCTACATTTATATATACTTTAAAAGCTTTGAGTCACTCCATTTCAATCAATGAGTCAAAAGTTATGAGGGGTTTTGGTTTGCGGGCAGTTATAGATTCTCTACTCTAAAAAAAACTTTAAAGTTGTTTATTTAACTCAATTTTCAATATTTTTGGAAAAAAATAAAATCTTAGGATGTAGATTGATTATTACAACATTACAACCGTTGGGATTGGCATTTTTAAATTCCATGATTAAATTTTTAACAATTTAGTATTTTGAGTCATTTTCTACTTCTTTCTACTGACTATTTTTTTCCTATATGTTGTACAATTCCAAATGATGTGAAATTTTTCATGCATATAGACAACTTGTTTAGGAAACTGAATTCAAAGAAGCACCACCTTTATCGGCATTTTTTCATTGACAAGTGAGCTTGCAAAGTGCAGCTGCTCGTTTTTTCGCAGGATTGAAAAAATGGTTTTCAAGACTTTGAATGCTTATATCTTATGATCCACACGGTGGAATTTTCTGAAATTTTTACCACATGTTTCCAAAATATCATACTACAAGATCCCACGGTTATATGTGTCAAAAATTGTTTTTTTCCAAAAATTTGGTAGTTGTATTAGAAATGGCAGTTTTGGAGCGTTTTTGGTGATTACATAGTCATGAAACTTTAGGTGTTAACCATATGTTTTTGAGTTTATACTGCACATCATAAATCCAAATGGTTCTTCTTGTAAAAAGAGATTATTTAGTCATCTTTTCAAAATTGAAAGGAAAGCATGGTTTTCATACTCATGGATTATTAGATACATCTAAGAACTTTTATTCATTAGAAAAGCAATACTCATTATAATTAGACTTTGCTGGATGTAAAGATTTTGCAGTTCCTCTAGGTTTTCAAAATCCTAGACTAGACTAATAATTTGTGACGGAGTTGGTGGAAAAGAAAAGAACATTTGTTAATAAATATAGAATTGTCCCATACTCTTAAACGCTGCAAAGTACTACTACTATTTGATATCTACGACATTGACTATAGTTCTATTATAGAAAGTACATTAATTAAGACACAAGTTGCTACAAAAGATATTTTGAAGGCTAATACTTTTTAGTGAACTATCGTCATTTCAAGCTTACTAATTCAAAATAACATTCAACTTACACAATGACAATGAATCCTTCAAATGTGCACAAATTTAAGAAATGAAGGATTCTACAATTAAACCTATGCTGAAACAACCATTACTTCAACTTCTAGCTTCTATAACAAGACATTGTAGAGATTCTATCTCATCCAAAAAGATCTAGACATTAAGCATTCATTATAAATAGTCTAAAGATAGTCTACATTATTCACTACAAGAGAAAGGGGTATTTTAAGTAAGTTTTTAAGTATAGTCCTAGACAAAAGATTTTAAGTAATGACCTTTGAGGAGATATTCAGCAAAATTTTACTTAAAACGCATGTATTTTAAGTAAAATTTTGCTGAAAATCTCCTTAAAGGTCATTACTTAAAATCTTATGTTTAGGACTATATTTAAAAACTCACTTAAAACATCCTTTCACTTGTAGTATTTGCACCTATATAATTGTTTTTAACCCCTGAATGACCAAGGCCTTTTTTCTGCCAAAAGACACTCAAAATTGCCATTTCTATAGCATAATGTAAAAATTTTGAAACTAGTTTTTTTTTGCACCTAATCACTCAATTTTATATCTAACTAGTTTGAAAATGTGTGGAAAAAAGTTCAGAATTTTCAACCGCATAGATTGCAAGATATCTACATTTAAAGTGGAAAAATCCAATTTTTCAACATAATGCGGGATTCGATTATTTAACTTTGAACCTTCTTAACTTAAATTTTTTTGTAGTTTTGTTTTGAGCTTTAAATCTAAACAATCTTTATTTCGAACCTTAAATCGTTAAGACTTAACAAAATTTTGAGCTTTAAATCTTTATGGTGGAGAATTAAGTTGAGAATCTAAAAAACAAAAAATTCAAAAAACTTAATTTTCATACTTAAAAGATTGTTAAGTAGAAGTAGGTACAAGATAGAAGGAAAATCTAAATTATAAATATCTCTAAAATGGAACTAAAATGCACATATTCCAATGGTGAGATTGTTCTAGCAAGAAAACAAAACCATTTGGAAGGTTTTTTTTCTGAAAAATTGTAAAAATTGCATTCAGAATTGAATCCTACAAGTTATTTTTCAAAAAGATGCTCTAAGTGCCTAAAAAACAAGATTGTCCATAGCTTTCAAATTATGACAAGTCCAAATGGAATGAATAAAAGCTTTCTACATAGAAAAAATATAATCTATGACAAAATAAAATAGTTTTTTTTTCAAATTTTTCAAATTTTTTTCTACTGCCCCCTTTCCCCTCTTCCCTTTTTCCTTTCCACTGTCTTGAATATAACTTTTGTTCCCGTGCACCAATTGAAAAAAAATTATATTTGCACGAAGCTAATCAATTTCTCTATCTTCAAAAAAAATTCCAAAAACTAGGAGAAAATTTTAGCCCGTAGGTACCTGTCCAAAATTTCCATTTGTCCTTCAAAGAGCAATGGTCTCAAGGATTAATATCTTAAAGATAAATATTTGATTCATTTAATAAATTTGTCTTTATAATTAATGAATCCAACTTTCTTCAATATATGATTTTGTAGGTGATTTTCTAGGGTTCACATGTCTTGTTCACTTTAAAGATCAAAATATGAAGTTCTAGTTATAATGACTTTTTCAGATTTTTTAATTTTACTTTTCTATTCAATACATTGTTTTAGGATATTTTTTTGAATTGAAAAAGTTATTCTTTGAGGCTAGACCTACATGTATACTTTGAATTATAGAATGTTTTGCAAAGTAATGCCTTCAAAATCTATGCCTTCAAAATCTATGCCTCATAAATATTAAAGAACTAACTTAGGAATCTTTAAAGTAATCGATTATGGATGAAAAAAACACCTTTTGTATATTTAAAAATTGGAATGTATTTGCATTTGTTTGTTGTACAAAATTTGAATTCCTTGTTTTTAAGGGGTTAAATTTTTTTTAAAGTTTTCCATTATCCAAATACAACGTCCTCTTTTTGTTCTCTACTATTGACATTTTGGGCCTTAGATGGCTACCTACAATCACCTAGAACCAATGGTGCTAGTATATAAGCCCAAGAATGCAAGCTTGTGAGCATTGAGCATACAATATAGGTACCTATAACATAGATACCACACACTATAGAAGGTGTGTGTATCATAAACATCTATTATATGGGTCTTTGTAACATATATATCTTATAACCATAGACGGTTTCTATAGTATATACGCCTATAACATAGGTGTGTAGAATTCTAGGCTTATGGGCTCACACTCCTATGCTCACATAATAGCAACCCTCCAAAGGTGTTCATCTATTTAAGGGAGTCAAGCGGCGTGAATAGAATTTTCTAAGCTTTCAACTTTGAAAATTCACATAATAGCACTAAAGTGTTGAATAATTATGAAACAACTTGGATTGAATTTCTCTTGAGGTCACTAAAAACCTCATAATTTAAAAAGTGAATATATAAATCAAAATGTGTTCATAAAAAAATTATAGTAGTGTCCCCTTTTGAGCCATGTGCAAGGAAAGTAAAAATTCCATGCAAATCACCAATCTACACTTCAAAAAATATACTAAATCAAGTAAAATTGCAACAACTAACCAAAGCAAATGGCAATGGTTAACCCTCATTGCCTAAGACCTATTTGAGTTCAAAAACATTATTGCTTTTGAAGTGTTATAGAACTAATTGTCACCAAGTTACAGAGATTTCAACAATACAATCGTGTAGTGTACTTGTTGTAGATGACATGAATCAAATTTGGAGTCATTTGGCCACATAGATTGCAAGATTATAGTGTTTTAGTGTTGAAAAAGGATGTTGAAATTTTCCTAGCAACACATTTTGAGGTGAAATTTGATTTCTAAACCTACTCAAATAAAATAACTTTAAACTAAAAAGTGATTCAAAACCAACATACAAATATACTGATGAAAGAAATATCATTGAATTAATTCATTGTGTCTATAAAATGACTTTCAAATGTAAAAGAAATAGCAAGAAAAGTTGCAAAAAACACGTCTAAGGTTGAGCCTCCTACTAAAATGCTTCTCAGTCACTCATAACTTCTTGGATTGAAATGAAATTTTAGCCACATAAATTAGACTAGTATATGCAACTTTCTTAAATTTTTTATCAAAAATTGACATTATATGAAAAAGAAACAAGCCGCCAAAGTTTATTGTATCCAAATAGTGTCGGGATTTTGAACTTTAAATTGCTCCCAAACTTTCAAAACAACTTGGATTGACAATAAAATTTTACTACAATAACTAAACTTTAAAGGAAACCTAATTCAACAAATTTGATTGAAAACAAACATTGGATGAAGGAGATACAAGCCTCCAAAGTTGCAGCCTTCAGATGGAGTTTGGTGAATTCAAATTGACCCTATGAACTTCAATTGGCTTCCAAGAAATTTTTACATCTTAGATTGATCTCAAAGTTTTACTACATAAACTAGAAGAAAGAGCGCAAATTATACAACAAGTTTTATTGAAATCCAATATTGGATGCAAAAGTTACAACACTTTGAATTGGACTTGAAACTATGTTTGGACATTTTTGGTACCCTTAGGCAATGAGGGGTTAACACCCGTGTAGGATGGACTTCATATATTAGAATTTCTCAAGCTTTGCAAAAAAGGCAAAGTGTTTTTTGGAATTCTACATGGAAGTGTGCAATATTGACAAGCTGAAAATCAGAATAGTTGTCTAGCTAAATTATAGAGAGAGGCTGATGAAACTTGGTGAGGCAAATTTCTGACTTCTGGAAAACTAATTTAACATTAAACTTGAACTATCTTGGTTTCTTTTGTTTGACAAGAAGACAAAGTTGCTCCTAAAAGATAGTTTCATTCCCCCTACTCATATGGAAGAATAAACCTCATGAAAGTTGGTGAAAGCAATTTTGATTCCAATAAACTTGAAATTTGTTTTCCCACTCCTACCTTGCTTCGTGCGGAGGTAGTAGCATTTGGTGCCATTGTGGAGTTGTACTTTTGGATCAAGTCGGTGATATCAAAGTGGATCTGCGTTTCCATCTCTTGGACCATGTACTGGTAGCTGGTCTTGAACATTTGGATTTTATCATGTTGGAAATGAGGGCTGCTAGAGGTTTGGAAGAGCTACGTGCAGAGGCCACCAATTTGGCACAAGAGGCAAAACACATTGAAATAGAAGCCTTCCTTGCCATCACAAATTTGACAAGGTTGGTCCAGCAGGTATACGGCTTGCACCATCCTGGTTAAAACTTCTTCTTGTTCCTCAGCGTTGAGCTTGTTGCTCCGAGCTCCCATACCAAGTCTCTTGAATTGCCTTTGGTCTCTTATCTATTTGACTCCATATCACAACCTGAAACAAATTACTCCAGGATTAGCTTCATTTTTTTAAAATGTATTGTTTATATAGCTTGCACAATAAAATCATTTTACTATCAATTTTTGTTATTATAATAATTTGATGATTACAGTACATATTTTGATTTAATAAACTAATTTCAAAAAGTTTTCTGAAAAACATAAATAAAAGAATTTGGAAAAATCCCACAGCTTGCAGTTATTGAAATATACTCCCGAATGCTTGGAGTAGTATAAATTTCAATGCTTGACTTTCTTGAAGAAATAACGAATACAAATAAACAGTATTCAATGTAAAATCAATACAATTTCAGCTCACCCCTCACCTGTCTTCAAAACTCAGAAAAAAATAAATAAAGCCAAACAGACTATAAGAGAGGCTAAAGGACAGGATAACATGTGTTTCATACACTCTCTTTGTAGATAATTGAGTTGAATAGCATTTTTATAAATTTTTGGAGCTTATTGGAGGGTACTTTGGAGTAATTTGGTGGTGAATTGGTCTTTTATGGTGTCTAATTTGGGTTGTTTTGATCGTTTGTTTAAGTCCATTTGAGGTCTTTTTGCCACCCAATTGGATTGTTTTTCAAGCAAGAGTTGATGTCATGGTTTTGTAAATGTCTCAAGTTGTGAAGAGGTAGTGAAGTTCAATTTGATATGTAGTGAATTGGAATCAACGGTTGTCTAGCCAAATTGGATGAATTACTATCAAGTAGAGTCAATTCATTTTTGGAATGGTAGCTACGTCTTTTAAAATCCAATTAGGTAGTCGAAGTCAGTTGGTCATCCTCTCCAAGTTGGTAACCGTCATGGCAAGGAATCCTATTAGGTCCTTGTGGCTTTCATTTTTCTTTACCCACAGCAAGTGAAGCTAGTGCGAGTCCCAGTTGGGGAGGCTGGTATTTTGATTTTGTTTGTGATTTCCTAGTTCGGAAGTGTGTCTATATTGATCTAGGGTTGGATCGGTGTGTTTGAGTAAGTTCAAGTTCCTAGACGGAGATGTATATGTGCCTGCGTGTGGCAAGGTGTTATGTGCAGAATTGTGAAGATTTTATAATGGAAAAATTGTCCAAGTCGGGAGTTGATTTGGAGGAGTCTGTGTTAATGATGGAATTTATGAAAGTCTGTGTTTAAAAGAACAAGATGTAGTGGATGTATGCAATAATTTCAAGTTGGAGCAAGTAGTTGAATTTATAGATTTCAAACTTGGATTGATAGTTGTGCAGATGATGAAATCTATTTGGAGAGATATGTGAGAAAAAGAACCAAATTGTAATATTTTGATTGAATGTTTTGAGCTTAATTGGAAATTTTTCTAATTGATGGAGTTGGATTTGTAGTGTCATTGTAATAATGTTTTTGGTGATGGAATTTCAAATTGGATTAATTGATTAGCATAGATTTCCTACTTGACCGTCTCCCTTGGAACGAACTTTACTATTAGCCTTGGATTTTGTTTAAATATAATTTGACGACCAAAGCTTATCTACACTCTTCAAAAGAGTACATGCATAAGGTAGGAGGTTCTTAAACCACTCGGGCTCTGAAATCGCCCACCTCCTCAATGTTCACTGGTTGTATATGTTGCTTTTTGCAATGTATAAGCAGTGAACATTTGAGGAGGTGGGCAATTTTAGAGCCCTCTGAAGCATCAAAAATTTGAACTTCAAAAATTCATAACTAATTCCACAAAGCTCCAAAAAATATGAAACGACTTGGGTTGGATGCCAATTTCATTTGTCTTTGAAGGAAAGTTTATTGAAAAATATTTCAAGAAGTTTCACCACTCCAAAAATCAGTTTCAGTTCTTAAGTGGGTGCTTTATGGACCTTCTACCTTAAGGTAGAGGCACCCATTGTCAATCTGGATCCATTCCCAATCTGTACTATTTCCAATCTTAGCTAGAATAAACCTAAACAAATCTAATCTAAGCTTGGAATGTTTTATTTCAAAGTAGGAACTAATAAGGTTATGACACATGTCCCAAAGTAGTGAGAGAAAACGCACTTCTTGATGGATCGGAATTAGAAGAGTCTAGAGATCGACAATTGGTCCTGAGTACTTTCTGGCTCCCAAAATTCACAATTATTTCAACTTTGGGAATAAAATTATGAAAAAATTTCAATCCCCATATTCCTATCTTTCTACATGCAAAAAATTTGCTTCGTCATAAACTGTTTATGATGTGCTAGAAAATCCCTTAAAAGATCGACAATAGGTGCCTCTACCTTAGTCCTAGTCTACTGATAGTACGTCATGTTCTAGAACAGTCTTTTCCATCCTGGTGAAATTTTTTGGGTAAGGACATCCAAAATTGCCAAGAAGCCAAAAGGGTGACCCATACTTTATTACAAACCTTTTTGCTTTAACCCCTAAAGGACCAAACACCGTTTTTTGAAAACATAGCGATTTTGGGCAACTCACTAGCTCACTACAGACAAAAAATTTATTTTTTTTCTTTTAAATTTTTGTACAAGATGTGCCCAAGGAGTAGCTTTAAGGCCCGACAATTTTTATAATTTTTGACTACATAGTTAAAAAGTTATTACATAATATGTAATTTTCATTGGGTAGTGGGCAATCTGGGTAGCTCAAATTTTAAAAAAAAAAATATCATTTTAAGAATATAAAAATATGAAATTGGTTCTTTAGATTTATATATACAAGGGATGCTTTGAATCATTCCATTTTGATTAATGAGTCAAAAGTTATGAAGATTCTTAGTTTGATGGTAGTTATGAAATCTCTACTCTAAAATAAATTTGAAGTCCTTTATTTTACTCAATTTTCAATATTTTGAAAAAAACCCAAAAACATTTGGTGTAGATTGTTTATTACAACACTACAACCTTTGAGATTGGCATTTTTCAATTCCATATCTAAATTCTTGACAATTTTGTACTTTGAATCATTTTCTACTTTTTTCTATTTACTATCTGTTTCCCTAATATATATGTTGTGCAATTCCAAATGATCTGAAATTTTTCAAGCATGTAGCCAACTTGCTGTGAAGATTGAATCCAAAGAGTAACCACCATTTTGGAAATTTTTTCATAAAAATGTGACCTTGTGAAGTGTAGCTACCCGGTTTTTTGCAGGGACAAGAAAAGGATTTTTGTGAATTCAAACACTATTATCTTATAATCCACACAGTGGAAATTTCTGAAATTTTCTCCACAACTTCTCAAACTAGTGTACTACAAGATCCTATGGTTATATTTGTCCAAAAAATGTCTTTTTCCTAAAATTTGGTACTTGTACTAGAAATGGCAATTTTGGAGCGGTTTTGGTGAAAACATAGTCTCTGACCTTTTGGGGTTAAATTGATAGAACTCTCAATTAGGAAAAATTGGGTGACTGCAAAAAACATTTGTCCTCTTTTGTGTCCCCAACTTCAAAAAATGGTAGATTTTTAGCCATAATATTTGACAAATGGACTTTAATTCATTATTCATGTGTATATGGAAGTTCTATATTGTGTGCAATTTTTTAATGTGTTCTCCAAATAGCTTTTTATATTCCTCAATTGAATGTCTATGTTTCCTATTTGGAGGATTTTATGTTGTTTTAGCTCAAAAAAAGAATTGGGATTTAGAATCTGAAATTTGAGGTCAGCAATTAGAAGAAATTTCTTCAAAAATCTCTACAAATGCACATGTATATTCTTCTCCAAGACATTTGTTGCTCTTCCTTATATTTTTATTTGTTTATGTCAAAAAGCCAAATGAATACAAGATTGACCTTGTCGTTGAAATTTCACTAAGTGACAATAGCATAAAGATATTCTTCCTATTAGAATTGACTAAGGGGGAACATCCAACGTTCATATGAATAATGCTTTGTTGATATATGGGAGCAATGAATCTAAATATTTATATAATTATATTAAATTACTGTTTTAGTTTCAAAACTATTTTAACCCCCACCTCAAAAATATCCCAAATCTCAATAAAAACTACATTCGTGCAATCCATGAACTTGTTCATAGTTGATTACTAATATAACAATTGTTGCATCGATCATTTGCAACACCACCACCTTGGGAACCTTTTTTTTCTAAAAAATAACACAACTCTTTAGGGAGGGATTAGGTGATTGCATTTGTCCTTGTTTAATCTGTGTCTCCAACTTCAAACAGTGGTAGATTTTTAGCCATAGTTTTGAGTTCCACCTCAAATGGACTTTAATTCATCATTCTTATATACAAGATGCTTCTATAGTTTGCAGGATTTCTAAATATATTTCTCAAATAGCATTATATTCTTCAATTGAATGATCTACTTTTACCATTTGGAGAATTTTATGCTATTTTTTGCTCAAAAAGAGAATTTGGATTTACAAATTTGAGATTTGAGGTTATCAATTAGAAGAGCTTTCCTTAAAAGAACTCTGCACATACACTCAAAGTATATTCTTTTCCATGACATTTGTTGGTCTTTTTTAAATATATACTTTTATTTATGTCAAAAGCCAATTTCTTATACAATGGCACGACATTGTTACCTAGCCCAAACTATTTCCGCTTTGAGATTGGGATAATCCCTCCTTGAATCCCTTGGAGTGAATATAATTTAATCTAAAGAGAGTCATTGGTTGCCTAGGAAGTTGCAACGCTAGGGACTCCTAGTTTTGGGGGGAGCAATGAGATCCCTTCTAATGTTGGTTAATAGTGTTACAAATTTGACTTTCTCGTTGATTTTTACCAAGTGATTAAAGCATAAATAATGATATTGTTCCTATTGGAAATGACTAAGGGATAACATCCAACATTGTTGAACTATGCTTTGGCAATTCATGGCAATAATCAACCTAAATATTTGCATAATGTTACAAATATTTAGTGCTTTTGTTTCAAAAGTAAAAAGCTAATTTACTCCAAAAGAAAAACCACAAATCTTTGAAAAAACCTACACTCTTGCAATCAATAAACTTGTTCATAGTTGATTATTGCATAAGAATCATGCTACTTCACTACAAGAAGAAAGGGTGTTTTAAGTGAGATTTAAAGTATAATCCTAGACATAAGATTTTAAGTAATGACCTTTAAGGGGATTTTCAGCAAAATTTTACTTAAAACACATGTGTTTTAAATAAAATTTTGTTGAAAATCTCCTTTAAGGTCATTATTTAAAATCTTATGTCTAGGACTATATTTAAAAACTTACTTAAAACATCCCTTTTTCTTGTAGTGCTTTCTCTAGTTTGTTAAGAATAGTTTTTAAACTCAAGACTATTTTCAAACATAGCATGCATATTTGTAAAGATGATCGACCATCCATATGGGTAAAATCGTGACACTATATACCAAGTATACTAATAAGGTAGCCAACCCATTTCTAATCACCCCTCCCTTTTGGGTGGTATAGGCTGTTGTCTTTCCATCAATTTGTGGCTCAATTCCCGGAGCAATTGTGGTGCAATATAATTGGTTGCAAGGGGGTCAATATTGTAACCAACCCTTGGTCAATTTTGCAATCAGCCTATGGTCAGAAATAAAAAGGTCTATATTACAATTATAGGTCGAAGAGAATCTTCCACTAAAAAATTCATAGTATATATTTTTTTTGGTTTTAAATTTTTTAGAAAAATATGCAATTCTTCCAAACTCTTTTTTTGTATACAGGAAAAATTCTGCACTCAAGAAACCTGCAGTTCAAATATGCATAATTGCTTAAGTGGTTGGAAATGGGTTGTTTACCTTAAGGCCCATTCCCACTTGGTCTTACGGGTGCTCTTAGCAGCTACTCTTACATCATAGTTTATTGTTGTGTTCCCACTCACGTTGTTTAGCAAATGCCAATCCTAGCTGGAAGCTGAGGTGTCAGGGTGTAAGAGCAGAGATATTATATAGTTTCTGGAGTAATCACGAGAAACTCGCCAGATTTTTTGTAACATTAGAATCTCTGGAATTTGAAGATTTCCGTTGAACCCGTGTGTTGTTATGTACTGTTGCCTGTTTGTGTGTATTATCTAAAACTACCATTACTATCTGGTCACGTTGTTGAATTTTTTGGACTTGCGGGAGAACATTTCAGTTTCACCAAAGACAAAACCCAATAGTCAAAGCGATGCAGTTCATAAAGACAAGGAAGACTACTTCGACACCTCCAATGCAGACACAATCGGTCCAAGAAATTGAAGCTTCAATTACCATAACATGTACTCGTTAATCTTCTTCTTATTAAAATAAGCGCTCCACAAAACCCTGATTACTTCATCCATCCTCCTTTCATCTTGTAAATCCCAAAACGTATATTAATTAGTTAGTACCAATTTGTTTACGTTAAGCAAGACTGTTAGTGGTTAGTACAGATTTAGTGTGAGAGTACGGTGCACTTAGTGCACAAAGTGGTGAAGCCACTTAACTTGGCACACCCCAATTGTATATATATGCCTTATGACTGTCTTCTTTATAATTCAGTCCATGATGAATTCACCATGAAGTGCTTACAGAAGTAGGTTTAAGTTTACATGGTATTAGAGCAATTAGAGCGATCAGAGCGAGTAAAGTGACGAATGTCAGAGTGACACAGAGAGAAAAGATCAGAGCAATCAGAAAGAGAGTCAGACTCACAGAGAGATTAGAGCAAGTCACGGTGGAAGCCTAGCTCCTGTACTGCAAGAATAGAGTCAGCTCCTGCACAACAAGAAGAGAGAGAGGAATGGCTGAGAATAGCAATGTAGCGTTTAGAGAGACAGACAAATTGAAAGGCATGACAAATTATTATGAGTGGGCCCTAAAAATGAGGGCAATCTTGAGGGCAAAAGGCCAATGAGCAATTACTAAAACTGAGCAGAGACCATTAGCATATCCTATGAATATAGATGGAGAGGCTTACACAGAAGTTCAACTAAGGAGGAAGAAGGTTCTTACATGCAGAGTACTCCTTCTGTCAGTTGCTGACAAACTTGTGGACCTCATTGCAGAATACACTGATCCTACAGCAATATGGAGAGCATTACGCAATCAATTCAACTTAGGGACCAATCCCAGATTCTGACACTCATGGGTCAACTCTAGACGCTCAAGATGACGGAGGGAAGCCCAATCGAAGATTACATCAGAAAGGCCAGAGAATTGAAGAATCGCCTAAGCAGTATGGGGGAACGAGTATTAGACCGCAACGTCAACCGAATCGTCATGAACTGTTTGCCAAGATCCTACGAGAGTACAATACAAACGCTGTCTCATCTTGATCATGACATGACGTTCAAAAGATTGAGCGCCAGCCTTTTATCGGAGTCCCATCGGCGACAACATCGAACCCAACAGATCGGAGAAGAGGAAGCGCTCGTGGCACACTTCCAGCGACAAGCTATGTTACAACATGCATCTCGAGGACGTGGAGGGCGCTGGTCACCGTCATTCAGAGGACAAGGCTACTCTGGTTGAGGACCTACGGAGCCTCAAGACCCATGTCGATCTGCTACAATTGTCATGAACCTGGATATTTCGCAAGAAATTGTAGGTCCCCCACAACTCATCCTCCTTTCATGGGAAGGAACAAATGTCTAGCATTAGTTATGCAAACTCTGCTGAACTTTTTGAAGCACAACTTGCTCACCAAAACCAGGAACAATACTACTATTGGGGAAACGGGCCTTGATACCTAGATAGCGGGGCCACTACACACATAGCTTCAGATCCACAGAAGTTAGATAAGGCTCCAATGAATACTGGAATAGAGATAAATGGGATTAAAACTGGGGGAGGAGAGTTCCATCCAATAAAAGGAACTAGCTCAGCTACTGTACAGACTAACACTGGTGCAATAAAACTCAAGTCTGTTAAGTACGTACCTAGCATGAAGAGAAATCTTATATCTATTGGAGTTGTTGCTGACCATGGACACAAAGTAGTGTTCTCAAGCAATCACTGCCGGATCATAGATAAGCAAGGCCACACAGTTGCCATTGGCTGTAGAGATCCTATGAATGGACTCTACTGTTTCACAACTCAAGCGGAAGCTTTGTCAATAGAAGGAAATGACCAATCCTCACTGTGGCATCGTAGGCTAGGACACTTAAGTTATACAGGTCTACAGTACCTCATGTAGTCAGCAAAAGTATCTGGCATACCAAAATTTTTGGTACAGGAAAAGGTGTGTCCCTGTTGCCTTGCTGGACGACAACATAGAGAGAGATTCCCAAGATGATCAAAAACCAAAGCGGACAAACCCGGTGAGCAAATCCACTCGGACCTCATGGGTCCCATACAAGAACGATCATTGGGAGGATCTCGTTATGTGCTTGTTTTTACAGATGACTATTCAAGAAAAAGTTGGACCTACTTTCTAAGCGACAAAAGCGAGACACTATCAAGATTCCAAATCTTCAAACAAAAATTAGAAGCAGAGACAAGAAATAAGCTGCGTACCTTGAGAACTGACCGTGGTGGAGAGTACTTGTCCAACGATTTCATAAGTTTTTGTAACCTGCACGGCATCCAATGCAAGCTTACACAGGCACACATGCCACAACAAACGGAGTGTCAGAGAGAAGAAACATGACTCTAATGGAGCAAGCAAGGAGTATCACCAAAGACTGCAACTTGCTCATCAATCTTTGGACCGAAGCAGTATCCCACGCCAACTATCTGGTAAATCAAAGTCCAACCAAGGCAAACCTCGGCGAGACTCCTGAAGGCAAGTACTTGGAAAACAAACCTGACCTTTCTGGATTAAAGATCTTTGGCTGCATTGCGTATGTACACATTCCTAAAGAACAACGTAAAAAGCTAGATAGTAAAATAGAAGTGTGCATATTCTTGGGTCACGATAGCGAGTCAAAGGCATACAGGCTGTATGACAAAAATAGAAAAAAGGTCATAGTGAGCAGAGACGTGGTCTTTGATGAGAGCAAGGTAGGATATCAGTACCTGGGACAAGGCGAACTGAACCACAATATCATAGAATTCCTAGGGAGCGATAACGTTGAGGGACCCACAAAAGCGGAAAATGAAAAAGCAACCAACAATGTGTCAAATAACTTAGACTTCCAAGACGTAGAACAAGAACAAGCAAACCGCAAGCCCTAAACCCCGGAGCAGCCTAATCCAGACCCGACACCTTATACTGCATTGCCTGAAATACGTCGACGGCCTCTTCTAGCAGATCGGCAAGCTGGCCTTGCAGTCCGGCAATATCCCACCAGAAACAGAGCTCCATCCTCCAGACTAAAAGACTATTGGGCACTCATGTCAGAACTAATAGAAGAACCTTTAGATTTTAAAACAGCAGCTCAAAAGAAGGAGTGGCAAAAAGCAATCCAGAGTGAAGTTAGATCCATATTAAAAAATAAGACATGGACAATGATTGACCGACCAGACCACGGGAAACCTATCACAGCAAAATGGTTATTCAAAATCAAGAGGAATGCAAATGGAAAAATAAACAAATACAAGGCTAGGATAGTGGCAAGAGGATTTCAACAGAGGGAAGGGATAGATTATCACGACATCTTTGCCCCAATTGTCAGGTGGTCAACTATCCGACTCATCCTGGCACTTGCAGCTAGGCACAACTGGCCACTATGGCAAATGGACGTCATCACAGCCTTCTTAAATGGAAACATCAATGAGGAAATCTTGATGGAAATACCTGATGGGTTTCCTAAAGTAGACAATGATTCAAGAATATGCAAGATCAACAAAGCCCTTTACGATTTGAAGCAATCTCCTAAAGCTTGGTACGATCACATCAATGCCTGGTTGCACAAAAGAGGACTCACAAGAAGCAAATGTGACCCCAATAGTTACTACCTCAGACAAAACGAGAAAATCACCATACTGCTGTTGTATGTAGATGATCTACTGATAACAGGTGATGATCAGGAAGAAATCAAGAAACTCAAAGCCAACCTACAGCAAGAGTTCGAGATGACAGACCTTGGAGAAGCCAGCGACTACCTGGGAGTTGAAATACATCGACATTGGGAAGGGATCTTCTTAAACCAAAAAGGGTACCTAACCAAATTGCTAGACAAGTTCGGAATGCTACACTGTAACCCCACAACACTCCCGATGGACCCGAAGGAGCACTTGCAGAAGAATATAGGCACCAACAGAGTCGATCCTCTGCTCTACAGATCCTTAGTCGGCAGCCTCCTGTACCTAACCATTACACGACCAAATATTAATTATGTTGTTAGCTGTGTCTCTAAGTATATGCAAGAACCAAAGACCATGCACTTGCTAGCTGCGAAACGGATGCTCAGATACCTAAACAGAACAAGAGATTACGGCACTTTTTTAACTTCAGACCTAGATTCGACCTACCACGCGTACGCTGATGCCGATTGGGGGCGGGACGTAGACTCCAGGAGGTCCACATCTGGAATACTGCACATGATTGGTAATTCTAGCTTCAACTGGAGCAGCAAGATGCAACCCACGGTATCCCTGTCAAGCACTGAGTTAGAATACCGGGTGCTTACAAATGCAGCAAAAGACATAATCCATTTTAGACGATTGATACAAGAACTCGGACAAGACATGAATGGACCCACGTTGCTGCTCAGTGACAATCAAGCATGCATCAAACTCGTCAAAAATCCCGTGCACCATGCGAGAACCAAGCATATCAAGATTCAACACCATTTCATTAGGGAAATTGCAAAAGCAGGGGCAGTACAGGTAGACTACATCCCAACAGAAGACCAACTTGCAGACTTCCTAATAAAGCCTCTACCTCACAAGAGCTTCAACAGGAATCGTTCAAGCTCAGGTACAATCTCTCATACTGGACTACACAACTTTCAATTCTAATTTCTGAAGACTACTCCGCACCTAGCCAGGCGTATGAATGTTGTTCAACCAAAGAGCTCTCCCTGTGGCCTTGTGTCTGAAATTAGGCGCCTTAGGGTTCTTTCGCATCAAGCGATTGTCTTACCATTCACCTGGGTTGTCGAAGACCTGTCACCAATAGAACTCGAGAACCTCGCCATGCTTCATCCCAGCCCCTCGAGCAGCATTCCTGGCCTGAACCCTAATTGCTTGATCATGAAAACCTTCAGGCATAGGATCAGCGGTCATATGCGCATTATCCCTCCCTAGAGTGAGCTGCCACAGACACACCACCGCTCCTTAAAGACTGTCGCAGACGCGAAGGAGAGCCAACGAGCACAGCCACAAGATCGCCAATACTATCTGCATCTGCAACATCATTGCAAAAGAAATTAAACCAAACCCTAACAATGAAGGAGCGGACAGCACAACAATGAAGGAGCGACAAGACTACAGACTAATTGAAGATCATGCTAAAAGCTCACTAGAGTCATCTGGCCGACGTAGCTACGGACCACACGCACAGCATTAACGGGAAGGCACAAAAATTGAGACATGTTTGAGCACAAGCGTCAGAAATTGTAGAGGTCTTCTGGAGCGAGGGAGGGTGTTAAAATAAGTGCTCCACGAAACCCTAATTACTTCGTCCATCCTCCTTTCATCCTGTAAACCCCAAAACGTACATTAGTTAGTTAGTACTAGTCTGTTTACGTTAAGCAAGACTGTTAGTGGTTAGTACAGATTTAACGTGAGAGTAACGGTGCACTTAGTGCACAGAGTGGTGAAGCCACTTAACTTGGCACACCCCAATTGTATATATATGCCTTATGGCTGTCTTCTTTATAATTCAGTCCATGATGAATTCACCGTGAAATGCTTACAGAAGTAGATTTAAGTTTACACTTCTATGGTAGCTGTGACCAAAATCTGATTTGGAGCCACCCCTAGTTTTTTTTGTTTTTTTTTTGAACAAACGGACAATTTCCATTGAGCCACCCCTAGATTTGACTCCCGAAGCACTGCCTGCTCAGAACTTGGACGTGCAACCTGAGAGTGTTGCAGCAGCTTCAGAAGTAATAGCGGTTGTTTCAAGCTTTGTTCCCAGCATGAAGAAATAATCCAATAAATTTGCAGCACCAGAATCTTCACTACGTCCACTGGTTGGAGAAGAATTTGGAATTTTGACTGGCTTGAAGATGAGATAGTTGGATATGGAGGCAGCCGGTCCGAAGCTCCGATACAGCCACACAATCTACATGGCTCCTTGAAGCTTCAATGTTTGTGCACTGGTGGTTTCAGACCCTGTTCAAGGCTCCTCGAGGCTCCAATTTCTTGCATTGGTTGTTTCAGATCGTGAACGATCACATTTGATTAATAATATTTGGTGTTAAGTAATTAATAACAGTTGGTGTTCAGTTCGAGGCATGTGAGAATAGCAAACAACTAACAAACAAATACTCTTGTAGTAAGGTAGAGCCACCCATAATCGATTGAATAAGGATTTTCAACATGATCTGGAGTAGTGAAGGCAAAGCAAATATTTTTCAAAGGTATATCACTAGAAATGAGAAGGATTACAAAAATTTTGGTAATTTTATCGCTTGAACTGAAATTACTATGAATTTTGGGAGGCAAAAAGTGCTTCGGACCTATGGCCAACATCTAGACTCTTCCAATTCCGATCATTCAATAACTTTTTTCCTAATCATTATTTCCTACTTTCTTTCTCACAACTTGGGACATGTGTCATGTATTTATTAGTTCCAACCTTAAAAAGGAAAGAAAAAACATTCTAAGCTTGGTAAAATATATGCACATCTATAGGTTGGAAATAGGTCACTGGTCAGGAATGGGTGGCTCTACCTTACAATAGTTCCGAACCTACTCCCTTAAGAAAAAGATGATTTCCTACTTAGGCAGAGGTTTTATCTTTTAACACATGGAGTTTGCAAACACCAGGTGGGAATGGACCCTTACACTCAATGTAATAGACAACTAACAAGAGACTCTTTAATTTCCTCTAAGTTAGCACTTAGCACTAGCTCGCTTTTGGCAAGTGAGTTCCTTACTTCCCCGAACATTCTCCGGTGTAGCGTATGAGCTCCGTCTGTTCTCCCCTGCAGTCCAGCTCTCCCAACATTTCATTTCGTCTTGGGTTGCAAAACAATCCACTTGTGGGCAATCATGCTCTCCATAGACTCCTGCACCATCTCGGGATAACTCGTGTACTCGTACTTATAAACGTTGGGATACTTGGTGTGATACGGGAAGTGTATCCCAACCCGCGAGTAAATTCCCGCAACTTCCGAGGACACGAATTTGAGAATCCACATGACTGGAGTGGGCATGACCCGCGTCGTGGGTTTCAGGTTCGAATCTGGATACTGTTCCTGCACGTAGCGGCCCAAGTCGGCGTACTTCCCCACGGCGCCAAACGAAAGGTGTCGGTGGCCGTCGGTGTTTGGGTCGGCCATGATGGCGATGTGCATATGCGCGCAGTCTCGGACGTCCACCACGTGAAGGGTCATGTCCGGCAAGATGGGTGTTGTGCCGTCGGCGATGTCCTTGAGCGACTTCAAGCTGTAGCGGCCCCACGGGACCAGCGACGGGCCGAGGATGAGTCCCGGACAAACTGTGGAGAGCGGGACGCCGTGCGGGTTTTGGGCCTGGTCGTTGGCCATGTCCCAGGCGGCTCTCTCTGCGAGTGTCTTGCTGCTCAGGTAGTCCTGTTTCACGACCTTCGTGTCCGTCCAGTCGTCCTCGCTGATTTCCGTTTTGTTGCGGGGGTGGCCGTACGCCACTGCTGCTTCGGAGCTGGTGACTACGACCTTCTTCACTGTGTTGGAGGTGAAGGCGGCGTTCAGGACGTGCTTCGTCCCGGCGACGGCCCCGCCCACGCGGTCGCTCTCTTCCTTCACGGCTTGCGGGCTCGCGACGTGGAAGATCCATTGGCAGCCTTCCATGGCGGCTTGCCAACCGTTTTCATGGCGCAAGTCGGCTTCGACGAATTCGACCCCGGGGAGAAGGGATTGTAGGGTTTGTAACTTTTCGGTGTCCTGGAGGGAGCGGACGGTGGCGCGCACGCGGTAGCCGCCCTCCAGGAGATACTTCTCGATCCACGTGGCCAGGTAGCCGGATCCGCCAGTCACCAAGCAGAGGTCGCCCTGTTGCATTTGAGGACTGCTCGACATTCCTTGAGGTTGGTGTGATTCAGCTGATGTGCTCCAGATGAACTCTGCAAGATTCAGTCCTGAATCAGATAGGAATATAAATACATATCAACGCTAGTTAAACCTTTTTCAAATTGGAGTCACCTTCCCAGCTCGTTCACGTGTAACTGCAACAAATTCTTCGCCTCCGACAGGATTTTGAAGAGTTGTGCAAGGGGAAATCCAGAAATACGACGCTGCTGGTCCGACTAGTCTGAACTGGACAGTAAATTGTAGCAAATGCGATATATTGCCATGCTCTTCTTACGGACTGGGTTCGACCATTGGTTTCTTTCTTACTATTGAAGGCAACTTGTACTACCCTAATCAGAAGGCCTACAGTCTCACTAAGTCTGATGTCGTTCTACATCTCGCCATGAAACTTGTTTCTCTTCATTTGCTAGGCTCAGCGAAGTGCTGAAACGTCACAAATTGAAATGCAACAATCAATTTTAGCAAATGCTTCAAGCTGCTAAGTGTACTTCGAGAGTGTACTGTACTCACCTGATCTCAAGTTCAATTCGACCCCGGCCCGAAGCTCCAATCTTCCCCCAAATCCTAAGAATTTCGCAACTCCCAACTCACTACTCCCTGTGTTAAACTTATTCACTTGATCTCTTCCCCTCGTAGCTAGAGCACCTTGGATGCAAGAACAGCCACCACAAGTGCACTCTCAAGTGCACTTGATACAGAGTGTAACCTTAAGTGAGTTGTGGCTCTCCTCCCAGCTCACAATGAAAAGAATCCCACACACCCAAACTAACTCTGGAAGACTTGTGCCCCCCGTGTCGACCTTAAAAACTCTGCTCTGTGAAGGCCCTTCAACACAGAATTGTGGATAAAACGTGCGCAACGCAACAACGCTCTTGCGACGCTTGACTGCCGAAGATCCCTCACGGGGCGGCTCCTCGAATCGTGATCGGAAGACTTTGGCACGGAAGGAACGGAAGCAGGTGAGAAGCGCAGGAGAAGAGCGACGGAAAGAGATGCAGAGGACGGAGACATGACGAGTGCGGCATGGATCGTTGCTCCCAAAGTCCAGCAAGGTAGGCGAACGCCAAACGAAGAAAGGACGCTGCTTTCACGGTCCTCGCCTCCTCGGTGGTTGATGCATGACGTTCTTCGATAAGGAGGAATGGAGGGGTCCTTCTACAGCGTCCGTCACTCCAAGAGCATCTCAAGCAGCACGGGTAAGTGTTTCCTTGCAACAAATTCTTGCCTTTGTCCCCACCGTGTAACTCACTAGTTTGTCTTCTAACCTACCACAAGGTTTTTAGTGCCTCAAAGTAAAAAGAATCTCCATCACTGTTAATTCAATGAATTGTTTGTGGGAAAGGAGTCTCGGCGGAGTTATTATTTGTGACAAAATTGTAATTTTTGTCGTGTTGAAGAGAATATTTTGGGAAGGTCAAGTATTTATTGCACACTTTTCATGCATGAACACTTCGTTGGGCTTGTTTGGTGTACTGCTAGCAATGCTCTAACAAGAATAGGGGGAGTCATTGTAGCCAAAAAGTCTACAAGGATTTCTTTAATGAATTCTAAAATGGTAATTCCCTCTTTTGAATTGAGTACAATTTCTTTAACAAGTTGGAGGAAAAGAAAGGAGGGTATCTAATTAGATTATTTTATAGGAAACCTTCATTGAATTGGAAGATGAGTTTTTTTATTATGTTGAATCCCCCTATTCTTGTTAATAAGAACAAACTTCCATGCAATGGAATCGAATTTTTTTTTTAGCTTAATTTGCAGAGTTGAAATTGCTTACATCAAGTTTCATGATGTTTTCATTTTTACATGAGTAGGGAGAAACTACATTTTGGAAGTACCCTTGCCTTGTTGCCAAACTAAAAACAATCCAAAAGATCAAGTCCTATGTTAAAAATAGTTTCCAACAAGGCATAAATTGTCTCTTCTACTTTTTACAAGCCTCCCCTTCCAAAAAATTCACCCAACAATTTTGATTCTACTATTGCAACTATTACTTACTTTCATGTTGAATTCAATTTTTTTTTTGCGTTTTTTGCAAGATTTGTCAATTTTAGTTACATAGAAGTCCAATTATATATATATATATATTGACTTGCAATTCATAGCCAAGCTTGCATTCAAGTTTTTCTACAATAAAATGAATCTTGATTCATGGGAAGCAAAGGATACCTTGCCTTCAAGTTTAAAAATGTAATAAATAGACAAAAATGAAGGCAACCTCTTATCAATTATTTGTTGAAAGAGTCAATATACAATATGTGAAGATATATGTTTAGTGTTAGACCTACATTGAATGGAGGAAGTCCATCTAAGCCTATTATAAAACTGATATTTGTCTCCCTTTTTTGACTCTGAAAGTGGCTAAGAATAAAAAATGAAAACCTCTTTTTTAAGCATTCACTAGTAAATGAAAAAAATTCCAATAATATTGCATTTGTTTTTGGAATGAAGCAAAAATCTCTATTCTCTAAGTGGCTGAATTTAATATAATAATATCATCATTTCAAAACTATAATGAATAATAATAAATTAAAATTATCAATGCCATTGATTCATCGATTCATGTACGTACAACATTCTTTTATCTATCCATTGATATATTGTATAAGATTGTATTAAAAAATTCATTGATGAGTATGAATTTTATGGAGTGTATTTTTCAAAACACTCATCATCCACATTTGCGTTTTTTATGTTTTTTGAACTTTGAGTATGTAAAATTAATGGTTTAAAGGTGAACTTTTTGGGAGGTCTTTTCTTTAGATGGCTTACAATTATGTAAACTAGAAAAATCTATATCCTCCTCAAAGCCATGTACTAGGAGACTCCCTTATGCATGCATTTGTATACATTGAGAAATATAATTTTGGTACTTCAAAAACTCCTTCCTGAGGCAATTCACAACAATAGATAAATATTCAATTTTTTTTTTAAATTCTTCTTTTTACTAATGATTTTGAGTCATCTTAGGTATTTCAGTTGGATATTTGGTCTTCGAGCTCTTATAATAGTGCTGCAAAGTGCACAACAATGGACAATAGTACAAAGATGAATATTTTTCAGCCTTGCGAGAGATTTAGGATGCCATCTCTTCTAAAGAAGAGGCATTTTGAATGAGGCCACTTTTCCATAGTGCTTCTAATACTTGCAGCCATGACATTATTACAATGCAACAATACAAGTACAATTTCTGATACAAGTATCAAATTTTAGAAAAAAAACATTTTTGGACACATATAACCATAGTATCTTGTAGTATGCTGGTTTGAGAAGATGTGGCAAAAATTTCAGAAATTTCCACCATGTAGATTGCAAGATATTAGCCTTTAAATTGACAAAAATCATTTTTTTGGTCATGCAAAAAATAGGGCAGTTGCACTTCACAAGGTCACATTTGTATGAAAAAAATGTCCAAATGGTGGTGCTTCTTTGGATTCATTCTTTGATCATTTGGAATTGTACAATATATAGGGAAAAAATATATATTAGTAAGTAGAAAGAAGTAGAGAATGATTCAAAATACTACTTTCCTCCATCCCAAATGATTGTCCCATGACAAACTCTTAAGGCAAGATTAAGACAAAATTTGAAAATTTGGTAAAGTAATAAATGCATATATGTAGATTAACTCTTGATTTACTCAACGGTTTGCAAAGACGGCAATTTCATGTTTAAAATATGAACTATTTAAATTGAAAAAATTTGAGGCTGCAAGTTCATATGATAATTCACTTGCTAGCTTACAATTTCCCACCAAAAAATGAGTACTGAGCATAGCAATACATTGTTTCCCATCTTGTCTTTGTGATTTAGGAAAAAATTTATCTTTACCTAAACCACATGAAGATTATGTAAAAATAGTTTATCGTTAGATTTTTCTTGTACAGCTTGTGAGAGCTTGTTGTAAGCAGCTTGTGTATGACTAAACCTTACTATTTCATGAATTGTATCTTTGTAGAATTGACATTGACTACTTCATGAATTGTATCTTCATCTAGTTGAAACTTTTATTGTGACATACTGACTATTTTACGAATTGCATTTTCATACAACTAAATTTGAAGTAGTAGACAATCATTTCTGGACAACTATTTTTGAAAAAATGGACTATCATTTCAAGATGGAGGGAGTAAATTGTTAAGAATTTAGTTATGGAAATGAAAAATGCCGATGCCAATGGTTGTAATGTTGTAAATTTGTAATAAACAATTTACATTCTATAATTTTATTTTTTTCAAAAAATATTGAAAATTGAGTAAAATAAACAACTCCAAAGTTTATTTTAGAGTAAAGTAGGAGGCTTTGAAATTGCACAGGCATTAAGAACCGCCCCTATAAATGGTTGTGAAATGGACATAAGGTTGTTCTTAAAGTGAACGCTATAGTCATTGAACAAATCAAGGAAAAAAACATTATTAATTGCAATAGCCAATCATTCTCTTTTCTTTTGCCATCTTTCTTTAGAATTGCAAGTGAGCGGTTCATGGAAGACCTAGGGTCATAAATAGGGACCTAAAACACATCTCATTTGAAAATTCATAACTAATTCAAAAATGCTTCAAAAAACATGAAATTAAATAACTTCTGTTAGATTCCTCATCTATTTTTCTTTCTTTAAAAAATGAACTAAAAATATTTCCATCCAAGAAACCACATAAAAAAGGCAGACTAGCCTTTAAATGATTGGTTTTTGAGCCTCCTATCTTAAAAATCCATAATTGCCCACAAACAAAACTCCTCATAACTTTCATCTCAATGATCAAGAAGGAATGATTCAAAGTTTTCTACATACATTCATTCATGCTACTAAAATCATAGTGACCTTTGTAACATTACATTTCTAAACAATGTAATATTAGAAAAGTGAAGTAGCCCTTGAGGTGATATTATAGTGTATCACCTCAATACTATTACACACATAATATATGATCTACATGTTTATAAAGATTTTAATTTAAAAAATGCCAATATGATAATATTATAATAATAATCAAGGATTCTAATCTTTGCATAGCAAAACAAGCAACAATTGGCAACCGCGAGTGTAAATCGTAAAAGTAATTTCAAATTTTTGTTTATGAAAAAAGTGATTTTTTAAATTTGCATTAATTTGCCCAACCAATGGAAAAAAGTACATATCATACAAGAACTTTTTGACCGTGTAGTCAAAAGTTATAAAGATTGTTGGGTCTTAAGAAAATCCTCATTTCCATATTGTGTAAAAATTTCAAAAAAATAAAATAAAAAACTTCATTTGTAGTCAGATGCCCAAAATCCCGCGCATTGCCAAAAAAATGCAACTTGGTCCTTTAGAGGTTAAATTTTTTGAAATTATAAAACTTGCAATTTTAATGACAAAATAAGGATTGGACTTGGTTTATACCTTAAGGGGCATGTTGCTCTTTTGTCACTTTTGAATGCTAATATAATTTCTTATAATTGAGGTGTACAACATTTTGTGAAGCAGGATGATTGGAAGCACAATTGTTTCACGTGCAACTAAACTTTTTATTTACAACACATCATTTAGCTAGCCAACTGAAGCTGTTTAACTCTTCAAGGCCTAACAATTTCTAGACAAGAGAGATTTTCAATTAATCGTCCCACTTTGATATTTTTTTGCACATGGATATGCTTGAATTTTTAATTTAGCCATACAAAAGTAAAGACTCATTTTTTTAGTATGCATGCATGGAATTAATTGTGGAAAATATTGACTAGTGGGTTTTAGATTATAAAATTTTTGGATGATCAACTTATAGGCAAAAAACATAGCTTTTGGTAAAAATATTTAAAAAAGATGAATAACACTTTTTTACCCCCCAAGTTATCCCTTTAAAAAAACATTGTATTGGAATTTAAGGCAAAAGTTAAGAAAATTAATTTAAAAATGATGAATATAAACCTCTCTTAAATTTGTACACATTTTCAAACAAATGGACTCCGTAAAAAATTTATATATACATCAATTTTTGAAATTTTGAAATTGATATTATTAAAATATTTTTTAGAACATCTTCAAAAATTTTGGAATAATTCTAATTATTTTGTGTTCTTTAACCACATTACATGGAACCTTGTATTGCTAAAAGTATAATTTTGAAATATTTCTTTCCAAATCTAGTTTTTTTATTATAGACCAAAGATTAGAAATGTCTTAGAAAATATTTTTTCTATCTCTACTATTTCTTTCATTGTAAAAAAATTAAATATGCTCCCTTTTTCTACAAGACTACATCTTCTAAATAAATTTTTAAATACTTCTCACATTGAAATTTTGGAAATCAAAAAATGAAACAAGTATGCTACTTTGTTATTCAAAAAGATCCTATTTAACAAAATATTGAGATTTGTTTCACCCTACCTTCTTGCTTCCCCCAAAAGCAAGAGCCCCCCAATGTTGAAACTTGTGAAATAACTGTTCAATTACACCGTGAAGCAACTTATAGTCCTCTATGCATTGATACAACCTGGGCAAAAGTAACATTGAGCCAACCAATTGTTTTCTTTACGTTATAATTAAATCCCTTCTAAGCATATAGGGAGGATTATACCTCCTCCAAAAAGGAAGTAATTTGAACAATTAAACAATGTTATGTGAGTACCCAACCTACAAATAGTCAATCCAATAGACGCCTGTAAGAGCATCTCTATCCATCTGCGCCACGCGGCATGTGTTAGTGGCGCGGAAGAGACTAGAGAAATAGCATTGCCCCACCAACATCCTCCATAGCTCGCTTTATGAGGAGCTAGAGGAAGAGAGGGTGGGAGGCAAATGCAAGCATTCAAGACTTGCCATTCCTTGCGATGTCCAAAGTTTCCCAAATTTATCTTGCTGCTAAAATTCTGGTGCCTCCAAATTGAGGCACTTGTGTCCACTCCTCTTGCTACTTACGAGGAGCCTTTAGTAACAACACCAAAATTCAATCCACTTGTCAGTATTGTGCCATAGTCAATTGTACAAGGCATGGGAAGTTCCAGTGTCACGACGAAAATCTCAAGTGGCCTATGTTGAAAAACTAGAAGGACAGCAAAAGTCTTTTGGGCGTACCAAAGTGCTTACAAGGGCACTGTGGCATGCCCCGGTAGAGATGCTCTAAACAATCAGTTCACTAAGCCACCCGCTATATAGGAATACTTTGCCCCGTGTTCAACTAGCTAGGACTGGCCGTAAGTAGTCAACCTAGTAAGCTCTTATAATCAATTAGCTCAATAAGCCACCTCGACAAGCAAACTCCTTTCATTTTTTGAATTGTTGAAAGAGTAGCATACTTTTCAACAAAATTCTACAATGCAGATATAGTGAACTAGAGTTGTGGCTAGAAAATACATACTTTGAAGTTTTTAATTGTAAAAAAAATAGGAATTTTTAAAGAGAACTAAAATATTGGCCATTTGAAAAGACTTCTTGGTGATGAGATTTGACCCAAAAAATGAGGTCAAAACCATCTCTAATGTTTAGAAGTGCATGTACAAGGAAAAACCTAATAGCACAAAAATAATGGACTTAAAATAATGTATTTTTAAATGCCCTTTGGTATAGACATGCCCACCTACTATAGAAATATACAACAAAAATTTCAGCTACAAATCATTAATTCAGACGACTCAATAGTATTAAAGAATCCTAAATCCAAAATTGTGACAAATTAACAAAATTGACTTTTAAATATAAAATAAAAATTTAAAATTTCTCAAAAAATAAATAATATGATTACAATCAAGACTTCTAGAAACATATTTTTTGTTTTTGGTATTGGATTTATAATTCAAAGGTTATTCCCAAAGTTATAGTGTTTGGTTTTGCAAAACGCAACCAAAGCGATAGGTGTTTCTTGCAATCATCCAACGATCATCAAACATTAGAGAAAATTGCAGGCCTTTGGAGGGTTGCTCTAGAGTGATCCAACCAATCTATTACTTGAAAGTAGGCACGTAGCTACAGTGAGTTGTCAGAGTGTGAATTTCAGAAAGGATGTCAGGACTTACTAATGTGACTATAGTACAAGTTTGATTAACTACACAAAATAGTGAAATTAGGTTGCCTTACCTAAGATACATTAGCTCATGGATCAATGCTTGTTCCACATAGAGGCGCCTGCCACTCTCTGAACCACATCTTGAACTGGTGCACAAATCTATGCCATACACATGGCTCCGAATTGAATGCTTCATTGTACAAAAGCAGTGAATATTTCTATATTGTGGACTCTCAAGAAATTAGTGTGGAACAACCTAATTTTACTATTTTGTGTAGGTAATTAATCAATTTCAATCAAACTAACCAAAATGAAGTGGATTTTCATACTAATTGTCAAAAAAATTAGAAACACTAGTGGTTTTGAAATAGCTTTGTAAACCAAATAGTTTAGTGAGTTTGAAGTTGAGAAGGGAAGATATTTATACAAGTGGGATAGTAGTAGGTACAACATCCCATGTGGGATATGTAAATTAGAACTAATAAGAGCACAACCAGCTATGGTTAAACAAAAACAATAAGGGAAATAGCACAAAGTATTTAGAATTTGCCTATTGTTGAAAAATTTATTATTTGGCAAAAGTACTAATGTTATCATTACTAAATCTTATGCTATTTTTTCACAAATCTATGAAATCCATACTTTTGACCAATAAGAAAAGATTCAAATGCTAAAGATAGAAATAGTATTTTTGGTGAATTTTTGAAGTTATATCTTAAAAGTTCATTTGAAGAGAATCTAAAATTATTTTTTTAATTTTGACTATACAGATACTTTTTACTTTTTGTGCTTCATATTATTTTCTTGGATGCAAACTTCCAAAAAGATATAAAACTGATATTTTATAACACATTTTTATTTTGTTCTAACCCCTTGGGCTTTTAGGGGTTAAGTGAAAAAGTGGCATGTGTAGAACTTCCTAAGCTTTCAACTTTGAAATTCACATAATATCAATGGAGTTTTGAAAAATTATGAAATGACTTGGATGGAATTTCTCTTGTCATAAGGTCATTAATACCCTCAAAATTTAAAAAGTAAATAACAGAAATTGGAATGTGCTCATAGGAGATTTATTGTCATACTATTTCTTGAGTTAGGTGCAAGGAACATAAAAATCCTTACTACACAAATCACCAATCTACTCTTCAAAAATTATACTAATTCAAGTAAAATTGCAACGACTAACCAATGCAAATGGCAATGGTTACTACCCGTGTAGGACGGACTTCCATATACCGGAATTACCCAAACCTTGTAGAAAAGGTGAAGTAATTTATGGAATTCTACATGGAAGTGTGCAATAATTGTCAGATGAAAATCTGAAAATCTGAATAGTTGGCCGGCTAAACTATAGGGAGAGGCCCATGAAACTTGGTAAAGCAAGTTTTTGACTTCCGCAAAACGAATTTTAACATTTGACTTGAACTATGTGATTTCTTTTCACTTGACAACAAGACAAAGCTACTCCTAGAATATAGTTTGATCCCTTGTTCACATGAAAAAATAATTCTCATGAAATTTGGCAAAATCAATTCTGATTTTGAGAAACTAGAAATTTGTATTCCTATTCTGACTTCCACATGGAAGTTTGCCCTAATTATCATAGTCTAGAATCTGCGTTTTAGTCTGGTTTCACATCCATTTCTCCTTAGCACTGCAACTTTAGTTTTGTAAAGATTGATTTCATAGCTTTATAGATAGTGATTTCATAGCTTTAGGTTGGAAAATCTACTATAATCTTTTGCATTCTGAGATGATTTCTGAGAAGTGAACATCACTCACTAATTTGAGAGCACTTGAGATCAAGCTACTGGTGATCGAGTTGGGTTCTTCTGTTTTCTGGCTCTGTATCGCCAATTGACCCGCACACTCCGATTGTACAGTAGTAGACATTCCACTGAACATACCAGGCCAGGGTTGGCCGTGGCGTCGCGTGGCAACGAAAACATCTTCAAGCAACCTTTACAAAGGCTGCGCCGTGGACTGTGGGATGTGGAGGGCTTCGACTGCGCCTGACTAGTGCTACCACTACTTTGCTTTGTGCGGAGGTAGTAGTTCTTGGTGCCATTGGAGTTGTACTTCTGGATCAAGCGGGTGATATCAAAATGAATCTGCATTTCTGTCTCTCGGACCACGTACTGGTAGCTCGTCTTGAACACTTGGATTTTATCATGCTGGAAATGAGGGCTACTGGAGGTTTGGAAGAGTGTCGCGCAGAGGCCACCGATTTGGCACAACAGGCAAAACAAATTGAAGCAGAAGCCTTCCTTGGCATCGCACATTGGACAAGGTCGGTCCAGCAGGAACTCGGCTTGCACCATCCTGGTTAGAACTTCTTCTTGTTCCTTAGCGTTGGGCTTGTTGCCCCGTTGGGCTCCCATACCCAGTCTCTTGAATTGCCTTTGGTCTCCACGTTTCCACCTGGGAGAGAGAGCGGAGAGATTCACATATGGGCAACGACGTTTCCAGTACTTGGGCAAGGCTCAGACGCTTAATTGCGGACGGCCGGACACCTAAATCTAGACTGCTCTAGCTACTGTAGTTTGTGGCTTAGAATTAGACCTTTGGGAAGATACAGTATATGTCACAAGTTTGGGCTTGTGAAATATCGCCCATTTCATGGAAATTGACGTTTTGTACTTCTTGCGGAAATTGGGCTCAAAATCATACGTGCCTCAAACATGAAAGCGGAAGAAGAGAACCTTGCCATGAAGTTAGGCGCGGTCACCTCAAATATGCACACTCCTGTTGATTACTTGTGCAAGTTTCAAAATCCTCAAGATTGTATCTTAAGTTCCACTTTTTTGCAACTCAGATTGATGAGGATTTTAAACACGAAGACCGATCGACAAAAGCCAGACTTCCAAGCGCTGCAATCTTCTTCTACAAAAGGCAAAAGGCAGACTGGAGACGAGTATTCCACCTCAAACAAGCCTCTTCCGAATTTTGACATGTAGAACCAAAAGAATGATGCAGTTAATTACACCATAGAAAAGAATTGTTCACAAAACTATACTATCTATTTGACTTCATGTCACAACCTCAAACAAACTACTCTAGGATTAGCTTGTTATAGAAATGAATTTTTTAACCTATCTGCTTAGCTTTCATAAACTTACGCAATAAAAATTTACATCTGTAGGACAAAACTACATATAATAGAAAACAGAACACGGAATTTTTTAATTTATTAGAAGAAATTATCATCTTATTATTTAAATATGAAGTTAATAATTTAATGATAACAGCACGTATTTTGATTATTCAACTAATTTGAAATCCTTACTGAAAAACACAATTAAAAGAATTTTGAAAATCCCAAAGCCTGCAGTCATTAAAATACAATACAAAATTTCAATGCTTGAATTTCTTGAAGAAATAATGAAAACAAATAAATAATTTCACCTCACCCCTCACCTGTCTTCAAAACTTTAAACAGATCTTTCAACAAAAAAGAAAAAAAGAAACTCCAAATAGATAAAAGAGCCCGGCTGATAACATGTGTTTCATATAAGTTGCTCTCCTCAAAAGAATCCACGTGTAGTCTAGTCCTAGTCTACTGGCAGTAGGTCATGTTCTAGAACAGTCTTTTTCATCCGGTGAAAATTTTAAGGTAAGGACATCCAAAATTGCTAGGAAGCCAAAAGGGTGACCAACACTCTGGAAACCTTTTTGCTTTAAAGTGACACAACTCTCAATTAAGAAAAATTGGGTGACTGCAAGAAGCATTTGTGTCCCCAACTTCAAACAATGGTAGATTTTTAGCATAAAATGTTTGACAAATGGACTTTAATTCATTATTCACGTATATATGGTAATTCTACACTTTGCATGGTTTTTTAATGCATTCCCCAAATAGCTTTCTATATTCCTCAATTGAATCATGTTTATTTTAGCTTCCAAATTCCTCACTTGAATGTGTATTTTTGACATTCGGAAGTTATTCTACTGTTTTTAGCTCAAAAAGAAAGTGTGGATTTAGAATTTGAGATTGCATCATTCAGCAAGCTTAGTGGATGCTTAGTGGATGCTAAAGAATTGAGAGAGCTTTGTCGTCTTCTTGTCCTTGACACATTGTCAATAGTAAGGTCATCGTGGGACTCCTCAAACTTCTTGTTGATCTCATACTCCTTGTGGTGAGTCACCCCAAAACCACCACTCATAAGTTTGGATAATCGCAGTTGCAATTCGAGAGTGTCGTATATGCTTATGGTAGATTCTTTTGGCATTGTTATGAAACTTCTCAATGCCTTGCATATAGACCAAAACGCCAAGCTGTTTCTTTATTCACAAACCATGTAGAGCCCTTTATCAACACATGTTGCCTATGAGAAGAGAATGTTGGTGGTCAATAGTGTAATTAGAAGACAAAAGTATAGAAACCTCAGACTTAGGAAAGCAAAAGCAAAATAAATGCCACAAGCACGGCAAAATGTCATGGTCTCTTCCCTTCCATTATATACTTTGCGACGCTTCAATAGGGAGAGAAACATCCCTCCCCAAGATTCATTTAAAAGAAATGTAACCACTTCAATCTCACTTGCAAGATCCCTACAAGAACCCTACTAAAATTGGTCAACCCGCTTCTAATTAGTCAAAAGTCATTTGTATCCATGATTAGTCATCCTACTCTCAATCTTTGCTAGCCTAAAACAAAACACTTTCAGGGTTGCAGACTCCAGATCTTGTTGGAAGAGTTCAAAACTGAGATACAAGAATTAATAATGTTAAGAACTTGATCATTGCCAAACAATCCAGAGAGCACACAAAAAACACAATTAATGGCCATGTTCAACACAAAATGAAGGGCCCATCACCATGAGCAGTAGCCATGCATTTTTCATTTCTACAAAACTCAAAAAGTCTTTCATCAGACATCGTTCGAGTTCTCTGTGGCGCAATAGATAGAGCAGGCAAGGGATTGGACAACAAGCAGGCCGATTTCCCGGTCAGGTCTCAGATTATTTACCACGACAAAAAACATTTCAAATCATGTATACAGTCCACGAAGCATGACCCAACAATCTAATACCCAAAATTGATGGAATCATGTTCAGGGGACATCACTTTATTGAAGCAACTTCATAATCCGTGATAAATAGTGTTACATAAATCACATCTCGGATGGACTAGAATGTAATACCCCACCAAAATACATCAGAGTAAATAACATTCCCATAAATGCTCATGTTCTATTTCCCATGTTAGAAAATTGGAAACAGAATTGGTAACTATGACATCTCAAAATTTCTACGTCTCTCTACTTACTGCATCAATATCTTGGAAGAAGATAAAGTTGCTGTTGGTTGCAGGTACTTTACAACAATGTTGTACAAAAGTCGCCAATTATGTTGGGAGTGAAAGTTCATCACGAAGGGGTTTCCAAGCCAGATGCTGCAACACAACTGGAAGTGACCTGAATGAAGTACTAGAATAATCAAAGAATTAGTGTCAGACGTGCCGCTTAACCAGCAGCTTTCTCACAGGACTGCAAGTATCTCTTCCCGCTTGAACTCGAACAGACGCTGCAGAACGTCATCTACCACCTGTTTAAAAATTGCGAAGAAAGTGCATGAGAAACATATGAGATCGACAATAAGAAGGGTATAGAAACTTTTTGAACAGAACAATGAGCAGTGAAAAATGGCAGTATGTACCTTGTCAGGAGTGGAGGCACCAGAAGTGACACCAATTCGGATCGGACCCTCGGGAAGCCAATCATCCTTCTCAACGTACTCGCCATACTACAGACATTTGAAGTCAGGTAAATATTTTTCAAAATAAAGGTCATGACGTCATTTGTAAATATCTTCTGAGAACATCAAAGTAAAGAAAATTCAACAGGAAAAAGAAAAAATAAGACAGAAGCTGGTCCCTACAAATTACGACGTCAGAATATTAGTTATTCACTAATGTATGACTAAAAACAGAAGTATTTACCAATCCCATATCTTTGATTTTGGAAATCTAAACCAAGCTCAGGCTGGAGGCGACGATGGCACATAATCATGCTTAGTTTCCACTGTATTTACATTGTATGGGCATAACTAAATGTCAAAATCTCTTTTTTGGAGGAGGCGATGGCACATGTTGCTTACATTCAGCTTGAAGGCAATTCGCCTTCTAGATAGCATGCGCTCCTTGGTATCAATCCAGTAGGAGGGGATGCCCGCGAGCTCTGCAATCTCCTGTAAATGGGAGGTATTGCTAGAGTTCCAACCTCCAACCACAAGAATAAAATCTACCTTGTCTTCAACAAGCTGGTACATGGCATCTTGCCGTTCCTGCCATCCAAATGGCATCATTTCAGAACAGTGCAAATCACAAACAAGAGTAGCTACACATCAACAACTAACACAAGGAAAGGATGACGAACTAAAAGACTTGCAACAACTAGAACGAAGCGAGCAGATGTAGATGCAGGACCCAGAAAAGAATTTTAAAAGCACTTTCGTAATTCATGTTTACTCTTGCTTTCCAAATTCACATATCCCGCACGTCCGGCTGCCTTCCCCCGAGTAACATTCACGCTTCTTCACCAAACTGAATGCAAAATCACTAACCTGGGTTGCATCACAGATGGTGTTGAAGCTCATGAAATGTTGAGTAGCGTTCTCCACCCCATACTTTTGCATCATTGTCCTCTCCAGTAGTTTTCCTGCTCATTGTTACAAAACCCAGAGACAGTTCGTTGAGCGGATCTTAAGAACATGTATTTACTGCGGGTTTGACATACCGCTAAAAAACACGAAGCTCCACAAGAGAGGTATGACAAAACCCGAATACTCCAAGTGTAAGATTACGTGAAAGGATTAGGAGCAGAAGAAAATCCCCCAAAGCTATATAGAGTCAAGCAGGCAATAGTCAGCTCCAAAAGCAGATATTTACCAATTTCTTCAGTGTCTCCTTTCAGCATTGTCGTCTGATTAGCGATTCCAACTTTCTCCAAATCTCGATCAGGGTCAAACCCCTTAGAAATCGCATACTTAAATTTCTGGTGCACAAACCATTCAGGTTGTGAAGCATTTATAAATGGCAGCCCAAAATATCCCATCTACCACATTCGTCATATGTGAGGACAAGTCACAGAAGAAATTAAGAAGCAACGAAACTGTCGGGGCATACCTCAAGAAATTCATCTTTCGATCCACTGGAACCGTCTAGTTTTCCTCCCAGAATATAATCGCAAATGTATTGCGCCTGCAAGAAGCCAAATCGATAAGCAGTGTCTCAGTTTAAAGAGCACAAAATCTGCACAGCAACAGTCACTCCCCTCCCCCTCCCCCCAAACCAAAAAAAAGAGAGAATCTTCAAGAAGTAATCTCATGGCACGAAGGCATCATGCATTTAAATCCTGTTTACCTCCTTTATGTTCTTGGCAATGATGTATTTTCCGGCAAAAGACGCAGTAGCAACCGTCTCTTCGTGTGCATACTTCCCGTGGATTACAGACGTGTAAGTGCCTTTCTTGTGCTTTTCAACCGTGTTCCACACCTATTTACAATCGACATCGACGCACTCTAGCATCAATTCCACAAACCCACAGATAACAAAGACTGAATTGCAAGAGAAAAAGGGGAATTTCAAAGTAACCGCATAACCGTTGACACTAGCAAACCCAAAGCACACAATTGGCGATTACCTTGGACACCCAAGGGCAGGTAGTGTCGACAATTTGTATTTTCTTTTCATCGAGGGTCTGCATCTCCTGCACCGAAGCACCGAATGCTGGCAGGATGACAACATCCCCTTTTTGCACAACCGAGAAGTCCTTTCCTTTCTCGGTAACCGCAAGTTCTCCAATCTCCATATCCGCCAACCTCTGCTCACAGTAACCAAAGACAAGCTCCCAGGGTCAAAAAATGTATCACCCCAAGCTAGGAATGCAAAGGCGACAAACAAAGATACAAGAGTCTTCACATTGTTCAATACTTCTTTTCATATGCAAGAGTTCCACCCTGATACAAATCCAATTCTCCAACATTTCCTTTCCAAATCGAGAGCGCAAATGCTCTAACATGTAAAAAGAAAGCCTTCCAACCTTGTTCACTGTTGGATTGTGGATAATCTCATTCGTAAGCCACAGCTTCTGTTCGGGAAACTGCTTGCGCGCCTCGTAAGCGATTTGGACGGCCCTCTCGACCCCCCAACAGAACCCGAAAGACTGCGCCAGTTTCACGGTCACGCTTCCCCATGTGTAATCGAAGTTATTCTCTTTCAGCGTTTTCACCAGGTCGCCTGAAAAGCAACATTCCAAACATCATCACAGGCAAACTGGCTGACTGACCAAATCATGTCACATGTGCACACAAGCGTGACCAAAAGTATTCCACTAAAGACATCCATCAAGCTACCGATGCCCTCTCTCAGTCGATGCTCTAGCAACATTCCATTTCTCCACCTCGGACACAATGCCTAGCGATGAGGAACTCACTGGTATACTCCCCATCCATAAGCTTCAGCATCTCCTTCTTGAAGCCATAGCCACTCCGGTTGTAATTCTCGCCCCTTGTCAATGTCTTCCGAAACTCCTTAGTATCGAACTGCTGTTGCTCCGCGGCATGCGAGGCGTCGCACCGGGGAACTGAGAAAGATCGTCCGGGTCCCCGAAGAGAGAACGGCGAAGACTCGACACGCTGCCCAGACAAGGACGTCGTGAGAGCGAGAGACGCCGAAACCTTGGCCGCCCCTATCAGATTGCACGCTGTCGCCATAGCTGAGCTCCCAATTGCAATTTCACTCTGCACGCCCGCAATTCGACCTCCAATTGAAACCAATTCCAAAAGCGAAACCTAATTCTAGAAATTCACCAGTACAAATCCAGAAACGAAAGAAACCCAAACCAACGGCGAATGCAAAGAGCGAGCAACGAGGCGAAATTTAGAGGTGGGTACACATAGAAGGCGGATTAATTCCCTACTTGGAATGATCTCCCAAAGCAGTCAGGACTGACGCGTGTAAATGTGAGCGAAAAGCGCAGGAACAACTAAGAAGAAGAGTTCTTAATCAAGCGGTGGAGAGATGGCGAATTGGCGATACAGAGGAATTGTGGGTGAGGCGTGTGCTCACAGTGAATCCGTGGTGACAAATAGGATTTCAGCAATTGCTCCACATTGCGAGAGAGATGGCATGGAATTGGACGAAGGGAATTGGACGGAAGGCACGCAGCGACGACCAGGACCGCACGAGGCGCGCTTCCGTCCGACTCGGGAGGGAGGATGGATGCTTTCTCGATGACATTCGTCCGTAAGCAATTTCATCCGTCCACGTTCAACGGTAGTTCGTGGGTTGGTTGTGCGCAAGGTAGCGACTCCCTAAACTCCCTCACTAAAAAAATTTGGTGAAGTTATTAGAAGACTCAAGAGAAATGCAATCCAAGTCGTTTTTAAAAATTTCAACACAACACTTGGATGATATTTTACAAATTTTCAAAGTTGAAAAATATAGGATAGTCTATTCTTTAACACTAGATTCACTTTGAATGTACATTCTTGAAGCATAAAATATCTCAGTGTTCATTGTTGCTTCTAAAACGTTGCCATGGTTTTTGAATCTTTGCCATTTTGTAGGTGTCTGAGAACACCTAATTTTCCTTTGCATTTTGATCCGAAAAGAAGTTTGAAAATGGCCATTGAAGAAATCAACTCCTTCAATTGGAGAAACCATAAAAAATGACAAATATAAATTTGTGAGCAGAAGATCATAATTTTGTCCTCATGTAGAAGAAAGGTCTGGAACTCAAATTCTAAACCATTTGTAACCATTTATAACCATTTGTGGGTTTCTGGGCATGAAGTACAGATTTTTTTTCTTCTCTACTCCGTTGTCACAATGTCCTGTTGTGGATCCCACGGTTATGTGAACTCCTCCTGCCACCCTCCATTGCAAACATTCTGCATGTCCTTGGCATCCAGCTCGCGGAATCGCACAACACAATCAACACCATGGTGCCTCCATCACGTAAGTATCATCCTCAAATTCAAAAGAAATCAGTAGAAGATGGCACGAAGGGGTCCAGGACGACTTCATCATCAAGAACATCATAGAAATCAACGCTAGCAACAGCCTGAGGAGAAGCAGAGGTATGATCCGAAGACGACAAGGCAGCTAGTCTCAACATTAGGAAAACGAAAACGATCTCACCAGCATCAATGGATGCCGGATGCTGGACAGCAAGACTTGGAACCGTGGCCGGAAACAATATCCACGGAAAGTCTTCGAAAAGTCGGAATGGCAGGCCATCCAGCAGGGTCGACACAACAAATAAATTGCAGGATCAACCTGAACATCGAGCCCGAATTAAATATCCCCGCCAATCACAACATGATCCACAAAATCATGCACAGAGCCCTCACGCGACACATGATCCAAAGAAGCATGCTCATTCTTTGCCATCAATTATGAAACATCAGGCCCATTCTCTCGGAGGAAACGAGATATGCCGAAATAAAATCAGTTGGTCGCCACAAAGGGCGGATTAGCAAGAATAGTAACTTCCTCTCCAAAATCGTCAGAACTTGAAGCTCTTACCCTCTTAGAGAGAGGAGACAACTGACAGAGCGGAGGAGACATAACAAGGGCTTAGGGAATTTGTTGCCACAGAAGTAACCAATCGCGTCGGAACAATCGCCTTAACAACGTTAGAAACCATATAAGAAAAAGGAATGATAACAACGAGAAATACCCACTGTAAAGAAGTCGATAAGCCTGTGCAAGGGAAAACCGAAAACAATTGTTACTCACTACCTCAATGAAACAAACAGGAGAAAAAAACTCGAAGGCGAGCAGAGGGCGATGAGCAAAAATTCGGCAGCGATATTCCAGCGAGTAAAAAATGGCGGGCTTCACAAAAATGCGATTAGAACGGAATACTCAGCACATGGAATCAAACCCCGAACTTATCGACAGTGATAAAGATTCGTTGAAAAGATAAATAATTTTTGCGATTTTCTTCAGGGTGTTGCTCTGCGATCTAAAATCCCTACCCTCCGGGTCTCCCCTTGTGTCATGGTCATGGATAACGCCTGTGGGGTTGGCCCTCCCCCTTGGCTGAAGATGGGCCATGACACAACGGGAGTCCCTCGGGACAGGGCTTCACCCTATACCTCAAAGTTCAAACCATCCCTCCGGCTGTCTTTCAAATCACGTTTGCCAATGCACGTTGAAACTACGCAAACCTGACAAGCCAAAGTGAAGCCACAGTATTTGAGCAAGGCGAACGAACGAGCGACAGTTTCCACCCCAAGATATCATCCGTCATAGGTGCCGATGGCGCATATTCATTCATCCCACCACTAAGGGAGTGGGGCCGATGCCCTGGCTGGAGGCCAAGGAAGTGCGGCCGGCTGCTCTTGCAGCAGCAGCAGCGTCGTGTCTCCCTTCCTCCAGCGCACTAAGTTACTCGGCATCTGCATCTCCATCTGCACCTGCACCTGCATCTTCATCTTCGCTCCTCTGGACCTTCACCGTCTCGCTGCGTCTTCTGCGAGCACCGGCCTCTTTTCCTCGTTTGTAACAACGCTTCGCAACAACACTTGTAGGGGAGCAGAAGAGGAGCAGACGAGCAGCAGTAGAGTTGCAGTAGAGGAGGAGGAGGACAATCATCGTCATCGGGGGATGACAACGCCGAACTCGTCCATGAAGTCGCTCACCTCGTCCGCCAAGAGGATCCAGAAAGAGTTGGCGGACATCACGCTGGATCCTCCGCCCAATTGCTCCGCCGGGCCCAAGGGCGACAATCTTTACGAATGGGTTTCCACTATCATGGGGCCGACGGGTAGGGCATGCCCTTGGGAGGATTTGGAGAGCGTTCTGCAGTTGTTGGATGTGGATGTTGTTTGGTATGCTTGTGGTGGTGCTTTGTAGCGCTGACTTTGGAATTGTCCGTTGGCAGATTCACCGTACCATGGGGGAGTGTTCTTTCTTGACATCAACTTCCCGAGCGACTACCCGTTCAAGCCTCCAAAGGTGGGTATCAATGGCGGATAGATGATTGAATTTCCCGCAGTGGCGGTTTGGGAATTTGAGCTCGTGGTTATGGTGTTGTAGGCGTGAATTGTGGTGGAGGCGTTTGGTAGGTTTGTGAGTGTGTACGTTGGTGGTCTGGTGTTGAAGCAGGGAGGCATGGAAGTTTTGGGGTGATTTTTAGGGTTTGGTAGTAAATGGCTTAACCCTGAATTTGAATTTTCGGTGGGGATTTATGAACTCGAACTGATGATTTTCGTGTTGAATCGTGATTGCAATTTGAAAGCATGGGGAACTGAATTACTGGGATTTTGATGACACTGGATCTCGTGGTCAGTGCTACTGGATAATGAGTGCGTGTGACGGAAAACTGTTTTGTTTGGCAGGTGATGTTCAGAACTCGCATTTACCACTGCAATATCAACAACAACGGTCAAATATGCCTCGACATTCTGAAGGAGAATTGGAGTCCTGCTCTCACGGTCTCCAACGTGTTGCTCTCCATTTGCTCTTTGCTGACTGACGCCAATCCGCGTAAGATATTTGCCCCTGGATGGTTGGTGTTATTTTGTTGTGTTGTATGGTGACGGGAGGTACAGCCGAGCGTATGTAGATGTGCACTGTCTTCTTTTCCAACATTCTACTGATGTTCATCCCGCAATTATGTTGGTAAATTGCTAGGCTTGGCATATTCTGTGATCCCTGCAGGTCAAACATGGTAGGGGAATAATTTAGGGTTTCGGTTGGTCAATATGTCCAATACTAGTTTGAATATTACTGAAACTGTGAAATGGATTGATGCAGATGATCCACTTGTTGGTAGCATTGCTCAGCAGTATTTGAGCGACAGACCTACGCATGACAAAACGGCATCCGAATGGACGAGGCGATTTGCTCAGTAACCATATCAAGGATGCTCTTGGAGTGGGAGTGGGCCCATCTTGTTTGTCTCTTAATTTCCCATCTTTAGCCACCTTTTTTATTTAATTTTTTTAGCGTGGATGCAGTCCTGGATCAAGGTAAGGGTTGTGCTTGGTTTTGTCCTCCGAGAGACAGAAAGTGAAACGCCTTTTACGTTCGCGTTTAATATTGCCGACTTATGGCTACATATTGAGTGTTGGGCGAATTTTAGAATAGCAGGGGGGAAAATTGTAGGGGAAGAGGGCTCCATGTAGTGTCTACATTATTAGGGCTTCTTGCGGGGTTTAGATACAATGGCGCCTAGATATCCTGATGGTTTGTCCGTTCCATCCCCGGTTGCCCTGATTATGAAGAGAGGCTCCTACAGCTTCTAAGTGAGTGGGAGCTCCTCCAGTCCTGAACCCGTAAAGGTGCGCATTTTGAGTTGCATTATCCCATGCCTTTTTATTATTTATCTTACCTCACTTCATGTACTTGTTCACAAGTTGGTTCATCGGGTTACTGTCTGGTTTGTTGTCTATGGCTATTTTTTCCCTTCATGTAGAGAATCTTGAAGAGTATCTTTGTTCGTTCAAGTCTTGCTTCGTAAAATCTGAAAATTTGTGATGGAGGGTATTCTGCTCTTGGATGGTGATTCTTTGTAGTCATTCTTTTTTACGTTTATATTTCGAGCGGTTGTGCTTGACGTATATGAGTTGCTTTGGGAAAATTATTCGGTGAGGACTTCTTTATTGGTACTGTGAGCATGATTGCTGACAAACTTTTGGGGGGTCTAGACCGTTACTGAGCATATTCTTGGTTGGCCTATGCAGCGCAGATGTTTCGGAGCGCATAATGTGCTTGAACTGGAAGTTGCTGAGAATGCCGCCGAGCTTTGTAAATCTACTGTTACCGAGACCGTTACTGAGACTGTGATTTGTAGAGCTAGTTTTACCATATTTACTGGATGTTGTACATGAGAATTTTCCTGTTTCAAGAAGTAGCTCGTCAAACTTCGTCTCTAGTCATGACCTTGGGACCGAGTCACTAGACTGGATGGGTGTCTGTTACCCCTTGGGCGGAGGGAATTTTATTCAATTTTGTTAGCAAATAGATTCGGATATCTGATCATTTCCGAGGTTGTATTAGGTCTGTGTAGTTTGTGGTAGGCGCAGACATAGGCTCATCCATTGTGTTACTTTCAACGACACATTGGTTCAGTCTCTTTCTTGTTGCCTTGTAGTTGGCTCTTGGTCCTCTCAAAAGCATAATTGATTGTCCCGAGCAATTCAGTGGACTCTTTTGACGTTCTTGAATTCCGCCATTGTCTACAATTTGCTGATTGACAACTGTGTGGTGATGGGAAGCGTCTACTTGCTCTCTTGGATAGTTGGAGGTGATGTACCTTGACTATGGATTAGGTGTACGGATTTGTACTCTGTTGGTCAAGCCGTGCGTACTATCAACACTTTAACGCTCTAAACGTTTTTCAAATTTTTGAATTTTTTTTGCATACTTTTTGCAAATCATGCGACAGTGCCTTGAAGAATCAATTCCCACTTAACTGGGGAGAATGATTCAGGGTTGCAGTCTCTCTTTTTATCCACTCTCAGAACTTCGGTATGAATCCAGATATCAAGCGGGTTTTATGTATGCCAGGAAATTGTTTCCAAGCACTCTAAAGTCTAACGGTTGACATCGATTTCTTTATGCTACAAGAGCGCAGAACATAAGACCGTAGCATAAGGTCTGTAGCAACGTTCAGTCGGCATTCAATAAGCTCCAATCAATTCTCTCAAATGACACTGCCTCGGGGGACTTACGGGCTTCTAAATACACTCACCTGTGATCACAATTTGACATGTGGCAGTTGTCCGATCAGATGTGTCCGAAGCATGACAGATTCTTTAGGGAATGTGCAGTTCTGAGTGTCATTGGAGAGGGTTAAGTCCGTGGAATTCTGCAGATTGAGTGACGTTGGGGAGCTCTACAAAGCCTCCATGAATCGGTCACTAATCTTCCAACACACATTTGTACTGCTGTGAAACATAGACAGCTAAATTGAAAGGACGAGAAATATATGTAAGAGATGATCGGCCATTGATGAAACGGTTGAAGATATACCTCAGTCTGAGACTGCCAGATCTTACAAATTCCACTTGAACTGGATCATCAAGTATCATCTACGCAAAGTTAGCAATGATTTACCAGTGACTATTTAATTCACCCAGGAATGGAATTCACACGAAAGCTACCTTATATACACATCAGAAATTAACTTCTCAGCAAAACTCTTTGAGTACTAAGGCACAACGGCTGGACGAGTTGAAATGTTGTCCAAGTGGGACATCAAACTCACTCTTCGAACTTGACGAACTTTCGAGATGAAACCAGAGAACAGGATTCAAGCATTCTTGCGCCGGTACTGCTGATAGACGTAGCCCACTTGGAATCTCCACAAGGACACCCCCACCACGACCACCACGAGGAGAACGATCAACCACCAAGGATCGTTCTCGGAAAACTCCGCTGGAAACTCAATCTCTCGCACTTCAAATTCGTCTCTGGTTTGATTGGCATAAAACTCCTGGAGATGTGTGTGCACTACGAAGGTCGAGCGTTTCTTCATGGCCGCTGCGGTGGTGTAATCCGCGGCATTCAATGGTACCACGTCCACCACATTGGCGGCGATCCAGTCGCTGGCGCTGCCTACCAGCCACACCTTCTCCTTGGAGACGACGACGAGGGTGCCGTCTTCCCGAAGCGCCAGGCCATCGGCCCCCGGCAGCTTCTCCTTCATGAACACCACGTGAACGCTCCGATCCTGCACTCGCACTCGAAACAGCGCCCCGGTGTTCGTTTGCACCACCAGGAGGTACTTCTGTGGCAAATAGACGATGCCGTTGAATCCAGCCCACGACCACGCGGAATCCGCCAGGAGAGACGAAATTGGCTGCGAGGTGAAATTCTCGTGCTTCACGAACACGGAAGGGGAACCGTCTGCCGTCACCTTCCAGAGGAAATTGCCGCCGCAGTTGGTCACGTACACGTCCCCCGACGTCGAGTCCACAGCCACGTCGTTGGCACAGGACTTCTCCCCTGCAATTCACGCCCGTGACCGCAATTAGGTTCACCATCTCTGAAAGAACTCCTCAACAGCCGAGATAATCGATGGTATCGTATTTCCTGTCCTCTCAATTCTCAAAAACCGGGTGCTAGAAAGAATTAGGGTTTCAGTGGAAGCTCAAAATCCAAGGAGAATGGAAGGGTGAGGGGAAGATAAGCACCTTCGGCAACACCCAGGTTGTCCAAACGTGCAAAATTGAGCTAGCCTCCTCTTGAGAACACAAATATAGCTATCTCAAACTTGAAAACATCCGATTCCTGTCTGAAATCTCGAAAACGGAGTGCTAGAAAGAATTACGGTTTCTGTAGAAGCTGATAAACCAAGAAGAATGGACAGGAGGTTGAAGATAGGCACCTTCGGCAACACCGAGGCTGTCCAAGCGTGCGAAGAACAGTCTCTTTCTGGTGTCCAAATCGTATGCGGCAACTCCGCTGTAGTTCCACGCACCGATATCAGTCACGGCTGCAATGACACGGTTGCGCTTGCAATCCACTTTCACTCCGGCCATGGACACCTTACCGGCATACTCCTCGTCATGTACGAACTCTTTGACGGTGCCATCGCTCCCCAGCTCGGAAATGGTGCCCTTGGAAGTCGATCCCAAGAGAAATCGGTCGTGTGCGGGGTCCCAATCGAAACTCTCAGGGAAAAGATTCGGGGATCGGAACTTGAGACTCTGGAGCAATCGCCCTGATGCTCCTTCCACACTCCACACCAAAGCCACCAGCCCCAACAGGATCCATGGCCATGCCTTCATTGTCAACATTGAATCTCTTTGCACAGACTACAATCCTTCAATGCAAATTGTGTTGTATTATGGGTGGAAAGTTGGGTATCCAGTGACAACCTTTAGAAATAAAATCAATACCGACAAGTTCAAATTACGGATTTGCAAGCTCAAACCCACCCCAACAAGAAGGCTCTCCAGAAGGCTCTCCACAAGGCTCTCAATCTTCTTCAAAATTCAAGCAGACCGTCAATATTTGGCACTTAAAAATTGCAAAAGAGGAGCGGCAGCAGCAGAGGAGGAGAATGGACGGGGATGACGCGGTGTTTCCGTTATTCGCTTGATCGAGCCCTGACCACTGTGAGTGAAGCTCAACTCTTTCAGGATCAGTGAGGGATGAGATCTGCGGGCAAACTTAGTCTCATAGTCACTGATGCCCTAAATCTCCCAGGAGTATACAATACTTATTATTTGAATTTCTGAAATTTAATGATGACCTTCTAATGATTCCCCTCCTATAGGAAACTGGGCCTGCAGTTTCGTAAATATTTATCCCTATAGGACCAAGTGTCCGTTCAATGTACGCAAGTAATCTTGGATAGGTTTGTACAAAGTCATTTTTGGTTGGATGTTCATGAAATTTGGACACAATGTATACATGTACTTCCTTGGTGAAAAACTATTTTTTTTTTGATCCAGTGCTCAAATCAAAAGTTATGCTATCCTGAATTTTTAGGGCAGCTTGGACAAATTTGGGAATCTTTTGGAACTCTTTTAAGAAAAAGTTCATCAACTTTTGAAATTTGGCATGTATGTAACTAGTAAAATATGGCATACAATCTTCAAAAAAAGAATAAATTTTAGTTCTCAAATCACATTCTAAAAAGGAGTCAAATTTTGTTAGCTACGTTGGAGCGGTTTCAAGAAAAAAACATTTTCTACTAATTTCAAGTCCTAATATCTTGCAATCTTTGAAATCAAAACTCTTGAAATTTTTTCCACTTATTTCAAATGTTTGTCTCTAACATTTCACCTTTTGGATTTCTAATAAAAAATTTCCTCATTACACAAGAATTCATCAAAAAATGACTAGTATACTGCCAATTCACCCAATCTCCTTGCAATGCAGGGTGATTTAGTGTAAGCTAGCATCATATATTTAACCCCTAAAGGACCGGTTGTCCCCTCGGGGGACAATTTGGGTCCGGACAGGTTCCTACGATCTCAATTTTTAGTAATATTTTTTGGGATTTTTAGAGGTTGTGTATTTTTGCAAGATCTTTGTGAATATATAATTTTTATTTTAATTGATGCCCGGGAGCAAAAGTTATGGCACAATAAGTAAAATTAGAATTTTGTGGGCAGCAGAAAAAAAATCACAAAAAGTCAAAATAATTTTTTTTCAAATTTTTTCCTCAAAGATTATATTTTTGTCTACATGTGAAGCTTTGTCAATTTGGACTAATAATGAGAAAGTTATGGACAATCTTAGTTTTTTGGGCAATCTAAGCATCTTCTTGAAAAAATAAGTTGTAGAATTCATTTTTGAATGCAATTTTGAGAATTTTTCAAATTTTTTTGTTAGATAGGGTTAGATTTTCTTGCTAAAACAATCTCACCGTTGGGATTATTGTGATTCAATTCCATCTAAAAGCTATTAACAATTTAGTTTTTTCTTCATTCTTGTACCCGCCTCTACTTAACAAATTTTTAAATAGTGAAAAATAAGTGCTTTTTTTCCTAAATTTTTTTGGTAGATTCTCAACTCAACTACTTAACATAAATAAGTAGAAAATTGAAATCAGTAGTGCAAAAAAATTGAACTAAAAAGATTCAAAGCCAAAAAATCTAGTCAAGCAAGGTAGAAAAAAACTTGTTTTCTTGACTTTAAATGCATATATCTTGCAATCTACGTGGTCAAATTTTCTGAAATTTCTTCCACATATTCATATACTAGTCAAGTATAAGATCTTACGGTTGGATATGCAAAAAAAAACAATTATTTGAACTCTTTTCTCTTTGCAATAGAAATGACAGTTTTGAATGGTTTTTGGTAGGAAAATCACCTCGGTCCTTTAGGGGTTAAGAATAGTCAAAATCCTCATTTTTGGTAGGGCAAAAATGTTACTCCAAGAGGGCTCAAAGTCTATTGATCCTATTTCGGAGGAATGTAGAAAATAAAAGCTCTCACTTCAAACGTTATAATCTTTCAATTTGCATAGTCAAATGATTGAAATTTTTTCTATACTCTAATAAAATAGTTCAAAATACTTTACTTCAATTTTGTACGGTTAAAGTTTCAAAAAAAAGTTTCAATTTTCATTTTTGAATAATATACTGAAAAAATGCAAGTTTTGACAATGCCTCCCTAAAAATCCCCCTCGCTTTTTTAGGGGTTAAGGATAGAGAACCTTGTTGGAGAGTTTTCTTTCCTATCTGGAAGGTTTTCATCCAAATAGAAAAAAAAACTCCCTACCAGCAACTTGTATCCCAAAAAATTTAGGGGAGGGAGGTTCCAATTTCCTAAATAGGAGCCTTGATAGGGAACTGAGATGCAATAAACCATACATGAGATTTTACTCATACTACATAATATGTATTACCCTGATTTGATCTCCCTTTCTTTGATTTGTGCTAACCTTGTGCATTGCCTTGCTTATGATTTCTACAATTACACCTTGTCATCTAAGTGACTGTAATTAGCAGATAGTTGAATGCATACAAAAGACTTGGTGGCGGTTCTTATATCCCTATCTCCATCTTTGCTCTACTTCATCCAGATGGGGATGAAGATGGTAACAGGGAACCCACTAGTGGAGATGTTCTTAGGGAATTCAAAGTCACCTTTTTCTATATGTTTGGAGTAGAACAACATTAGTGGGGAAGAGCATTTCATATCTCTATATTTGTTCTTTCTTCATCCACATAGAGACCTAATAAGGAAGAATTGGTAGGAATGCTGTTACATTACACTTGTTCTTTGTTCTCAGGCTCCGCTGCTCTTAGCCATTGGTCAAAGTTTTGAAGTGTTGTTGGAAAAATTTGCATGGATGGAAATTGGTGCAAGGTTTGGGTGCAAACAGGGGTGCAAATTGCAAAGTAGCCATTAGAAGAGATTTGGGGGGCCTAAAGGGCTGTTTTAGGCTTGCTCCTCTAATGTTGTTCCCCTAGCACATCGGAAACATCCGTTGTCAGATTTTTCTTTTTCTTTTTGATAAAATTTTTTTTTTTTTTTGAAAAATCTAAAATGAAAAAAAAGAATTTTTTTTTTTTTTTTTTTTTGGTGACATGGCAATCGTTCTGCCATGTCACGCAGCAGCTGCAGACTGCTGAGAGGTTGTTCCTCCGGCCCTAGCAATCTAGAGAACTCACAGCCCTTCAAAGGAGCTGAAAAACATCTAATGCGGGTGCTCAAGTTTATTTCCAAAAATACTGTATAGTTGAAAGTTTAATTTATAGTATGGTTGAATTTCTTTTAGCACACATTTGTACATTAACCCTTAAAGGGCCAAGGCTTGTTTTTCTGTCAAGAATTGCTCAAAATTGCCGTACTTAGAACAAAGAGCAAAAGCAAATTAAAAATGGTGTTTTTTTTGCATATTTAGCTATAGGATCTTATAGTCGACTCGTATGAGAATGTGTGGAAAAAAAATTTAGACACTTTATCCACATAGATTGCAAGAAAAATGGGTTCAAAGTGAAGAAATCATGTCTTTTGGGCACCTTGGCACACTATTTCTCAAGACTTAGAATCTTCTTAATCCCTAAGTTCTTTGACTTTGTTTTCACCAAAAAAGTTCTAGAACAAGCACCAAATTTTTGAAAAAAAAAATTTGACATATGTAACCACATGATCATGTAGTATGCTAACTCAAGAACATGTGGTAAAAATTTCAGAAATTTCCGCCGCGTGGATTGTAAGATATAAGCCTTCAAATTCACTGAAATCATTTCTTTGGCCCTACAAAAAATAGGGCAGCTGCACTTCACAAGCTCACTTTTCTATGAGAAATGTCCAAAATGGTGGTTCTTCTTTAAATTCTTTTTTCTATACAAGTTTTCTACATGCTTAAAAAATTGCACATCATTTGGATTGTACATCATATAGGAAAAAAACAGTAAGTAGACAATAGTAGAAAATGATTCAAAATACTAAATTCTTAAGAATTCAATTATGGAATTGAAAAATGCCAATTCCAATGGTTGTAATGTTGTAATAAACAATCTATAGGAATGATTTTATTTTTTTCCAAAAGACATTGAAAATTGAGTAAGATAAGGGATTTCAAAGTTTATTTTAGAGTAGAGAATCCATAAATGCCCACAAACAAAAAATCCTCATAACTTTTGACTCATTGATCATAATAGAATGATTCAAAGCTTTCCACATATATATAATTCTAGAAAACCAATTTCAAATTTTTGTTTTTGAAAGAATTGATTTTGTCTTATCTGCCTGAATTGTCCATTCACAAAAAATAAAAAAAACATATTAGAGTTATTTGTAAAGTCCCCCCTAGTTTGGAGGGGATTTTTTTCACAAATTTCCTCCAATGGAGTAAAAATGAAAAGTCAACTGGAGTTTTGAAACTCCAGCCAACAGATGTGGAGTCCTGTGCTACTCGGGGATATACCCGGCAACGTCATCTCCCTCCCCCAATGATTGGCAAAGCGCCTGACGCGTCTTGCTCGCAACTTTGCCTGCATCGGACCTTTCTCTCGCAGATGTGTTGCTCCATGGCCAAGACGCACATTGATTTAGGGTCCTCATGATTGCTGCAGTGAATGTAGTGGGTTTTGAAATGTGATTTTGATCATTTACAAATTCAGGCGAAATTGGTTTCTCGTTGTTGGTGTTCAGTTTGAGTTATCCACTTTCGGTGAGTTCTGGTGGTTATTAGGGCAATCTGTTAGGGCGGAGATGGATAGCAATACATCAAATTTGTCCTCTTCATCAAAGAATGATGAGAAGCAGGCCATGTTTGTCATTCAATTAGCAATGCAGAGCACAATGGAGCTCCTTCACACAAACGAATTGGAGAAAGGTAGGTAGGAGTCAATAAACCCCAACAAAGATGTTCATGATGTGCTAGGATCCATGATGTCTACTCCAGCTCTGTTTAAGGTTCTAACAAACTTCTCCATTTTTGAATTTGCGGACTTGTGCCAATTGGTTTGTCCGACAATTGGAGACCATGCACAATCTACAGGTGTTGTTCGCATCCTATCAGGGCGTCCATCTAAGCTGAATCCGGAACAACAACTGCTTAGCTTCTTGCTGTATATGAAGTACGATCGTACTATAGCCTTACTAAGTTTCCTCTGGAATTGGTCGAAGTCCTCAATTATAAGTGATCAAGTTTTTATTGCTAGTTGTGTGAGTTGGGCTTTGAGGGATGAAATCAAATAGCCTAATGTTATGGAGAGGCAAGCCTTAGCTTCTATGGTGCCTAGATTTCTAGGGTGTATTATTGACGGTACCTTGGTCAAGATTCATAGGCCATAGAAAAATCCAAATTATAGCAAGTGGTTCAACGGTCGCAAGAAAATGTATTGCATGAACAACGTCGTTATTGTGGATTACTATGGTTTGTTCATCTATGTAGATTCTACCTACCCTGGGTCATTTCATGATGTGAGCTGCCTACGTGCATCATAGCTGCACAGAATATGACGTGAGCATTTTGCGACATCAACCAATATTTTGAGTACGTGCTTGGGGACTCAGGGTACATTGGTATGGAAATGTTTATTATGAGACGGATTCAAGGCCATGAGATGGGTGAGGGGATCTCACAAGAAGTGGTAAACACTTGGAATAAGATGCATGCAGGCTATTGCATTCAGGTAGAGTGGGGCATTGGAGGTTTGAAGCAAAAGTGGCGAAGGCTAAATTTGCAACGAAAATATTGAAACGTGGCTGTATCACTCACTCTCCACACCTTATGGGACCAAATCAGAACCCTAAGTGACTTTGTGACTTCTTCACGTAGTAGGAATTGACAAAAATCATCACGTAGCATCACTCACAAAGAGGGCAATTCACCCAGGTCACTAATTGCAAAAATGCCCAATAAAATGCATTGTAAACGGAATTGAATGGAAATCAAAGCAGAAGGATTGAAGCATATGATGCACCTTTGCAAACCTGGTGAGGCAGCTGTTGCTGTGCTTGCATCTCCAACGTTGTGCATCTAGTGGAATCCCTTCATCTAAGCCACTCGCTTGCGAGTGAGAGACAACTTGCTCCGCCCTCTCAACGTGCCCATAAATCCTTTGTCTAAGTTACACGCGCCCACGAGTGAGAGACCACCTGCTCCGTCTTCCCAACGCTTGCGACCATGACCTCGCAGGCAAAGCCCAGACAAAATTTCTTTTTGGTCGATTTGGACACAAAAGAAAGTTTGATACCCACTTTTGTATTGAATATGTCAGGTGCGGGCGACTTCTTGCCCAAAACCTGCTTTTTCACAAACTGTGGGGTTTAAACCCCAATTTTGGGTACTTTACAAATATGTGTATTAGGCCATAATTTTTTATTCATATTTCTAGATGTCATGAAATTTAGTGCATATGAAAGATATTTCTTGTCTCCACCTTCTATTAAAACTTGGGCCAAAAATATAGAAATCTCTAGTCACATATACTTGCCTAAAATTTCTATAGAGCCAAAAAACGCATGTTGGTCTATTGTTGTCACACCAGGCAATTTAGGAACAATGGATGTCCCAAACTGGCGGACATATCGGACAGACATTGTAACTACCTTAAAATAGTTATATTGGGCGGGTTAGGGTCATTGGACGTCCTAAACAAACAAACATATTAGAGGTTTCAGACAAACAGTCCATCTAATATGACAACCATGTGTTGGTCCTTTAGGAATTAATTTAAAAGCTTTGCACCACATATTTTGAATCAAAATTCTTTTTCCTTGAAAAATTGAGTTGGAAATATAGGAACAATAGAAGTTTTAAAAAATGATTTTTTATTCTTGAAAAAAATATTAATTAGAAGAAGGTACATGATTGAAAAAATCTCAATCATTAATAAATCTAAGATGGAACTAAAACACTCTAACCTGGATGGATCACTTAGCGCATTTTAAAAACGATGTGCGACCGAAGATAGGTAGGATTTTATTCTTTTGAGATAAAACTTATAAAGTATTTACAACTAAAGTAGTGGACATTCAAAGGGTGAAATGCATTACAAGTAAATTAGGTAGCCTACAAATGTGGTCCATTCACTTTTTATACATCCAATTTAGGGACTGGTCATTTGGATCCCTTGTATTGTATTTAATAGAGTCCATATGTTACAACTAGGTGTACTAGTGGGTCAAACCAATTGGGTGTACAGAGCTAACTATAATTATCTTAGTGGCTGTGATCACATGAGTTCATGAATACATCTCCGCAAAAGCATTGATTTTGGGGTTCTTTGTATCTATTTGTAACTTTTGGATGTCAAGTGCACGAATGGGGTATGGTGTTTTTGTATCCATATGTTTTAGTTCATTATGTTTTGTAAATCACTTTAATAGGATTAGTACTTGCCGTGCCATTGGTACCTTATGATGCTGATGAGTGTAAAGAGTATGTTGGACTCTGTAATTGAATTCTGCTTGGTGAGATAGAAGGAATTTAAACATATGATGATTTGGTGAAAATTAATATGTGAACTCTTTATCTAGAAGTGACGCTAAGACTGGCACTTCCATGCTTTAGACAATTTCAAGGAGCCCTCTCGGACTTTAGACGGAGATATATATTTTTTCATCCAAATTTTGGGGTTGGGAATTTCTTGAATGCATTTTCAGTGGATGGGATTGGAAATTTCCTCATTCAAATTATTCACTTATCTTCATAAGATGATGCTAAATCCATTGATTATTTTTTATGGTACCAAGAAGATTGTCACTTTTAATGATTTAGAAATAAAGACTATTAATAAAAAAAAATAATCTTCATAATAGATCAAACTTTCTTCAATATGTTTTTCTTATAGGTGATTTTCTAGGATCCACATGTCTTAAAATAATTTTTAATGTTTTAAAATCTTCATAAGTTACAAATAGATTTTCAAACTTAAAAAATAAACAAATTTAGGATTTCAACTATGCACAAAAATTTCACACAAACAAAAGTGTCACCCAAAAGAGTAGGGTGCAAAAAAGAAAGACCCTCCTAATACTAGCTAGTGTGCCTTGCCAAAAAATATAGGGTGCAAAAAAGAAAAAAATAATTTATAAGAACCAAGTTGCCTTGACCAAAAAAATAGGGTGCAAAAAAGAAAAAAATAATTTATAAGAACCAAGTTGCCTTGACCAAAAAAATAGGGTGTTCAAAAATTCACAATAACCTGGGCAATAACCAAAGTGTCTTGACCAAAAAAATAGGGTGTTCAAAAATTCACAATAACCTGGGCAATAACCAAAGTGTCTTGACCAAAAAAATAGGGTGTAAAAAAGGAAAAAAAACACACACCAACCAAAGTGTCTTACCCAAAAAAAGAGGGTGCAAAAAAGAAAGAAAAATGTTTCTCCAACCAAAGTCTCTTTGCCAAAAAAAGGGTGTGAAAAAGAACTATAAATTTTATACCACATCAAAATCTAAAGGGTTGAAATGCTAGAACAAAGTTGTTTGAAAACGTATGGGAAAACGCATGGAACAAGATTAATTTGCACACATGTATCTTACATTTTTCTTCTAAACTTTTTGCTTTCACTTTGCTTTTCAATTCCCTTTTTTTTCTTTATAAAGAAAATAGCTTCCCAAAAATTGCATTGACATGGGTAGTATAAGTAATGATAGGATACCATAATATAAGTCATTTTACCAAATTATATAATTATAGGGGCCCTTTTAATGAGGCCTTGGAGGTAAATAGCCCCCCAAAAATACCCCCTCGCCGCACGGGGGGGTATAAAACATACAAAGAGTGATCCACCCGAGCACTCTAATCCCAATAGTGAGATTGTTTAACAATCAAAGTTAACCTTATAGAATTTTTATTTTTTTTAAATGTCAAATGAATTATGTATATTATTTTTCAAAAAGATGCTTTAAGTGTCCACAAAATAAGATGCTCTATAATTTCCACATAACAAATCCACATGGAATTAATCAAAGCTTAACTATATATGTAGACAAAATTACTATCTATGAGAAACAAATTTTTTAAACTTTTCATTTCACATTCTTGTAGATTTATTTTTTTTGCCTGCCAAGTTTAGTTTAGAGCTTATTGTGAATATTTTTGCTCTTGGGCACCAATTGAAATTAAAATTATACTCCCAAAAATCTAATCAATTTTTCAATGTTATGAATTGTTTTAAAAATAAATCTGAAAAAATAAATTCATAGGAACTTGTCTAAAATCCCTTTTGTCCTTCAAAGAGACAATGATCTTTTAGAAGTTAAATTAAGTAGTTTCTTATTTTTATTTGTTACAATAAGATCTCAGAACTATGCATTTTTTGGTTGCGTTTATAGTACCGTTAGAAAGATCTTTGTGAAGAAAGATGCACGGATTTTGTTTTGTGGCATTGAATTGAATGTATGATGTGAAAATTATGGGTTTGTGAATTATTCTTATAGATAAAATGAAAAACAAAAGCATGACTAAAATTGGGCTAACAATATAGCTTTGCACTAGTATTATTCTAAAATTGATTGAAACTCTTTTATAAATTATATTTAACAATAAGTTGATTTCAAGGGGCAAAAAAGAATTCAACAACTCAAGGCCACTTTGCACTTAGCACTAAGCCACGAAAATAAACAAAAAGATTTAAGAACTGCAGTATATGAGACATTGAAGAATTTACCAAGACCAAATAATAAAAGTCTTATAGGTAATTGCATGAAACACCTGTCAAATTTGTTGCATTTTGCAACATTACTCATGATTTTTTCTGGGGTACTTTAAAGTTAGAAAGGTAATTTGTAAAATATTTAAAAATTATGGCTAATATATACACCTTTAAGATGAAGGTAACCACCAAAGGAAAATTCTGTATACAGGGGAACTAGAAAAGTGCCAAAACTCATGAAATAGATAATTTGATGTTTAAATTAGTTAAAAATAGGAAATATAATTATATAAATAAAATAAAAATTGGACATTTCTGAAAGCTCTATAAGGATGGTCATTCACCAAATTCACCAAAGAAACCACCAAAAATATGTTTTTATATGTTTCAAAATAAAAGCTATAAATCTACTAGAAGACCATTTCCACCAAATTTCAACTCCAAATTTGTTTTTTGGGTACAAAATAGTACTAAAAATCCCAAAATTAGCAAGTGTAACATAATATTAGGGGCTATTATTAAATAGCAAAATATTTATGAAAACTTCCAAATAATTAGACAAGGTGTATAATAGCCATAAGTACCTTGCCTATGAATTTTGAATCATTTAGAGTCAATCGCAAAAGTTATAGCCAAAAAACTAATCAACACGCAACTTGTAACAAAAAGAGTATAGAAAATAGTACAAGTGTTTCATGCAATCACCCATATAAGCAAGTATAGAAGTCAAAATATAGATTAATTCAACTTCTATCACGATCCTAACATCATTTACAAGTCTTTGAGTATCTTAAAGTGACAATAATTTCAACTAAGGAAAAACAAGTACACTGTGCAAGAATATGCAAAAATTGTGCACAACTTGTTCTCAAAGGAAAAAGAGTTGGAGATACACTTGACCTTGACATTTCTTTGGTGAATAGAGATGTACTTATATTCATAAAGGAGTATAGTGAGTGGTTCACTAGTAGAAAATCAGTGACCTCATTAACAAATGATCAACAATTTTTTGTTAATTTGGATATTGTAATGTCCATTTTCACAATTTTTTGTTGATTTTGCCCAAATTAACAAAATGGTCAAATTATTTTTGTTGATTTGGATAGTGCAAACGACCAAATCAACAAAAGTTTATTGATTTTTGTGGAATCTATTAGAATCTTTTGAACTCTCTTGGAATCTTTTGGATCTTTTGAAATCTTTTGGAATTTCATGGAATCTTAATCAATAACCATATACAATGCAAGTTTTCTTTTCAAATAACTACTCACAATTTGGTGTCTTCTAAAGTTAGACTTCAGGGGCGATTTTGGCCTAGAAAACGGACTTTTTTCAAAAAGAAATTGACTAAAAAAAGTTGTCAAATCAAGCCAACTTTCACTTCCAAAATTCCGTTTGAAATTTCAAGCTTCCAAGAAAAAGTTATAGACAAAAATCAGAAAGAGGTGGAAATGAAAATTTTCTTTGACATTTTCAAACACCCTCTCTGATTTTTGTCCATAAATTTTTCTCGGAGGCTTAAAATCTCAAACGGATTTTTAGAGGTGAAATCTGACTTGATTTGACAATTTTTCTTAGTTCAAGGTGTTTTGAAAAAATTCCGTTTCAGTCTAGGCCCAAATCGACCTTGAAGTCTGCTGATTTTACAAAGTAATGGGAAAAATATGAAATGACTATATAAATTAAATTTTACATACACTATAGTCATATGTAGTTGAATGTGGTGCATAGTGCACTGGTAAGGTCCTTGGGCCTCAACCATGAGATCTAAGGATCAAACTTTGGTGGCGACACTTGCCACGTAGTAGTTCCTTGGATTGCCACGTGGCAATTTTGGACTGCCTACATGGTAGACGCCACATGGCATTTTTTAAATGGTTGTTAATTTTTTTAATTTTTAATTTTTTTCCAAAAAAGTCTTAATTTTTTTTAAAAAGTGACCAAATCAACAAAATAATCAATACTTTTTTGTTCACAAGTACCCAAATCAACTTTTCCAAATTAACAAAAGAAAATCAATACTTTTCTGTTGATTTTTGGTTGATCTGGTCACTAAATTTTCTACTAGTGGTTTGATAAGTATAATTACTAAATATGCCTCATCTTTGGTAGGAAAATGACCAATCCTATTGTATTATAGTAAAAGACTTCAATAGTACAACAAAAAAGCATTATAAATTGCCACGTATCTTTTTTTGAATGTCCAATATAAAACTTTGTTGACCTAAACCAAAAACCTCTAGAATAGTACATTGAACAAAGTTTTCATCATTGTCATTATTTCTTTTACTATTCAACCAACACCATCTTTCTTTTTCCATTATATGAGCTCATTTTTTTATATTCTACTATTGTTGTGCTACTATTCACTAGTAGTATAACAGTTATGCTAGATTTAGAATGTCATAGTAGATCCAAATTCCAAATGTTAGTCATTAAGTTTCTAATGAAATTTTTGAGTGTTAAGTAGATTTTTATACATGTGGATTCAAAGACAATATGTAGTAAGTGTCTTATTTATTATCTTCCGTACTATTAAAACTTAAGTGGATTGTAATCTAATTAGAAAAGATTTGCTATCAAGAAACCATTTACCATATATAACTACCAATTGCCTTTTTTATATCTTTTTGTGCTATGTTAAAGTACCCGCAAGCCAAATGGTTGTAACCTTACTTCAAAACCTCACGTGTTTGAAGTCCACATCAAATACAATAAGAGGTATGTCATATGTGATTCGTACTTGCTTCTTTCCCAGAACTTATGTGTAGTAGCAAATAGTCCTCTGATTGACTTTAGTGTCATACTCTTTCATCAAGAAATGAATATAATAATAAGCCCTAAAGGACCAAAATGCGTTTTTTTGACTACATAGAAATTTTGGGCAAGTACGTGTGACTAGAGATTTCTACATTTTTGGCCCAAATTTTAGTAGAAGGTGGGGACAAGGAATATCTTTCATATGCACTAAATTTCATGACATCTAGAAATATGAGTCAAAAGTTATGGCCTAATATGGTAGTTTTTTTGTAAATGGGCAGTCCACGCACATAAGACAAAATCATTTTTTTCAAAAAATAGAAATTTGAAACTAGTATTCTAGAATTACATATATGTGGAAAGCTTTGAATCATTCCATTTTGATCAATGAGTCAAAAGTTATGAGGATTTTTTGTTTGCGGGCATTTATGGATTCTTTACTCTAAAATAAATTTTGAAATCCGTTATCTTACTCAATTTTCAATGTTTTTTGGAAAAAAATAAAATTATAGGATGTAGATTATTTATTACAACATTACAACCATTGAGATTGGCATTTTTCAATTCTACAATTAAATTTTTAATAAATTAGTATTTTGAATCATTCTCTAATATTGTCTACTTACTATTTTTTCCCTATATGTTGTACAATTCCAAATGATGTGAAATTTTTCATGCATGTGGAAAACTTGTCTAGAAAAAAGAATTTAAAGAAGCACCACCATTTTGGACATTTTTTCATAGAAAAGTGAGCTTGTGAAGTGCAGCTGCCCTATTTTTTGCAGGGTCAATGAAATGATTTCAGTGAAATTGAATGCTTATATCTTGCAATCCACGAGGTGGAAATTTCTGAAATTTTTACCACGTACATGTTTTCGAGTTCGTATACTACAAGATCCTATGGTTACATCCGTCAAAAAAGTTTTTTCCAAAAATTTGGTACTTGTTTTAAAAATGGCAATTTTAGAGCATTTGCAGTGAAAACATAGTTATAGAACTTTAGGGGTTAAGAAAGTAAGAAAATCTTTTGCTTCTACACCATCATGAATAAAAAGGATCAAAGCTACACTCTCTAGAACCCAATAAGGATGACATTGTGATGAATGTCAAGTTGCCTATACAATCAAGTAGGTTGTTGGAAGCATGCTCTGTAAGTTTAAATATCAAGGTCCTGATTTCGCATGAAGTGGCATTAGAGAAAAGTTCAACCCTTCCAAGGGCCGTCCGAAATTGGCATGCCATGCTATTCTTTGCATGGCCTATCAACTTTGAAATTGCTCTTGGTGAGCAGTCAAAGTCTCTCACTATTTGCCGGAGCAGTCAAGTATTGCAATATATATATTTTTTTATAATAATAATAATAATAATGATAATAATAATTTTTATTTGAAACTATGGATTCTTGCGCCACTGCCACTGCAATTTCAGTAGGGCGGAAATAGGGAAAAAATGACTTTTTGAGCAAAATAAAAGCAAATTTAAGGGTACCTTGGAGGGCTGTGGAGCAGCCCTCCGAAGGCTTGAAATTTCCTCTAATGGGTTCAAAGAGCCCAGTTAGAGACCCTCAATAGTTTTGAATATATTATATTCAATATTATAATATATATAAATTTGGTACATTTATCTTTTATATTTGGATATATTATAATACAAAAATATACAATAGTAATAACTAGAAAAGGAAATTGAATCGTTTAGTAGAGCATATTCAGAAGATAAGAAAATCTAGATTAGTATATGATTCAATATGTGGTCAAAGAACAAATAAGCGATCTTCATCATTCCAATCTATGGGACAAAAGGCCAAAAAATATGCAATATAGTGTAAGAACATTTATGTAATCCTAAATCCTATACTATTGAAGAATTGCATTAGTCTAATGTAAAGCTTTAGAACTGTGATTGATTTTTTGCACTTAAAATACTTTCATCTTTAATCTTGGTGTACATAGCATTCCACTTTTGAAGCTATAATTGTACAAATCATCTTTTCTTTCAATATAAGACTAATTTATTACTTCATATGATTTATACTACAAGTGCAAGATTTGAATGACTCCAAGATTTGAAAGACTCCTAGAAAGTTCTAATGGAGTGAAGTTCATAGTATAGTTGGCCATAATACTCCCTCTATCCCACAAAAATCTCCAGATTAGGCACAATTCTTGTCCCAATAAAAAGTTCCATTTTGTAATTTCAATTATTGAGTAAGCATTGGCCGTGCTAAATGACCTTGTAAGGGAAAGTCAAGAGATCAGGGAGCATTCCTCTCCCAAAAAGCTTGGCCTTGTCCATACAAGGTACCTTGTACCTATTGTGCTTCTTCAGACAGCAATGCTGATGATGGATTTGGTGACCCATTAGAAGAGATTTGAGGCCTCCAAGAGCCCGCAAGTTATCCTGCATTTCCAAGCTGTGGAACGCAGGAAAGCTAGGCTGATGTGGTCGAGAGAGTGCCACATCATTTTTGGAAAAAAAAAAAAAAAAAAAAATTGCCTGAAATGATATTTCGAAGAGAATTTTTTTTTTTTTTTTTTTTCTAACAGCCTGTATCGACTGTTTTCAGATCTGACCAGATTGGGGAACAGACCTGAAGCGGTCCTCCAATGCCCCCAAATCTATTCTAATGCATTTTGATGCTATGAAGATTTGTTTATAAAGTGGGCTTGGTTTCCTTCTTGTAGGTATTTTAATTGGGACAAATATTCCTAGAATCCCATGTCATTCACCAAAAATGACGAAGCTGGCAGCAATTATAAACTATGTTCAAATATGACACTTTTTGCATGGATTTTGGATGCCTAAACGATAGTGCTTGAGCTAGAGATTTTGCATAGATCTAAAGAATGGGTTGTTGATTTTTGAATGCATATATCACTGGAGATTTTGCATAGATCTAAAGGATGGGTTGCTGGGTTTTGAATGCTTGTATCACTGGCACAAAGACTAAATATATAATTAATCCCTCGAGGGGAAGTGTTTTGGAGGTTTTTAATAGGACAAAGGGAGTAACCAAAAAAATTACCTACAAATGAATTCAAGCTTTAAGTAGACATAGGTTTAGGAATTAGGGATTATAATTTAGGGTTACAAGAGTATCCTAGAGCTTTTTGACTTCTGTTTTTTTAGTTTTGATGTGACCCATCATTTAAATAAAACCAACATAAAAGGGACCAATTTCAATGAGCATTTGTTATTTGATGTATGCGGCTACTTGGGGCACCCTAACTTGCGACAGGTTAAGAGCATCACCACCTAGCTTGCAAAATGCAAGCCAGGTTGCAAGCATGGCAGTCCATTTTGCAAGTTGGGAAAGAAAGGTCACCCCACCCATGGCCTCTTAAGAGGGCGTCACCATCCAATGAGCTACGTCCACATCTACGGATCATGTCCTTGCTTTTTGGGAAAATGGAAAAGGCGCTTGTCTCATGTGGTTTGCAAGCCACCCTTTGGCTTGCAAAAGAGCCTGGTTTGCAAGCCACCAAAGGCTTTTGGCTTGGCCTCTTAACAAGTTCATCCATTATGCAAGACGGGTGGGACAATTTTGCAAGCAAAACAGCCGGTCATCCAACATGCTAGACGGGTGGGGATGCTCTAATCAAGTGTAACTTACGTATTGACCTTAGAGAAAAGCATACAATTAGGATCTTGCTTCTATAGCAACAAAATAGTGAAATTAGGTTGCCTTATACTAATTTCTCAACAATCCACACTATAGAAATATTCACAGCTTTTGTGCAATGATGCATTCAATTCAAAGCCATGTGTATGGCATAGATTTGTGCACCAGTTCAAGGTTTGGTTCAGAGAGTGGCATGCACCTCTATGTGGAACAAGCATTGATCGATGAGGTAAATTATCTCACGGAAGGCAACCTAATTGACAAGGCAACCTGTTTCACTATTTTGTATAGTGTGTCTCCAGTAATGCCTCCTGTTGTAGGCAAAGTTGTTGGACTCAACACCTGTATGACACAGAAACTGAGCAAAGGTCGATGAGTAACGGAACCCAAAACCAAGAAAAACGAGAGTACGAGACCAATTCCAATGAGTTTTTGAGATTTAATTGAGGTCGGTGAGTTGGGCACCAAGCCTGTGTAAATCGCGTCAGGTCAAGAGTAAGTTGCTACCATGGATAATGTGTCTCCAGTATTGGTAATGGCAATGCAGAAAAGTAACGAGTTTCGAAAAAGTATTCCAATCCCGGGTTAGGTAGTTAATTTGACTCCCACTAGAAATGAAGAATGCGGCGGAAGGGGAATTGAGAATTGGGGTACTGTTTTCGTTGTTACGTGTGTTGATATTCGATTCGATCTCCACCTTGTGAGCGCAATTCCTTGATCAACTACTGAGTTCAAACCGCCTGAGTCTTCCGCACAGCTGCAGTTACCCAGATTTTCAAATTGCAGCGGCGTTGGCAATGCGCGTATGAGGAATTCGAGTTGAATTTTCGGCAAGGGAATTACTACCGAGATTACTATGTATGCACGATGATGGACTCAAAGAGATCGGCTGAATATCCTTGCTAGTTCCTAGAATTGAAAAGTGCGAACGAAAATGTATCGGCATATGAATCACGAATGCCAGATGAAATTTCATTCTTGCTGCGAACTTCAGGAGGAATAATTGCTTGACCGTGAAGCGATGGGCTGCTCAAGATGCTCCTGGATGTGAGAAAAAGTAAAGGGTAGCAACTGAGCAGAACTGAGGAGCGACGGTGATATATGGAGGTATGCTAATTAGGACGATTTTAGAAGATGATGTTCATACCGTACAAAGTCAGAGTTGTTGCATGAAATGGTTATGTTGCAACATACGTTGAAAGTAAGCCAGAAGTAGCTATGGCTGAAACCTTTAAATCCGTTTAACAATTTTCTATTATAGGAAAACCTCAAAATGCCACGCTTGGAGCAAATACATTTGTTGCCGGGTATAAGCGGGGGTGTAAGTTCAAGGAGTAGCTAATGCGGCACCTTAACTTGGTTCTTAATTAACTGAGTTCATTAAATTCACTAATTGAGTCCAATCAACAAGATGGATATTAAAACCACGTCACTAGACGCTATGACTATGAACAAATTAATCCTCTTCAAAATCTTTACAGATCTAGATGAGGTACATCTAAATCCATGCTTTCCTCAATTGATCTCGCTTCCTCAGATAGATTGACATCAATACCAAGTACGTTGCATTTTCGCTTTCTAGGAATCACTTTGCTGCAGGACTAGCTTGCAAGCTATTTCTTGGACCCAAACACGTCGTTGAGACAACTGCTGGACGTCAGTGCCGATTGAAGTAACTGGAGGACCTGAGTGCAGCATCGACATACACAGCCAGCATTAGCGAAGTTCAAGTAATTATGTTACGGAAATATCTAGTACATGCAGAATGAGCTAATGGTGACTTAGTATCGATCAGTTAGCCGCGTAATACCGTAGTTGTCTCAACTGACCAGTTCATAAATACAGCAATTTCGTTGAAATGGCGCTCTAGACCGTCAAGCAAGGAAAGTGGTGATATAATTTGTAGTCTGTAGGGGATTGTAGTCTGTAGGGGATGGGGCCTAATCCTATTTTGGCATATCTATGGATTGGTTATATGAATCGAATGTAAATTTCAAAGGAATACCACCAATTGAGCGGAATTATATGACGTTTTCGTTAAGAGTACCAATGCAAGACCGTGCATGTGTGCTAACGCTGATCATGAAAGGTAAGTAAGGTACACCAATAATCCTAGCTGCGTTTTGATCCTTCGCACACATCTGAGCTGCTAACTAAACCTGGAGCTTACGTAGAAGCTAATTTCATACTGCGATATAGATCAGCAGAACTGTGATAGAGGGCGAGCTAGCCTTAAGCACATTGATCAAAATTAATTTTCACATACGGACAGCCAGAAACTTGACCCCAGCAAGAAATATTATAGTTGCAAGTGGGTGTAGATTTACCTGCTCTATGCTGATTGTGATATCACTGCTCTCCAGATCAGAAAGAGTGGTCACCTTCAGTTTGTTGAGCACCTTGATGCTTCGAATCGTCGTGGACGGCATGATCTCCAGATTGTCAGTGACCATGTAAGTCATGCTTTCTTTGACAAATCCTTGGCCGGTGGAAGAACTGGCCTCCTCCACTGGAGCTTTGACACGCTCAATCGCCGCCTTTAGTTGTTCAAGATCTTGGGGAAGAACAGTCATTGCCACACTGTAGGTATTGCTACAGTACGTACAGCGAACTCCAGACTTAGAGGAGAGGTTGGAGCACTGAGCGTAACCACTATTGCACCGATAGTACACCTTGGGCAAATCAATCTCATACGAGGGATTTGGTGTGTCGGTCCTTTGGAGCAGTCCAGTCGACACGCAAGTGCCCACCGCTGCAGGTCTGGGTTCCACCAGAGTCTGCTTGTCCACATTTAAAAACGAACGCTCCAAGTTCTTCACGCTCTCAAAAACACTGGAGATACCCCCCAGCTGCTTCCCTTTCGCAAGCCCTGCCACAAATTACAGTATGCGTGCTAGTAAATTCACGCATGCTGTTGGGTCAAATATTGAAATTGTCGTCTAGCTAATTAATTCAGTTTGTATCGTAGAAACGTACCTTTGTGATCGATGGAATATACATGGAAGGCACTGTTACAGTACGAGCAGCCAATCAAAACGTACAAACATAACTTATAATGTATAACGCGAATGGTGACTCACTATGTACCAAGAAGATGCAGCTGTATCTTCTTGGTATTAACTACTTCGATTAAAGCCGAACTTGCGAGTCATCGTTGGTATCGTTAAATTGGCCGGGCTGCAGAAATCAAGGCACTCATCTTCACAAAGCTCTAAAAACTAGGACTTGCATATATAGACTTGCGTTTCAGGCTGAGAAGCGTAATCACTATTTTGAAAGTGCAAAATTGTGGAACTTGGCCACTTCAGGAAATTGGCATTGATGTAGGAGTACTTAATTTGCAATTAGTTGAAATTCTATGTAATCCAAACCAGCAGAGTACGTTTTCGTCAAGGATGCGAAAGGATCAAACTTGTGACTATCATTGGGTACAACTTAATGTCCAATATAATGTAAGCGAATCAACTTGATTACGTACCTTTGGACAGTATATGAAGGATGGTGCCGACTGGCAAGAGCAGGAAGCTGAGAAGCAGGTCGACGAAGTCCTTCCCCGCTTCCAGAAACAAAACTTGACCTGTGTGCTTACTACGGAGCACTGATACTTGAAATGTGGTGCCACCATCAGCAGCCTCCGTTTCAGAGCTTCGGCCAACCTTCGGCATCTCCAGATGTCGGAATTCTAGAATAGTTGCAAATGTATGAAAGTGTCTCACACTAAACTGCCTGAGTTTTCTGAGTACTGACGAGAAACAATCACTTGACGCAGTGCTCAACTACCTTCAAGTTGTGGTCCTCTTGTTCTTGCAGCCACCTAATTTATGTACTAGGGTTTAGGGTTTAGAAGCGATCATGGATTTTCAGCTTATCTGCGGCTTCTGACGCTTACAGGCTATACATCGATCGATCAAGAGTACCGTACTCGGATAGAAGGTTCGGCTTATATTAATTATAAAACAAAAAAATGCCGAATTTTTGACTAATTCTGGGACCAAACACGGGACCAAACAGCCGAATCTATAAATAAATGTAGAGACAGTTTGCCAGATTATAGGATATTTCGAATTTGCAGCTTAGAAAATATTTGAAATGATTCCCTCAACTTTACAAGGTAGACTTAATGGTCACCTCCTTTTCAAAAAAAAAAAAAGAAGAACTTTACAAGGTTGACTAGGCCAGATCCATTTGTTGCCCAGTTTTGTTAAAAAAACATCTAAATTCGTTCAATTTTCTTGACAAAATTAATGCATTAATGCCTACAAGGGGTAACATGTCAATCCTTTATTGGTGAATACAATATTTAAGTGTCATTAGACATTTGGAAAGGCGGTTATGGGTTGAAAAATTATAATTTTAATCGAAAAAGTTACTCCCTCTGTCCCACTAAGAACTTCCAAATCAAGCACAATTTCTGTCCCACAAAAAAGCACTATTTTTAGATTTTGAGTGTTGGGTAAGTGTTGGCCGTGCTAAACGACCTCGTGGGGGCAAGTCAAGTGATTAGGGAGCATTCTTGGTCAAATTTTGTTGGCCTTGCCCATATGAGACACCTTGGATTTGTTGTGCTTCCTTAGATAGTAGTATTGACAATAGATTTGGTGACCACTTCGACATTTGAAGAATTGTTCTTGAAGTGGTGTAGGGATCTTTGTTGTGGATATTTAGGTTGCAGTAGATGTTTCTAGAATTCCAATGTTGCTACCAACATTTAAATCATCAAGAATGATGGAGCTGGCAGCGTTTATAAATTTTGTCAATAATGGTAATTTTTGCACGGATTTTGGGTGCCTAAACGATGGTGCCTAAGTTGGAGATTTTGCAAAGATCTAAAGGATGGGTTGCTAGTTTTTGAATGCATGTATCCCTATTAGAAAGACTAAAAATGTAGTTAATCCTTCATGGGGAAGCTTTTTGGAGTTTTTTAGTGGGATAGAGGGAGTATATAATTCCACTTGGGTTTGATTTGTGAAACAAGTGCACACCTCTGGAAAAATATGCCCCTCTTGAATTTGACCCCAAAATACTCAAACTGCAAATCTGGATAGTAATAAGCCTGTCTACTTAAGTTTAGTCATGAAATAACAATTTACTAGGTGTTTTGATGGGCTCTTCATACAATCATAACATTCAATAGCAGTTAAAGCAATTGCCTTCCCGCGGATGGAATGATGTGGAATATTCCAAATCCAAATTAGCTAAATGGCCATGCGTCAATCATGTCAGAGTTTTGCTCAGTGCCAAGGTCACGACTGCACAGTCAAATTACTGGAAAATTGAACACCTTTAATTTAAACAATACACAAAAAATAATTTTAAACAAAATGACAATTAATTCATAGAGGTCAATAATTTCAGTGTTTGAATTCCCTCATATTTCTTTGTAAGCCATTCATGTTTTGTGATTTGGAATTAGAAGACAACTCTTTATGTACACATGGGGTGGTAGGAGGTAGAACAACCCATGTGGGATATGTGATTTAGAATTTGTAGTTTCTCAACTACTCATAGTTAAGTCTAAGTAGGAATTGTGTTAAATCTTTAATTTTAGACCACATTTAGGCATAGTAGAAAAACTTTTTTCAAAATACTTTGAACTAAATGAAGTTAGGAAATCAAGTTAAGTTTCATTTCCAAAAATCCGTTTGAGATTTCAATTTTCCACTCAAAAGTTATGGACAAGTTTCATAGAGGGGTTGGAAAGGATTTTTTTTTTTGACATTTTCATACATCCTCTCTGAAAGTTGTCCATAACTTTTGAGCGGAAGATTGAATTCTCAAACGGATTTTTGGAGATGAAACTTAACATGATTCCCTAATTTTTTATAGTTCAAATTTTTTTGAAAAAATGTATTCCAGTATGCCTAAATGAAGTCTTAAATTATAGGTTTAACACAATTCTTACTTTAGACCTAACTATGAGCAATTGAGAAATTACAAACTCTAAATTTCATATCCCACATGGGTTGTTCTACCTCCTACCACCCCAAGGTACATAAAGAGCTTCTCTTTTCTACAAAAAATTCAAAATAAGTTATTGATGGCAAATGATTAGATTTCATTGGTATAATACTCAAATACTCAATGGATTCTTTGGATTTTGATAAACCATCTATCTTTATAATTATTTGTATTTTGTATATTTTGTCCTAGAATTAGCCAAAAAATGGAAGGCACCATAAATGTACTACCATTGTCTCGATCCTAAACTTAAAGTAATAATATGTGGATCAAATTTGTGAATGAGGACTTCGGAGAGTAAAAGGCAATTTCACTGAATGTTAATGAATGTTATGATATGCTTGGGATAACTTAGACTATCTGCAATGCTGTCACGGTACATGGCCTAGTATCGGTATAGCTAACTTTTGAATGCTAAACAATTAGAATTTGAAAATTGTCTTACTGCAAGCGCATCAGAAAGAACTTGGAGAAGGAACAAAAAAATTTAAAACTAGACATTAGACAAGTACTTCAAAAGCAAAGTACAAATCTGAAATTATAGAGGTCTTAGCAAATCATGATTACCAAAGCAACATTTGGCCATTGACCCTCCACATTTGACGATTTTTAGAGGGTCAATGGCCAAATGTTGCTTTGGTAATCATGATTTGCTAAGACCTCTATAATTTCAGATTTGTACTTTGCTTTTGAAGTACTTGTCTAATGTCTAGTTTTAAATTTTTTTTGTTCCTTCTCCAAGTTCTTTCCGATGCACTTGCAGTAAGACAATTTTCAAATTCTAATTGTTTAGCATTCAAAAGTTAGCTATACCGATACTGGGCCATGTACCGTGACAGCATTGCAGATGGTCTTATACACTATTTGCCTTGATTCACTAAATGTGGAACTTCAATTGTTAGCTCCTCCAGTTCATTAATTAAGAGCAATTATGAAGAAGGCCGTAACTTATGGCTGTATGATGTTGAGCTGCTCACACGCCTGGGATAACTTACAACTACAGTACGGTAGAATGGTGGCTGTAATTAGTAAAGCATTGGTTGTGATTTAAATCACTTGTAGTACATGCAGCTCACTAAGTTAACCCCTAAAGGAGGTTGCAACCACTATTGGCCTATGTTTGGCGTATTCAGCTTAAATATACAGGAGAACAGATGTATTTGCAAAAACATGCAACTGGACTATTGTGGGTATCGGTATAAGGAATGCTTAAATTTTTTTTTTGAAAATTTCAGAGATACAATGAGGAATTTGTGTCTATGGGAAGTGAGCCAACAGCGTATGAATGATATAGACCGTATTTCCTATGAATCTGTACAATGAAATTACTTCGCATTGGGGTGTCAGGGTGTCAGGTTTTAAAATAGCAGGGACCGGTTTAGGAAGTCCGGTACTTTCATCAAATGGTGCATCTTGAGCATCACACAATCAAACATGAGTTCTAGCAACGACACAGGCAGGTTTCCTTACAACAAAGGATCCATTACCTCTGAAAGCTTGTCAAATTTATAGCAAATCCTACCCTTCAGTTGCTTGGCCTTCATTGGGCCTCTTCATCAAGAATATCAGAATCACTTGAAAATTGTCACAGTCTATATCGAACTTGTGTTGTAAGGCTAGATAGTTAACTTTTCCGTATGATTTCAATCCTGTATGTAGCAGCCTCCAACTAGATTACAAGTGCGATTTCTTCACTCGGATTTCAGACTAGAAGATGGCAGAGACGTTCAAACAAAAACTGCGGGATACTGAAGAGTGGTTGCCCAAGGACTCGTACATGCAAGCGGCTGAGTGTGAAAGTGATCCGAAAAGTCATTGACCCCACAAGCAAGTCGGTTCATAAGGCGGAGCCTCGTGATTGAGGACTGGATATTTATTCAAGTGAAGCACAGTCGGTAACCACAAATCCAATGTAACTTAAGGTTCTTCAAGATTATTATGTGAGGTTCAACCATCAGGGTTGTTACGCACTTTTGGTCCATTCTGTATATATGAGCACTGACTCGCGTCATTTTGCCAGTGCTTTGGGAAACTCTAAATCATTCCACCTGCGTTCTTACTTCTTGGATTTCTTAGTTTACTGGTCTGTCATCTGCATGGCTTTCAAAGCTGCTCATTTCAGGCCAAAACCAGTGAATTAGGAGGACCGCGACTTCCTTCAGGGGGTAACTTACAGTACCTTGTAAGAATGATGCGCAAATTTCCGTTTCTGAGGGTCATACTAATGTTTCTAAAGCGACCAAGTTTCTAGAGAAAAGATGCAGGAAGATGAAGCAATCACTACCAATAAGTGCTCAAAAATGAATGAAAGAGCATTCATGACGACAAAGCCAGATGGTGTACGTTCTAGGTTTCTTGGATCACACCAAGGAGGAACGCCGGCATTGGCGTTCGGTAACGTAGCGTAGAACAGCAAGCTTTACTTGATGCAGAGACGACCGGAGATGACTGGTAACCTGTACTTCGGCGTTACATCAACCGGCTTCGGTCTGACATCACTCATTGCTTATGTGACATACCATACTAGTATCCAGGAACCTCGACTCAGAAGACCCCACCCAAACCCCTCCCATGCTTATATTTTTTACAAATTTTTGGCCATCAAGGTACGCCTAAACATTTTGCCATGCTATACTAGTCTCCATAGGGAACACAAGCAAAAAATCCAGGTTCAAAAAACAGCTTCCTTATCCCTGAAAAATTACCCTGTAGACAAACTGCCCTCAGAATACGGTGCAAATCGCATCAGTACTTTCAAACCCAACCTGCTTTAGGGGTTAATTGGGTTTTAAAACCATTGGGCTGATGGGCTGGATGAGCTGTTGAATGGCTTGGAGTCATTTAATCTTAATTAAGGTGAAGCACCCAAAACCGTCGATATTAAGCAATTCAGCACAGTTGGAGGCAACTTTTTATAAAATTAGTATTTTTGTAGTATTGGCGAGTGAAAATCATGAATATTAAGGAAAAAAAAAATCGGGTGTAGTATGTAATTTTTATGTTTTTCAAAGAGACTACTCCCTAGACCACTAAAATTGTCACATAGGTGGACCCAAAACTGAAACCATGAACACTTGGTGCAAGAATGGTATTGTTTCCTCTATTGGAAATTGTCCATGTGTTTCAAGAAAAAAACAAAACTTGGTGCAAGAATGAGGTCTTTTGCATCGGTACTCTCCACAAGCCCAAGTGGCACCTATCCCTCAACCTTCCACCTAGGTTGAACATTCCGTGTGAGCTGGATTAATTGTTTCCTTCTTTTGGTTTTTAATGGTCACCTTCCTTTTCCAAAAAATAAATAAAATAAAATAAAATAAAATAAAATAAATATGTTGTCAGCCAATGATAATTAAATATTTGTCTTTCAATATTGTCAACAAATTAGAATTAAACAATTAACCCCTAATAGACCAAACTGCATTTTTTGGCAACATAGCGATTTTGAGCAACTCACTACAAATGGGAATTTTATTTTCTTTCTTTGAAAAATTCACACAACATGTGCCCAAGGAGTATTTTTAAGGCCCAACAATTTTTAGAACTTTTGACTACATAGCTAAAAAGTTATTGGATGATATGTCATTTTCAATGGTCGGCGGGCAGCTCCAAAAATTTATAAAAAATCACTTTTAAAAAAAATAAAAAAATTCAAATTGGTTCTTTAGATTTATATATACATGTAAAGCTTTGAAATATTCCATTTTGCTTTATGAGATGAAAATTATGAGGTGTTTTAGTTTGCGGGCAGTTATGGATTCCCTACTTTGAAATAAACTTGGAAGTTTTTTATTTAATTGAATTTTTTATATTTTTTGAAAACAATAAAAGCATAGGATATATATATTGTTTATTGCAACATTACAACCGCGGGATTGACATTTTTCAATTCCATGATTAAATTCTTAACAATTTAGTGTTTTGAATCATTTTCTACTTCTTTCTACAACCTATTTTTTTCCTATATGTTGTACAGTTCCAAATGATCTGAAATTTTTCAAGCATGTAGCCAACTTGCTTTAAATAATGAATCCAAGGAGTAACCACCATTTTGGTCAAATTTTCATTTAAATGTGACCTTGTGAAGTGCAGCTGCCTGTTTTCTCTCAGGGTCAAAAAAAGTTTTTTTTGTCAATTCAAATGCTAATATCTTGCAATCTATAAGGTGGAAAATTCTGAAATTTTTTTGTACCTGTTCTCAAACAAGTTTACTACAAGATCCTATGGTTACATGTGTCCAAAAATGTTTTTTTTTCAAAATTTGGGTACTTGTATTAGAAATGGCAGTTTGGGAGTGCTTTTGGTGAAAACAAAGTCTCTGACCTTTAGGGATTAAAGAACACTTTAATAGATGCTGATGGACAGATTTGGTGACAGTCTAGGATTTCAAGAATGAGGGTAGGTTCTACCTGAGGTAGTTGAAGTATGCTAACTGATAATAGTTGGGACCATGTGGTTAGACCATTTGCAATGCAACAACAATAAAAAGGCCTAGCAAGAGCAGATCGCGGATTGTTCCACAAGGCGTCTATAGTACCGATTCTTTCTTTGGAAAATTTGACCCAGTTCAAAGCCGACATCCAAACATCAAATGGACTTTACGGTATTATAAAAAGAAAGAAAGAAAAGAATCTACATTAAAGAAAGGACTTTTCATGAAAACAAGGAAGGTTGAATTGAATAGCGCACATACCAATAAACTTTGCTTGGCATCCATTGGGTACTACTGCTTTTCATCATAATGACCCACGAATCAACTTGCCGAGAGTTTTCCCGGGGTTAGGCAAAATGACAAAATATGCCGATCTGGGGGGGTCACATATCAAGGCCGTAAAAGTGGAAGTCTCCATTTATCCCCTCGGGATACAATTCGGGTCCGGGCAGGTTCTTATTGTCACAATTTTTTGTAATACTTTTTGGGACTTTTTGAAGTTGTGTATTTTTGCGAGAGCTTTGTGAATATATAGTTTTTATTTTAATTGATGCCCGGGAGCAAAAGTTATGGTACAATAAGCAAAATTGGAGTTTGGCGAGCAGCCCCCAAAAAATCACAAAAAGTCAAAATGATTTTTTTTTCCTAATCTTTTTCTCAAAGATTATATTTTTGTCTACAAGTGAAGCTTTGTTTTATTCGATTTGGACTAATAATGAGAATGTTATGGACAATCTTAGCTTCTTGAGCAATCTAAGCATCTTTTAAAAAAAATAACTTGTAGAATTCGTTTTTGAATGCAATTTTTAGAATTTTTCAAAAAAAATTGTTAGACAAGGTTAGATTTTTTTGCTAGAACAATATCACCATTGCGATTATTGTGATTCAATTCCATCTAAAAGCTATTAACAATTTAGTTTTTTCTTCAATCTTGAACCCGCCTCTACTTAACAATTTTTTAATGAGTGAAAATTAAGTGCTTTATATCCTAAGGTTTTTTTGCGAGATTCTTGATTCAACTGCTTAATATATATAACTAGAAAATCAAGGTCTATAGTGCAAAAAAATCTAACTAAAAAGACTCAAAGCCCAAAAATCTAGTCAAGCAAGGTGCAAATTAACTTGTTTTCTTCACTTTAAATGCATATATCTTGCAATCTACATGGTCAAAGTTTTTGAAAGTTCTTCTACATATTTATATACTAGTCATGTATAAGATCTTAGGGTTAAATATGCAAGAAAAAATAAATTTTAAAACTCTTTTCTCTTTGCAGTAGAAATTACAGTTTTTATGTTTTTTGATAGAAAAATCACCTTGGTCATTTAGGGGTTAAATAAAAAATTATTATCCACCCTGCATAGTGCCAATATTGTACGTGGTGCTGGTTGCATTACAAATGGTCTTAAGGTATCTGGTGGATACCTTGATTTGCCTAACCCACTCCATCTGCTAATTTGCCATAAACTAATGGATTTTATATTAACTCTTAAACGCTCAATTGACTATTTTCTGGTCGCTGCCGAACTAGGACGGGCTGCCCTGCTTCAAAAAATGAAAATTTTGGTACTCTGAATTTTTTGAGCGTAGCCTTGTTCAATTCACTGCACTTTCTCAAGTAGAATTTTGTGTTTAAATTATGTCTTACCGGTAGGTCAAATCACACTCAAAGGTACCATTGGGATTACTTTGCTAGGATAGGACTCGAGTCATTTTTTGAACTTTTAAAGTTAAAAATTCCTTTAATGTTGTCATTTTTAAGAAAAAAAATTAGATGAATAGTATTGCAATGTGTCCCTTTAAAAAACTCGAGACAAAATTTCATAGATAGAATCTTTAAAAAGACAGAAATCACCAGCTTCAAGGCTAAATTTAGTGATTTTTACAATATAGCACTTTAAAAAGATATTTTCATCCAAATTTTTTATACTTCTCAAACATAAAACTATTTAAAAGGATTTTTTGTGATGAAATCTTAAACTCAAAATAGTATAATTTTTTTAATTAATTAAATGATTATTGACAAATTATTAATCTCATCTCATACAAAAATTAGACATTTAGACATTTAGAAAATGAAAAAATATTCAAATTGTAAAAAGATATTCTTTTTTTATTCTATTGTATGATTACATATATACATGATTTTTTGGGATTCAATCACATTATTATTAATCAAAAAATAGAATCCTTTTCTACAATTGAAAAAACAGACATGTTAACATTGAAACTTCAATTCGAATTATAGTAAAGAATTTTTATTTTTTGATAAATAAAGCAGTATTAGGATCAACATGATTTGAAATACTATACTAAAAACTATATTTAGTGTTGGATTGCATTTAGTGTAATTACCAGCCTACTCCTATCATTTTTTTTGTCTTCACTCTTTTCCTTTGCAAATTCATTTTTCTAATATGTCCTAATACTAAATGTAAACATTTTCGGATTTCAGATTTATCATAGAGTGTATTTAGTGTTAGAAATTACATTTAATGTTATTTACTTTAGTAAGCTTAATGATATTTAGTGTCATGGTTTGTAAATAGTTGCTAACACTAAATATAGTTTTTCGTGTAGTCAAAAAGGACTAAAATAACTATAATCAATAGATTAGTATTAGAAAGCAATAGCTAAAAAGAAGTTTGTTTGTTTGTTTTAATAATTTTTTATTTGGAATTTTTTGGCTTTGAATCTTTTTAATTCAAATCTTCTTGTACTATTGGTCTTGATTTTCTACTTATTTATATTAAGTATTTGAGTTGAAAATCTACTAATAAAATTTAGGAGAAGAATGCATTTAATTTTCACTCATTAAGAAATTGTTAAGTAGAGGTAGGTTTAAGATTGAAGAAAAACCTAAATTGTTAATAGCTTTTAGATGGAATTGAATCACAATAATCCCAATGGTGAGATTGTTTTAATAAAAGACACTAACCTTGTCTAACAATTTTCTTTGAAAAATTCTAAAAATTGCATTCAAAAATGAATTCTACAAGTTATTTTTTCAAGAAAATTTTCAGATTGCCCGAAAAACTAAGATTGTCCATAACTTTCTCATAATTAGTTCAAATTGAATGAAACAAAACTTCAAATGTAGACAAAAATTTAATCTTTGAAAAAAAATTTGAAAAAAATTATTTTGACTTTCTGTAATTTTTTTTGTGCTGCCCGCCAGATTCCATTTTGGCTTATTGTGCCATAACTTTTGCTCCCAGGCATCAACTAAAATAAAAATTATATATCCACAAAATTGTTGCAAAAGTATACGACCTCTAAAAATTTCACTAAAAATTGAGATAGTAGGAACTTGCCCAAACCCAAATTGTTCTCCGAGGGGACAAATGGTCCCTTAGGGATATACAAAATTGCCTAAGAGAACATCTCATTGAATTACAAGGTAGTATGAATTAATAAGGGAAACAGCAATACAATCAAATTAGTTTTAAGGAATGAATATGGTTGTCAAAGGCTAAATAATTATAAAGCAAGCTAAACTATAAAAATTAATTGCTAATTAGGACCTATTGAACCATAGGCGTCAAGGTTGGTACTAGCATAAAATTGTTTTATGACTTGGTCTGCGTTGCAATTATTGGATATGATCTCAAATAAAGAGAGTTCAGCTATTTGACTTCATTGTTAGCATAACTTTTAGGTAAGCTTGTTAGAGATTAAACTCATGAATAGATGCATAGTTGGGTGAAAATTTAGGTGAGTTTAATAATTATATGAACTCATTACATGAAGTTCAATGAATCCATACTCACTAAGTTAATACTGGTTGGTAGTAGCAATTCATTGGTTTCTACTTCATACCACCCAATTCAAAATTTGTACAAGCAAGTAGAAAGCATTATCGATCTTTGTTTTTCAAAGAATAGTGTTAAATTACCCCCTAAAAGCCCGTTGTCCCTTCGGGGGACAAATGCGTGTTCGGGCAGGTATCTACGGACTGAAATTTTCTCCTGTTTTTTTGAAACTTTTTTGGAAGGTAGAAAACCGATTAGCTCCATGGGAATATAATTTTTTTCACAATCAGTGCTTGGAAACAAAAGTTATGACCAAATAAGCTCAAAACAGGGGACGGTGGGTAGCAAAAAAAATTTGCACTTTCTTTTTTTTTTTTAGTATTTTTTTTCTCATATATTATATTTTTGTCTATCTAAAAAGCTTTGATTCATTTCATTTGGATTTGTTATAAAAAAGTTATAGACATTCTTGTTTTTCGGGCAATTAGAGCATCTTTTTGGAAAAAATAACTTGTAGGATTCATTTCTGAATGTAATTTTTCAGCTTTTTCAATTTTTTTTTTTGCATGGTTAAGTTTACTTGCTAGAACAATCTCACCATTGGGATTAGTGCATTTTAATTCCATCTATATTTTAGATTTTCCTTCTATCTTGTACCTACTTCTACTTAACAATTTTTTTAATAATGAAAATTATTTTTTTTGAATTTATCCATTTTGGGTAGATTCTCAACTCAATTCTCCACTATAAACATTTAAAGCTCAAAACTCTATAGTGGAAAAATTATAAGTTAAAAATGTTCAAAGTCAAAAAATCCAGTTCCACAATGTGCTGAAAATTTTGTTTTTTTCACTTCAAATGTAGATATCTTGCAATGTGTGGGGTCAAAAATTCTGAAATTTTTTCCACACTTTGTCATACTAGTTAGGTGTAAGATTATATGTTTAGATGTGTAAAAAAGCATTTTTCTTTTCTTTTCACTCTTTGCTAAAAAAATGGCAGTTTTGGTTGTTTTTTGGCAAAAAAAAGGCCTTGGGTGTTTAGGGATTAATCCCTAAAGGACCAAGCTGATTTTCCTATCAAAAAACACTCAGAACTGTCATTTCTATTGCAAAGAGAGAAGAGCTTTAAAAATTGTTTTCGTTTGCATATCCAACCATAAGATCTTATATTTGACTAACATATGAATATGTGGGAGAAATTTCAGAAATGTTGACCATGTAGATTGCAAGATACATGCATTTAAAGTGAAGGAAACATATTTTTTTGCACCTTGCTTGACTAGATTTCTTGGCTTCGAATCTTTTTAGTTCAAATATTTTGCACTACTAATTTCGATTTTCTACTTACTCATGTTAGGTAGTTGAGTTGAGAATCTACAAAAAGAAATTAGGAAAAATGCACTTAATTATCACTCATTGAAAAATTGTTAAGTAGAGGTGGGTTCAAGATTGAAGAAAAACCTAAATTGTTAATAGCTTCTAGATGAAGTTGAATCACAATAATTCCAACAATGAGATTGTTCTAGCAAAAAGATCTTACTCTGTGGCTAACAATTTTTTTGAAAAGTTCTAAAAACTGCATTCAAAAATGAATTCTATAAGTTATTCTTTCAAGAAGATGCATAGATTGCCCCAAAAAATAAGATTGTCCATAATTTTCTCACAATTAGTCCAAATGTAATGAAACAAAGCTTTACATGTAGAAAAAAGTACAATCTTTGAGAATAAAATTTATAAAAAACATATTTTGACTTTCTGTAATTTTTTTTGTATTGTCCGTTGTCAGGAGGCAGGCTAAGTGATAAATGCCAAACACTCTTGTGAATGCTCCCCGAGCAGAAAATTTCATCCTTGTACTAATTATCTTGAAAATCTTCACAAATAATCATCTGACAATCCTGGTTATATTGCTGAAATTGAGATATGGCATGGTTCTTTTCAGCCATCCCTGCCATGCATGATGGTATCTCTCCAAGCAAGGGAACAAACATGTTGGATGGTAAGTTAATTCTTTTGTTTTTGAACACAAAGCCACTTTGGGGCACCAAACATTCCAAAATGTGACTGATCAAAAGATACTATTAAGAAATGTATTATATTAATACGCTTTCTATTGTAGTTCACTGTAGTTTATGTTAGTTAGAGTCCCTTGGACCAATAGTAGAGGAGGACGACCATTTATATTCTCTCCCCTTGATATATAAGGTAAACCATCTATTGAGGTCAAAATTTGGAATCTACCCCCATGCCATTGCTAAAAAATTTCAAATTTTTTCCCACATGAAGACAAGTGTGAGAAATAGTGAAAGCTATTGAAATTATATTTTTCAAACAAAGTATGAATTTGTTACAATTTTTGAAGTAATCTATCCAAAAGAGTCAGTAGAATAACCCATAACCAACAAACATTGTATCCAATATGCTCTTCTTAACCCCTAAAAGCCCGTTGTCCCTTCGGAGGACAAATGCGTTTTTGGGTAGGTACCTACGGGCTGAAATTTTCTCCTGATTTTTTGAAATTTTTTTTGAGGTAGAAAAGTTGATTACCTTTGTGGGAGTATAATTTTTTTGACAATTGGTGCCCGGGAACAAAATTTATGACCAAATAAGCTCAAAACAGGGGACAAGGGGCAGCACAGGCAGCAAAAAACATTTGCACTCTTTTTTTTTTTTTAGTGTTTCTTTTCTCATAGATTATATTTTTGTCTATCTAAAAAGCTTTGATTCATTTCATTTGGATTTGTTATGAGAAAGTTATGGACATTCTTGTTTTTTGGGCAATTTGAGCATCTTTTTGAAATAAATAACTTGTAGGACTCATTTCTGAATGCAATTTTTCAAAATTTTCAATTTTTTTTTTTGGCATGGTTTAGTTTACTTGCTAAAACAATCTCACCATTGGAGGTAGTGTATTTTGATTCCATCTAAAATATACGAATATTTTAGATTTTCCTTCTATCTCGTACCTACTTCTACTTAACAATTTTTTTAATAATGAAAATTAAGTTTTTTTGAGTGTTTTTTTGAGTAGATTGTCAATTCAATTCTCTACTATAAAAATTTAAAGCTCAAAATTTTGTAGTGCAAAAGTTTTACGACAAAAAATGTTCAAATTCAAAAACTCCAATCCCACAATGTGCTGAAAAACTTGTTTTTTTCACTTTGACTGTAGATATTTTGCAATCTATGCGGTCAAAAATTCTGAAATTTTTTCCACACATTCTTTTACTAGTTAGATGCAAGATCCTATGGTTAGATGTGCAAAAAGAACCTTTTTTAATTTTTTTTCACTCTTTACTAAAAAATGGCAGTTTTGGGTGTTTTTAGGCAGAAAAAAGACCTTGGGCCTTTAAGGGTTAACCCCTAAAAAGCCCATTGTTCATTCGAGGGACAAATGGGATTTTGGGCAGGTGCCTACAAGTTGAATTTTTGTTGGGATTTTTTTTTTAAATTTTTTGAAGATAGAAAAAATAATAAGCTTCTTGAGAATTTAATCTTTTTTTCAATTGTTGCTCGGAAAAAAAAGCTATGCCCAAATAACCATAAACCAGGGGATGGAGGGCTGCAAAAAAAACATTTTAAATTTTAAGTTTTAAGTTTTAAGTTTTTTTCTTATAGATTATATTTTTGTCTATCTGGAAAGCTTTGATTCATTTCATTTGGATTTCTTATGAGAAAGTTATAGACAATCTTGTTTTTCGGGCACTTAGAGCATTTTCATGAAAAAGTAACTTGTAGGATTCATTTCTGAATGTAAATTTTACAATTTAAAAGAACAAAAACCTTGCAAGGTTTAGTTTTTTTGCTAATACAATCTTACCATTGGAATTAGTGCTTTTTAATTCCTTATAAAAGATACTAATATTTTAGATTTTCCTTTAGTCTTGTACCTACTTCTACTTAGCAATTTTTTTAATAATGAATTTTTTTTTTTAAATTTAAATTTTTTCCTAGACTCTTAGCTTAGTTATTCACAACAGAATTTAAGAGCTCAAAACTTTGTTTTTTTCACTTTAAACACAAATATCTTGCAATCTTTGCGGTCAAAAAATTTGAAATTTTTTCCACACATTTTTATACTAGTTAGGTATAAGATTTTATGGTTAGATATGCAGAAAAAATATTTTCAATTTTTTCACTCTTTGCTGTAGAAATGACAGTTTTGGGTGTTTTTTGGTAGAAAATAGGCCTTGGGCTTTTAGGGGTTAATCACCTGAAGTGGTTACAATAACTTCTAATGTAGAAAGCCTTGAAAGTCACTTCCTACAATGACTTTTTACACTAAAAATGCAGGTGTTCCTAATGATGTCACTAATTACTCCATTGGTGTCAAATTAGACATTGATTGTGGCCAAAAAAAATTATCATGGGGTCATTAGGTGTCCACTATGGATCATCCAACTACAATGGGCTGGTTTACCTTAGTTTCAAACCACTTTCGAATGTCTTAGCTTCTTTCTTCTTGCATACTATAGTTTTACAACCTTTTGTAGTTTTGTTATCTTTTATATTCTCAACACATTATCAGTACACTCTTTTGATCATTTGATTTTTGTCTTGTCTTGAAAGAGGTTATTAGGACACTCTTTGATGATTTTTATCTTGAGCTTTGCATTTTGCAATTCTAATTTGGTTTTTGTTGTGAGGGATGTTATTGGCACACTTTCCTATTATCAGTGGCTACTATTAATATGGAGCCACCAAGACTCTAGCCTAATCTTTTGCACAACTGACAATTGATGGCAGGATTTATTTGTTGTAGGCAAAAATTGAAAAAGTGCATATATTTGCGGATCAATTATACAATATATTATTTTTGAGCATCTTTTTGTTGTTAGTACCTCTATTTCTACCACTATTTTTTATAGAACATTATTTTTGCTCCGTTGTCATCTTGTTCCTTTTTTGCAACATCAATTTTTGGAACTTGAAAATCCAACTGCCCTTTGGCACAAGTTCAAATCTCTTTTTTATCACAAGAAAATTATCTTTCCAAAGTCCATCATGATTAAACTCATTTACAAGTATAGGATATACTAACATCTGTTTTTTTCAATTATGAGCTATACTATATTATATCACAATTGAAGTTGTATGCTCATGCCATTATTGAGGAAGAGGTGATTGAGAAAACTCTCTCAACATTTCCATTGATACTTAATGAACTTGCACAACAATATAGATATATGAACTTTGAGAATCATTCAAATCTCATGTCTTTGTTACTTCTTGCTGAAAAGCAAAACAAACTCTTCTTGCAAAATGTAGAGTCCCGTCTAGTTGGAGCTACAATTTTTGAGTCTTATGTTGCAAAGACTTTAACGTTAAATACTCAGTAGCCATAGCTATGATAATACATGTAAAAAAGAAGAATAACACTTCCTTTACTAACAACCATGGTAAGCTTTTGTTAGAGTCGCATTCTTGCCACAAATGTGCAAAGTGGGCAATCTAGCATTGTTTGTGGAGCACCAAAGTATTTTGTAAAGATGTTCCAGAAGCACAAGAAGCTTTGGATTCAAATTCGAAAAGCTCATTCCATAAATGCGTCCATGGAATCATTTGGAGTTGAAGATCTAGAGACATAAGTTGCTCACGATACCTCCACTAGTGAGTTTTGTGATGTGTTCCTTGACTTTGCAATTACAAATACAATCTTGTGGGCTAAATAATTTTTTACTGCAATTATACATACAATTCTACAAGATAAGTAATTTTTTGCTTCAACTATAAATACAATCCTGCGAAATAAGCAATTTTTTTGCTACAACTATAAATTTAATCTTGTAGGATAAATGAATTTTTTGATGAAAATAATCTTCAACTTGGCTGAATCGAATGTAGTTTGTTTCCAAGAAGACATCTATTTATTTACGTAAAAGATAAGTCTTTGGACCTATTGTGAATAATCTTTCTTCTTGACCTCTTAGATATAAGCTGACATTTGTGCGCAAGTATAATGAAAAATTTCAGATTATCTGTTCCAAAGCCCATCGGATTGCTCATGGTTTCACTCAATAATTTGATATTGATTATAATTCTACATTTCACCAGTTACGGATTTTATTGTTGGATGATACTTTATTGAAATGAAAGTGCACACCATCCTTGAAATGTGTCTCATAGATGTAGTCACTGCTTATTTATGTTACTCCCTTTATACTAATATTTATATATATGAAAGTAAGTCCCACATGGTGTCGAGACCACTAATCAAATTATTTCAATTTTGGGCAAATATCATGGTGTTAAATTACAACGGGCATTATATGGTCTTAACTCCTAAGCGTCACAGACAGAACACCAGAAGTGAGGGGCTTGGAGGTGAATTATAGAAAAAATGTCATAACTTGAAGTTTACTTGGCTACTGAAGTTTTCACCCTAGAAATTGCAAGCCAACTTCTTGATGAGTGCAGATTTGCAATTTTTGAGCAAATCCACCATACAAATACAAATATTATAATGTTTGATGAACAAGATCTTTCAGGAATCCTGCTCACTTTTTAACCCCTAAACTACCAAAGTCCCCTCAAGGGACACTTGGGATTTTGGGCAGGCTCGTGAGACCTGAAATTTTGACCTGATTTTTTGAAACTTTTTTTTGAAGATAGGAAATCACATTAGCTTTCTAAAAATCTAATTTTTTTTCAATCGGTGCCCGGGAACAAAAGTTATGCCACCCGATGTCAAAAAAGCAAGTCGCCGGGCAGAAAAAAAAACTTCAAAAAATTGAATTTTTCTTTTTCAAATTTTTTTCCTCAAAGATCATGTTTTGGCCTACTTTTGAAGCTTTGGTTCATTCTATTTGGACTCAATATGAGAAAGTTATGGACAATCTTGTTTTTTGGGCAATCTAAGCATCTACAAAAAAAAAAAAAAACTTTTAGAATTCATTTCTGAATGCAATATTCAAAAAAATTCAATTTTTTTTGGACAAGGTAAAGCTTGTTTGCAAGAACAATCCCACCATTGGGATTATGGTGTTTTAATTCCACCTAAGACCTATTAACGATTTAGTATTTTGTTTATTTTTGGACCTACTTCTACTTAACAGTTTTTTTATATGTGAAAATCAAGTTTTGAATTCTAAATTTTTTTTCCCGAACTCTCAAATCAAATGTGCAACACAAAATTTTTTTACCTTTATGGTGTGTAGTTCAAAAAAAATCCACAAATGGCTATCAAAGTCATCAGAAATTGCAAGCCACAGTTCCAAAAAACTTCTTTTCCAACTTCAAATGCTAATATCTTCCAATCCGTATGGTCAAACTTCATGAAATTTTTACCATATGATTTAAGACAAATGAAGTTCAAGATCCTACGGTTAGATTCTAAAATAAAATAAAAAAATTGTTTAGGGAGTGAACGCAGCAAAAATGACAGTTTTCAGTGGTTTTGGATCCAAAAACTGCCTTGGTATTTTAGGGGTTAACACAATGACTCTTTGGGAATTTGTAGAGGGAAGAGCACAAATGAGATGTGTGTAAGCTTCAAGTGTGCTGTAGAATGTGTAAATAAGAATCCAGGGGAAAAAAAAGTTCTTCCAAGACAAGCAAATTCCAACTTTTGTGGCCTTTGAAAGTTGCAAGATTCAAGGCAAGACTGTGTCTGCAAGCTCGGTATAGTCAACAGAGGCCCAGGCAAGTGCCAATTCACTCAAAGATCAGGCTGATCCATGGACAACAGGTGCAGATTGGTGTGATCTACATCCCTATAAGGTAGGATGCTCTAAAAGTGACCACTTAAGGGCTGGTCCGCCTTTTCCGTAAGTCTGCATGAATAGAAATATTTTTCACTCATTTTTCAGAGAAAGAAAGATGGATGAAGAACGTAACCCAAGTGGTTTCATATTTTTTGAAGCATTTTTGAATTAGTTATGAATTTCCTAAGATTTTTGTTGTAGGTACCTATTTGTGACCCTAGGTCTCCCAAAATGCGTCCACTTACAACTTCTAAAGTGATTTGAGGAAATAAAGGCCAATGATTGGCTCTTGCAATAAATAATACTTTTTTGGGTGGTTCAATCAATGACTAAAGTGGTCCATTTAAAGACCAACTCATATCTATTCACTACCATTTTGTAGGGTTGATTTGAAGAAGCCGGTTGCTTTTGGAGCATCCTACCATACTATTGTAGAACACAAAAGTACACAGTGCGATTGAAATCAACTCGTACATCTCTTAACCCCCAAAGGACCAATTGCAACATGCATTTTTTGGCCGTATAGAAATTTTGTGCAGGTACGTGTGACTAGAGATATCCATATTTGAGGCTGAAATTTTAATAGAAGGTAGGGACGGGGAATATCTTCATGCGTACCAAGTTTCATGACATTTCAAAATACGAGTCAAAACTTGTGACCTAATATGTTACTTTTTTTTTTAACTGGGCAGTTTGGGCAGATAAAAAAAAATCATTTTTTCCGGAATTTTTTCTTAAAATTGGTTCTCTTCATTTATATATACTTAAAAAACTTTGAGTCATTCCATTTCAATCAATGAATCAAAAGTTATGAGGGTTTTTGAATTGCGGGCAGTTATGGATTCTCTACTCTAAAAAACCCTTCAAAGTCATTAATTTAACTCAATTTTCAATATTTTTGGAAAAAAACCAACCTAGGATGTAGATTGATTATTACAACATTACAACCACTGGGATTGGCATTTTTAAATTCCATAATTAAATTTTTAACAATTTAGTATTTTGAATCATTTTCTACTTCTTTCTACTTACTATTTTTTTCCTATATGTTGTACAATTCCAAATGATGTGAAAATTTTCAAGCATATAGACAACTTGTTTAGGAAACTGAATTCAAAGAACCACCACCTTTATCGTCATTTTTTCATTGATAAGTGAGCTTGCAAAGTGCAGCTGCCCAATTTTTCGCAAGATTGAAAAAATGGTTTTCAAGACTTTGAATGCTTATATCTTATGATCCACATGGTGGAATTTTCTGAAATTTTTACCACATGTTTTCATAATATCATACTACAAGATCCTACGATTACATCTGTCAAAAATTGTTTTTTTCCAAAGATTTGGTAGTTGTATTAGAAATGGCAATCTTGGAGTGTTTTTGGTGATTACATAGTCATGAAACTTTAGGGGTTAAACAAAAGTTTTGATTCTTAGCATCCAAAAGACATCTGCTCTGCCGCACAGGGTTTAATCATTACATGTACACATGTGGTATCAATGATTATGGGACTAGTTCATTGAGCATCATTTTATAAACAATCCATTGCTCCCAATCAAATATAGATTTATGACCCTTATTCCCCTATTGAGGAAGAAGACGAACCATTGAGTGAACAATATCTATACTTTGATGTAGTCAAAGTACTTTTGTATTTGGCTACATTTGCAAGGCTTGACATTGCACTTGCAGTTAGTGTCTTCGCAAGGTATAGTGCATGGGAATGGCATTTGAATCTCGATTTGAATGCAGCAACTCAATATTTTGCAGCAAGAGATTCAATAGATTTTTTTAACATTAAATTGTAGAAACCTTTACTATTGTTCCAAGGATTTTTTTCCACTGGATTTTATCATGAGAATTGATTGATAAAGGTATTGTATTCTTTTTCCTTCATTTGTGGTTTGTCCTTGATCATAATTAAGGTTTTCTTAGATAAGGTTTTAATGAGACAACAACCGTGTATCTTGCCAAATTATGAAAATGATCATATATGACATAGCATAGAATTTTGTACAAATGCACTACAAAAAAAGAGGTTATAAATGACTTGATCTCAATGACTATAGAAGTCATTTCTTATCCACAATGATTGTAAAATAGTCATTTTGCACTCATTGTGGACAAGTCATTGTGTTTTTGCATAGTGATGTTATGTTGAGTGAGAAGGAATGTTAAGAAGTATACGATATTAATAAGCTCTCCATTGTAGTTTACTTTAGTCTGAGTTCCTTGAACCAATAGTAGAATAGGAGGACTATTTATATTCTCCCTCAAGACTTAGTGTATAGTTTCAAGTGTATAGTAGAGTCAAACTTTGTTAGCTATGCTAAGGCAATTTCAAGAAAAAACACATTTTCTTCTAATTTCAAGCCCTATTATTTTGCAATATGTGAAGTCAACGTTTTTGAAAATTTTCCCACATATTCCAATTATATGTCTCTAACTTTTCATTGTTTGAATTTTTTTTTAAAATTCTTCATTGCACAAGAAATTATCAAAAAATGATTATTGTATTGCCAATTTACTTGACCCCTAAAGGACCACATGTTTAAAAGCCCAAAACAACTTCAAAATACTTGTCTCCAAAGTAAGGTCAAAATCTTCATCAATATTTGCTTTTAAACAAATCCAACTATAGATTCCTTTGGTTAATTTATTGAAGTACATTTTCCCAAAATCTTAGAATGAATATTTCCACTGATTGCAAGTTCAATGTGCCTAAACTTCAAAATGTAGGCTTTTCTAGCCCTTCCAAAAGGTGAAGTTTTGTCTTTCAACATTTTTAGAAAAAAACAAGTATGTCCTACAGCTTTTGCAATTTAGCCAATATGTTGGAAAATGGTTTGAAAATATACAAAAGAAAATTCAACCAAAAAAACTTTTATATTCATCTTTAAAAAATTTATAAAGTGCAAAGGTAGTATTGAATGAAACAAAACGAATTTGCTAATAACTTTTATAAAATGTTGAAATTATTATTTCCAATACTAATTTGCTACTAACTTTTACAAATAGAATTCTAGTAAACAATTAGTATCCTTTAGGTGTTAAGTTAACCTCCTTGCATTGCAAGGTGATTTAGAGTAAGCTAGACTCTATATTTGCTATTAAAATTTTTCATAAGTGAACCTAATAGCATATACTTATGAACGATGAAAATCCTCATTTTGCATGAAGCAAAGATTTTACTCCAAAAGAGCCCAAACTCTGCTGACCTAGTTTTGCAAGAATGAAAAACAAATTTTCCCTTCAAACGTTATAATCTTTCAATCCATGCGGTCAAATGGTATGAAATTTTTTCTACACATTGCCTTACTTGTTTAATGCACTTTTGTATGGTTGGAATTCAAAAAGACAATCTTGATTTTTTATTTTGAACAATGCATCAAAAATTGGCAATTTTAGACTTTTCTTCTTCCAAAACACCCTCTAACCTTTAAGGATTAAAAATAAAATTGTTGTAAGTTTTGATTTTCTCATCAATGAGATTTCTGGAAATTATAAAGAGGATACAAGGAATACATTAGATGCTCATGACATATCAAATCATGTTGTTCTACCTTCTTCAAGCAATTTTATTCCAGTTAACCTCGAATTGACCAAGGCCTTTTTTCTTGTCAAAAAACAATCAAAATTTCAAGGTGCAAAATTCTTTTACATTTTTTAATTTTTATATTTAAACATAGTTATTTGCTCTAGACATGTATGATAGAAATTTCAAAAACTTTAACTATACAAATTGCAAAATATTTGATTTTATAGTGAAGAAAAACATTTTTTTTTAACCTTTTGTGATTAGAATTTTTGACTTTGAATCTATTTAACTTAAAAACTTTGCACTATAGAATTTGAATTAAAAAAATTTGCACTAAAAAAATTGAATTGAGAGTGCAGAAATTAACATTTAATAAAAATTTAATTTTTAATCTCCAAAAATTTGTTACATATAAAATAGGTGTGAGATAGAAGAAAAAAACAAATTTTTAATAGATGTAAGATGGAATTGAAACACACTAGCCACAATGGTGAGATTGTTTTTAATCCTATCAAACAGAAAATTGCATTCAAAAATGAATCTTAAAAGTTATTTTTTCAAGAAAAGATGCTTAGATTGCCCCAAAACCAAGATTGTCCATGACTCTCTCATCACTAGTCCAAATTGAATTAATAGAATCTTTCCAAGTAGACAAAAGTATTTTCTATCTGTATTGTTTCCCTTTTGCAATGGTAATTGTCCATTTTTCAAGAAGAAAAAAGAGTATTTTCTATAAGAAATAAAACTTTAAAATTTTAATTTTGACTTGTTGTGATTTTTGTATGCTCCCCAACAACTGCCATTTTGAGCTTAAGGTGGCATAAATTTTGTTTTTAAGCACCAATTGGAGAAAAAATTATATTCTTCAAAAACTAATTTACTTTGCTATTAGAGTTATTTGTAAAGTACCCAAAATTGGGGTTTAAAGCCTATAGTTTTGTGAAAAAGTAGGTTTTGGGCAAAAAGTCAATACGAAAGTGGATATCAAACTTTCTTTCGCGCCCAAATTGACCAAAAAGAAATTTTGTGTGGACTTTGCCTACGGGGTCGGGGTTGCCTGCGGGATTGTCCGTCGGAGAAAATTTGTCGGAAAAGGTCCCCTCCAAACTACGGGGACTTTACGAATAACTCTATTGTCAAAGAGAGTTTTAAAAAAATACGTCAAAAATTGAGATCAAAGGAATGTGACCAAGGGACACTTCATCCATTAGGGATTAAGGTAACTACCAAGACTCTTGATACACCATCAAAGGAAGAAGTCGGAGTTTCAGTGGAAGCAGTGGAAGCAGTCAATGGTAGATTCAACGGATGCAAATGAAGTAGTGAAAGCTTTAAATATTGACTCTATGAAACAGTAGGAGAGTTAAATATTGACTCTGATGAAGCAATGGGAGATTTTTTGACTCCTGAGACTTCTATTTGATCAGAAAATTGAAGTGATGATGAGTCAATTCAACCACATTTCCTCAGCGTGGAAGAAGTCTTGAACTATCAGTTGATATCACGCTACCTCGATAGAACTTTCTCTTTAGCAAATTTCATAGCTTTAGGATTAATAGTAAAGGTCTCCCCAATTTGTTTCAAGGGTGTCAAAGGAAGGCTTAACTAAGAATAGTACAAAAGAAACACAACACCAAACTCCATCACACCCCCGTTTTGTTGCTTCAAGGAGTTTCATCCTATGTGTTTCTCAATTTCTGGCTTGTAGTCCCTCATTGCACACACTTTACGATTAACTCTATTGGTGAGGCATTTTATGAACCTGAATCTTACGATGATTGAAGATTTAGCCTCTTTGCATGCAATAGAGTTGAGACAAGCAATGGGCAAGGAATAAGTGTCATTCAAGGGTAACAAGACTTAGAAGCTGGTTACATTACCAAGTGGGAGGAAAACTATTTGGAAATAAGTAGGTTTTCAAGATCAAATACAAATCATCTAGTGAGATTGACAAATTCAAAGTAAGGCTCGTGGCCAAAATTTTTGTATAGAAACAACAGAAAACATGACCAAGAAGAAGAGGAGCCTCTTCTTTAATATATCTTCATCCCAAATGCCAAATTGATGGTTGTCGCAACATAGGGCAGGCAAATTCCCAGTTATACTATCAAAAACCACTTTAAAGTATAACAAAGTGACTCTAAAGATCAAACCCGCGAGATTCTGTGAAGTAGATAGCCTTATTTGGTCTTTAAGCTAAGTCAATACCAATATTTCCTCTTCCGGTCCTAACACTACAACCGGAAACACAACAACACCAAGAACTACAATCAGGCCCTCTTTTCCTTTTCCGATCCGGTCAATTTCCCGATCCGGTCTGATCAGCTCACTTCCGCTCTTACTACCATGCGGTTTAGTTTTACCTCTGTTTCACCATCAGAGGGTTCGCCTCTTGATTTTGAGAGTGGCAGGCCCGCCGCTCCTTCCGTGACTTATAGTGGCTGAAGACCCTCTTCTCTATTCTCCCATTTCCTACACTAATCCGGATCTGGTTTGATCCTTCACAACGACCCAGAGAACCCTCCGAATCACCGGTCACACAAAGACCCCCCGTACGATCCTCTCATACTACAACGACCTTAGCACCCCGTTCCGTCTGTACGAAGCCAGGCGGCTGCAAGTGAACCCGTCCGTTCCAACATCAATTAAAGTCCTTCCGTTTGTCCACTAAGATAGCGAGATCTCTCAGGAGATCGGACACTCAACCGGATTTCCCACCCAAGAGTTCTAGCGCAACTAAGGAATCCATCCCTATCTGCCTAGCCTAACAACAACTGTCTCGCCCGGAATCCTAAACCTTAGAGCTGCTGAGGAACTGAAATCCACTCCCAACGCTTTCGCAACCCGCTCACTTGCACATAAGATCAAAACAAGAACGCCAAAGGGAGAAATCACACCCGCACAAGCATGCGTCTTTCTAACTCCTCACCACACAACCCTGCCACACACAAGAGAGACACGCAACAAGAGGCCAAGAGAAGACTTACACAAAATTTGGGTGAAAAGATTCCCATCTTCCAAGCAGGGGTTGACTTATATACAACTTGACTACAAAGCAAAAAAGCCCCCGGAAATCCGCTCTGGACATCCGGGTCCGATCATAACCGGCCAGACCGAATCAACATCCGATCTGGTCCAACTATCTTACAAAACTTGCATTCCTAACAAACTACCTACCAACTCTCCCACCCAACATAGGACTCTTGGGTTCCTCGGGCAGTTGGTTGAAGACGTCGGCAAGGTTCCGGCTCCTCTCCCCGGTAATTGGATCCGGAAGATCTGACCCTGGCGATGAATCCAGATGAATCGGTTGTCCAGGCCCAGGTCTCCGGTTACTCTTTCTCAACTCGGGTGTCTGATCCTTAGGCTCCCTCGGATTCGATCCTCCGGCTGCAAACGAATCCGATAGCAGTATGTCCGAGAGGTGGATCTCCTGGGAGTACATGGACCCCTTCAGCTTACGACTGCTGATGTCCATCCGGTTGGTCGCCTCTCTCGCTGCCGCCAAGGATGCTTCCACCCGATCGGTGAAGTCGGTGAGGATCCGAACTATCCAAGAACCGGATACCTTCTTCTCCTCATGCACCCCTTTGTCAAATAATGCTGCTTTGACTGCGGTGGATCTAGACTCTCCGAGAGTGTCCTTCACCGACTCGGCCACTTTCCGGATTGCTTCCGCCATCTCCTGGACTGCAGCCTTGTCTTCCCTGAGGGCTACCATGTCAACCCTTAGGGTGTCGACTTCCTCTTGAAGCCATCGGATCTCTGACTCCTGCCTCCGGTGCTCATCCGGATCAGACAGATATTGACCCACCTTACCCGGTAAATCACTATCCACCGATGCACCCACCAGACCTCTGATAGTGACGAGAGCCCTCCTCTTGACCTCCCAGTTCGCTCGTATTCCACACAGGATTACTGTCAACTGGTTGAACGGGTCGGTCGGGTCTTCGGGATCCGGCATCTCCACATCCGGTTCCTGTTCTAGAGTGGACCGGGTGGTCGGAGGGGTTCTTCTCTTGCGAGGAGGCATCGTCTTCATCTGCTTCTTCGGCCGGAGTTGCTCCTCTTCTTCTTCTTCTTCTGTTTCAGGTTCGGATCCGGTTTGCTCTTCCTGTTCGTCATCCGAATCCAACTCCCCGTACTTCAGGATAGACTCTTGAAGGTTCCACGTCTTCTCCTCCGTCTCTGTGAGGAGTTGGTTCTACTGGTAGAGGTGGAAGAGATAGGGACTCAAAGGAGTGGCCCTACTCTTTCCGATCCTCGTCACCAACTAAGACACCAGATCGGAAAAGATCCGGGCCCAGTTCACTTTCCGTTCCCCGCTCAGGGAACCGAAAATGATGTTGCCAATGGTCATCGTCACCCTCGTCGGCTTCTCCGGGTGGACGATCGGAACTAGGAACTGTAGGAGATTACGATGCCGGTCGCTCTTACAGTCCACGACTGCGTACCCGTCCTTGTTGCTCGGTTCCCCATGAAACTTGGCATGGATGAACTCGTCCTTCCTTCCAGCCATGCCGAAACCTCCCATCTGGAAGTTGTAAACTTCCCTCCACCTTTCTTCTTCCCATTCGGTCAGGCGGCCCCGGAGAGTGTTGTCAAACTCGTTCGACGCCTTACACCTAATCTCTCTGACCATCCGCTCCTCCATAAACCTCCAGGGTTTATCCATCAACACAAGGCATCCCATGGCGCTAAGATCCTCCATGAGCTCGGACCGGGCCGGTTCCTCTGTGGGAATGACCGGAACTACCTTCCGGAGCTTGACGTTGGAGGAGGAACTGGGCGCACCCGGTCTGTTCTTACGCAGCTGAGGCATGGACACAAGTGACGACTGAACCCTTATCGGTCGCTACCTCACCCTCTCCTAGCCGCACGTCCCGTTCTTCACTTCTTCTCGTCCGATCTCAACCGGAAAACAACACAAAAACCTGCAACCCACACGCTTTCTACCTTTCCTACATACATTGACCTGCCCAGCCGGAAGCGCACACACATACAACGGCTCTGGCGCAGACGGAGGCGTAAAAGCGCTCAAGGTCAGCTCCAGAGCTTGAGGGAAGTAAAGGAGTGAAAATGAGGACGACCAGCCTTTATATAGTCCCAAGACCCTTGGCAGGTCATCATAATTTTTTCCGGTCCGGTCCATATCAATCGGGTCCAACCCTAATCCGATTTGAGGTGAGATCCGGATGTGATTCCGTTCTTGAATACTAACATTCCGACCGGATCAGATCCCGTTCTCTCCTTACTGGATTAGCGTTGTCTATCTCCAGTTTCCTTCTGTCCCTCTAACCGGATATGGATCCTAATTACCCGTTTCCACTCCAATATTTAGATAAGCAAAGGAAAACCAAAAATTCTGGTTGCGACAATGGTATTTGGCATAACTATTGCAAGATAGGGAAGGTAGTAAGCTTTACCCGATGCACCAAAAGGCAAAGTGTGTTATATTTCCCACTTTATATTGTTTATGAAAGGGTAATATTAGTTTACTATGTGGTAAAGTGAGAATTCTACAAACACTTAAATAACACATAAACAAGTAAATTCTTGTATTTTTCCCACATGCTAATACATTTGCAAAAGAAATGTGTTTTACGATGAGATTCTTTGTTGAGAACATTATTCCATAAGCATTGTCCTTGGTGAGACTTCCATGAAGTATAATAGGCACGTCTCTCTCACATACTTCTACAACACATATTTCATTTGTTCAAGAAGTATACATTGTTTTGTAAATTGTTTTGTATAATGTACAATATTATATTGTACTAGCGGTTGGCGCTTTCTATGCTACACATTCATCGTTAGAATTTTATTAGATAAAATGCAGAACAAAATTTTCAATAAATCTTCGAATAAAAATTACTAGAATCTTTGTATAATTTTATTTATAAGTATAATGAATATATAATGACATGTACAATAGAAATTTATTGAGTGATGATTGAAATATATGCAATGGTGAATACTGTAAAAGATATACATTTATTGTAATGCATTCAAAAGTTGACTCAGTTGTTACAAACAATGGCAATCCAAAAACTTGGTGAATTGAAAAGAAAAACTTGTAAATTTCAAAAACTTTATGAAGAACTTAGTTGTTGTGAAATCCAAAATCGCTTCAATTGAATAAATTTCTCAAATCATTTGGTAGTAGCAATAGAATTTTGAAAATCATAAAAGTTGTAAAAGTAATATTATAGAGGTGATTGCAAACAACTACTCTATTTTTGTAATATAACATTGTGTGAAAATATTATTTTTATGTATACATGATTGAAAATATTTTTACAAAATATTAAAATTAATTATTTCAAAGACTTATTGAAATCATTATCATGCATTCTATTCAAATATATCAAAATTTTACTAATATGTGATACAATGAATGCGTAGCAAAGCAAGCATGAGCCCCTATTATTAATGGTAGCATTTGTGATATTATAGAGGGAATTATGATTTTAGTAGTATGATGATGACTAGCAATTGGCACTTGCTTTGCTACGCATTAAATATATTACTTTCATCAATTTATCATGTGATAGAATGTAGATAAACAAAGTATGTATAATCTTTAAATGAAAATATTGACATCCTCATACAATATTCTTTGAAAAAATTTATATAGTGCAATATAAAGTAATTAAAGAAATCTTTCTATCATAATTTTTACAAAATAACCTTTGCAAAAATGAACACATTGCAATAAGAATAAATTAATCAATTGAATAATGTAAGTAGAATCTTCACATTTGAATAAGTAGAGCAACGCTAGCAGTTGGTGCTTCCTTATTCTTTAATATCACATTTTAAAAAGACATGGAATTTATCTATAATTTTGTTGTCTATAAAGTTTCTTTGAAATTTTTTTAGAAATATTCATTTGATTTTCAAATATTTCACGAAAAGAATACATAATATATAGTAGAAAGTATCTTATGGCTGTTACAAAAGCAATTTAATTTCTATAATATTATTCAAAATTGAATTGTGAAATTATAGAGGTCATTGTGATTTTAGTAGTGTAATTATGCACAATCACATATATTATATTGTATACTATACAATATTGTATACATATAGTGATATTTTCCATGATACTCTCACCTCTTCTCTACATAGTATTTTATCCCTTTTTTACCCAATTACCAAGAGGTCATCCATTACCATGAGGTAATGGTCCAAATTTTACATCTACGGAGTTGTGTTGTTATTCAAAGAAAGAACAAGAAACGCTTCATTAAATCCCATGAGAGATAACACTTTATTTTCCTTCGAGGAAGGATGTTGCAATATACGGAGTATTACTTAAACAGTCCTCCATGCTTAGAGCCAGAGCAAGGATGTCATGAAATGATGCTAAAGCAACGAAAGTCACCACTTCCTGTAGCACAGACAACAAGCCAAAGATTAAACTGCGTAACACCAGATTGCTAATTCCGTGAAGAGTCACCATCACATCACGCAACGTACCATTCATTGTCTTTAATCCCGCCACCATAAGAGACGCTCCTGTCTATGCTGGCTTGAAGCTTACGCACTTGTTTACTGTATGCACGACCGCTTTATCCAATTAACTGCCTTGCCGTATGCACCGACCCTAAGAGGCTCAAGTAACTTTCTTTGGATTCAAACTCTAATATGAAGCCTTGTTTAACACTTCTCATGATATCCTTAAATAACCCCTAAATGCCCAAGGCTTGTTTTGAGCCTCTTAGAATTTGCTCTAAATTGAACAAAAGGTCAACATTTTGATAAGTTGAATCAATTTTTTTTTAATTGTAACCGTACAAACTCAAACTAGACATGTTAGAGATTACATAGGAAATGAAATACAACAATATCATTTAAGGATTGATCAATTATAATGTTTGATCATTAAGATGTTAAAACTATGAAAATCTTTGAACTCTCTTTTCTGCATGTCAAATCTAAAAAATTCAAGGCCAAAAGAATATGAAGTTGAAGTACCTAACAAATATAACCCTTATCAATTTATGACTTCTCAAAATCTACTCTAAAATTTTTTTAAATGAATTTCTAGAGTGAGTTTTCCTCCAAGACCTAGTGTATTTGAGGCTCATTTCCAAGAGCTTTTAACACTACAAAAACTCAAGATTGCAATGGGTACCTTTGCACAAAATCTTGAATAGAAAAACCATAATCATTCATTTTCAAAATTGGATTTTTGATGCTAAAACTAGACTTCAAAAAAACCCTTTCAAAAGTATAAATTGTTAAAAATAGCAATTTGACAAGGAATTATTTAACTTCAAAGTTTCTTCGACACCACATTTGGATGCCTTGGGCATTGAGGGGTTAATCCCAGCTCACTGTTGCTCATACCACTTGACAGCAGCTTCTTCCAAGAAATCTGAAAAAACTTTCCAACCAGGAGGCTTCATCTCTGTCGCCATTAGCCAAGCAAGCCCTCTGACTTGAATTCTCTCAAAGATGCATCTGGATTTGCTTTATCCTCTCCGTAAAAAACCGGTATGGCTACCATGTTGCTCTTACTTTTTGTTATAGTTACCTCATTGATGCTACAACTACAGATAATATCAATCTTTGTCGACTTGTTTTATGAGTTAAAATATCCCTCTCCAAAATGCTGATGCATGGATCTCTAATGTCATAACTCACTTAATGAGGGCACACCCATTATGGCGCGGTGCCTTAAAGCACATCCTAGCTTAAGTCCTTAAGTGGTGTAATTATCTACTAAAAATTGTTAGTGAATGAATATGGTGGTTCATCAAAGAACCATTGGCCATTTTGGTATTGGTGACATCTTTCTAAGCTCACATTCCAAGTTAATTTGTTTCTCTGACAAGGTAATCATTATTTTCTCTTCTTTGAAATACATAAACAATTTCCATTGATTATTGACAAGCTTTTCTATTGCTTGTTGATTACTAATTTTTTTTTTTTTTCATTATTTTAAACCACTATAAGAAACCTATGGTTTTTAGGATGTTTTTTATACTATTTTTTGGAACGCATTTTTGTGGACATTACAGTTGACAACCCATGTTTTTATGTCAACAATAATGTTCAATAAAACATCAAGATGTTTTATTGAACATTATTGTTGACATAAAAACATGGGTTGTCAACTATAATGTCCACAAAAATCCGTTTCAAAAAATAGTGAAAACATCCCCCAAAATACGGGTTTCTTATAGTGAACATGATTGCAACTCCATTTGTTTTCATTTTGACACCTTGGGAGGGGAACTTTGTGCATGTGACTGCTGATTTTTAGTGCAGCCTATGAGTGCTTTTGAATACTCTACTTCCAAAACTTTATATCCCTATTGTGCTCTCATATTTGTCAAAATTGGAAATTTATTTGTGCATTTCTTCCTTTTCTACACATCTATTTACAATCCTGTACTCACTGTTACCTACTTAGCCTTCATGATCCAATTTGTGGCGCTTTTGGGTGTACCCACCTTAACCCCTAAAGTTCCATAACTATGTTCTCACCAAGAACACTCAAAAATTGCCATTTTTAGTACAAGTATCCAATTTTTGCGAAAAGAACTTCTTTGACACGTGTAATCGTATGACCTTATAGTACGGTGACTTGAGAACATATGTTAGGTATTTTAGAAATTTCCATCGCGTGGATTGCAAGATATAAGCATTCAAATTCACTAAAACCATTTTTTTGGCCCTGCGAAAAACAAGGCAACAGCACTTCACACGCTCACTTTTCGATGAAAATTTCTCCAAAATGATGGTGCTTCTTTGGAATCTCTTTCCTAGACAAGTTGGCTACATGCTTGAAAATTTTCACTTCATTTAAAATTATACAACATATAGAAAAAAAATAGTAAGTAGATAGAAGTAGAGAATGATTCAAAATACAAAATTGTCAAGAATTTAATTATGGAATTGAAAAATGCTAATCCCAATGGTGGCAATGTTGTAATAAATAATCTACATCCTAGGATTTTATTTTTTTCAAAAAATATTGAAAATTGAGTAAGATAAAAGACTTCAAAGTTTATTTTAGAGTAAAGAATCTATAACTGTCCGCAAACTTAAAATCGTCATAACTATAGACTCATTGATCAAAATGGGATGATTAAAAACTTTTTTACCTGTATATAACTTTAGAAAACCAATTTCAAATTTTTGTTTCTGAAAAAAGTGATTTTTTTTATCTGCCCGGACTGCCTAGTTACAAAAAAAAGTAACATATTAAGCCATAACTCTTGACTTGTATTTCCAAATGTCATGAAATTTGGTGCATATGAAAGATATTCCTCGCCCCCACCTTCTATTAAAACTTTAGCCAAAAATTGGGGGATCTCTAGTCACACGTACTTGCCAAAAAATTCTATACGGCCAAAAAATGCACGTTGGTCTTTTAGGGATTAAGCACAAGCATTTTTGGCCAAGCTTCTTGCTATCTTGTTCTTACTACAAGATACGGAGTATGTGATTATGCAGAAAAACCTCCGACCTACTTACAAGCAGCATCATTTGATTATGAATAGCTTGCAAATTTGCTGATCTCACTCGCCACGCGCCTGCTACTTAACAGCACACCAATTTGGAATCCCCTTGAACCTTGATGATTTTGATTCCCAAACGAAGGGCGACTTCTAATCTTGACTCTAGGCTGCATACTCAGCCTGGTTGGTAGTAATCCCCTTTCCTAAATTCTTTTGACAAAAGACTCGCTCCGTAGACAGGTTTCATAACCGGTTGTTGAGTTTCCAACACTCACGGGGCACCATTCCATTGGCAACCCATCACCATTGCCATCACAAGTTGTAACTCATAACCATCTCTCCTTTCAACTTGCTTCTTACACCCTTGGATCATGAAGATCAAAGGTTGTGATTGAAAAGTGAACAACCGGTTATGTCCGATAACCTACTCGCCGCTACCGCGGCTCGTCAGTTATCTAATACATATTACTACTCCTGCACTGGCTCTAAAAGAGGGTCTATAAGAACCATCAAAATTTAAATACCAAATCGTTGCCTTAGACATTGTATTTGCTATCCACGTACTTTTTCACTACCAAACCTCAGTAAACATCTCTGCACTTTACGTTCAAAGTTGTGTCTTTGCACTTTTTTTGACAAATTAGACGACCCTTTCCCTTGGGACGTGGCTTCAGTTCTAACTTTGTAATGTTCCTACACGGTTTCATCTTACTCGGAGATCCAAACCAAATAGTGGGATCACCAACCAAACAGAGAGTGAATGCAAGAAACATTTGTATTATTTTATGTCACACCCTGAATGCTGTTTTGTTTAGGCATAATTTTTGTGTGTTCCATCCAAATAACTTAAGATTTATAGGACTCATGACCATTATACATCTTGCCTAATTTTTTTGCAATTTTCAAAAATATTAAACTATATAAAAAGAGCCCCTAGTTTTTAGTACTACTTAGTATCCAAAAAATCAAATTTGGAGCTTAAATTTAGAAGGAATGGTCTTCTTGTAGGCTTGTAGTTATATAGGGAAGGAATTCTAAAAATAATTAATTTTGTATTGTGTGGAAGTCTACAAAGAGAGCTTCTTTCTTCTTACATTTTAGAATACATAAAATATTATTTTGGTGGTTCTTTTGGTGAATGACCATCTCCATAGAGTTATTACAAATGGTGTGCTTTAATTTTTTAGTTTTTTTAGTTTTCCTATTTTAAACTAATTAAAGCATCAAAGTGTCTATTTTCTTGCGATTTGACACTTTTCTAGTTCTTCCACTTAGAGAGTTTTTCTATGCTTTTTTTTCCTTGGATATCTTCATCTACATTAGCAAAACTATAAAAATTAAAATTTATTTTTAAAATTTTAAAATTCCTAAGGAAAAAAAGCATGAATATTGTGAAAATGCAACAAATCGGCAGATGTTTCTTGCATTCACCCCAAAGTCTATTTGCCTCACCGGGCAAGGCCAAAAAAACCTATTTTTTCTAATTTCAAACGTCATAATCTTTGAATCTATGCAATCAAGTTTCTAAAAAATTTCCACACATTCTTATAATAGTCTAGTTTAAATTTGTATGGTTAAAAAAAATTCCTTTTTTCTCACTACCCTAAAAAGTGTCAATTTTTCACATTTTTTGCTGGAAATGTGCCTTTGTCCTTCAACAATTTATCTTTCTAGTATATTCAATGCACTAGAAAGTGGCAATTTTAGATACTTTTGTGAAAAATAGGCAAAGAGTTTTAGAGGTTATAAATCACATTAGCATCCAAAAACAAACAAGAATAATTCCCCTGCAAGCAACGGTGGAATGGCAAGTGCAGGCTATTTGTTTCTGCTAAGACTTCTTTTAATGAATTTTTTTAATGCAAAGTGAAATGAACTGAAGTACATTTACATTTACAATATCCCTTGATTTGTTGTTCTTTTGCCACAAATCAACATACTAATATATGTACATATACTACACGAAATAGTGAAATTAAATTGCTTAAACAATTAGATTGCTTTACCTCTTAAAAGTTAATTTACAAGTCATCAAAGTCAACAAATACTTCTACAAATATTTCCATTTCTACACGTGGAGGTTCATGAGTCCCAATTACAACAATACCTAGTTCAAAAGTGCATTTTTTGTACAGTAGCAGTAAATATTTATATAATGTCAAGTGTCGGGAAATTAGTGTGGGACAATCTAATTTCACTATTTAGTGTGAAAGGTATTGCGAGGCTGCTCCGGGTATCGAGTGGCTATGATGCTGACTTGCTGAGCTTCCTGGAGGACAGGTGGCAAGCCGGGCAGCAGGAGACGACGGGCAGGCCGGCGTTTCTCCTACATCCGGGTGGCACAGAGGGTGGCACAGAGGGTGGCAAGGCAGCTCAGTCCTGTTCGCCTCGCCTTCAAACCTTCAAACCTTTGATTTCCGCCATCGCCTGCGCTTGCCATTCCACTATAGTATGACTATAACTCCTGCGCCTTGAGTTTTGAGCCTTGCATTCCATTCTCACCACGGGGATGCTCGTCAGATCAAGCGCAACCGCGCGTGGAGACTAAATTCCTTGGGAGTAAAGCTGTTGGTATCGTCCACGGAGCTTCTGCAACAGGGTAAGACGCCGTTTTCCTGTCGATCATCAATTCTGAAGCAGCTGTTTTGCTTTGAGCATGGAACGCTGTATTTGTTTTACGCATGAAGTCCGTGAGGTTTCCGGTGGATTGGTCCGTGGTTCATTTTCTCGTGGCGGTGTTCTACCGACAATTTCACACTTTCCTTCGCAGGGGTTTCTTTAGCTTAGCTGGTGGGAAATTAATGGAAGAAATGATTATGCAGAGATGGTAGTGGTGGATCAGATGGATACCATCTGAGCAGACGAAGTCGTGGCACCCGCTGCTGTGGGATTGCCGCCATCTCGAGGGCAGAGACCAGAGGACTTTTTCTTCTCTGTTCGTCGCGTTGGATAGAAGTTGCAATTTACGATGATTTGAATGGCAGCGTTGTGCAGTTGCTGTCTTCTTTGGCTTGAGATTTGGCTCAAGCGTATGTTTCACTGGAGCGATTCCTCCATCGACAGATGCGATGGTGTCGGTTTTAGCGAATTTTCGAATCTCAGTCGTGTGCCATTCTGTGTTAGGGTTTGAAGAGAGAACTGGTGGTCCATGGCTGTGGCGAAGAGGGATCTGTCATCTAAGTGATGAGCTCTATCCCTTTGCTAGAATGTTGGGCTTGCTGTTCTGTTGCTGCCGATTACTGTAGGTTGGTTGAGTGTCCAGTTCCGTTTCTTCTGTATAGAATTCGCGAATGAGGTAACTAATGGCTAAGTTACGAACCCTTGTCTGAGATCATGTCGTTAAGTTCAGGGCTTGAATGGACCAGTTCCTTTAGTGGCTAAGTTGCCGATCCAAATATGTGCTCGAGCTCTCCTGCTGCGTATACATTCTTTTGTATTTGCAAACTCTGGGCGCACTGATTAGTTGCCAAGGAAAGCATTTGATACAAAGAAGTGATGCTTTCGATGAACATCGCAGTTGTTTTGATAAGGTTGAAGTTTGACGCCGCTTGATTAGCCTCTCTGGATCGGTCCTGGGTAGAAAGAAATGGGTCTTAAGCTATGATTTTGGAGCATGGGAACTGGGTGAAGTGCGAGAGCTCAATGTTTCGTTGCCCTACTCTTTTGCAGACAAGTCCTAAAGGGCAGCCAGGTACATAACAGCAGTTTGGAGAGTGTTGTTTAGCTACCGTGGTGGATGTCTGCTTTGGGGATCAGGTGAAGAAACTCTGGCGGTGAGTCTGATGTCCCTCCGGTCTATTTATGATGCCACTCCTGTGGTGTTTTAGTACTTGTTGTGGTATATTATTTTTTTAAACTTATTTCTTGGATACTTGGGACAGTTCCAATTCACCAATTTTCACTGGTATTGTACTTACAGCCGTGTTTCCCATTCTATAGCAGGGCCCACATTGTATTTATGACAATGCTGTTAGGCGGGTGTTAGGCGTGAGTCCAGTGGTGGTGGTCATCTCCATTTTTGGATGGTGAATTTTTTTATCCCTAAACTTGCATTGTAATTGAGATTGTTGATTTTTCACTACTCTCATATTCTTGTTGGGGATAGCATTTGTTTAGGATTGGTAACAGTGGGCGTTGGTGATATCTTGCTCTCAAGGGTGGCCTCCTTAACGCAAGTGTCTGATTTCATCCATTTGACCAAAAGCGTACTCTGATGGATTTGGTTACTAATTACATCTCAAGATTGTAGTATTCAAGAGGACCTCTACAAGATTTGATCAAATTGGCAAATCTTCGAGTCACCATGCAAATTGTAATTCAATCAAGTTTTGCCTTCATTTTGATGTGGGTCTGTCATGTTGTTTTTACGGAAGACAAGATCAGCTATCTCTTGTGGCCCAAGCTGTAGGTGACTTGCCTTATGATGTTTTCAGGTTGCTGTAATTTTGTTGAAAACTTCCTATATTTTACTTGCAAACGATGATGATGACAAGCAATCACTGTTTATGGAGTTCTTGATATTGAGAGTGATGTGTTGGTGTAACGTGAGTATGTGGAGGTTTTAAATTGAGGTGCTGTATTCGGATGAAGCTGGATTTGAAGATTATTATTTAATCTGTGTGGCTGAATTTTTTGACACACGTGTGATGATGAGTGGGGTTTTAGGTCTGCAATGAAGTGAAAGACTATGGACCGAGATGTATCGAGAAGTTGTTTAGGTGAAACCTCACATAGGTGATGTACTCCTTCTCTTAAGATGGATGAAGGAATGAAATTTGAATCCACGAGCCACTACTTTAGTGCTTGGGGCTCTTTTTGGACCTTCTTGTTTGTAGGAGTTGATAATCTTTGGATATTCTTGTCATAGTATTTCTTGATTTGCTTTTTGTTTTGTAAGTAAGTATTGTAACTATTGCAATTGCATGAATTCATTTGGTATTGATAGAATTTATTTATGGCTTAGGTCTAGTGAAGTCCTGGGGAATGATCCTATCTTGGAAGCCAAGCACAAGATTTTTTTGAGCCATAGTGGAGCTCAGAAGGAGACTGTGGATCACTTGTGTAAAGCTTTGGAGGACCGGTTTCACTATCCTTTCTTTGATAGACGCCATGAGAGCTTACCAAAGGGTGAGCAATTTTCGGAGTTGATTGTTCGAGCTGTTGAACAATGTGAAATGTTGATTGTGGTTGTGTCAGATGAGTATTTCATGTCCAAGTGGCCTATGATTGAATTGAGTGCCTTTGTTCAAGCTCATAAGCTACACCATGAATCAAAGAGTTCCTCTAGTGGGCCAAAGATATTACCCCTATTTTATGGACTATCAGTGGATGATTTGGAGGATGCAACAATGGAAAAGAAATGGTTTTCAAAGTGGGAGACTTTGGCAAAGGCTGATCCAAGGAATCGAATTGTTGTGAGTGATTGGAAGTATGCCTTGAATGTCTTGAGGTCTTTCAATGGCCTCCCTTACGATACAAATTTGAAGGAAATTGTGGCTTATCAAGAGCAAATTGTTTCGTATGTTTGCAAATCCATTTCCCCAGATGTAAAGTGGGATGATTCCCATGTGCAAGGGAAATCCAATATTTGTAAGGTAATGAAATTAGGTCTTAGAGTTGTTTTTCCATTTCAATTAAGCTTGTCTTCATGATATGAATTTATATTTGTACGGTTGTTGAATGCAAAGGGATATCACTTTATTGGATTGTTGTTTGGATGGATTGGATAGGTGATTGGTGAAAAGATTGAAGGAATTGGGGTTTCAAGAAAATACAATGTTAAAGTATTTGGTTTATATGGAGTTGGTGGTATTGGCAAGACCACAGCTTGCAAGACCTTGTGCAACAAACTTTCAAGCAAGTATGAAGGGAGGGTTTGCCATATTGAATTTCCAATCGAATTTCCAACTAACCCTTCGAGTGCTTCCAAAGAGTTTTTTCAAAAAGTTGTGTGGGACTTGACAAGGAAAAGTGTGGATGTCATTCAACACTTGAATGATGGAGAGGTGAGCTTTTTGTTTTACATGCTTAATGTGTATATGTAAGTGATTGTGGTTAATATGGAAGCCTAACAAGTTTTGAAGACTTGGTGGAGTGTAATTCTTTGTCATCATTTGTGTTGATGTGCTAGTATTTTTAGTACTTGTTTCTTCTTGATGAACTTTTCAGTGTTTGTCGTGCATTATTTGCACGTGATGTTTCATGCACCATTGTTTGAGAGAGCATGAGGATGCATTTTAACTTCCGAATCTAGAATTCATGCCATTGCAATCCTTGGGATTTTGTTCTTTTTATGAGTCTCATAGATTATGTGGTGAATGTATTTACAGTGCAAGGACATTTTGCGTAAAAGTCTTTTCAAGGAGAGAACCTTTTTGGCAATTGATAATGTCTCAGACAGCCACCAGTCAATCCAACTGGCAAAGACATTCTTGGAACTTGCTTATCACACAAGTAGTTTGGTGGTTGTGACGGCTCGCTCTCAATGTGTTCTTGAGCTTTTGGGGATCAGTGGGGATGCATGCTTTGAGATGCCGGATCTTGGAGAGGCGGATGCTATGAGTTTGTTTTTGCACCATGCTGTTGGTGGCAAAGAGTTTTTTGAAGATGAGGAGAAGCATGACATAATGACTTGTGTTAGGAGGTGTTATTTCTCCAAGGGTGCTGGACAAGGTCATCACTATCATCCCTTGGCCTTGCAGTCCTTGGGATTGCAATTGGGTTGTCATGGAGAGAATCCTTCATTATGGGTGAAGCATTTGCCTTGTGTAAGGACTTTCAATTATTTTTCTGGAGGAAATCCTGTATTTGATATTATGAGAAGTGGTTTTGACTTACTACCACCGAGGGATCGGACTTTGTTTATGGATGTCGTATTTTTTGTGTACAATATGTTATCGAGTCCCGACATATTTTTGTCAATGTTGTGTTTATTACACATGCAAGATGAAGGAGGAATAACACATAGGGTATGCCTTTTCCTTCCATCTTTTGCACATTGTAGATGTGAAGTTTTTGTTTTTCATGACTTTTGTTTTTGACATTCTGTTTAGGATTTAGTTTCACAAAGATTGTTCAAGAGTCACTTTTCAATGAGTTTCTTTTTTTCCTATTTGATATGTGCTAGTTTCCTTGCCAAGTTACTTCCATTCAATGTGATGGGTTTGATAGGGGTTTGTAGTGACTAAGAAGTTCAATGTAGACCAAATATTTATGTCCTTTAAAGTTATTTTGTGGTGGTGTTGGAATGGCAGTTGGAGCACTTGAAGCGTAAAGGCTTGTTGCATGATGTGGATTTGAAATCCCGAAAAGTTACCATGCACGATTTGTATTTGGAGTTTACAAAATATGAAGCGAAAGGAGCTTTCAATGAGTCAAGTAACTTGAGGAAGCGGATGTGGGTGTATATAGAGAATGGTGATATGAGAGAGCTTAAATGTAAACCGAAGGGTGGATGTTGGCACAAATTGATACGGCTTACTATTCAAAATTCATCAATGGACTACAGCAAGTATTTTGGAGGTTGTGAGATCGGAAGTTTGGATGGCATCAAATGGGGTTACTTCTCCAATGTTGAGGTATTGTATCTCTATAGGGTGCATTTGGAACAAGGAGCTTTAAATTTGGAGGGCATGGTGTGCTTAAGGATTTTGAAACTCCTTGGGGTAAGGTATATTGGTGGAGTTGAGGGCTTGGGAGAATTGAAGAACCTTACTCATTTTACTTGGGATCCTTGGATTGCTAGTGATTTTTTTGGGAGTGCTAGTGATGATGTTCCTATTCCTAGACTGGGGCAACTTCCTTCGTCGCTAATACTATTGCACCTCCATGGGAGCATTATATTGGTGTCAGATGCACTTGCGCAATGTCGCAGATTAGTGAAACTACAACTCCATCATGTTGAAGCCGTTTTGTTGGATCTGAGCAATTGTTGGTTCTTGGAAAGTGTGGAGCTTAGGGAGATGAGGAAGTTGCAAGCCTTGTTGGGACTTGCCGCCTGTCGGTCATCTAGCCTACAATCTCTTACGGTTTGGTTTTGCCCAAATTTGGTTGATATTCTGGGGATAGATAAGCTTATCAGCCTAAAGGAATTTCATACAGTCAGCAATTTCAAGTGGGAGGTGCCCAATTTGCTTGCTCTAACTGAATTGCAAGTCTTGGAATTAGTAGGACTGGAGAGATTCGTGGCATGTTCAAAAGATTACATTCCTCGCCAACTTCAAAAGCTTCGTTGGTGCTTTCACCAATCAAGTGAGGGACTAAATTTGAATGGATGCAACCAGTTGGAAGATTTGGAATTGAGTCCTTGCACTGGATTGACATCCTTGGCAGAATTGGGAGATTTGCCTGCATTGCGAGTCCTCAATCTTCGGAGCTGCAAACATCTGTTGCGGTTGCCCGACTTGAGTAAGTCAAGGAACCTCAAAGAACTCAAGCTTGGGGGATGTTTTGCCCTCGAGCTTGATGAGAGAGATATTCAAATGCTTTCTGAGCTGCCTTTGTTGCAGCCGTTGCCCTTTGATGGCTACATAGGGGCCCGGGGACAGAGCTTCAGGTTGGACTTTTGTCGAGGGAAGGTGCTAGTGCATCAATCAATTAGGGCCTATTCATCAAACTCTTGGGAGGTTTGGAAGGCGGGTAAATGGGTGGAGCGAGATCTTGCCCCACCTCCGATTATAATTGGAAAGCTTGGCCCTTTTCAGATAGGGAAGGAATAAGGGGTGGATTTAGATTCGATGGATTCAGATTGAAACCATGTTGGCATTGTCTTTATGTCTCTTTTTAATGCAATTGGATATGGTTTGGGCAAATCGCAGTTAGTTGGCTCAACCGAAGCGTAGGCAAATATGGATTGGCTCTTTCCTTAAAAAGTCTCCTCAAGGTATTTACAACATAACCAAATCTGGCAACGTGATGTGGCAAGAGATGATGGTTTGTTGAGGTCCAGCTTGGTTCCAGGGAGGTGGCGTTGGATGTTTTCTGAAGCAGCACTTGGTTCAAGTGATAAGCGAGTTGTAGTTGGTTGGTTGAGCAGATGGAACTTGACTTGGTGAATGGGCATGGGTACGGGTCGAGATGCAGCGAGGTTGATAGAATCTCGTTCCAGCGACACCTTCTTGCGTCACTTTGGTGACAAGAGTTGTGGTGGTGTAGTTGGAGATGGTGGAGGTGACGGGGTGGTCAATTCAAAGAGGATGTTGTTTGACCATTTCAAGTTTGTTGGGCTTATTTGGGTTTGCGAGTGGCTGAGGGTGGCTGGACTTGTGGCTGCCGCTTGGTAAGAAACATTGTTGTCAAGGATGGGCATTATGAAACATTGTGCTCGGAAGTCTCAATTGTGGATTCCTCCAGTTTTGTGCTTTTCCTGGGTTAGACTGTTTTGCGGTTAGATTGTTTTGCTGATACAGTTGATGGGACTCTTCCATTTTGTGTGAGATGCAACATTAGTGTGTGTGACCTCCATTGTTGGGCTTAGTGTCTTGCAGTTTCTTCCAGTTTTATCTGTAGGGGTCCTCTGCAACTTCTGACCATCATATTTAGAGCAAGGTTTGGCCTATTGAGTTTGTCCGGAATTTGCTCGCAACACAGAGTGTGTTAGCATTGATGGACACTAGTATGGATCATGTGTGGTAGGCTAGTGGCGCATACAGCTTACTTCTATTGAGTTATGGCGGCACCCACAATGATGTGATTTCATCTATAGATTTGAATCTCCCTGCCCTCTTTATTCTGAGCGCACCTTGGACTGCGCACTTGTGGAAATTATCCTGTTCTACACTGTTGACTCTAGAGGTGTCAGAAGGCCTCATTTGCAAGAAGGCGTCATGTGATACGTTCACTGTCATCGATCGTTTTTCCTGGCAAGCTTCGGTGTCTGGACTGGAAAGTGGAGAACTTCCGAGGTCATTCGAGGTCGGCGAAACTCTTCCGATCTTCCCTCTCGTATTTTTTACGGTCTTCTCCGCTGACTCCAAGTAGTTCAGGTCTCTTTCCCATCCACAGTTAGCATTGATAACAAGCTCATCACGGACATTGCTTCTTATGCTATGATCTAGAATTTTGAAGTGCCCTGTACCTGAAGCTGCTAGGAACGTCAGGTTGCCCGATAATGATCACTTGAAGTCCTGCGTCAGTTGAAGGGGGTAGCTGCCGTGACAGACACAGACCATGTGCCATTCTAAATTGACTCTCCACCACCTTTGGGGGCTAATTTTGGCCTTGAGGACTGAGATTGTGTATTAGTCGACGCAGAATTTGGGGCGGAGGTTGATCACGAGGTACAGAGCCTTCTTGTAGGTTCTGTCTAGATGATTTTTGAAGTTCCTCGGAAGCTCATTCGCTTCTTCGACGCGATTCAGTTGCACACCAACACGGAGCACATATTACATGTCCATAATTCTATACTCATCCACAATTTGTGATGATCCAAGATTTTTTTTTGATTTGAAGTTTTTTGGCGAAAAAAACTTCATGACTTGTTGCCATTTTTTTAGCCAAACCATTTTTTTTTTGTTACAATCTGGCACTATAAAGCCCCCCAAAAAAGCCCTGGACAGAACATGTGGAATATGTCGTCGTTTGAAGACGTTGTTTGGAAGAAGCAGAGAGTATCTGAAGGACTTCTAGCTTGTGGCGTACAGTGACCCTTCTGTCGCCAAATAAACTCCAGAACTGTGCATCCTTCATACATTTGTTATCCAAAATAGAAATCGACAAACTCAGTACAAATGAACACAAGAAACAAAGGTACAGTTGATTTAAGAAGCACAGAAAGCAACCAATGAGCAGTGAAATAGTACATCCACCCTTTAACTTGTAACTGCCCAAGTGGCCCAAGTGGCCGCTTCCAAGCCTATAAAAGTTGAAATAAGAGATCAAATATTTCATATTGGAAGGATAGAAATATATTTTGAAAGTTAACTATGAACAATTTACACTGCTTTTTTCTGGTTTGTCTTATTGAATTCAATTGAAAGAGGATTCCAACGCAGTTTGACACATAATTTTGGGACGCTGTATGAATGAGTTATGAATTTTCAAAGTGTGGATTTTATATGTACCTAAAATTGACCAGTGATTCTTTTGATCAAATCAAGTTCATTTTTGGCAAGTGGTTGTTTTGGGGGTATTGATTAAAAGATTGATGGTGTTTTGATTGTATCTGTTGTTGGTTGAATGTATTGAATGTGATTGGCATAGTGACGCGATTCTTTTGGCATTCAGAGACGCCCCAGCGCATGCTGTCACCGATAATTGTGTTGGAGAAAACATTCAACCCCAGGATCTGCAAGGCAAGCACAATCCATTCCACAACTTTAATCAACACTACGTACTTTCGAACTATTTGATCCGTTGATATATCTCTCTTAAAACAGGTTTCAATTCAGCTAGCATCGAAATTTAGGTCACATTCACCTTCAACCATAGTATCCACAACCTTACAAGTGAACGTGGTAATAAGAGCATTCATTTGTTATTTAAACAAGAAAGAGGATTAGACAACACGGCACAACACTTGATCTAAACGTCCCATTAGAAAGAGTTCATAGCTCATGCTGTTGCCAAGGAAACGATTGCAGTCTCTATGAATCTGGAGTCACTTTTGGCTATTTAGGCATATCTACAGAATTTGAACTGAACGCTTTCAAAATCTACGACGTAGCAAAATATTCCCATAGAAAGAAGGAACCATGTCCTATATTTTTATTCAGTAACCGCGCAGAAGGTATTGAAATTACTCAAATTTTTCAACGAGGACAGATCAAACCTTCTATTTAGGGTCAAGCACTGACAGAGTAGTTAATTGAGGCATACCAAAGCAACAACACCTACTCTAAATCAATTGGTTTTGTAATACTGAAAAAATCGGGAGCAATAATATGAAAACCCAGAAACTCAGGACTAACTTTGATATTAGTTCAATCATCAAGTTTGCTCAGAAATTCGTATAATCACCAGGGTGGGATGAAATTTTATTTTGCACACCTTGCGAGCTTCCGGAATCCAGTAAGATTGTGAAGAATGTTCAATTTCGCCTTCCCATTGGGTGACAACCCAATTTTCTTAAAACGCCATTAACCCCATTCACAACAATATGAAAAATTCATCTCATTCTTCAAAGAAGCCATAGCTAGACAAGCTGTAAGTTCATATTTATTCGATAGAAACTCCACTATAAGATTGTGAAAATGAGGTCTCAGGAGTAGAGAAACATTCAAGATCTAAGGCTTGAAAAGTCGTTCCGACGAACAAGATAATAATTCCTCTTATTATGAAGCCATAGCTAGACACTCAGGTTGCGAACCTGAACTTCCAACTGTAGTTAAGATCATGAAATGGGGTTGATTACATTCGAGATCAAAGGCTTGAAAATTCATACCATCAGCAAGTTGATTGTGACATTGGTGAGTGTCCACATAGCACTTGGCATCGACCGTAAAATTCTTGTATCTGATCTCAATGGTGGGAACCAGAATCCCAACTCTGCACAAACTATATCAATTCAAAAAACAAAACAAAAACTACGAAACAGTCTACCTTCCTACTAAAGATATCCACAGTGATCCGATCCTTGATCGCTACAAGCCTAAACGAGGTGGAATAAGGAGCTCAATCACTGTTACAAATTAAAGCGAATTTTTCCAATTAGGAGCTAACTACTCCTCAATCACATCGTATGAAGATTGGGTCACGGCCGCAGGCAAGTGGTATTGCTATACGTGTCTGACATACTGTATATCATAGCTCCCATAACGAAGCTGTGCTGATCTAACAGTCAGTCCTAGACAGAATGTTCACAAGTCACGTTGGCCCTCTCACCACCATGAAAAAATTATAGCCTCAGTTTGAATAGAGCATCAATTTAGACAGTTCTACTAACGAAGCCACATGGACAAAGATTTAACAAGTTCAAACTTAGGGACCCTGCAGCTAGGTCTACACACTTCCCAAGGTATCCAGCTAGCACCTCCGTTGTACGTATTGACCTCAGAGATAGAAAATTGTACGATTTTCTTGCTTGCTACCATGGGTAACGTGAGTCTACTAAAACGTCTTGCTGGAATCACAATTGGTAGGAAACTGACTAGGAATCAGTAAACGAAAGGGAAAGAAGTACTAAGAAGAGAAGAATTTCAATGAGAATATATACTGTAGGGACACACTGTATCGGCGACCTCACCCCGCCATCACCCGAAGAATGGACCGGGCGCAGGCCCTGTTCAAATTTTTTTTTTAATTTTTTTTATAAAACCCAAAAGAACTTGGTGAACCCTTAGCCCTTGTTGTCAACCCTACGGAGTACTGTAGCTCCGCGCCTCCCGGCGCTCCGCTCCAGGTCTAAACCCTACTCGTTGCACTCCATAGGGTTTAGGTGATTCACAAGGTCGCCCGCGTTTCAAGGGGCACCATAGATGAGGTCGCCGATACTACATCCTACCCTATACTACATGTGTCTGATATAGGTGGTTCTCTTCATGCGTATTGACCTCAAAGATTGAGAAGCGTACAATTTTTGTGCTTGCTATCTTGGGTAGTGTCTCCAGTAAATCAGTAATGTCTCTTGGTGAAAACAAAATTGGTAGACTCAAAACCTCTATGACACAGTGAAACTGACCAGTTATTAGTAGTTAAACCCAAAACCAACTAAAAAGAGACCAATTTCAATGAGCACTGTGATTTGAGGTACGTAACTCTTTGAGGCACGCTAACATGTGTAAGTTAGGTTGTGAGAGGATAATATAGTGTATACAATTGTTGAACTCAGAGAAAAGCGTACAATTAGGAGCTTCCTACCATGGGTATATCACAGGGAAAACGGGAGGGCGTTACCCCCCAGTAGAAATTTGGGGGTGTGACTTGACCCCCCAAACTTTCTATCTTAAGAAAATTTTGGGGGGGGGGTCAAGTCACACCCCCAAATTTCTACCGGGGGTAATGCCCTTCCGTTCTCCATGTGGTAGTGTGTCTCCAGTATGTCCTCTTGTTGTTGGCAAAGTTGTTGGACTCAATTTGCAAAAAGCAGCGGCGATGGCAATGCGCGTACGACGAATTGGAGTTGAAGCTTCAGCTGCAATGGCTGACGAAAACATATCGGTATATGAAAGTGTCATGGCAATGGAATTACAACCGAGATTGCTATGAACTACAGGATGATGGACTGAAGAGATCGGCTGAGTATACTTGCTAGCTCCTTGAATAATTGAAAAGTGCGCAGGAAAATGTAGCGGCGTATGAATCATGAATGCCAGATTAGTTTAATTGCTTCAGCGAACTACAGGAGGAACAATTGCTGGATCATGAAGCGATGGGCTGCTCGAGAAGCTCCTGGATGCGAGAAAAAGTAAAGTGTACTAGCAAACTCAGCAGAATTGAGGAGCGCGGCCGCGCGGGTGATGAAGGTATGCTAATTAGGACGATTTTAGAAGCCAGATGATTGTTCGTACCGTACAAAGTCAGAGTTGTAATGATAATTAATGGTCAATGGTCAGAGTCATTAAGTGGTAATGAAAGTTGCATTGAAAGTAAGCCAGAAATAGATATGGCTGAAACCTTTAATCCGTTTTATTCTTACAATACTTTGTGATAGGAAAAAATCAAAATGCCTCGCTTGGAGCATATACAATTGCTGCATGCCGAGGTGTAAGTTCAAGGCCTAGCTAATGCGGCACCTTAACTTGGTCCTCAATTAACTGAGTCCATTCAATTCACTATTGAGATCAATCAACCGTTGTATATTGAAACCACGTCACTAGCTAGACGCTACGAACAATATATCCTGTTCAAAATCTTTACAGATCTTGATGAAGGAGATCTAAATCCATTCTTTCAAAAATTAATCTCGCTTCCGCAGCAGCAGTATTCAGAGTGACATCATACAAAGTACGTTGCATTTTCACTTTCTAGGAATCTATTCGCTGCAGGACTAGCTTGCAACCTATCTCTTCCCAAACACGTCGTTGAGACAAGTGCTGGACGTCAGTGCCGCTTGAAGTAACTGGAGGACCTGAGTGCAACATCGACGAACACAGTCAACATTAGCGAAGTTCAAGGAATTATGTTACGTAAATATCTAGTATGCAGAATGAGCTACTGGTGAATCAAATCGATCAGTTAGCCGATGCGTACAGAAGTGTGACAGAGGGCGAGCTAGCCTTACGCACAATCAAAATTTTGTACGTACGTACGTACCACCAGAAACATGAACCTGGCAAGAAGTACCATAGTTGTAATGGGTGTAAATTTTTACCTGCCCGATGTTCACGGTGATGTCGCTACTCTCCAGATCAGAAAGACTGGACACCTTCAGTTCGTTCAGGATCTTGATGCTTCTGATCGTCGTCGAAGGCATGATCTCCAGACTGTCGGTGACCATATACGTCATGCTTTCCTTCACAAATCCTTGGCCGTTAGAAGAACTGGCCTCCTCCACTGGAGCATTGACAATCGTCGCTTCTAGTACTTCAAGATCTTCGGGAAGAACAGTCATGGCCATATTGTAAGTGTAATGATAACCTCGATTAGCGAGACATGGCTGACACTGACTTCCAGACTTTGAAGAGAGGTTGTTGCAAGCGTTACTACTGCACCGATAGTACACCTTTGGCAAATTATAAGAGGAATTTGGTGTGTCGGTCCTTTGGAGCAGGCCAGTCGACACGCAAGTACCCACAGCCGCAGGTCTGGGTTCCACCAGGGTGTGTTTGTCCACATTTAAAACCGAACGCTCCAGGTTCTTCACGCTTTCAAAAACACTGGAGATACCCCGAGATGCTTCGCTTTCACATGTCCTGTCACAAATTACAATGCGCATGCTAGTAAATTCATCCATGCTGTTGGGACAAACACTGAATTGCCGTCTAATGAATTCAATTTGCATTGTAGAAACGTCAAGCAACGGAATATACAGTACACGGAAGGTACTGTTCCGAGCAGCCAATAAAAACAAACGTATACGTATGTGTGTAACGGAATCCCTATATATGAGAGCTCACATCAAAATTGAGAAGCGCGAATGGTGACTCACAAAAGCCGAATTGGCGAGTCATAGTTGGTATGAACGTAACGTCAGTTCCATTAATTTGACGGATTAATTCCTATACTTCGTCACACCTGTTCTGAAACTCAAATCCATACTCTTCCTAGATTCCAGACCTTTATGTACATATACTGTACACAAATTTTGGCGCTGGAATTGCGCCACTTTAACGAAATTGACGTTTATTGCTAAATTGGACGGGCTGCAGAAAGCATGACACTCATCTTCACAAAGCTCTAAAACCAAGAATCGTGAGACTCGGCCACTTAATATAAGGAAATTGGCGTTTTCTCTCGCAGTACTTATTATAACTTGCAATTAGCTGAAATTCTATGTCGACAGTCCAAACCAGCACAATTTTCGTCAAGGATGCGAAGGCATCAAACTTGCGAATATCATTGGATAGTAACTTAATATCCAAATTCATGCACTCGATTTAAGTTGATAACGTACCTTTGGACAGTATGTGAAGGATGGTTCCGACTGGCAAGAGCAGGAAGCTGAGGAGCAGGTCGACGAAGTCCTTCCCCGTCTCCAGAAACAACACGCGACCCGTCTTCCTGCAACTCAGCAGGGACACTTGAAATGTAGCGGGCATGGCCGGGGTGGTTGTTGTTTTGGGCACCATTGTACTCCTCAACTTTGCCCTTCGCATTAATACAAATGTTCCCCAAACAGTTGCCTCCGCGAGTTCCTCACGAAAATCAGTACTCCAGGTTTGCAGCAACGTACTAACTTCAGTAAGTTCAGTCTAGCTAACTTAGAGGCAGAAATCGGCTTGCACCTGAAACACATGTAGTGACCAACTTGCTCCAACCACCGGCTTTTATGGCAAGAGTGCTCGATTGCAATGTGCAGCAAAGCGTATAGCAGGGTACACGAAATACGACACTGGGAAATTAAATTAATTAACTTAAAAGCAATCTATCGATCTGAGAGTTATAAGTTTAAGAAATCTTAGTAAATGGATTTGAGTCGGAATGACGCTTCATCTTATCAATGGTGGCTTCCGGCGCACAACTCTAAATTTATTTTGAAAGCTGAATCCGAAGTTTTCTATTCTCCAGCCACGTGAATGGATCGGACGAATGCAAGCAAGCTGAGGCTGCTCTGACTTAATTATGGGCAGCGGCGGCTCAATGAATAACCCCGTCTACTATCCCCTGAAAAGAGAGGAACACTTCCTGCTCAATTAATTAGCTCCCCCCTCCCCCAAAAAATTAATAGCCATTGATCATTTTTGGAAAAAAATAAAAACACCCCCTTCTCTGCCGTTGATCCTGATACGAATATTATGATACCGTACATATATCGTATGTATATGGATACGAAAAAGGGATACGGAAAAGGAATATGGATTATTCCATATCGATTGTCAGACGACTTTGTTTTCAAAAATACAAGACTGAGGGGGGTACTGGGATTTTGAGATTTTCCAATCAAATTATTATTCAGAACACACACCCCCAAAAAAAAAATGAGGGGTTTTGAAAAATAATTTGATCTGGAACTTGATCCTCACTATCTATTCAGAATATAGGTACATTACTATCTTTTGTGTTTACAGAAACAGGTGAGTAACCACCCCTTCCCACAAAAAAAAACAATTCAAAATATAGGTACATTACTATCTTCTGTGTTTACAGAAATAGGTAAGTAATCGCCTCTTCCCACAAAAAAAAACAAGAACCGTCGATTATTAACAAAACTTATCCCTTCCCCCCTCTTATCTGCCATTAACCCCTAAAGGACCAACATGCGTTTTTTGGCCGTATAGAAATTTTGGGCAGGTACTTGTGACTAGAGATTTCCATATTTGAGGCTGAAATTTTAATAGAAGGTGGGGGCGAGGAATATCTTCATGTGTACCAAGTTTCATGACATTTTGAAATACGAGTCAAAAGTTGTGACCTAATATGTTGCTTTTTTTTGTAACTGGGCAGTTTGGGCAGATCAGAAAAAATCATTTTTTCCGGAATTTTTTTTTCAAATTGGTTCTCTACATTTATATATACTCAAAAAGCTTTGAGTCATTCCATTTCACTCAATGAGTCAAAAGTTATGAGGGTTTTTGGTTTGCGGGCAGTTATAGATTCTCTACTCTAAAAAAAACTTTAAAGTTGTTTATTTAACTCAATTTTCAATATTTTTGAAAAAAAAAAACCCATAGGATGTGAATTGATTATTACAACATTACAACCGTTGGGATTGGTATTTTTAAATTCCATGATTAAAATTTTAACAATTTAGTATTTTGAATCATTTTCTACTTCTTTCTACTTACTATTTTTTTCCTATATGTTGTACAATTCCAAATGATGTGCAATTTTTCATGCATATAGACAACTTGTTTAGGAAACTGAATTCAAAGAAGCACCACCTTTCTCAACATTTATCATTGAAAAGTGAGCTTGCAAAGTGCAGCTGCCCGGTTTTTTGCAGGATTGAAAAAATGGTTTTCAAGACTTTGAATGCTTATATCTTATGATCCACACGGTGGAATTTTCTGAAATTTTTATCACATGTTTTCAAAATATCATACTACAAGATCCTACGGTTACATGTGTCAAAAATTGTTTTTTTCCAAAAATTTGGTAGTTGTATTAGAAATGGCAGTTTGGAGCGTTTTTGGTGAGAACATAGTCATGAAACTTTAGGGGTTAATCTGGGATACAGATACGGATACAAAATCGTTTTAGGGATACAATACAATACGATATGAATACTACTATGAGATATGACATACAAATATAGAAACGTAATCCAATGGAAACGGGCTCATATCCCCTAATGTTTGCAACAAATCCCAGCTCCCTGGAATTACAAATAGGAAGGGGGGAGGCAAGTTAATTTAAATCCTTAATTAAATCACAAATTGAATGAGGGGTAATAAATATAAAAAATGAAAAATTAACTAAGTGGGGGGGTATAAATATAAAAATAAAAAATAAATTAGGTGGGGGGATACTACATTAGAAATTAACCCAGTGGGGGTCTGTGGATGCATTTCAACCCTGTTCTTCACTATCTACTCAAAAAAGACAACATTCGTCTACTGTACACTGAATAAGTTAGTGAAATTAGGTAGCCCCTCATTAATTTTGGAACATTTGAAACTGTGTAAATATCTACTATTACTGTGCATGATTTTCATTGACCCAAACCAAGTGGGTGGCATAGGTTGGTGCACCGGTTCAGGGTCTGGTTCATAGAGTGGTATGTGCCTACACATGGACATGAGATAACTTTTTTGGGTAAGGCAACCTAATTTCACTATTTTGCATTCCTTTGTAACTGATCATTTTCTTGTAGATCCTTTGAGTTTGTGCTGTTGTGTACACATTTGATTGGACAACTTTATTTAGCTAAAAGCCCATTATATGTCTCTCCCTAATGTAGTATTATTTGAGATGGTACTACATTGAGTGAGGGAAAATGTTTAATTCACAAAATAGAGAACAATTTTGCTCAGGGAATGTACAACATCGGGTGTTTGTTGGTCATAAGCATTCAAGCCCCTATTATATGGGGGCTATGTGGGTAGATTTAGTGGATTACTATAGGGGTATCCTTATGTGAATTTTGAAATTATTCCAATTTCATGTACCTCATGTTTCATTTAAAATTTTTAGAAAAAATGGCTATTTAGAATTTATTTTTTTCAATATTTTCTAAAACCAAATCCTAAAGTATCTATTTTTTTTGCAGTTTTTATCACTCTTTTCTTGTGCATAATTTTTAGAGATAAACAATAGAGAAATTTTCAGGCCTTTAGAGGGCTGCTCCACAATCCTCTAAGGTACCCTAAAATTTACTTTTTTTCGCTCAAAAATTTGTTTTCCCCCTAATTCTGCCCCGCTGAAATTGCAGCAGTAGTGGCGCAGGAACCCATAATTCCAAATAAAAAATTATTATTATTATTTTAATTTTCAATCTTAAAAAAACCTTTAAAAAAAACCTTTAAAAAAAGAACCTTTAAAAAAAAATTAAAAAAAAAAAAATTCTGCAAAATCTGATTGCTCCGACGAACGGTCATACACTTTTACTACTCACCAAGAGCACTTTTCAAAGTTAACAAGCTATGCAAAAAATAGCATGGCATGTCAACTTCGAACAGCCCTCCAAGGGGTTGAAATTTTCTCTAATGTTTGAGGCCTGAATTCTTATAATTATACTATTAATGTGTATTTTGTTTTATTTTAGAAAAATTACTCTAAAAGTCACAGTACTCCAATATTCAAGTCATTCTTGCAACTATCCTATTTTGGATATCTTATATTCATAGTAAATAGTACACACCAATATATTTCTTTCACGTTTAATTTCTTTCACTCACCAATATCTTATGTTCAATTTATAATAAATTTATCTCTAAAATTGTACCTATAAAATGATATACATAACAAGAAGAAGAATATTCAAAAACTACTTTCAAACATTAACTACTATTAGTTTCCAAATAAATTCGAGAAAATTTGAGGTCAGCAGAGGGTTGCTCCACAGTGACAAATGCAGCTATTAAAAGGAGACTAAAAAGTCTATGAAATATGAAGGAACAATGTGGTCAGATGAGGTGAATTTTGTGAAACTTGTCAGACCATTGTAAACTCAGGGTAGCAGAGGCAGCAGAGCATAGTACAAGGCAATCAAACCCCTCATTTTTTGTATGTTTTGAAACAAGTGTGTTGAAGGATGAATGTACACAATTTTCAATTGGATTATTTAATCAAATTGAATGAAGTGGCTTTTGTGCTACAAATTTAATTTTGTGTCACAATCAAATTTATGCCACTTAGTCAATTGTGTATAATTGAGGGTGAGAAGAGAAGCTCTTTATACAAATAGAGTAGTGGTAGGTAAAACAAACCATGTGGGATATATAAATTAGGACTAAAAAGAGCTTCATAGCTCATGGTTAAGTGAAAATGCAGAAATAAATCAAATTCCAGATTACATTTAGGCATAGTAGAAAAAAATTTCAAAAACTTCAAACTTTTAAAAGTTGGGAAATGAAGCTAAATTTTATCTCCAAAAATCCATTGGAGATTTCAAGACTCCACCTAAAAGTTATAGACAAGTTTCAAAGGTATTGTTTGAAAATGTAAAAAAAATATTCCTTCTACTCCCTCTCCAAAATTTGTCCATAACTCTTAGAAGGGGCTTTAAAACTTGACACAAATTTTTGCAGATAGAAGTTAGCTTGGTTTTGAAACTTTTTTTAGTTTGAGACTTTTCAAAAAAGATACTATACTATGTTCAAATGAGGTCTGAAATTTGAAATTGAACACAATTCTTGTGTTCTCACTTACATCTTAAATTCTTTAGAACTTTAAATCAATATTTCACCATTGTTGAAACAACATGACAAACACAAACTAGCCACACAAGGTTGTTTCAACAATGTCACTAGTTGTATTGAATCAATGTTATCAATCAAAGGTATTGTTCCAATAATTCCAATATGATGGTACAGGAATACTGAATTAACAATTATTTAAAGATATTGTTTCAATATTTTCAATATAGTGGTGTAGAATATTGAATAAGCAATTATTCATAGTTGAATATTTTGAAGTCATCTTTTAAGAGGATTTTCAAGGCTTATCAAAAAAGCAGTCACTTCATTGTGTGTTTGTAAGTGCTTATTCTACTTGAGTTCATTAATGGTCTCGAGTTGAAATTAGGTTGTTAATTCAAGGATGTTGTCAATTTCCCCATTAAATGCTTCCAAAGTACTATGTCACAAAATTTGAAAGCAATTTAGGTGTAAAAAATTAAATGACACCCTTTTGCAATCCGTACCTTTCAATCTATGTTAAAGTTCTACATCAAAACATTATTGGGATTTTCAAAATGTTGATGGATATCTTATGCCAATTGGTTAGCCCTCATATATTGCAAGCATTTGATGATATATTAATGGTGATAAAAGAAACTTGTCAATATCCAAATTTATTAATATCCGGGAATGCAAAAGGAAGCCATTTCCTCTCTCAAGCTAATTATGTTAGGTTCAAATATTGGGCTATGATACAAGTATTTATTTTTTGTTTACAAGGTTTGTATGAGGATGGTATTGGACACGATAACCCGTTCAGTGGGACATCAAAACATGTTAGAGCTCTTATCACAGGTTGGGTACCTTACAAAAAATGGAACTTCTTATGAGAACTCAAGGTATGAAATTTTAATTTGGTGCTTTTAATAATTTTGAAATTTTACTTTATTGCATTCAATTTCATGTTGTTTAAGCTTTTTTATACAAAATTGATTTTATTTGTTTTCTTTATTTCAAATAAACATCCAGAGTGGTGGCTTCTATGAAAGAAAGTTTGGATGAAACTCAAAGGCCAAATTGCAATACGATAATGATGGGCCACTTCACCTATTGTATCAATCATTCAAGCCTATTTGGGGAATATTCAACAAATATGTGGGAACATTTTCATATAGAGCACCTAAAGTTTATCTATAGAAAAAGCAACAAAAATAATGTCAATGCTTAAATTGTGAAGCATAATCGACATACTGATATACTTCAAAAAATTAGGCAAGAAACGGAAGATACAAGTTGAGTGCATGTTGATAAAGTGACTACTTTAGACAAGGTAAGTTTTGCTGACAATATTAAGGTAAAATTTTGTAAACAATTTTTTCATTTTCTTTTGGATATTTATGTATATTAAAAATTGCATTTTCTTAAATGTTTTTTTAAAAGTATTTGAAATTCTCTTGAAATTGGTAGATTGTAGCACCAAGTGTTAATGTATTATCAAGTTCATTTGCAAACTTGCATTGCTTTTGGTTGAGACCTTTGGAGTGAAAGCTTGATTAAATACCTTTGGCTTTAGTAGAGGATATTCAAAGAGGAAGGGACTATAACATCACAAGGATACTAAAAGTAATTTAAGAATTATTAAACCACCAACCTAAAATAGCAAAAATAATTGTTGAGACTACTTCAAGAGTATGAATGTGATAACCATTTGCATTTTTATGAATTAAGTGACTTTTTATACCTTTTTTGAGATCAAACTTTTGATGTAAATTTTTAATTTTCAATTCACTAGTTTGTATTGGATTTGAGATATGATTCAATACAATCTTACTACGGTAGTTTTTTGAAATTCTTTTTAGATGTTAAGAATATGCAAGGCATTTGGTATTCTTATAGGCCTTGAAGATCGATTTAGTGATTGGCCAATTTATATTAGGGCTACATATTACTACTATAGATATCCTTAATATAGTGTTGTTGCTTTACAAATGAAAGCTCAAGGACAACCAATCTAAACATGGTATGGACAAGTAAGATGTTATTTTTTAACAAAGTAACGTTGTTTTAACAAAGTAACAAAGTAACGTTGTTGTTTAAATTTTTTCTCATGGTTGTTTCAATAATGCCTAAATGATGGTGTTTAAACATGTTTCAATGATGGATAAATGGTGTGCTAATACAAATTAATTTCAAATTTAATGGTGTGACTATGGCACACTGTTGAAACAATTTAACTTTTTTTATACATTGAACCATTTAATAAACATCCCAAAATATTGCATCACTACATCAAATAACAATTGACCAATTTTTAGTTGTTTTTACAACTTTGAAATTATGCACTTATGTACCAAATGTTGAAACAATAGTGAAACAAAAGAGGGGTATATTTGAGATGTAACTATAAATGGATTCATTTTTTGTGAACAAAAGTGAAAAGTGTTGAATGTGGTACAATCTTAGTGGTTGAGAATTTAAAAAAAAGGGATTGGAAAAAACATATTTGTAGAATTTAATACTATTGTCCTTTGTTTTTCCCTTCCAAATTACTCCATTCTAGGTAGTTTTAGGTCACTTTTAAACACATGTATTTCTAGTAAAATTTTGCTAAAAATTGACTTAAAGGTCATTATTTAAAATCTTATGTCTAGGACTATACTTTAAAACTCACTTAAAACACCCCATTCTCTTATACTGCAACCTCTATTTGAACCTTCAAAGCTAGGAAAGGATGACAAAAGGTCCAGATGATGTGCTCATCTCCCTAAATACAAAATACATTCAATATAGAAAAACATGCACATGGATTTTGAATAGCTTTGCAAAATAAAAATATTTTGAATAAACACATATGAAGTCAAACTGATCAATGTATACCAGCAATGAGATTTGTGTAGCTAATAAACTATGATTTTGTGTTTCAATGTATTTAGGAACACATGGAACACAAAAAAAAAAAAATATTGGGAAAAAAATGTCATATGGGCCGTCATGAAACGTGAGCTTCCAATCCAAGCCACAAACTCAAAGTTGTGGTCTAAACCTATCTGTATATACAACAAACAATCATACAACACAATTGCACTGCAATTTAAACAAAAAACAAAATTGTAGCACGTTGGGAAGCTATTGAAACTAACAAAGTCCTCAAAAAAACTAAAATCTCATTAGTTGGGTGCCATCCACAATAAATTGCAAGCACGCAAATTTACACCTTCAAAGACTCTTGCCCTGAACTGCCATCCTTGTACAAGGATGTTGCGAAGAATAGACAGCTCAGGTGGTCTGGAATTGGTTTCTCCAACACCCACGACTGTGTGAAAACCTCCATGTCATGAGCTAGTCAAAGCAGTCTATATGAATCAATGTCGAGAAGTCTTCCAACAGTGCCCCTTCCACAGCAAATCAAACTACACCAATCTAATCAACGCATACTCATTGCACATGGCAACGAAATCTCGCCAATCCTTCCTCGTGAGCATCAAGTGCGTATAAATCTAATCCCCCTCTCTCTATCCCACAACCCCATCTATGCAGTATTCTACCCCGGTGCGGGAATCCTGGATTCACACAATTCAAGGCACCAATAGATCCGTTGCAATTGCCCCGACTTGATCGACTCTCCCAAGTTTGCCAGGCTTTTTGAGTAGAAATGTAGAACATAACCAAAAGAGTATGGAGCAACAATATGACAATGGCAACCTAGAACTCAAACAAACCCTAAATTGACATGATCTGCCTAAACAAGAATCATCACAACTACAAATCCAAAAAACCTGAGAATACAAAAAATGAGCGCTGAAAATCCTAAGCTGCATCCCCATTCAAAAGTGCCAATGCACCATCAAATTTCATCCATCCGAAGGTCAATTTCCAGTATTCATTTAAATTTTAGATCCTCCAGTTGTAACTTATAGCTAGCTGGACTGTACATACTGATTATACCTCCATTGGGTATTCTGAATCCATTTATACCAAGGGTATATTAGATCTAAAAAACAGAAATTGGATGTATTATTGAAGACCCTATCTTAGTTATAATCCAAAGACCCTCTTTTTTAACACCCTACGTTATCTCCAAAAAAATTCAAAATTTTACGATCAAAGAACTAAATCCACCATATCTTTGATCACACCATTTTGAATCTAAGTGCACTCCGAGAGGATTACAAAGGCAAATCCATTCACATTCATTTGAGGACAATTAGCCTATTTTTAGACTCTTTAGAATGCATCCAAAAAGATAGGTGTTCAAAGTCGATGCCATGAGCTACTAGCAACAAGATTGATTGAACTTTTCAATAGAGATTAGTAGATTATGCTTGTGCTATGGTTATGCCTTCAAAGAAAAACATCTTTGACAACTAGACAAAAAAGTGGATGTGCTGTGACTACCATCCAGTTAATCATAAGACTAAGTTGGATCAATACTTGATGCTGATGCTAGCGGAGCTGTTTAGTGCGGTAATGTTTTCTCAAATCTTTAGTAGTATAGTTATCATAAATTGCCTCTACTTCTAGAAAATTTGATACAGTCGACTTTTTAGGGAGTTGGTCAAAATAACAAAGATCAACTTTATAACTGGAAATTCTTGCTATATGGTCTCAAGAATGAACTATTTGAATTCTAGAGGGTGATGGATTGGACCAAGCTATGGATGACTTGCCATTTGTTAAATGCTACACTGATAATATTATTATCTTTAGTATTAGTCCACAAGACCACAATGCATTTGGAAGAGGTATTTCAGCGGTTGCAGAAGTAGGGACTATACTTGCATCATAGCAAGTGCAAGCTCTTCCATAATTAGTAGCCATATTTGGGCCAAATGATTGTTTCAAGAAGTCTTTGATGTACAATGCCCTACAAGAAAGGTTGACGCCTCCCTTTTGCATCCTTCAGCTTTTTTGACATTACACAGAATATAATTGACATTTCTTGTGTTTGTCAATCAACATTTGTGACTAACCCAATCTTCCTCTCAAGTTTACCAATTTTCAATTTCAAAAAAACAAAACTCCATTTTGGGGGAATTTTTTTAATTTTTTTCACGGTTTTATATGAAAATTCATAGAAAAATATTAATGATGATTTTTTTATATTTAATTGCGGAGATATATAGGAAACATCCACACGCACATTTTTTTTTCAACAAGCATCTCCAAAAAAGTTTTACAATTCTCTCGGCAGAGGTCACAATAGAGGCGTGAATAGTGTCCAAAATTTTGAAAATTCGTATCTCTTTAAAGTAATTAGATTTTGTTTTTTTCCCCTCACATTGTAACTAATTTTACAAATTTGAGCATGATGGTACAATTACTTTATCAAAATCTAATTACAATAAAGAGATATGAATTTTCAAAATTTTGGGCACTATTCACGCCTCCATTGTAACCTCTGCCGAGAAAATTGTGAAACTTTTTTGGAGATATTTGTTGAAGGAAATATGTGCGTGTGGATGTTTCCTATGTTTCTTTGCAATTAAATTTTAAAAATCATCATTGATATTTTTCTATGAATTTTCATGTAAAACTGTGAAAAAAATTCACTAAAAATGGAGTTTTGTTTTTTTGAAATTGAAAATTGGTATACTTGAGGAAGATTGGGTTAGTCACAAATGTTGATTGATGAAAACAAGAAATGTCAATTATGTTCTGTGTAATGTCAAAAAAGCTGAAGGGTGCAAAAGGGAGGCGTCAACCTTTCTTGTAGGGCCTGTACAACAAGCAAAGGTGGATGCTTTGCAAAAGATCCCAATGTCTAGCAATTTACTGTAGTGTGAGCCTTCAAATTGGCAATCAGATGTTAGGATTTTTATTTTTGCTTAGTTTTAGAAGGATATACAGGAGAGAAAATCATAAAAAAAGTGTTTTAGTTGTAATTGGTAGAAGTCCATATTAATATGGTCTAGTGTCTCTTTAGAAGCTCAAAGTGATTAAGCCACTCCAATCCTCTGCTGTAGGATTTAAATCAATGTTTGAGATACCTAAGCTTGAGGGTCATTGCAAGAAATAGTGGCTGTTTTTTAAAATGGTCTTTGTCAAATGCTATAACTTTTGAATTATGAGCCAGTGCCAAAATCAAAAAATCTATTTATAGAACTTTTGATTGTGATTGTATCCCTTACTTTCCAAAAAATTTAAAAAATCATTTTATATTTAAAATTCAATTTTGAATATTTATCATAGTGTTGAATTTAGGATTTTTTTTTGTTCAAAAAGTGGCCTATAGTAGGCGTACATGTTTCTACCAAATTTTTAAAAAAAAAGCTACGTCTTCTACATTTGTGCAAATAGGCCTCTCTGGCGTGTGCATTTTGAACATTAGAAATGTTTTTTTTCTAATTTTTTTGGTCAAATCACATCAACACTAAGTCTTAACAAAATTAAAAAATTTAGTTTTGTGAAAAAAAAAATTCCTATTTTTTACAAATTAAAACGTCCAAGGACTTATTTTCTTCATTAGATTCTATGTCAAAAAATATGTCCTAGAAAATACTTCCTAAGAGGTTTTAATTTGTAAAAAATAGTGAAAACCTTTTTTCACAAAACTAAAATTTTTCATTTGGAAAGACTTAGTGTTGATGAAATTTAACCAAAAAATTTAGGAAAAATCCATTTAATGTTTAGAAATGAGCGCGCCAAGGAATCCTATTTGTACAAATGTGGAGGATGTAAAATAATGTTTTTTTTTCTTAAATTTTGATAAAAATACATATACCTACTATAGGAATGTGCTACAGAAAGTTCCATTGAAAATCATTAAATTAGACCATTTTTTGAACAAAAAAACTCTAAATCCAATATTGCAATAAATTAACAAAATTGACTTTTAGATATAAAATGACTTTTTTGGAAAATAAGGGATACAAAAACTCTAGAAAAAGATATTTTGATTATGATATTGGGCTTATAATTCAAAAGTTATAGCATTTGATAAAGACCATTTTTAGATAAGCTACAAAAAACGGCCATCATTTCTTGCAATGACCCGTAATTATTACAAGATTTTCTAAATTAGAGATTGAAATTGCATTTGCAAATGCATGTGATATGTTTGAATAAAACAAGAGTCTGTAGTCCATAGTACAAAGTCTTTGAATTTTAGATATACTAGTACTTAGTTCAATTAGAGGTCACCATCCAATTCCACAAAGTCCTAGAAAGTTAAGTTGTATTTTACCATTGATGTTTATATAGTTTAATTCAATAATTCAAGCTGTACAAGGGATGGTGCAACCAATGATTGAAGAAAGTTGTTTTCAGCATAAAAACATGCTAAGAACTCAACGATAGAATTGATTTGTCAAAATTCTCTTTTCAATGGGATTTGGAGGATGTTGTTAATTTATATGTTTTTATAAATAGTGCAGAGTAAGTAAATGAGCACGTATTTAGTATTTGCAATCTTTTTCTAAGTTGTCCAAAAAAATTTGGATTTTTCAAAAATGCAGAAGATGAGTCCACTAGAACTCAACCGCTTTTACCAATGATTGGAATTTTTTTAGAAATTATCTAAGTGGCAATAAAATCCCACTATAAATGAAGATAGAATTTTTGTAATATTTTTCCCTGACAAGTTTCAAGGCATTCCAACATCAATAAGTACTTGAACCAACAACTATATTGAATTTAGGTGGAATTTAAATCAATTTGATGCGTTAACCAATGTACTAGGAACTTGCAACATCCAAATGAGGCAAATAAGAAGTCTCTTTTTACTCCCTCTACCCCTCAAGACTCCCTCATATAAGTTAGGTCCTCTTAAAAATGCAAATTCCATCATTTGAGAATTTTATATTTTCTATGATTTACAATTATTTGATTTTTACAAATTCAAATGATCTGGAAGTAGAGAGAAGGCCTTAAATGCTCATTTGGACCTTCTAAAGCCAATGGCTCTATCCATTTGAAATTTAGAGCTTTTCTTTAAAAACTATAGAGGGTCTAGCAATAAATTTGACTTTTTAAAGTAGCTAACAATAATTAGCATTGATTCTAGAAAGATCTATTGGTTAAAACAAAGACAAAGAGGCCTTGAGAAGAATATCAAATGCCCCCTTCTCCTTGCAAACCACCCCTTTTCTTGTATAGTCAACTTGTTGACCCTCTTATTGTTCTAAATTTTGTCCACTTAAGCCATATTTGGTGTTCTCTTTGTGTTTTGAGCATTAACTCTCATTTTATGTGCTTTCAAAGCTCTTTCTTGAAAGACATAGGATTCTTTTCAAGCGTTAGCTTGTGATTTCATGCTTTGGAAAGTTTGCTCCCCAAAGTTTTTTGGTTTTCTTTTTATTATTGATTTTCAAACCAATTCTAGGTGTTCTAGCCAAATTTTGGCAAGGTCATTAGTAAGAACCCATAGAGCTTGCTTTTAGTTTGATAAATGATCATATACAAGCTTTTTATGTGGGATAAACCAATATAGAGGTATCCCTCTGGAGTCTAGACTTGCAAACACTTAGTTGTTGGATTTAGGATTGATTTGGAGTTTATTTTTAGTCTAGCACTATTTCCTTGCAACGGGTGGAAATTCTTTTTAAAAAAGATTCCTAGAACTTTGACCTGCTTGACATGTGTCTTTACTTGAGTCATCATTTTTAAACTTACGTACTATTTAACCAATTTATTCCTTTATCATTATACTACCCCTTTATATTATTTGTTCATTCTAATAATTGTTTTGTCCTTGTATTGTTTGGTGTTCTCTTTTTATTTGTATAATTGTATGGCTTTGCCTCAAACGACAAAGATTTGACTTTTGTACTAAATATTTTTTGTCTTTGTATAGCTTTTGCCCCGTACGACAAAGCTTTGAATTTCTAACTAACATTTTTATCTTTATGTGGCTCCAGCTATTTACGGTGGAACTTGAAACCCTTAGTATTTTTTTCTTTTCTTTTTCTCTTACTTCCAAAACCAGTGCTAGAGCTTTGACTCTATGCTATTAATTTGGTGTCTTAGCATTCTTTTTGCTTAATGCCAAACTAGTAGATGTGGAGAGTACAATGTTGTTATTGGAAAACCATATAATTTTGTGCTTAAGCCTATTTATTTGGTTAGTATTAATATTTAATAATAGAGACCAGTTTTAGAATACCAATATTTAGCCTTTAATCCTCATTGCATCAAGGGACCAAAAGTGTTTTCACATTGTTTCAAGTCCAATTCAAAGTGCTTTAACATTTACATGTGATGTCCAAATTTAATAAAACTTATCGAAAAATTTGTGCTCTTTTTTCTAATTTGTATGGTAAAATTTTCAAATCAATCGAAGTTCATGGGTTCAATTTACATTCACGAAACTGCATTTGATGGTTGCATATTTTGGGGCTTGCGTCTCCTTCATCAAGTATTTGTTTTCAATTAAAAAGAGAAAAGATTATGCTTCCCTTGAATTCTAGTTATTGCGGTGAAATTGTCATGTCAATCTAAGTTGTTTTGAATGTTTGGAAGTAATTCGAAATTCAAAACCCTGACACTTTTAGATTGTAGTGAACTTCGGCAGCTTGTCTCTTCTTCATACAATGTGTTTCCAATAGCGAAAGTTGCACATACTAGTACAGTAGTTTGTGTGGCTAATATCTCATATCAATCCAAGAAGTTATAGGTGACTGAGAACCATTTTAGTAAAAGGAGGTTCAACCTTGCAACCTTTTTTTACTATTTTGGGCATTTCAAAGCCATTTTGTAAACATACTGAGTCAATTGAATGATATTTTCATTTACCAAAGTGTCTGTATGTTGGTTTTGAATTACTTTCTTGTTTAAGTCCTAAGGTTCTATGACTATATTTTCACCTAAAATGCTCAAAAACTACCATTTTTTGTACAAGTGCCAAATTTTTGGAAAGTCACTCTTTTTTTCTACACGTAACCATAGGATCTTGTAGTATGCTAACTATCTTCTTTGGATTCTTTTTCCAACACAAGTTGTCTACATGCTTGAAAAAATTTCAGATGATTTGGAATTGTACAACATATAGTAAAAAAATAGGAAATAGAAAGAAGTAGAGAATGAATACAAAATTTGTGAAGAGTTTAATTATGGATTTGAAAAATGCCAATTCCAATAATTGCAATGTTGTGATAAACAATCTTCATCCTATGATTTTATTTTTTTCAAAAACTATTGAAAATTGAATATAATAAAGGACTTTCAAAGTTTATTTTAGAGTAGAGAATCCATAACTATGGCTACAAACAAAAACTCCTCATAACTTTTGACTTATTGATCAAACTGGAAAGATTTAAAGCTATCCAAGTATATATAACTCTAAAAAACCAATTCCGAATTTTTGTTTCTGAAAAAAGTGATTTTTTTATCTACTTGGATTGCCCATTTACAAAAAAAAATAACATATTAGGCCATAACTTTTGACTCATATTTCCAAATGTCATAAAATTTAGTGCATATGAAAGATATTCCTTGTCCTCACCTTCTGTTAAAATTTCAGTCTTAAATATGCAAATTCTTATTCACAAGTTCACACCAACATGCACAAAATTGGCAAGTTGCTATATACCCAAAAAGTGCATGTTGGTCCTTTAGGCATTAGAGGAGATTTGAGGGCATTGGAGGGCCGTTTCAAGCTTGTTCCCTAATCTTATTAGATTTGTGAACAACCTGTACGGGCTGTCAGAATTTTTTTTTTTTTTTAAAAAAAATTCTTCTTCCAAATATCATTTTAGGCCAATTATTATTAAATTTTTTTTTCAAAAATGACGTGGCATTCTCTCGACCACATCAGCCAACTATTATCCTACAATCCTGCAGTTTGGGAACATAGAATAACTTGCAATCATTTAGAGGCTTCAAATCTCTTCTAATGGGTTAAAGTTTTTTCATTTGAGTAGGTTTAGAAATCAAATTTCACCTTCAAATGTGTTGCTAGGAAAATTTCAGCATCCTTTTTCAACACTAAAACATTATAATCTTACAATCTATATGGCCAAATGATTCCAAATTTGATTCACGACATCTACAACACATACACTACAAGATTGTACAATTGAGAATTTGAGATTTCTGTAACTTAGTAACATTTAGATCTATAATACTTGGAAAGCAATGATGTTTTTGAATTCAAAAAGGCCATAGATTTTTATGGTTAATGCATTAGTTATTTAGCTACACTAAATAGTGAAATTAGGTTGCCTTAACAATTAGGTTGCCTTAACACTTAGATTGCTTTATATCAAGAAAGGTACTTTATAAGCCCTGAGAGTCAACAAATATTTCTACAAATATTTTTTGTTTGTACACATAGAAGTTCATGAGTCTCAATTATAACAATATTTAGTTCAAAAATAGTACAATTTTGTAAAGAAAAATTAAATATTTATATAATGTAGAATGTCAAGAAATCAATGTGGGCAACCTAATTTCACTATTTAGCGTAGTTAGTTAGAATACCGACTTAGCTTGGCATTAGAATTCCGTTATTCCAAATACAAAGTCAAAAATCCAAATACCGGTCAGGCAGAGCCACGTGGCGCCCTGTGAAGTACCGGGCGGGTGGGGTACTGAACGAGGGCCTGGTTGACGGGTCGGGATCCGGACCGAGACCCGGTGACAGTTGAGCTCTCTGTTCTGTAACTCTGTAACTTAGGCCGCTTTACACCAAGAAGCCGGGCCAATTCTCCTTCAAGCCAATTGCACTAAATTTCAGCCCCTTTTGGGTTGGAGGCCGGCCTCAACTTCCCATTAGGATAAGATTATAATGGTAGCCAATTTTCCCATATGTAAAGGCCTTAAGGTCAAGAAGTCAAGCGGATTCAATAAAACCTACAAAAGAAAGAGAGAGGGGCTAAAATTTTCAGGGCCACTTTACACTTAGAAGCCGGTCCAAATCCCCATGAGGCCAATTGCACAAAATCCAACGGTAATGATTAGTTGAAAAAAATAGTTTTTATTAAAACAGTTTTTTTAATTGAAATCTGACATTGATCCCAAAGCCAAGAGTTGGCCTCCCATTTTTGGTGCACCCAATTCAACGAGCTTGGGCCATGTCAGATCATGTCTTTTTGGAATAAAAAATTCAATCACCAAATTGACCTAGCCTCTTGATGTAAAGGGGTTGGGGCTGATTTGAGCCTTTTGTCCAATCAGAAATCAGAATTCTTGGCCTCTAACACAGGAAATTGGCCCGGCCTCTTGGTGTAAAGCCGCCGTTAAGTTAACCGGCATCTGGACTGTCGGGGTTTCCTTGGGTTTCTTGGGACTTTGCAATTGGGAGCTGGCTGGGTCTGTTTACGAGTTGGTTGGGTTTGCAATCTCTGGGTGTTGGATTACAGACTGTGGTGCAACGCTGGTTTGGTTTTCGAGAGAGTTGGGAGCCAAGGGTTTAACCCTTAAAGGATGAACGGTTGGATCTTCAACTGCAATTGCTCACGAAAAATATCGGTATATGAATTGAAACTGTCATGGCAGTGGAATTACTACTGAGATTGCTACGAACTAAGCTTACAGGATGATGGACTAAAGTTTAGAGATCGGCTGAGCACACGCGCTAGCTCCTGGAATTGATAAGTACGAATGAGGCATATATACTATGACTGCTAGATTTATTTAATTGCTTCAGCGAATTATAGGAGGAAAAATTGCTTGATCATGAAGCAATGGGCTGCTCGAGAAGCTCCTGGATGTGAGAAAAATTAAATGCATGGTAGTAAAACTGAGAAAAAATTGAGGAGCTAATTAGGACGATTTTAGAAGATGATTGTTCATACCAGCCTTACAAGTCAGAGTTGTAGCACAAAGTGGTTACGTTGCAACACAAGTTGAAAGTAAGCCAGAAATAGCTGTGGCTGAAACCTTAAAATCCGTTTTACAATATTTTGTGATAGAAAACTCCTCACAATAGCTCGCTTGGAGCAAATACAATTGCTGCATGCCCAGGTGTAAGTTCAAGGCCTAGCTAATGCGGCACCTTAACTTGGTCCTTAATTAAGTGGGTTCACTCATTCACTAATTGAGTTCAATCAACCGGTCGGATATGATATTGAAACCACGTCACTAGATGCTACGAACAAAATCTTTACAGATCTAGATGAAGTAGATCTAAATCCATTCTTTTAAAAATTAATCTCACTTCCGCAGCAGCACGTAGAGTGACATCAATACAAAGTAGATCGCATTTTCGCTTTCTGGGAATCTTTTTGCTGCAGGACTAGCTTGCAACCTTTCTCTTCCCAAACACCTCGTTGAGACAACTGCTCGACGTCAGTGCGGCTTGAAGTAACTGGACGACCTGAGTGCAGCATCAACATACACAGCCAACATTAGCGAAGTTCAAGGAATTTTGTTACGTTAATATCTAGGATGCAGAATGAGTAAATGGTGAATCGAATCGAATCGGATCCACTCTATATATATGAGTTAGTATACAGGCGGCTAATCACGGTATTGGCCGCCGATTGTCTCAATTGAACAGTTAATAAAAACGGTAATTTCGTTAAAAGGGCGATTTGGACCGTCATTCAAGGAAAGAAATGATATAACTTAGAGAGTCTGTAGGGGATGGGCGAAAATCCTATCTTGGAGGTGCACAATGTTGTGGATGAAATGTGTATCTATGAATTGGGTGCATCAAGCTAATGTAATATCAAAGGAATACCACCGATTTAACGTAATTGACATTTTAATGAAGAGAATCAATGCAAGGTGCATTTGTGCAAACTCTGACCATGAAGGTTAATTAAGGGTAGTACACCAATAATCCTAGCTGCGTATTGATCTTTTGAGCACTTTTAAGCTGCTAACTAAAGCTGCAGCACGTTTAGAAGCTAATTTCAATATGATGAAGCTAGTGGTGACGATTCTTCGGGGACTCCGATATAAACGAACAGAACTGTGACAGAGTCAGGGCGAGCTAGCCTTATGTACAATTGATCAAAATTTTGTATGTACGTACGACCAGAAATATGACCCGGCAAGAAATACCATGGTTGCAATGGGTGGAAATTTACCTGCATGATGCTGACTGTGATGTCGCTACTCTCCAGATCAGAAAGAGTGGTCACCTTCAGTTTGTTGAGCACTTTGATGCTTCGAATCGTCGTGGAAGGCATGATCTCCAGACTGTCGGTGACCATATACGTCATGCTTTTTTTCACAAAGCCCTGGCCGGTGGAAGAACTGGCCTCCTCCACTGGAGCTTTGACACGGTCCACAATCGCCGCCTCTTGTTCTTCCAGATCTTCGGGAAGAACGGTCATTGCCGTACTGTAAGTGTAAGTAAATCCATAGATATTGCTACATTTCTGACAGCGACTTCCAGACTTAGAGGAGAGGTAGGAGCAAGCGTAATCACTATTGCACCGATAGTACGCCTTGGGCAAACCAATCTCATATGAGGGATTTGGTGTGTTGGCCCTCTGCAGCAAGCAAGTCGACACGCAAGTGCCCACGACTGCAGGTCTAGGTTCCACCAGAGTCTGCTTGTCCACATTTAAAAACGACTGCTCCAGGTTCTTCGCACTCTCAAAAACGCTGGAGATACCCCCCAGATGCTTCCCTTTCACAGGTCCTGCCACAAATTACAATATGCATGATAGTAAATTCATGCATGCTGTTGGGACAAACATTAAAGTTGTCGTTTAATTACTTCAATTTGAATTGTGGAAACGTACCTTTGTCATTAATGGAATATATAGTATGTACATGGAAGGTACTGTTACGAGCAGCCGATCAAAACAAACATATACTGAACGTATAATGGAATCCCTATGAGAGCTCACATCAAAATTGGGAAGCGCGAATGGTGATTCACAAGCCGTTGGTGTCGCTAAATTGACCGGGCTGCAGAATACGCGAACTCATGACACTCATCTTCACAAAGCTCTAAAATCTAGGACTTGCGTATATAGATTTGCATTTGCGCGCCTGAGAAGCGGAAAATCGTAAAACTCGGCCACTTCAGGATTTCGGTAGTTTATCTAGCTGCGTTAATTAACGTGCAATTAGTTGAAATTCTATATAGTCCAAACCAGCAGAGTTTTCGTCAAGGATGCGAAGGCCGGGATCAAACTTGTCACTGTCATTGGGCACAAACTTAATATCCAATTTCGTGTACGCGCATTAACTTGATTACGTACCTTTGGACAGTATGTGAAGGATGGTGCCGACTGGCAAGAGCAGGAAGCTGAGAAGCAGGTCGACAAAGTCCTTCCCCGTCTCCAGAAACAGCACGCGACCCGTCTTCCTGCCCCGCTTCCTGCAACTCAGCAGGGACACTTGAAATGTAGCGGGCATGGCCGGGGTGGTGGTTGTTTTGGGTGCCATTGGACTCCTCAACCTTGGCCCTCAAATAAACACAATTGTTCCCCCAACAGTTGCCTCCGCGATTTCCTCACGGAATTCAGTACTCCAGGTTTGCAGCAATTAACTTCAGTAAGCAGCTTATGTACAATCTAGCTAACTCAGAGACAGAGATCGGCTTGCACCTGAAACAGATGTTGTAGCCAACTTGCTCCCACAACCGGCTTTTATGGCTAGAGTGCTCAATTACAATAAACAGCAAGCGCATACAGGGTACGCGAAATACGGCATTGGAAATTAATTAAATGGAGAGCTGTCTATCGATCTGCGAGTTAAGGTCCGTTCCCACCTGGCCTTATGGGGGCATTAAATCAGCTGGAAATTGTCGAGTGTTCCCACCAAAGTGCTCAGATATCTACCGAACCTACATGGCAGCTGAGGTAACATTGAGCTGCGAGCGCTCTTACGACCATTTATGACTTCTGTATCATTGGCCCACCGCTGCAACAATAGTACATAATAAAAACTTTGAAATCTTCTGGTAATGAAGATTCCAACTGCTAACGGATGCTCTTATCAACTTGCCTGGTTGACAGCCCATTACATAAGAACAATGGCTACCCAAGGCTAAAGTTAGCAATATTAATCTAAGAAAAATCAAAACTATTGATATTTTCTGGCAATCATTTTATACAATTGATTCACACTCAAACCAATAGTGGCTTACAATTCTATACCACTTTACATAGATTTGTAAGTCACCATTGGTGTGAGTGGGAGTGTCTAGGCAATCTCTTTATACAAGTGGGGTGATGGGAAGTAGAACAATCCATGTGGGATGTGTAAACTAGGATTAGGAGATGCTCAAACCACTCATACCTAGTTAAGTAAAACGCAGGAATTGTGTTAAATGTAGAACTTCAGACCTCATGTAGGCATAGTAGAAATAATTTTTTTCAAAAAACTTTTAACTAAGAAAAGTTGGTGAATCAAGCTAACTTTCATCTCCAAAAATCCGTTTGAGATTTTGAGCCTTTAATCAAAAGTTAGGGCCAAAATGCAAAGAGGGATTGGGAAGAACATTTTCTTTGACTTTGTGCAATAAGAAATGTAGTTCAATTCATTATTTCATCCACAGAGTGCACTTATTTGGAATCCTTAATTTTAGGAAGAGGAGACTTATCACCAAGGTATTTTGTCAAAAATGATCTAATTTATGAACCAATAGGTACATTCTTCATTTCTACAATGATGTAGGAAGTCATCCATTGGTCACTTTTGGATTTTCTAGTATTTCAAGATTAACGCAAATTGTGATTTGCAATAAGATTTTTATTTATTGATTTTGTATATTAGATGGAAGTGATGAGAAGAGGATTCTATTAGAAAAAGGGAGTACAAAGAAGACTAAGGCAAGAGTATTTTATAGTTTTAACCTGTAAACAAAGGGAGGGACCAAAAGTATAAATTACAATACTCAGAAGGCAAGTCCAACATTCTCTGCTAAATAATTATTTAACCCTACAGGACCCTTTGTCTCGTTGGGAGATAAATAAGAGTTTGGTTTGGGTTATGTGATCCTCAATTTTTCATCAGGTTTATTGAAAATAGAGAAATACATTAGCTTCATGTAGACATAATTTTTAGTGTACATCTTCAAAATCAATACGCACCTAAGTATATAGAAGAAACAATTTTATAACCTCTATCAAAAAAAGCTTTGACCCATCATGACTTTTGCATACAATATTCAAATGTTGCATTCTTTGATGTGTTGGAAGCTCCTTTCACTTGCCAAGAAGAAATTATGAAAATTTGACTTGTCTAATAATTATAGTAATTAGACAGAGTAGCAAGAATTGGTGGTTTGGCAAGTACCTACCTTAATCATTTAAATGCTTGATGTACCAAATTCTCTTGTTGACAAATCTATGAAGTTAAATAAAACCTAACTAAGTTACTATTTTTAGTAGATTTTATTTTTGAATGTTTTTTGGAAGTCTAATCTTAGCACCAAATATCTAATTATGAAAATGATGACTGCAAATTTTCTATTCAAGATTTTTTGCAAGGTTGTCCATTGCAAATCTTGATTTTCTAATGTTGAGGGCTCTCAATTACACTAGAGCTTAAAAGAAAAAATGACATGAAAAATTCATTTAAAAAAATAAAAAAATAGAATTTGAGAAGCTATAAATTGATTGGGGTTATGCATGTTCTGCCCTTTAATCCTCATATTTTTTTTGGTGCCCAATTTTTTAGATTTGACATATGAAAAGAGGATGGAAAGATTGCAAATTGATTTCATAGTTTTAACTCCCTCATAATCAAACGTTATAATCTTTCAATTTATAACACTACAAAAAAACAAGTATATACATGACTTGTCCACAATAATTGTAACACAACAATGATTGCAAAATGATTGTTTTGCAATCATTGTGGACAACAAATGACTATTATAGTCATTTTGGACAAGTCATTTGTACCTTGTTTCTTGGTAGTGTAAACAATATCGTTAAACTTTTCTTTTCCTATTTGATACTTAACATGTTTGGTTTGAATTTGTATGGTTAAAATTCATTAAAAATTTGATAAAACTCATCAAAATGTTGGCCTTTAGTTCAATTTAGGACAAGTTTCAAGAAGCTCAAAAAAGGCCTTGGGCATTTAGGGGTTAATATGCAATGAAATTTGAGGAGTTTGTCTCAATCCCTCTCTGAATTTTGTCCCAAACTTTTGATTGGAGGCTTGGAATCTCAAACGGATTTTTGAAGATGAAAGTTAGTTGATTTACCAACTTTTCTTAGTTCAAACTTTTTTTGAAAAAAATTATTCTACTATGCCTACATGAGGTTTGAAATCCTACACTGCACACAATTCCTGCGTTTTGACAATGAGTGGTGAAACTCTCATCTTCTAATTGTCCCATACCCTTTGAAGATCCATGATGGACAATGAATTTTCAATATAAGAACAATCTCTCCACTCATTGTTTAGAGCACACATATGTTGGCATTGAATTGTAGTGAATCCTTTCCAATATTTGGATTTTCTTTACAATTCTTTGTCCTTGGATTTGGGAAGGTGACTTGTTAATTTTCAAAATCTTTTAAAGTTTGGAATTTTGATTATTCTTGGCCATCGGATCAAAATCGGTAATTGGATTGATGTGCGGGGTACATCAGGTCCCTCACAACTGCTGAACAAATTAGCAATTATGTGGGAACTGCAGCTCACTAAGAAACAATCACTACAGTCCGAACCTGAAGTGCTGCAAAAAAAAATATTTCCTTTTAATGCTGAAGTTTCATCTTTCAGCACATAATGTTTGCAAACACCAGGTGGGAATGGACCTTTATAAGTTGAAATACACAAAATACACTAAAAATGATATTTAGTGTAGTATGACATTTAGTGTTTTATCCCCCTACCAGCCACAACACTAAATCTGAATTGTAGCGGATTTAGTTCATTTTTTTAACGTGTTCTAACACTAAATGTAAACCTTTTCAGATTTCATATTTATAATAGAGCATATTTAGTGTTAGAAATTAGATTTAGTGTTACTTACTTATGATATTTAGTGTCAAGGTTCGTAATTAGTGTTGCCAACACTAAATATCATTTTTAGTGTACTGAGATTAGATTGCCCTACACTAATTTCTCATAACCGGTTGTTGAGTTTTCAACACTCACGTGGCACTGTTCCATTGGCAACCCATCACCATTGCCATTACAAGTTGCAACTCATAACTTTCTCTCCTCTCAACCTGCTTCCTCCACCCTTGGATCACAGAGATCAAAGGTTGTGATTGAAAAGTGAACAACCGGTTATGTCTGATAACCTACTCGCCACTACCGCGGCTTGTTGGTTATCTAATACATATCTAACACTTTCAGACATGATCAACTATAGTCTGGGGCAACCTAATTTCACTATTTTGTGTACGTAATCTAAGTAAATTAATTGGTTTGAGTCGGAATGACGGCTTCATCTTATCAAATGGTGGCTTCCGGCACAAAACTCTAAATTTATTTTGAGAGCTGATTCCGAAATTTTTTATTCTCCGGCCATGTGAATGGACCGGACGAATGCAAGCAAGCTGAGGCTGCTCTGAATTATGGGCAGCGGCGGCTCAATCAATAGAGTTTAGAAGAAAAATTATAATTCCCCAGCATGGATTACTAGAACTGGACGACCATCGATTTAGTATGGACACCTGGCATGGTCGCACCCACATGAAAACTTGGCAGCTGCAATAATTATAGGATTGCAACAAAATGCGGCCGGCGGTTATCTTTGCTGCGTACGTGAGTACTCTCTGTGTAAGTTAGTGGACACGTCAGTCTAGCTCTGTAATGTCACATTCTGTAGCTATTCATTATTTTTGCTGTATATCCTCTGACTAACATAACATTTAGCAGTCACTGTGACTGCCTTCCCCGGACGGAATCACGTGGAATATACCACATCATTTCATCCGAGGGTTGAAATGGTGTGGTATTTTCCACACCAAATCGATAACTACAAGGACACTTGGCAAAACTTCTCAGAACTCAACAAGGTGCTTGAGTCAATTACAAGGTCGCAGTTGCACATTGGGGTTAATGACAAATTAAATATTCTGAAATAAAACTGTAAATAAAATAGCAAACTTATTCAAAATAGCAATCAATTATAGATACCAGTTATCTCAATGCTTGAATTACATCACTTTGATGTGATTGTCATTCATGTTTTGTGTTTCCAATTGAGAAGACAACTCTCTATATATAGATATACATGGGGTGGTAGGAGGTAGAACAACCCATGTGGGATAAATAAATTTGAATTTGTAGTTTCTTAAGCACTTATAGTTAAGTCAAAAACAAAGAATTGTGTTAAAAGTAGAATATCAGACCTCATTTACGCATAGTACAATAACTTTTCTCAAAAACTTTGTACTAAGAAAAGTTGGTAAATGAATACAAGTTTCACCTCCAAAAATCCGTTTGACATTTTGAATCTTTAATAAAAAGTTATGGACAAATTTCAGAGAGGGATTGGAAAAATGTTGAAGAAAATGTCCATTCCAAACGCTCTCTCAAATTTGTCCATAAATTTTAATTAGAGATTCAAAATTCCAAACGGATTTTTGGAGGTGAAACTTGTATTCATTTACCAACTTTTTTTAGTTCAAAGTTTTTTGAGACAAGTTATTTTACTATGCCTAAATGAGGTCTGAAATTCTACTTTTAACACAATTCTTTGTTTTTGACTTAACTATGAGTGCTTGAGAAACTATAAATTCAAATTTATTTTTCCCACATGGGTTGTTCTACCTCCTACCACCCGAGGTATATATATAGAGTTGTCTTTTCATTTGAAAACACAAAACATGTTCTTGATGACCAATGATTGTAATGCATTATTTATTGGATTCTTAGCCAACATCTTTTCTACAAATACTTGTTGATTTGTATGTCTGGTGACTCTAGTCCTAAAATTAACAAAGAAAAAGAAACAAATTATAATGTACTGCCACTGTCTTGGTACCTAAGCTTACATTAATTATTTGAGGATGAGTTTTGTGGATGAGGACTCCGGGGAGGGAAAGGCAACCTCTTTAAAGGCTATTGAATGTAATGGAGTCTGTGCTATTGTGTATACATTTGGTTGGATTACTTCCAAAGTTTACATTTAGCTAGAAGGCTATCGTAGTGTCATTCGAGAGGATAAGTACATCTAAAATCGCATAGTAGATATTATCGTCTAAAATGTACTCCTACTGTTCATATGATTTTATGATCACTTTGGGGTACACCTATTCTCAGCACTTTGGAAATTTGTAGTTTATTCACACGGTGTCTAAAAAATGCATTCTAAGAGAATCTTGAATCCCCTTCTGACTACCAATGAGACCCCACAAAAAGAATTCAATATAATTGTGAAAACCATGTTGAATCATGCTAAATTGCTTGACTCCTAAAGGACCATTGGTTCTTCAGGGGACAAATGGGATTTTGGGCAGGTACCTACGGGCTGAATTTTTGTTGTGATTTTCTAAACTTTTTTTTAAAGATAGAAAAATGATAAGCTTTGGTGGGATATAAATTTTTTTCAATCGGTGGCTAGGAAAAAAAATCATGTCCAAATAAGCTCAAAACACGGGAAAAGGGGTAGCAAAAAAATTTGCAAGTTTTTTTTTTTTTTTTAAACCTTTATTCTTTATAGATTATATTTTTGTCTATTTGGGAAGCTTTGATTCATTTCATTTAGATTTTTTATGAGAAAGTTATGGACAATCTTGTTTTTCAAGCAATTAGAGCATTTTCTTGAAAAAAATAATTTGTAGGATTCATTTTGGAATGCAATTCTTCCAATTTTTCCAAAAGAAAAGTTCCACATGGTTTAGTTTTCTTGCTAGAAAAATCTTACCATTGGGATTAGTGCATTTATAATTCCATCTAAAAGATATTAATATTTTAGACTTCCCTTCTATCTTGTACTTACTTCTACTTAACAATTTTCTTAAGAATGTAAATTAAGTTTTTTGAATTTCTTTTTTTTTCCTAGACTCCCAACTCAATTCTCCACTACAAAGATTTACAGCTCAAAAATCTATAGTGTAAAAAATTTAAGTTAAAAATGTTCAAAGTCAAAAAATCTAGTCCCGCAAATGTGCTAAAAAACTTTTTTTTTTCACTTCAAACATAGATATCTTGCAATCTATGTGGTCAAAAATTCTGGAATTTTTTTCCTCACATTCTTATACTAGTTAGGTATAAGATCCTATGGTTAGATGTGCAAAATAAATAGTTTTCAAATTTTTTTACTCTTTGCCCTTTAGAAATGGCAGTTTTGAGAATTTTTGGCAAAAAAAAGGCCTTGGTCCTTTAGGGGTTAACTATGCAATTTAAAGTCAGTTACCTTACATTGAGTGAAAATGTATTCACAAAATAGAGAACAATTTTGCATTGTGAAATCTTTACTCACTCAAAACTAAGAAGGGAGCAGTGGAGCACCCATCCTGTAACAATCTGTTTAAGCAATTCAACATAGTTAGAGGCACCTTTTGCTAGAGAAAATATTTTTGAAATATTGGCAATTGTAAATCATGAAGTTTAAGAAAAAAATGTTTGCCCCAACAAAAGCAACATCTCGCAATGGAAACAAGTAATTTATATAACTTAGATTGATTTGAGTCGGAATGACGCTTCATCTTATCAATGATGGCTTCCGGCTCACAATTCTAAACTTATTTTGAGAGTTAATCCAAAATTTTCTATTCTCTGGCCACATAGATGGATCGGACAAATGCAAGCAAGTTAAGGCTGCTCTAAATTAAGTTATAGGCAGTAGCGGCTCACATAACATTCATATTATAGAAAATCGCAGGCCTCAAGTGGGCCGCTCTAGAGTAGCTGAAAGGACTGCACAATAACATTTGAATTTGATAAAGGATTGCTTTTCCCCTATAGTTGTTCACCTTGCACCACGACATCAGATGTGTCAGTGGTTCAGTATCCAAATACAAGGCATTTAATAATCAAGCTTCAGGTATTATAATGCACCTTAACCCTAATTATTGCATACCTTGTACTCTAACCAAGTTTTGGAAAAAAAATTAAATGTCGAAATTAGTTCAATGATATCTACTATCAAGATCTTTTTTAATGGCAATGTGATAGTCATAATTCATTGACAATTGGTGATAATGAAGGGTGAAGAGGTTGTTTATATAGAAAAATCAATTGTCCTTGGTGAAATCTCAAAGAATATGGGATATTTTGAAGAGAGATCACTCATTGTTCAAATTCAAGAATTGTGTTAAAAGTCAAATTTTAGACCTCATTTAGGCATAGTAGAATAATTTTTTTCAAAAATCTTTGAACTAAAAAAATGTGAGAATCAATCTAGTTTTCATCTTCAAAAATTTGTTTTAGGTTTAGATCTTCCAATAAAAAGTTATAGACAAAATTCTAAAACAATGTTTAAATGTCAAAGAAAATTTTGCTTCCAAACCCTTTTAGAATGTTGTCCATAACTTTTTATTAGAGGCTCTAAAACTCAAATGGATTTTTGGAAATGATTGATTCTTCACATTTTCTTAGTTCAAAGATTTTTGAAAAAATTATTCTACTACGCCTAAATGAAGTCTGAAATTTGACTTTTAACACAATTTTTGGTTTTTACTTAACTATGAGTGGTTGTACTCTTATTAGTTCTAATTACATATCCCACATGGATTGTTGTACCTACTACTATCCCACTTGTATAAATATCTTCCCTTCTCAACTTCAAATTCACTGAACTATTTGGCTTACAAAGCTAGTTCAAAATCACTAGTGTTTCTAATTTTTTTGACAATTAGAATCAAAATCTACTCCACTTTGGTTAATTTGATTGAATTTGATCAATTACCCGGTCAATCAGACCTATACTACAGTCACATTAGTGAGGCTTGACATCCTTCCCAAAATTCACACACTCTGACTACTCACGGTGGCTACATGCCTAGATCCAAGTAATAGACTGGTTGATCACTCTGGAGCGGCCCTCCAGAGGCCTGAAATTTTTTGTAATGGTAGCAACAGCAGTGGCTACCTTCACTTGGACATAATGGCGTGGAATAATCCACATCATTCCATCTCCACGATGAAATGGTGTAGAATATTCCACACCATCAGTAACTAATAAGCCACGTGTCGTTCTTTGTCAGAATGTTCCCACCATCCATCAAATATTAAAATTAAATAAAATGAAATGAATTGACCGACTCAATTGTTCACCAACTTAATTTAATGATTAGAGCATACTAATGCAATGAGGTTGACTTAAATTGGGCTCCTAACTGACCACTTGTCATCAAGTTGGCCTAATTCACCACTTGGAAATTTGGATCCGACTCCAAAACCCACCGCATGCCTCTTCTGACTTCTGACACATACCTAATCTATTTTTGTACCCATCATACACATTGGATGCATTTTGTGAATGAAGACTTCAGAGCGGCAAAGGCAACATTAGAAAAGTACCCTCCCATTGAAACAGTATTGTTTCATAGGGCCCACAGTCCAATACAGAAACTTTACTGTTACAGTACTAAGACTGTACTGCAACAGTATAGTTTCAATGGGTCCATTGAAGCTATACTATTGCAAAATTGAGACAATACTGTAATAGTAAAGTTTCTATATTGGACTATGAGCCCTATGAAACAATATTGCAACAACACTGACACAATGGAGGGGGATAGTTCCCAATGAAGCTCTTTGAAGGCTATTGAATGTTATGCAATGAATAGAGTTTCAAAGAAGAATTATAATTTTCCAACGTGGATTGCTAGAATTGGCTGACCATTGATCTATGGACACCTAGCATGGGTCGCATCCACATGAAACCTTGGCAGCTACAATATATTTATAGGATTGCAACACAATGCGGTAGGCGGTTATTTTTTATGCGTACGTGTGTACTCTCTGTGTAAGTTAGCGGAAATGTAGTACTTAACCCCTAAAGGTCAAAGACTATTTTTTCACCAAAATTGCTCCAAAACTGCCATTACTAATACAAGTACCAAATTTTACAAAAAAAAAAATATTTTTTGGAAATATGTAACCGTAGCCAATCTTGTATTAAACTAGTTTGAGAAGTTGTGGAAAATTTCCACCGTGCGGATTGCAAGATAATAGCGTTTGAATTGACAAATATCATTTTTTTGTCCCTGCAAAAATCCGGGTAGCTGCACTTCACAAGGTCACATTTGTATGAAAAATTATCCAAAATGGTGGTGCTTCTTTGGATTCATCTTTCAAGGCAAGTTGGCTACATGCTTGAAAATTTTCAGATCATTTGGAATTGTACAACATACAGGAAAAAATACAATAAGTAGAGAGAAGTAGAGATTCATGATACAAAACACTAAATTGTTAAGAACTTAGATATAGAATTGAAAAATGCCAATCCCAATGGCTGTAATGTTGCAATAAACAATCTACATCCAATGTTTTTATTTTTTTTCAAAAATATTAAAAATTGAGTTAAATAAAGGACTTCAAAGTTTATTTTAGAAAAGAGATTCTATAACTACCATCAAACTAAGAATCCTCATAGTTTTTGACTCATTAATCCAAATGGAATGATTCAAAGTTTTTCTACGTAATATAAATCTAAAGAACCAATTTCAAATTTTAATTTTTTTTAAAAGTGATTTTAAAAGATTTTTTTTGAGATGCCCGGGCTGCCCGCCAACCAAGGAAAATGACATATCATGCAACAATGTTTTACTCAGGTAGTCAATTATTTTCATAAGTTTTGACTACATAAGTAAAAAGTTGGGCATTAAAGCTACTCCTCGGGCATTTTCTATATGAAAATTTGAGAGAATATAAATAAAAATTCCATTTGTAGTGAGCTGCCCAAAATTGCTATGTTGTCAAAAAACGGTGTTTGGTCCTTTAGGGGTTAACCTCTACATTGGATATAACTTAGTGAAATTAGGTTGCCCCTCATTAATTTCTTGACATTTTACACTATAGATACTAATATTTATTGTTAATGCAGTAAGTTGTAAGCACCCAAAACCATCAATATTAAGCAATTCAGCGTAGTTGGAGGCAACTTTTCCTAAAATTAATACTTTTGTAGTATTAACCCCTAAAGGACCAACATGCGTTTTTTGGCCGTATAGAAATTTTGGGCAGGTACGTGTGACTAGAGATATCCATATTTGAGGCTGAAATTTTAATAGAAGGTGGGGACAAGGAATATCTTCATGTGTACCAAGTTTCATGACATTTCAAAATACGAGTCAAAAGTTGTGACCTGATATGTTACTTTTTTTTGTAACCGGGCAGTTTGGGCAGATCAGAAAAAATCATTTTTTCCGGAATTATTTTTTTGAAATTGGTTCTCTAAATTTATATATACTTAAAAAGCTTTGAGTCATTCCATTTCAATCAATGAGTCAAAAGTTATGAGGGTTTTTGGTTTGCAGGCAGTTATGGATTCTCTACTCTAAAAAAAACTTTGATGTCGTTTATTTAACTCAATTTTCAATATTTTTGGAAAAAAATAAAATCCCAGGATGTAGATTGATTATAACAACATTAAAACCGTTGGGATGGGCATTTTTAAATTCCATGATTAAATTTTTAACAATTTAGTATTTTGAGTCATTTTCTACTTCTTTCTACTGACTATTTTTTTCCTATATGTTGGACAATTCCAAATGATGTGAAATTTTTCATGCATATAGACAACTTGTTTAGGAAACTGAATTCAAAGAAGCACCACCTTTATCGGCATTTTTTCATTGAAAAGTGAGCTTGCAAAGTGCAGCTGCCCAATTTTTCGCAGGATTGAAAAAATGGTTTTCAAGACTTTGAATGCTTATATCTTATGATCCACACGGTGGAATTTTCTGAAATTTTTACTACATGTTTTCAAAATATCATACTACAAGATCCTACGGTTACATGTGTCAAAAATTGTTTTTATCCAAAAATTTGGTAGTTGTATTAGAAATGGCAGTTTTGGAGCGTTTTTGGTGATTACATAGTCATGAAACTTTAGGGGTTAATGAGTGAAAATGATAAATATTTAAAAAATAATTAGATTTTTTGGATGTGGTATGTAATTTCTATGATTTTTCAAAGAAACAACTTCCTAAACTATTGAAACTGTCACATAGGTGGACCCTAAACCAAAATCAACAAAAATTAGTAGTTAGCAAATGAGAGTTAGGTATGTGTTCTTCAGTGTGTTAGCAAATTAGAGCCAAGTATTTCAAGGACACAATAATGAAAAGTCTAGGAACAAATCTAGAGACACTCTAAAGTATAGGAATGGGAGCAGGAAAGCTAATGGGTGTTTCTACCTTAGATGAAATTTACATTGTCTCAGGAGATGAAAATATGAGGGATATGGGCTACCCTCAATTGAACAATTGGCCAAACTATTGAAAAAAAATTAAATCCTATTTTCATCGATCCAAAATTATGTGTGGAACAAGGTTGGTACATTGGTTCAAGGTTCAATTCATAGAGTGATGAGCAATTTCATTAAACCTAAAGGACCATTGTCCCTGCGGGGGACACTGAATGTAATTTTGGGCAGATACCTACAAGCTAAATTTTTACCTGATTATTTGAAATTTTTTAGAAGATAGAAAATTGATTAGCTTTGTAAGAATATAATTTTATTCAATTGGTGTCCAAGAACTAAACTTATGCCCAAATAAGCTCAAAATAAAGGAGAGGGGGCAGCAAAAAAAGTTTTGGAAAAATTTCAATTTCAATTTCAACGTCCATTTTGTTTCTCATATATTATATTATTGTATATATCTGAAGCTTTGATTTGTTTCATTTGGATATGTTATAAGAAATTTATGGACAATCTTGTTTTTTGGACAATTAGAGCATCTTTTTGAAAAATTAACTTATAGGATTCATTTTTGAAAGCAATTTTTGCAATTTTTCAAAAAAAAAAGTTCCACATGGTTAAATTTGCTTTCTAGAACAATCTCACTATTAGGATTAGTGCATTTTAATTCCATATAAAAGAAATTAATATTTTAGATTTTCCTTCTATCTTGTACCTACTTCTACTTAACAATTTTCTTCAAAATGAAAACTAAGTTTTTTTGAATTTTTTGCTCTCTAACTCTCAACTCAATTCTGCACTACAAAAATTTAACCTGTGAAGGCCCAAGGCATTTTTGGGCTCCGAAACCACTAAAAACTGCCATTTCTACTGCAATCACTCAAGAATCCAACAAAAACTTTTTTTTTATAGAATCTAACCATAGGATCTTGTACTTCACTTGTATTAGATTATGTGGTAAAAGTTTTATGAAGTTTGATTGTACAGATTGGAAGATATTAGGATTTGAAGTTGGAAAAAGAAGTTTTTGTGAACTGTGGCCTGCAATTTTAGATGACTTTGATGGCCATTTGTAGATTTTTTGCACTACATACCATTTGGTTAAATTTTTTTATGTTGAACATTTGAGTTGAGAGTCGGGGAAAAAAATTTCAAAATGTCAAAACTTGATTTTCACATATAAAAAAATTATTAAGCAAAAGTAGGTCCAAAAATGAATGACACACTAAACTAGTAATAGCTCTTAGATGGAATTAAAACGATCCCATCGATGGGATTGTTCTTGCAAGAAAATTTAACCTTTTCAAAAAAAAAAACTTGAAAAAATTTGAAAATTGCATTCAAAAATGAATTCTATAAGTTGGTTTTCAAAAAAGATGCTAGATTGCTTGAAAAACAAGATTATTTATAACTTTCTCATTCTGAGTCCAAATAGAATGAATAAAAGCTTCAAATGTAGATAAAAATACAATCTTTGAGAAGAAAAAATAAAAAATATATATATGATTTTATTTTTTTTTAAATTCTGCCCCGGCGAGTTGCTCTTTTGACTTTGGGTGGCATAACTTTTGCTCCCGGACACCGATTGAAAATAAAATTACACTTTGAGAAAGCCAGTGTGATTCCCTATCTTTAAAAAAAGTTTCAAAAAATCAAGCCAAAATTTCAAGTCACATGAGCTTGCCTGAAATCCCAAGTGTCCCCCAAGGGAACTTTGGGCCTTTAGGGGTTAAAGCTCAAAATTCTATAGTGCAAAAGCTTTAAGTTTAATCCCTAAAGGACCAAGGCCCTTTTTCTGCCAAAAAACTCTCAAAACTGCCATTTCTAGAGCAAAGAGTAAAAAAATTTAAAAATTGTTTTTTTGCACATCTAATCGTAGGATCTTATACCTAACAAGTATGAGAATGTGTGGAAAAAATTTCAGAATTCTTGACCGCAAAGATTGCAAGATATCTGCGTTTAAAGTGGAAAAAACAAGTTTTTCAACACATTGCGGAACCATATTTTTTGACCTTAAACATTTTTAACTTAAAATTTTTTACACCACAGCGTTTTGAGCTTTAAATCTTTGTAGTGGAGAATTGAGTTGAGAGTCTAGGAAAAAAAAATCAAAAAAACTTAATTATCATTCTTAAAAAAATTGTTAAGTAGAAGTAGGTGCAAGATTGAAGGAAAATCTAAAATATTCATATATTTTAGATGGAATTAAAATGCACTAATCCCAATGGTGAGATTGTTCTAGCAAATAAACTAAACCATTACAAAAAAAAATTGAAAAATTTGAAAAATTGCATTCCAAAATGAATCCTACAAGTTATTTTTTTCAAGAAGATGCTCTAACTGCCCCAAAAACAAGAATGTCCATAACTTCCTCATAACAAATCCAAATGAAATGAATCAAAGCTTTCCAGATAGACAAAAATATAATCTATGAGAAAAAAAGTATTTAAAAAAAAACTCAAAATTTTGCAATTTTTTTTTGCTGCCCTCTGTCCCCAAGCATTCCAAGAAATGGCATAACTTCTCGCTTGAAGGTTCGATTTCAAATAATTTTTTTTTGCCACATACCTCTCTCAATTCTTCACATTTACAAAAAGTTTAAAAAAATCAGGAGAAAATTTCAGCTTGTAGGTACCTGCCCAAAATCCCATTTGTCCCCCAAACGGACAGTGGTCCTTTAGGGGTTAGAATGTTCAAAGTTCAAAAATTCTTGTTTTTCACTTTAACCCCTAAAAACTTGTTGTCCCTTTGGGGGACAAATGCGTTTTCGGGCAGGTACCTATGAGCTGAAATTTTATTCTGGTTTTTCGAAACTTTTTTAGGAGGTAGAAAAATTGATTAGCTTCATGGGAATTTAATTTTTTTCACAATCGGTGCCTGGGAACAAAAGTTATGACCAAAGAAGCTCAAAACAGGGGATGGCAGGCAGCAAAAAAAATTTGCACTTTTTTTTCTTTTTCTTTTTAGTATTTTTTTCTCATAAATTATATTTTTATCTATCTAAAAAGCTTTGATTCGTTTCATTTGAATTTGTTATGAGAAAGTTATGGACATTCTTGTTTTTCAAGCAGTTAGAGCATCTTTTTGAAAAGAATAACTTGTAGCATTCATTTCTGAATGCAATTATTCAAATTTTTCAAATTTTTTTTGGCATGGTTAAGTTTACTTGCTAGAACAATCTAACCATTGGGATTAGTGCATTTTAATTCCATCTAAATAATATGAATATTTTAGATTTTCCTTCTATCTTGTATTTACTTCTACTTAACAATTTTTTCAATAATGAAAGTTAAGTTTTTTTTATTTTCTTTTTTTGGGTAGATTGTCAACTCAATTCTCCACTATAAACGTTTAAAGCTCAAAACTCTGTAATGTAAAAATTTTAAGTTGAAAATGTTCAAAGTCAAAAAATCCAGTCCCACAATGTGCTGAATAACTTGTTTTTTCTACTTTAAACGTAGATATCTTGCAATCTGTGCGGTCAAAAATTCTGAAATTCTTTCCACACATTCTCATACTAGTTAGGTGTTAGATCATATGGTTAGATGTGCAAAAAAACATTTTTAATTTTTTTCCACTCTTTGCTAAAAAAATGGCAGTTTTGGGTGTTTTTGGGCAAAAAAAAGGCCTTGGGCCTTCAAGGGTTAAACGCAGATATCTTGCAAGTTGTGCAGTCAAAAATTCTGAAATTTTTTCCACACATTCTCATACTAGTTAGGTGTAAGATATTATGGTTAGATGTGCACAAAAAACAATTTTCAATTTTTTTTACTCTTTGCTATTTTGAATTTTGAGTGTTTTTTGGCATAAAAAAGGCCTTTGTCCTTGAGGGGTTAAAATGGCAATATTTTTTTTAAATGGCATGAAAATAGTTCAGATTAGATGTTCTAAATCTATATAGTCATGTCCTAGATGGTTTAGAATAACTGTTCTGCAATCTATACCTGTCCTAGATGGTGAAAATGGCACACCGTCAAAGTGGCACTTGGAATACCGCCATTTTAATGAAATTGCCCAAAGTGGTATGTGCCTCCATGTAGACAAGTAGTGAAAAAGGCAACCTACTTGTTAAGGCAACCTAATTTCAAAATTTTGCATAACTTTGGAAGGTAACTATACCTAAAACTAACCGCTTTTTAAAATGACACAATCTAGATTCTTGCCTAAAATGTACTTGAACCACTATTCATGAAAGTCTGTGGTCGATTTTAGATGTACCTATTTTTAGCACTTTGAAAATTTGTAGTTTATTCACACGGTATCCAAAAAATGCATTCTAAGAGAATCTAGAATCTCCATTTGACTACCAACAAGACCCCACATAAAAAATTCAATATAATAATGGGAACCATGCTGAAATGTGCGATTTGCTTAACTTTGCGATTTTAGGTGTAGTTACCTTAATGTCACCATTTGTAACTGATCATTTTCTTGTACATCCTCTAAGTTTGTGCTGTTGTGTGCACATTTGATTGGACAACTTCCAAAGCTCAAGTTTAGCTAGAAGCCTATCATATGTCTACCTCATGTAGTGTCATTGAAACGGTACTACATTGAGAGAAAATGTATAATTCTTCAAATAGAGAATAATTTTGTTTGGGGAGAGCACTACATAGGATATTTGTTGGTCACGTGTATTCAAGCCTTTACCACACGTTCACGTCAGATTCAGCACCTTGGTGTCAAAATAGTTTAATTTTGGAATTTGGATGGTTTGGTAGCTTTATTTGGATTTCTTGACTTTTGGCACTTTGCTTTTTCTAAATTTTTGACACTCCTAATTTTAGATTGATTTTTTTCTATTCATGCATAAATGTATTCCTTTTTCTAAAAAATTATAAAAATAATAATTTTTAGGATATTCAGAATTAGCAACAATGAAATCTTTTTAGATTCTCAAAAATAATTGTACAGTTTTTTAAATTTTACGCATGATCCAAGTTTTTTCTAATTATTTCCAAAACTAACCCAAGCATATGAAATTATATGGAGGCAATACAGGTAGATTTTGTACATTACTATGGGGCTATTTTTACATAAATTTCTAAATTCTTCTTATTTCATATACCTCTGGCCTCTGTTTCATTTAAAAAAAATTCTTGCACTGTTTGAGTCGTTGCAAGAAACAATTGTCCTTTCTTTTGTCCCCTACAAGGAACGTTTTTATGATTCTTGGTGGATATTGCACTAAAAATCACCTATAAAGAAACATAGAAGAGTAACAAATTCATGTTCATAGGGAATGTGGCTATTATAGGGAAATGTAAGACAAGAAAATTTGTGCATTTTATTAACCCCTAAAAGCCCATTGTCCCTTTGGAAGACAAATGGGATTTTGGCAAGTACCTACGGGCTGAATTTTGGTCGTGATTTTCTGAAACTTTCCTCGAAGATAGAAAAAATGCTAAGCTTTGTGGGATTATAATTTTTTCAATTGTTGCCCAGGATAAAAAGTTATGTCCAAATAAGCTCAAAACAACATTTAGAGGGCAACAAATTTTTTTTGCAATTTTTATTTATTTATTTTTTAATCTTTATTTCTTATAGATTATATTTTTGTCTATTTGGAAAGCTTTGATTAATTTCATTTGGATTTTTTATGAGAAAGTTATGGACAATTTTGTTTTTTGGGCACTTAGAGCATCTTCTTGAAAAAAATAACTTGTAGGATTCAAATCTGAATGCAATTTTTACAATTCTTCAAAAAAAAAGTTCTACAAGGTTTTGTTTTTTGCTAGAACAATTTGACCATTGGGATTAGTGCTTTTTAATTCCATATAAAAGATATTAACATTTTAGATTTTCCTTTGATTTCATACCATTTCTACTTAACAATTTTTTTAATAATGAAAATTAAGTTTTTTTGGATTTTTTTTCTCTAGGCTCTCAACTCAGTTCTCCACTATAGAATTTTAAAGCTCAAAACTTTGTAGTTCAAAACATTTAAGTTAAAAAATGTTCAAAGTCATAAAATCTAATCCCCCAATGTGTTGAAAAACTTGTTCTTTATACTTTAAACGCAAATATCTTGCAATCTGTGCGGTCAAAATTCTGAATTTGTATGCACATATTTTCATACTAGTTGGGTGTAAGATTCTACAGTTAGATGTGCAAAAAAAAACATTTTTTAATTTTTTTTACTCTTTGCTATGAAAATGGAAAATTTGGATGTTTTTTTGGCAGCAAAAAGAAAAAAGGCCTTGGGCCTTTGGGGATTAAGGGAAAAATTGTGCAATTTTCAGTGTTATTAGAAGATGTCCCCAACTCCAAATCAACTCAATTTTTGAAATTAAGTATTCTAGAATGTAGAATTATGCCTCTAAAATCTAATTTCAATGTAGATTTTAGTGAGCACAATTAATACTCTAGTTGTAGATTTTGGAATCTCAAATCTAATTGACATGTAGATTTGGAGTTTCAATCTCATTGATTTGTACATTTCAAGATTTTGATCTAGACCTTTTCTAGATTTCAAGTGTTCAAAATATTAGTTATATGTAGATTTTATTTGTTCTAACATTTTATAATTTCATATATTTTGTAGATTGACAATCTACAAGTCTTATGTGTCCAACTTCACAGTACCCTTGACAATTGATATGAGACAATTGTATCTCGTAAAATCTACCAAATATTAGATGGAAACAACATTAAAATGTAAGATGTATACAAAGTCTACCAATTTGAATTGTACACGATGGATTTGGAAGAATTTATGAAAATCCCTGCAAAGAAAATCCATGATTTTCTTATGTAAAGGAATTCTTTGAAGACCCCTCCATGATGACATCAAAACACTGGGAAATGGCTAAAACTAGCAAGGAAAGACTACAAAATCCCCAAACTAGTCAGAGGCCAAGGAATTCCAAAAAAATCCGTTGGGCCTTAGACAAGTCGTTTTTTGCTCATAATTTTTGTGTTGTATGTCAATTTTACATGAAATTTGAAATGAAGGTGCATTTGGTAGTCTTAGACATTGAATAGTTTCAATTTTTTTCAGTTAGTTCATTGTTTTTAAATTGCCCTTGATTGAATATCTATCTTATCCATTAGGAGGTTTATAGTATTGTTTCCAACTCAAAAATGTGAATTTGAAGGTCAAAATTGGGATACAACGACTTTTAGGAAAGGTACAAAAGTCTATGAAGAGATTTTCTAAAAATAATAAAGTTTCCACCTTCCACATGACACATGTATTCAAGGTGCACTACCTTTGTGTGTAGAAAATACAATTTTTTCCCCAAAGTTACGAATAGTTGAAAAATACCCCTTCAAGATAAAAATAATGGCTTTTTTTGTTTATTTTTTTGAATTTTTTACTATTTTCTGAAATCAAATTCTTTTTATATATATTTTTAGAGATAAATACTTCTAGGCCCATTAGAAAAAATCTAAATCTTGGGAGGGCCGTTAAACTTTCATTTTTTGGCACCCCGCAGTGCAAATACAAAAAAAATTCAAAAAAATTCAAAAAAAAAATTCAAAAAAAATTCAATTCAAAATTCAAAAATAATTTTAAAAAAATAGTAAAAATTTATGTGGCACTGACCACTAGTAGTGCCACATCAGATGCTAAATTAAAAAATATTAAAAAATAAAAAATAATTTTATTTCTTCTTTAATTGCATTGGGGGGTTCAAAACCTCTCGAGGCCTGAAATTTTTCCAAATGCGAATTTCCACACACATATTATTTTGAATGCTTTACAAATTATCCATATTTTATTTCATTTAAAATTAATTAATACAAAAGTCATAATATTCCAATACTTAAGCTGTTTTGAACCAAAAACAATACTTGTTGCTTGCAACTACCTATTTATGTGTAACCTTGTATTCATTGTAAATAGAGATCACTAATATATTTCTTCAAACACTTGATGGGGTCATGGTAAAATTTATCACTGAAAGCTGTGTTTACACTAAAATGATATATATAACAAGAAGAAGAATATTCAGAATTAGTTTAAAATCTAAGCTCCTTTAAAATACAAAGTAGATTGAAGCACGAACTAGTTTCAAACACAAAGTACTTTCAAACACAATCTATACAGAAACCATTACCATGTGCAAAACCATATACAAACTAATACAAATCTAAGTTTAAGGTTAAAATCTTCTAGACTTTAGGCTTCAATGACTAAATCCTTCACGATTCAATGATTAGTTTGTATACTAACTATTGGGAAACAGAAAACGATAGATCCCACCTTTGATACTTCTCACTAATTTATAATAATTCTAAAAATTTAGATTTTTTTGGCATGGCTATTATATAAATTTAAATAAAAAAGATAAAATTCAGTATTTTAGTATTATTATTTGTAAATTTCAAATATCCCATTATGATGATGTTAACTTATTTGTAAGCCTAATCTATATTTTAGGACCAAGGTAATTATAATAACCCTTCATTTGATTGCACATGACCAATAAAAAAAATGGGAATATACTTTTTGAGAAATTTTGCACTATGAAATCTTTGCTCACTCAAAACTACATACTAGCACAAGTTTAATCCTTCAAATAAGTGTTGTGAACATGTGCCATAAATCATATCATCTGGCTTAAAGCACTCAAAGCCTATGACTTTTCAAGTACATTAGAAATACATAATGCCAAGTCTTGTTTCAATGGAGATTTGTCACTATTCCATTGGATAATTAGAAAAGCTTTATAACTCATAATGCTATCCCTCATTCTATAGCATAAGATTTGCAAAAACTTCAAATATGGACAATTGTGATGAATTATTAGGCTTGGCATTATGTCATTTAATAATATTGTTGAGCCATTAGGATCTTGAGCATTATCTAGTCCATTGCCTTGTTGGAGTATAGAGCAAGTAAAGTGAAGGATTACCTTTAGTAGAATCTTTATTAGAACTAATTATTACAGAGTACTATCTAAGTTAATTCAATTAGCACCATTTGCAAAGACTTCCTAATTTTTAATACTGCAATATTTTACTAGAACATAATTTAATGACTTGGGTGGTTGCAAGAAAGACCGACCGGTTTTTTTTCCACATTACTCATTTTTCTTTTGGGAGTATTGTATAATTAGAAAATTAATTTTTTTTAAATGCGAAAAATATGTTTAAAGTATACATCTTTAAAAAGAAGGTACCCTAAGAAAGAAAAGCATAGAAAAATTCTCTAAGTAGCGGAGAACTAGAAAAGCGCAAAATCTCATGAAAATAGGTATTTTTATAATTTAATTTGTAAAAAATAGGAAAAGAAATTTAAAAAATGTATAAAATTGCAAATTTGGAAGAACTTTATGATGAAGAGGTTTCATTATAAGATTGACCTTAAAACCATCTTCAATGTTCAGAAATGTGCGCACAAAAGAGCCTTGTTAGGACGCATGTGGAGGACATAAAATAAAATAATTTTAAATTCACTTTGGTGGAAACTTGACTTCCTACTATGGAAATAGACCACGTAAATTTTAGCTCTAAATCATTAATTTTGGGTACTCTCCAATACAAAAAAACATTAAACTGCAAACTTTGACAAATTAGATAAATTAAAATTAAAATATAAAATGATTTTTGGGAATTTTTGAAAAATAAGGAATCTGAATATAATCAAGTTTGCCATCTCCAATAAAAAGCTCAAGTTAATCAAGTTCCTGCTTTAATAGTTATAGTTGATGACACCTCCGTCACTTCAGTTGTGACGCAAAATAGTACTGGTCTTTTTTGCAATCACCTACTTGAGGGCAATGAAGATACTCCCTTCTTCATCCAAATAATTTATTTTCAAAATTTGTCAAGCCAATTTATATTTTTTCTTTAGTAGACATATGGCGAATTTCATTAAAATGGCGCCATTCCAGAACTTTGGCAGTTTTACAGTTCAGAATGGCCATTCTGAAATCCATACTTATCCTATATGGTTTAGAATAGCCGTTCTAAAATCTATACCCATCCTAGATGGTCAAAATGGCACGCCGTCAAAATAGCATGCAGAATACCACCATTTTAATAAAATTCCCCATACATGATTTGTTGCACAAATAAATTGCATTCTTTTGTCTTTCAACTTCCATCTAATGAGCTCTATTTTAGTCACGTTCAAAGTCCAAATTTGGGTTTTCTTATCACTCTTGATTATATATTATTTTTAAAGTGCTATCAATGATAGTCATTTGCAATTCTAATTTCACACCGATGAAAGGATAGTAATATATTTATTGAGTCATTTTAAAGTTGGATTCAAGATGATGTTCTAAGTTAAATACAAGCTTGTCAAATGAAAACATATACAAGAAGCCTCAATATTATTGCTTGTAGACTGAAGGATTTTCCTCATAACCTTCATAACATTCTTCTAGATCATATACAATCTCTAGTTCTTAGAATTAAAACCTGGGAATGAAAACGACTACGCTTCAAGATTGCTTACCTGTGACTTTGTGAGTTGTTGTAAGATAATTGAGACCTGTTTCTAGAACCAAGTTTTCTGTGCTGTTTCAACAGTGGGTTTGCTCCAGTGAGTCACTGTCTAGATCGAATGGCTAGACTGACGTGCTCTCCATGTCTGATTACAATAGCTTCGCTGCTGTACATTTAGAATTCGAATCAATTGCAAAATCAATTGCAACATATTAATGCTCTGATTTTGAACAACAGAAATTGTTGCTTCTCTTACAACGGAGGCAAGTAATACTTGGAACTTGGCGTCAGGATGCGCCGTTGCAGCGCCATGGCCAACTTCGGTGTCTCGAAATTGTACATAGATCACTTGTACAAATAGTCGCAGACTCACTTTGTCACTGGAAAGCTAGCTCACAAGTAATCGAACTACTATTAATTTTACCTACAATCACCTCAATGAAGACGGCCACTCCAGTTAATTGCATCGACATCCATGCTCTAACAATGCCACAAGACTTCCTCTGTAGGACCCTTTCTCAGACCTTTCAATTTGACTTTCGATCTCATATCAGCAAGTCTCAATTACCCACTTATTGTGACGCAGAATCTCTCAGGAAAAAATATGATTTACCAATATTAATAAGATAAAATGATGAAACTTTTATTGCTGACATAGATGTCAATTAGTATCACATTCTGCATCAATGGGTGATGCTTACTTGTTCCACAAGTATGTACAGTGTTCTGTCAACATTCTAGTTCATGATCGAATTGACCTGTTGGATTCAGAATTGGTAGTAGGATTTGGTACTGCACAACTAAACTTCCTTGAAAACTTGGCCATGTTAATTTCAAACACTTTGCGCGCACTCAGTCATAAAATGCACAAAACTCGTCCAACACATTACGTCCACTGATCCAGCATATACCATGGTACGTACTGGGGGCAGAGCTTAGAACAGCAGATAGGCCATGAATTAGCTCTGAGTTAAATTTCATGCAGTTCCCCCCACTTTAGAAAATGCAGCATTTTCCCTGGACCACTCAAGCTGAGGGGATTTGAAATTTTCACCGTCTTCTAGATTGGGGATTTTGTGGCCAAGGGGAAAGTGAGATTGGGGATTTTGTTGATAGATTAAGTACCCTTTTTTAGGTGTTATATGACGAAGTCAACCAGTCCAAATGAAAAGAAAGAAAAATTTGATCTTTTAGAAGGTAGATACTTTTCTTCAAAATTCAACCTTTGTGTAGATTTCAGTGAACACAACAATGTGATTTCTAAATTTCTGAACTTCCAATCTCCAAATCTGTTCTAACTCGTAGATTTTGAATTTCTGTAGAGTTTAAAGAATTTAAAGATTCTAGAAGTCTTCAAGTTTTTTTGAATCAAATTCAATTCTTATCCCCCAAAGTCCATATTCAGGATGATGAAATAGAGTGCTACGCAGGACAATAAAGTGACCCTCTCCAAACTTCAAGGGATTTAGAAAAGACTTTACGCATGCGACACCACCCCAGGAGATTCTCAATTGCAGGTGTTTTCATCGAAAGGGGGGAACTGACATAACTTCCTTGTGAATCTACTAAAGGACCGTATATGGAGATCGAATGATGTGCAATTTCCCTATTGCCAAAATGCACTGAGATGCGCAAGCAGTTCTTTCATAGAAAATTAGAACGTTACAAGTCTAGATTAAAAACCGGTACAATCACAGAAAACTTTGTCAAAACCACTGAAAGCTGCCAATACAATTAACATACACTTGTACAGATGATCGTCCCCCAAAACACCAATAAATCGCTAATTCTACTCTACCAGACTTCAATTTCAGTAGCAACCTTGCAATCCTTGAAGTAGCTAGAATTTTCACCTCCAAGGAATTAACGCTGGCCAATTCAGCTTCTGGCTACACACGAGAAGCTCAAGCAATTGGAGGAATGCACACCAATTGGAGCGAATGCACACTAGCACATTTTTTTGCTGGGGACGGCGCAGCCCACGTGTGAGCATTTGTCGTCTCTTGCGGGAGAAGAACGTAATGGCTGGCATGGGTTGATTGGGTTCTACAAACTTTGGAAGCAATGGGTGACCAGGCGGGATGAATCTACACTACTGCCAGCATTCCAAAATATACGGAGTAGTGCGGAGTAGATAATAAGTTATCCTGTACCGAGAGTTGGAGAGACTCCAACCATTAAGTTAAAGTTACGGTTGGTGTACGTGAAGAGTCTGTTATATACCTACATTTCCATTTGGCCGTAGACGTCCTTCCTGCGAAGCGGCGCCAGTAGTGATTTGTCCTTTGGATTCAATGAGAATCACAGGCACAATCAAAGCCTGTCAAAAAGCGCCAAGTCTTTCTGCTATTGGTTAGTTAACCGGTGCTACCGGAAGTTAAGATTTTGACAGATGAAAGCTTCGGCAATATTGAATCCCGTGAAATCTAAAAACTCCCATGTGATTTACTTTGCCACATGTAAGAAATTAAGCCCTCCCTGGCCCCTCCAAGTCTTTCTGCTACTGAGTCAGTGCCGGAGGAAACGATATCGACAGATGATAACTTAGCTTCGGCAATTTTGAAATGTTGAATCCCGTGAAGGATAGAAACCCTCGAGTAAATTAACTTCGCCACACGTAAGCAATTGCCTGCAACTGAAGTTTCTGACGAAACATACAATCCGCACATGATTGGGTGGTTGACAAGTATAGTAGGAGTTCGAATCTCAGGTGATGCCTCGTCAGCCACGATGCTGCAGGAACTTTATGTGAAGGACCAAAGTCAAAGATTGTGGTCCAGGCAAAGCATAAAATTCTGTGACAAGTACAGTAATTGTGGTGAGTACACTTGCCGTGCAACGAAGTTGAATCCGGTCTACCTACTGCGTACGGAGGCAGCAGTCCCAGCAATTCGGAGAGACGACACGATAGCAACCTCCCCGGATGCCACCGAATCTCCCCCATTCTGCCAATGGGGTTCACGCACGTGTTTACCTTTCTGTTTATATTTATGCACTTTGCTTCCGTCACCTACTCCCTGGAATCTTGCCTTGTACGAAAATCGAGGATCTGGGGCTTTTGTCCATATCGAGAAGATTCCGTACAAGGAATGTCAGCCAGCCATTCGCACAGCTTTGTTTTTGTTTTGAGGAACGAATTGGATTTTAATACGTCCGTGGTTGGCACAACAATGAACAGGAAAGGGTGACAAGACTCTAAAAGAGAATCGGAAAACAAAAACAATTTAACGTAATGAAAGTCGCACATTCCACGTTGGATAACATCCACTTCGTTCGTAGAGATCGTACAAAAGTTTGGCATCATGTTGAGTCTTGGCTTCGATTTCCCCCAGGCAGCAAGCCTTGAGCGCCGCCAACTCTTTTACCACGACGCCAGGATGCTCGTGACTTTTACGCTCACACCGGTGAGTGATTGGCTAGCACTTTAGAACTACAAATAGTAAAACGGCACGAGTTCACTGACAGTTGTATGAGTGTAGTTGTGTACTATACACGTAGTTGAGTACAGTAGAACACAAGCATAGCACAAGATGCAGAGCTATAAGGGGTTCCAACTCCTCGAAATATCAACTAGCCGTTAAGTAGTAGGCAAGGGTAGAAACGGATAGCAACAAGCCAGAAAATGCGACAGAAACTCTACACATGCACAGCTCACCGTGGAGGTAAGCTTAGCGGCATTCTAAACATTCTAAACATTCTAACCATGCAGCCAGAAGCTGGGAACGCAACACATGGTGCAAGAGCAGCAATCCCGAGCCAGGCACACACCTTGACCACCACCAACAGCAGTAGGTAACATCTTTCACCGGAATATTCATGTCGATCGCAGCTTGTGTAGACGAGCTAGGAACGGAGTTGGTGGTTGGATTAGCGGTGGTTGACCGCAAAGACTGGAGCGAAGAAGATCCACAGCCGTCCCCAGCTTTGCTTCAATTGACATATATGCCGCTGTCACAAAATGCCTGAGAAGATGATAAGACGACCTCCATCGTGCACAATTGTCACTTTCTGAATTTGTGCTGCAGCTTCGGGCGACTGAGCTGGGTACGAGTTTTTCAGAGTTGGCATTCGGGGTGACGACGGACTAGGAAGTTGAAGAAGCTCACGTTTGATGGCGCAGTCCCTGTCAAGCGACGCGCATAGCAGATCCTTTGAGGATGTGTGCGCGGCGCTGGGGTGTGATTTGGACCGGGGGATTACGGAGGCCAAAGCGGCGCAATTGTTGAAGCAGCATGGTCGCAATGAGCTGGCGGGACAAGCGGGCGTGAATCCATGGAAGATTCTGCTGCGGCAGGTGGCGAACGGCCTGACGGCCGTGCTCATCCTGGCCATGATCGTCTCGTTTGCCGTGACGGATTACGCCGAAGGTGGGGTGCTGGTGCTCGTGATTGGGTTCAACACGGTTGTGGGATTCGTCCAGGAGTACCGTGCGGAGAAGACGATGGACGCGCTCCGGAAGATGGCGTCGCCGTCAGCGAAAGTGATTCGCGAGGGCGTGCAGCACCGAATCTCCAGTGGGGATGCCGTGCCCGGGGATTTGATGACGTTCGAGGTGGGAGACATCATTCCTGCGGATTGTCGCCTCGTGGAGGTTTTGAATCTGGAAGTTGACGAAGCACTGCTCACGGGCGAGGCCGTGCCGTCGTTGAAGACCATCGAGCCCATTGCGGGCTCCAAGGACGTCACGATTGGCGACAGAACAAACATGTGCTACTCCAGTACGACCGTCGTGAAGGGGCGCGGCAAGGGGATCATCGTGTCCACGGGCATGAACACGGAGATTGGGAAAATCTCCCATGCGATCAATGAGACTCCCACGCAGTCGACTCCCATGCAGAAGAAGCTCAACAGGATGGCGTACGTGCTGCTCTTCATCGCGCTCATCCTGGCGCTCATCGTGTTCGCCGTGAACAAGTTCCGGTTCAACACGGAGATCATCATCTACGCCATCGCAATTGCGATTGCCATCATCCCCGAGGGGCTGATTGCCGTGATCACTATTGTTCAGGCGCTGGGCGTGCGGCGGATGGCGCAGCACCATGCGCTGGTACGCAAGCTGGTGGCGCTGGAGTCGCTGCAAGCGGTGACGAATATCTGCTCGGACAAGACGGGCACCTTGACGGAGGGCAAGATGGTGGTCACGAATGTGTGGATCCCTGACGCGGAGTACAGCGTGGGAGGGCAGGCGTACGAAATCGAGGGTGAGCTTTCCTCTCAGGACCGCAATGTGGAGCGAGAAGCCGCCTTGCAGGGCGTGAATTTTCGAACGCTGGTGGAGTGCTGTGCCCTCTGCAACACGGCGAACATCGTGGAAGCCTCCGAGGGGAAAGTGTGGGGCGACCCCACGGAGATCGCGCTGCAGGTGTTCGCGTACAAGATGCAGATGGGGAAACCCATGCTGCGCAAACTCAAGGAGCCCGTGGAGGAGTTTCCTTTCAGCTCCGACACGAAGCGCATGAGCATGGTGTGCCAGGGGGCGGACAAAGCCATCCTACACGTGTACACCAAAGGCGCGGAGGTCGTGCTCAAGATCTGCGACAATGTGATGGACTCGACGGGCGATGTCCGGGGAATCAACGAGGATTTCATGGAGCACGTGGCAGAGCAGCAGGAGGCGATGGCGAAGCAGGGGCTTCGTGTTTTAACCATCGCATACCGACGCGTCTCCGAGAAGGAGTTCGGCAAGCCCGTGGCGAAGTGGGAGCGCGAGGAAGTCGAGCAGCGCTCGACGTTTCTCGGGTTGGTAGGAATCCGGGACACGCCGCGAACAGAGTCTGAGCCTTCGGTTCGGCAATGCCACCACGCGGGGATTTCGGTGCACATGCTGACGGGCGACCACAAAGCGACGGCATTGTCGATTGCGAGGGAGGTGGGCATTTTGGAACCCGTGACGGGTTCCAGAAGAGCGGCAAACCGGAGTGTGGTCGTGCCCATTTCCCAGTCCGTGATGACGGCCACGGAATTCGACGCGCTCTCGGAGAAGGAGGTGGACGAGCTCGAAGATCTCCCGCTGGTGATTGCGCGCTGCACGCCTGCGACGAAGGTGCGCATGATCGACGCGCTCCACCGGCGCAGCAAATTCGCCGCCATGACGGGCGATGGCGTGAACGACGCGCCCAGCTTGAAGAAGGCCGACGTGGGGATCGCCATGGGCGCTGGCAGCGACGTGGCGAAGACGTCGAGCGACATTGTGCTCACGGACAACAACTTCGCCACCATCGTGCAAGCGATCAGGGAAGGGCGACGCATCTTCTCCAACATCCGGAAATTCGTGCTGCATTTGTTGAGTACGAACGTGGGGCAAGTGATCGTGCTTCTGATTGGGTTGGGGTTCAAGGACGGCGAGGGCACGTCCGTGTTCCCGCTCTCGCCAGTGCAAATCCTGTTTCTGAACCTCGTCACGGGCACGCCGCCAGCCATGGCGTTGGGCATCGAGCCCGCGTCGACCACCATCATGCAGGTCCCGCCGCACCTGCGCGGCCTCTTCACGAAAGAGCTCCTCATGGACATCCTGGTGTACGGCAGCTTCATCGGCATGCTGGCGCTCACCAACTGGGTGCTGGTCATCTACGCCTTCGGCAACGGCGACCTGGCCAGGCTATGTAACACGTCCAGCAACTTGGGCGAATGTGAAACCGTCTTCCGCGCCCGATCCGCCGTGCAAATGGCCTTCACGTGGATGATCTTGTTCCACGCCTACAACTGCCGCCACCTGCGCGCCAGCCTCTTCACGAAGGAGGGCGGCGGCCGCGGCCGCTTCTTCGAGAACAAGGTGATGGTGGCCAGCGTGTTCCTGGGCGCCGTCATGCCCATTCCCACTCTCTACATCCCCACGCTCAACACCAAGATCTTCAAGCAGGGCGGATTGACATGGGAGTGGGTCATGGTTATTATCACCGTCGTCGTCTTCTTCTTCATGTCGGAGATTTACAAGCTGCTTAAACGGAAGCTCATCAAGACTCCTTACAACATGTAAAGTACACGCCTGTGACAGGCTTCCGCTGAGAGAGGCCGCTTTTATGGACGTAACATCTGGCTGAAACCCAACCAATTCGTTGAGAATTGGCGTGTTCGACAGTTGCGCTAGCGCTTCCAGCGAAGTGGCTGAAACCTAATGAACTCAGCATTGGCGCATTGGAGCATTGGAGCACTGGAGCACTGGAGAGTCCTTCAAGTCGGCATTTTCATCAACCTAGTTGACATCCAAGCCCACTTTCTTGAGCACAGTCCGAGATGAAGAATTGGAGGCGACAAAAGAAATTGGCATGAAAATGGTATAGAGTTTGTCAACTCAGCCTCCGTTTTTCTGCTCCAAGAGAATGTAGGTGGTGTATAGAATGCAACAAGTTTACGGTCTACTACGGTGAATCGCCCTATAGACATGTTTAGATCTTACTGGATTCCGAGCAGCAGGTTGCACTGTGCGAGTTTTCTGCAGCTGGAGTTTTCGTAGGAAGTGACGATTGGAAGTTTCCAATCTGAGGCCGAGAAGTGGAGCTGTTGGATTCGGTAACTTTGAATCCGACGTTGATGCTTTGCTGATGGTAGGCTCAACGACACTGACTCTTGCTTGCAGAGAATCGAAGGGGTGAGCATGTGTTGTGCGGGTTACCAATGTGCCTTGATATGTACTTGTACAATTCTTCCACACTGATAAAATGCTGGAATATGTAGTTTTATGACTTAATCCAAAGTATTATGAATCCGAAATGGCTCTTCCCAGTCACCTGGCTGCCCAGGGTTGCGGTGTAAGTGACCGCTACTGTTACACCTTACCACATTTCTGTGATCGTATGGCCAGCAGAACAATAATAAAATCGTTATGAGACGGTGAAAAGCATAAGCTAGGATACCATTTACAGGCATCTGAAAGTGCTGTCCTGGCTGCCCGATGTGCAAGTGCCGGTACGAAACCCAATACACAGCTCCCACACTAACCTTGTCACCAACATCAACTCTATTATTTGTGCACTTGTTTGGACTTGTTAGCAATTGGTGTAAACATTACTTGTCTAAATGTCTGCGGTCGCTAATTCGTGAATGGAAATGGAATTATCTACTGCCAGACGAATTCAACCTCTACCTCTGAAGTAGCAGAAGAAATTCATAGATAGCCAAAAAAAGTCGATCTCTTGACTCTTGTAACCAAAGAACCCTAAAGCGACCTCCTACATATGTGAAAATGTCAAGAGACGGAAACAGTATCCTCTACTGTACCTTAAACGCTACTCCGTACTATACTTCAAGGCAGAGGACAATGAGCATGATGGGCAAGTACGAGACACTGCGAACATGGAAATCAACTACAGAAAAACTAATACTAACGACTCCAATCAACTGCATAGACAAGTGAAATTGAAGCCATCAATCTGTTACTTTAAATTGGAATCGAATACACTCATGATACAATGTGCATGAAGCAGAGGAAAAGTTACCCATACACAAACGTCGTCTAAGCTCATTGTAAGAGAATAGAACACACGGAATCCCCTAAATAGCGTATCAAAACTGGAGAAGTTGACGTTCTTGAAAAGATGAAGCACAGCGACGACCACACTTCCAGCTTCCAAGCCCATCAAGTTTGGACCTCGTTGAGATGACATGGATAGATTCCAGAATCGAACTTCCATCATTGTTAAGCTAAAAGAATCTGTCAGACCCCGGCATGCCAGCGGTGTTCTCCTTAACAGAAGTGTCTAAGCCCTGGCTGGACAAATTGGCCAACATAAATGATGGCATAATTTAGGTCTAACACTGGATCAGTCACTTACAGAAAATTGACCTCCTCTAACTTAACCTTTGACACGACCCAGCTGGTAAAAATGTGGGGCCAATTCCGAGAGCCACGCTGGGTCAATAGCCGTGACATTCCACATATAGTATCGCTCCAGGAAAATAATCGACTGGAACACCACCCACTTCGGTGAAGCTCTGAATAAGACAGAAGACGGGTGTATGAACAGTTCTTGATTACCTCGCAGAGAGCGGTAAGTGTTTCCACCTTCAGTCTCCAGACGAGCAGCGTTGGAGAAGAAACCTGCTGTAACAGCCTTAGTAACCAGCTTTACATCTCCATCATGTTGCTGTTGTCTGTTTGCCCCGAGTTGCTTCAGCAACTTGCTAAGCTGGGACCTCACTTTTGCAACCTTCACTAGGGCTTGATAGTTGACGCAATTCTCGTAGCACCACTGCCCCCGGTTCTTTGCTTGCAAATAACCTTCCAAAACATTCAGGTAAGAGATCATGTCCCCTTCAGCAACTCCAAACTGCGCACGTGCTTCGTCCATCTCCTTTCTCTCTCTGCCAGATGCCCAAATCGTTTGGACTGACAGTACAGCTGCAATTGTGAGACCTTCCTTCTGGCACCCAATGTCCGCAGCAGTGAGCAGCATCTTAGCTGACATCGGGTCAAGTGGAAGCTCAGAAACCTGGTAACCTAGAGGCGACGTGAGTTTGGCAGATTCATCCATAATACCAAGGGCATACAGAAGCTCTAGTGCCCGTACCATGAACTCTGCAGGCGGAGGTGCTAGCCAATCAAACTGCATAACATTGTCTATTCCCAAAGCTTTCAGTTGAAGAATCGTCGACAGGAGGTTTGCTTTCTGGATCTCAGGCACGCCCTCAGGCTTCATGGTCGCAAAAGTTTCCTCAGTGTATAAGCGAAAGCATTTTCCCGGGCGCTCACGACCTGCTCGTCCAGCCCTTTGCTCCGCGGAGGCTTGAGATATAGGGACCGCAACTAATGCTTCAACATTTGTGATGGGGTTATAGAATTTCTGCTTTGAAAAGCCACTGTCAATCACATACACAATCCCTGGGAGAGTGATTGAGGTCTCGGCAATGTTCGTGGCCAAGATGACCTTCCGCCGTGAAGATAACGAAGGCCGAAAGACAAGCTCCTGATCAGTAGCAGGCAACCCTGCATAAAGAGGAAGAGCCACCAACGCACGTGGTAATTTCTCCGCTTCTTCACTAATCAATTGCACAGCCGCATTCACGTCGTCTTGGCCAGTAAGGAACACTAAGATGTCACCTGGCCCTTCATTCTTGTGAATAGCTATCGTCGTTGAAACTGCAGTTTGGAGATAGTCTTGAACGGGTTCGGCACTGAAATGTACAAGAACCGAATGTGTCCTTCCCTCAACCAACAGAATAGCTGGAGTTCGATTAGGCAAGGATTCTCTTGATGAATGTAACTTCTCTCCACTGGTATCAAAAAAGTCGCGAAAAGCTCGGGTGTCCATAGTGGCCGAAGCAACAATCAAACGCAACTCAGGGCGTCGCCTGATGATCTTTTTCAGGAGTCCAAGAAGAATATCGGTGGCAATACTTCTTTCATGAGCTTCGTCCACCATAATGACGCTGTAAGAAGAGAGCAGTGGATCCGCCATCATTTCTCGCAACAACACACCATCAGTCATGTACTTTATTTTCGTCACGCCCCGCGTTGCAACTTCGTCAAATCGAACGGAATACCCGACCTGCGTACCGAGCGTCACCCGCATTTCCTCTGCCACTCTCGCTGCAATCGTCTGTGCTGCAATCTGGCGGGGCTGCGTGCACGCAATTGCGCGGTCACCTTCTGACCACCCAGCTTCGACCAAAAGCTGCGGAATCTGAGTCGTCTTGCCGCTTCCAGTCTCCCCAACCACAATTGTGGTGCCATGATTTTCTACGAGGTAAAGGAGATTCTCCCTCTGCTTGTACACAGGTAACTGATGCCTCTGTTTCTGCACGCTCGCGTGAATCGCAAAACTCGCATCATCGTTCTGATCCTCAATTGCCACTGCCTGTGGAAAAGGCCTCGCAGTACCAGGTTTCCACGCTCCAGCAAGACCACCTTTCATCTTCAGTATCCTCTTCAATCACGCATCAACCGACACCTCTTCAAGTTACTGCGAGCTCTAAAACCTTGCAGAATGCGGTCTAAATCCTAATCTGGTCGTCCCAGAAGTAAACATCCCAATAATCCAGAAAACAGTAAACTAAGCTCTAACTGCTACACTCGAAGGGCATCTCTTGAGCTCAATCCATAATCCTACAGAAATTTCAAATTTAGCGACTGGTCATGACCCTTCTCTGCGATACTATACAACAAATCGATAATCGTCAAAAAAGACAGTTGCAGAAGCTGGTGCCTATTCGATACATCTACCACAAGCGAACAAAATTTGCATAAAATTTGCGAAACCAGCACCAAGACCACTAGCAAAGACTATCGTTTCTTGAAACCATATTTCTTCCGTTCATAGAACAAGTCCGTTTTGGCACTTCCGAGGTTCACAATCTTCGGACACCCGTCTCGGTCTTTCTCCTGCTGCGTGCATTCCTTGCAGTAATACGCGTCCGAGATTCCGAGGCCACCACAGATGACGCAGCGGCCTTGGTAGGAGCCGTAATTACACTCGTCGCAAACCCTCACCAGCGTACACGGCCGCACGTACGAATCGCAAATGACGCATTTCCCGTCGCATTTCTCACACAACCGGCCGATGGCGATCCCCGGCTGCTTCCGGCACATAATCAAATCGGGATGATGCTTCGCCATGGCCCCTGTCGCACACTCGCAAGCGGAGCTTCACCCCACGCGACAACGCAACCACAAACCCCTAAACCCTAATGCGACGACGCACAATTGTGCTTCTGCACTCACCATGGTCCACTTGTGTGGGATGAATGGATGATTAAGCTTCAGTTACAGTAAACCCTCAGTCTCAACATAGTAAAATAATTTTGAAAATTTATAGTAAATACCCGTTGAACCCCCTTTAAAATATTTTTATCATTGCTCCAGGTAGATTTAGGTGAAGCATTCTTTCTTCTTCCCATTGACAAGGTAACTTAACTACACCTAAAATCGCATGCTTCCTAAAATCACCTAAAATTGGATATTCTTGCCTAACATATACTCTCACTATCCATATAACTCTACAATCGCTTTTGGATACACCTGTTTCAGCACTTTGAAAATTTGTAGTTTATTTACACGGTGTCTGAAAAATGCATTCTAAAAGAATCAAGAATCTTGTTTTCACTATGAATGGGATGCCACAAATTTTTTTGCAATTTAATAGTGAAAACCATGCTGAATTGTTTAATTGTGCGATTTAAAGTACTAGTGTGCCTTGTGCTGTTGCCACAGGGCACATTAGAAGAAATAATAAAAGAAAAGTAACAATAATTTTCTAGTTTTTAAATAATTATAAAAAACTTGAAATTCAATCACTTTCACATTGTAGGTCCAAATGCAAGTAAACAAAGCCCATGCATCCTCCTCACCAAAGGGCTTTCCGATGGTACCAAACACGCGACCGGAGAACGCATGGTCAAAGAGATCTCACTATAACAAACAAAACAAACAACCTAACTTAAGGTAGTGCATGGATGGATATTATGTGATTTTTCTTAAAGCTTCTTCAACAAATATTGATTGGATGAGTTGAATTTTTTTCAACATTCATTAACCCCTTATGTCCCATTGTTCTCTTTGGAGACAAAATAGATTTATGGTAGGCTCATGTAACCTCAACTTTTAAAGGAATTTTGATTTTTAAAAGTAGATAATAGAAAAATACATTAACTCTTATAGAGTACTGTTTTTAATTTGAATGTTGCCTTGTAGAAAATGTATGCCACAATAAGCTCAAAATAGAGGAGATGAATTAGCAAAAAAAATCCACATAAACTTAAATTTTTCAAATAAATTTTTTTTTTCTCTTAGAATGTTTTTTTTATACACGGAAAGCTTTGATTCGTTTCCTTTGGTTCAGTGATGCAAATTTTATAGAGCATCTTTTATTACAAGCAATCATAAAAAAACTCTTGGAAAAATAATGTATTCGGTATTCATTGAATTTTCAGGATTTTCTTAAAAAAAATTCCACAAGGTTAAAAAGTGCTTGCTAGAACAATCTCACCATTGGGCCTAGTGTATTTCAATTTTATTTTAAAGCTATTGATTGATGATTGAGTATTTCCTTGCATCTTGTATTTACTTTTGCTTTTTTAACCCCTAAAGGACCAAATTGCATTTTTTGGCAATATAGTGATTTTGGGCAACTCACTATAGATGGAATGTTTATTTTTTTTCTTTATAAATTCAACACAACATTTTTTTGAGGAGTAGTTTTAAGGCCCAACAATTTTCATAACTTTGACGATTAAAAAGTTATTGCATGATATGTAATTTTCAACATTTGGCAAGCAACTTGGGCAGCCCAAAAAACTTCTTTAAAAATCATTTTTAAAAAAAATATGAATTTTAAATTGGTTCTTTAGATTTATATATATGCGAGAAGATTTGAATCAATCCATTTCAATTAATGAGTAAAAAGTTATGAGGATTCTTTATTTAGAATATTTATGGGTAGTTATGAAATTTCTATTCTAAAATAAAATTTGAAGACCTTTATTTAACTCAATTTCCAATATTTTTAGAGAAAAATAAAACCATTAGGTATATACTATTTATAGCAACATTATCTTCATTGGGATTGGGATTTTTTTCAGTTTCTTAAATAAATGGTTAACAATTTAGTATTTTGAATCATTATCTACTTCTTTCTAGTTAATATTTTTTTCTGTATGTTTTACAATTTCAAATGATCTAAAAATTTTCAAGTATGTAGTCAACTTGACTTGAAGAATGAATTTAAGGAATAACCACCATTTTGGACATTTTTTCTTACAAATCTGACCTTATGAAGTGCAGTTGCCCAAATTTTTGTAGGGACAAAAAAAGCATTTTTGTCAACTCAAACACTGATATCTTGCAATCTACATGGTGGAGAATTACAAAAAATTTCCCCATCTTCTCAAACCAGTTTACTACATGATCCTACAGTTATATATGTCCAAAAATGTTTTTTTTAAAATTTGGTACTTGTTCTAGAAATGACAGTTTTGGACCAGTTTTGGTGAAAACATAGTCAAAGACCTTTAAGGGTTAAGGAATAACAAGCTCATATTTTCTTTTTGAACTTTTTCCTAGACTTTCAATTCAAATCTTCAACTTAGAAAAATTTTAATTCAAAATTTGTAGAACAAAAATTTTAAATTAAGAAGATTCAAAGTCAAATAATCTATCATGGAACGTACTTTCAAAACTATTTTCTTAACTTTAAATATAAATATCTTGCAATCTACATAGTGAAAGTTTTTCAATAAGTTTTTTGCTCTTTGCAATAGAAATGGTAGTTTTGAGTGTTTTTTGATGAAAAAATGGCCTTTGCACTTTAGATATTAACCACTCAATGAATAGTTGAGCATTTAGGAATACCTTGCCTCTGGTAGAATTGTACTTTATCAATTTCGGACTAAATCTATTGCAAATTTTAAAATGGAAATTTTAAAATCTCTAGCTTTTGATATTTTTCATTTAAATTTTTTATATTTAAAAATAAACAATTTTTTATTTTTTTTATTTTGAAAAATAACTATTATAGGCCTCTAGTGCTCTTTGAGCTACTAATGACAACTAAATGTCATTAGATGACATTTGAAGGCATTGGAGGACCATTTCAGGCATGTTCCCAAATTTGGCCCGATTCTGCAAACAACCGATACGGGTTGTCAGAATTTTTTTTCTCCCAAATATTATTTTAATAATAAATAAATAAATGACGTGGCACAATCTCGGTCACATTAGCCAGCAATTATCATGTCTTCCTGCACTCTGGAATGCAGGATAACTCGCAATCTCTTAAAGGCCTCAGAATGTCATCTAATGGAAGGTTTTATAATTTCTTTTGAACTCTAAAGACTTTATGGAAGACAAGTTTTAGATATCAACCCATAATCATAAAAGTATCACAGGCATGAGAGAATCAAAATCAAAAACAGCTTTGATTCATCAATCCACTACCTTGACACCCCAATATTACTTTAGCATTTTCTTTTATAAATCTTTAAATTCATGAATTCTTTGATTTTATTGTGAATTTGTAATGTATTTAATTTATGAATGTATTAAAATTTTGAATTTATTTATAACTCATAATGTAGAATATTTATATAAAAAAACACGATATCCATTTCAAGAAATTGAATTTTAAATGGTTATGACTTAGATGAAGCAACACAATTTGGGACAATGCATTATAGATGAAAAGACCCATAAGAAAAGGTGCACAAGGACAAATAATAAGGTGTACAAGAATAGTTGTTTAACATACAAAAGAACCAAACAAGTTAGGGCTCAGTTGCTCTTCGTGTTATCAGTGATGATATTGTGTTGTGGGCCATCTATTAGTTAATTGTATGTTGAAGAATATGTATAGTGTTGGAAGTTCTTATTGGTTGCTTGTTGATAAACGATTGGTTAGCAAGGTAGAAACACCTATACCCAACCAAGGTTTGAAAACTGACATATAGCATGCGTGAATTTCCAACCAAAGGGTTTACAACCGAAGGGTGGAATGCTTGTTTTTCTCCTTTTCAAGGTTGGAACTAAGAATGTCATGACACATGTCCTAAAGTGTTATAAAGTATGCGGAAAGTAGTGAGTGGAAAAGTAGTCTCTTAATTGATTGGAATTGGAAGACTCTAAACACTAGGTATGGATTCGGACTACTTTTTGGCTTCCAAAAATCACAGTAATTTCCGTTTTGGGAATAAAATTGCCAAAAAATTACAGCCCCCATATTTCCTACTTGGGAAAAATTTGCATTGCTTTATATTGTTCATGATTTGTTTCAAAATTGCTTAAATGATTGGGTATGGGTGCAGTTACTTTAGTTGATGCTAAGATTAGAATGCATTAGGATTAACTAGCGACTAGCCTTCCTAGGTTGTGGTTGGCATTAGGATAAGCCTAAGGCCTCAAAAAGGCTGCCAATGTTTGATTTTTGGCACCTCCGTGGTGCAATTACTGAAAAATTAAAATTGAAAAAAAAATTGGAAAAAAATATTAAAAAAGAAACAATCTAATGTGGCTCTGAGATGGCATTACTGACGTGGCGCTGACGTAGCACCCAAAACTTTATATATATATATATATATATAATTTTTTTATTTTTTATTTTTTTTATTTTTTTTTTATTTTTTTAATTTAATTTATGTTTTTATAATTGCATCACACAGGTGCAAAACTTGCGGCTCCTTTGAGGGCTAAAATTTTTCCTAATGTTGGAAGCAAAGGTTGGTCTTTTGTCTCTCTCTTGGTTCTCAGTGGATTTAAAGTGTGGGATGCTTTTAGTTGCTAAGTTATACGTTAGTTAGTGATTCATTATTGAAGGAAGCATTGATGTGAGGAATCAATTAGATTTGTGTTTTAATGTAGTGTCGGATCAAGGCAAAATTTTGAATCTAGTTTTTGAATAGTTGATCTACCATAATACCAATTTTTAGATCTAGATCTATTTTGAAAAAAGAGATATGAGGCTTCAAATAGAGGTGTTTGGAATCAAAGGCAATCAAACAAAGATACATTTTGGGAGCTTCAACTACACTGAATTTTTGTGATATGGCTATAAAATTTGATTTTTTTTTTTTAAATTTAACCTCTACTTTTTGTAATAATATTTGGCTACAATAGATATGAAACTAGGAGTTATGTACAAATTACAACCAAGGTGTAGGGGCCGTCAATTGGCAAAAGTGAATAGTAGGCAATTTTCCACCAATGTTAAACAATATACTAGATTTGGATGAAAATTGATAGGCAATTACTTAGTTGATCTAAATTGTGGCAAAATTTAAAAACATTTAGAGTGATTATTTATTATCTAGACTAGGTTGAAGCTAGCTATGGCAATATCTAGGTTATTGTGGAACTTATAGGATACAAATTTGGGAAAAAAGAACTTGGAAAAAGATCGAGCTCACGACAAATATTGAAAATGTAAGAGAAAGGATGCAATCTTAAAATTTGAAAATTATTTGACTATTTTTATTTATATACTTTGTTCATATTGTAATACTAACAAAGTTTATGAAACTTTAACCCCCTAGAGGACCATTGTTCCTCTGGGGGACAAATGGGAATTTTGGGCAGGTACCTACAAGTTGAAATTTTGTTCGGATTTTTGAAATTTTTTTTGGAGATAGAAGAACTAATTAGCTTTGTGGGAATATTATTTTTTTTCGATCGGTGCTCGGGAACAAAAGATATGCCCCAAACAACTCAAAACTTGGAAGGGAGGGGAAGAGGAGGCAACAAAAAAATATTCTAAAAATTCAAATGCTTTTCAAATTTTTTTTTCCCTCATAGATTATATGTTTGTCTATTGTAAAAGCTTTGATTAATTCCATTTGAATTTGTAATGAAAAAGTTATAGACAATCTTGTTTTTTGGGCAATTAAAGCATCTTCTTGAAAAAATAACTTACAGGATTCATTTCTGAATGCAATTTTCACAATTTTTCAAAAAACAAATTCTACATGGTTTAATTTTCTAGCTAGAACAATCTCACCATTAAGATTTGTGCATTTTAATTCCATTTTAGAGATACTAATAATTTAGATTTTCCTTCTATCTTATACCTACTTCTACTTAACATTTTTTTGAAGTATGAAAAATTAATTTTTTTTGAATTTTTTTCCTAGACTCTCAACTCAATTCTCCACCATAAAGATTTCAAGCTCAAAACTCTGTAGTGCAAAAAATTACTATTAAAAAAGTTCAGGACGGCAATATGTTGAAAAATTGTTTTTTTTCCCACTTTAAACGCAGATATCTTGCAATCTGTGCAGTCAAAATCCTTGAATTTTTTTTTCAAACATTCTCATACTAGTTAGGTGTAAGATACTATGTTTAGATGCCCGAAAAAAAATTCAAATTTTCTTACTCTTTGCTATAGAAATGGCAGTTTTGAGTGTATTTTGGCAGAAAAAAGGCCTTGGTCTTGTAGGGGTTAAGTTAACCCCTAAAAGCCCATTGTCTGTTTGAGAGACAAATGGGATTTTTGACAGGTATCTACGGGCTGAATTTTTGTTGTGATTTTTCAAAACTTTTTTTGAAGATAGAAAAAATGCTAAGCTTCGTGGGAATATAATTTCTTTTCAAACGATGCCCGGGAAAAAAAATTATGCCCAAATAAGCTTAAAACAGCATTTGGAGGACAGTAAAAGAAATTTGTAATTTCTTTCTTATAGATTATTTTTTTGTCTATTTGGAAAGCTTTGATTCATTTCATTTGGATTTTTTATGAGAAAGTTATGGACAATCTTGTTTTTTGGGCACTTCAAGCATCTTTCAAAAAAAAATTACTTATAGGATTCAATTTTGAATGCAATGTTTACAATTTTTCAAAAGAAAAGTTCCACAAGGTTAAATTTTTTTGCTAGAAAAATCTCACCATTGGATTAGTATTTTGTAATTCCATATAAAAGATATTAATATTTTAGATTTTCCTTCTATCTCGTATCTACTTCTACTTAACAATTTTTTTCATATTGACAATTAAGTTTTTTTGGATTTCTTTTTTCTCCGAGATTCTCAACTCAATTTTCTACTACAAAGATTTAAAGCTCAAAACTTTATAGAGCAAAACATTTAAGTTAAAATTGTTCAAAGTCATAAAATCTAGTCCCGCAATAAACTGAAAAACTTGTTTTATTCACTTTAAATACAGATATCTTGCAATCTGTGCAATCAATAATTTTGAATTTTTCCACACATTCTCATACTAGTTAGGTGTAAAATCCTACATTTAGATATGCAATAAGAACATTTTCTAATTTTTTTTACTCTTAACTATAAAAATGACAATTTGGGGTGTTTTTGGCAAAAAAAGAGGCCTTGGGCCTGTAAGGGTTAATTGAAATGAAATAGTTTTTACTACTTCATTTCTATTGTTTCCAAAACTAGAACCAATAAATTTTATTTTAGAAAACAAGCCAACACAACCAATTACAACTAATAGACTAAAACATATAATCACATCTTCAAAAGTAATAAAAAGAATAAATCACATTCATAGGTATAGGAAAATAAATTTTGGAGCATTGGAGGCGGTTCTGAATGAGAATCTTCAACACTTAGGATTCACAATGAAACTTCAAATATTTTTTAGAAAAATTATAAATTGGTATCAAAAGATCATCATAGCAACTTGAACTTTGGGCTTGTAACCATGGAGTGGTGATTTTTTAATTTTGTAGTGATATGGTAAAAAAAAAAAAAAAGGGGTCTAAATTATATTATAAACCTATGGAGAATGTTTCAAATTTTTTGAACATCAGTTGCATTTTATTTCACTTATGGATATTTCAAATTTGCACAAGACTAACTCAAATTTCTTATGACTAATAGAAGAAATGTAATTTATTTTCTAAAAAATAAATACATAGAATCACATTCAAGGTACTTGCAAATGACATTTGTAAAAGTGATAATAGGCTCATTCTTTGACCCCTAAGTAGTTTAGAGAACACATTGTGTCTTTTGGATTCATATGCAACCCATATTTGCCAAATTTCATGAAATATTGACCAAATATGTAAACTACAAAATCAAAGGTGCCATGGTCATTGATTTTCATAGTTTTTAGAAAAATATTGTGATTCTCATTTTTGAAATGAGATGCTACCAAACATGCTAAAGTATGTATTTTTAGAAAATACGTGTATTAGAGATACAACTTCACAATATTTACAAAATTAGTAACATGTTTGATGCAACCAACAAATATGCAGTTCGATAGAAGACTTTAGTGCCCATTTAAAAGAAGATCAATAAAAATTAAATGGACAATAAAGCATTCACATGCAAGGCTGCGTACATTGCACTTACAGTATGTACAGAACTACATATGTATTGAAGGACACCCAAAACCACTTAGGAATTAAAGATTATAAATCTACAAAGTTGATGTAGAAATCTTGGTAATTGTGAACTCATTATAGTGAACTTTGGAGAGGATGTGTACTATAGCCAATGTTGTATTCTATATTCATCAATATAAAAACCTCAAGTATCTATAGATTGGTTCAAAAAACTTCTATTTTTAAATTCAGAAATTTTTTGGTCTTGAATTTTTAAATTAATTGAACTCCAGAGGATCTCATTATTTCCCTCGATATCTTCTAAACTCCTTCAATTGAAAAGACACTCTGGGCTTCAATTTAGTCTTATTTTTGAAAATTCTTAGTTTTATTTTTGTATAGGTTTCATTCCATCGTTCCGGTTAGGGCTTCAATTCTAGTTGTGACTTCAAAGACATCCCATGGTCTTAAAGTGAATCCTATATACATATATATATATATCAATGTAAAGATTCCAAAGGTCATTCCAATATGTAGCTAAATGAACTTTGAACTAAATGCTATCAATGGAATTATAGATATATATGGCTTCAAAATACTAAGGTTTTAGCCAAGTGGACTCAAAATTCCTTGACTTTAGTGGCTTGTCTTGACTACAAATGCACCTTATATTTCCTAAAATTTAAGAATAATACATGAGATTTGAAATATTTATGTCATCTGTTTTGTTTGAAATATTTTTCAATACAAAAGAATGACAATTTGCTTAAGCAAGTTCTAATCTAAAGGTCATCATTGGATTAAAAAAATTCAAACTGATAAAGTACAATAGTACATCTCAAAATAAGCAAGAGGTAAAGAATAATTTTTTTGTATATTTTATTGAAAACAATGAACTATATTATATTCATTATAAAGAATACATTGAATTTCTAAATTATCATCTAACAATGGGTCAAATTAAAATTGACTTGAAAATTTATCATTCATTGATCATATGCCATGAAAATTATGAAACAAGAGTTTATGCATATTCCTTTAGATTATGGATTGCAATTAGGTGTCATTAATTTATTGTCTTAAACTTGACTAGCTTCACAAGTGTGCACTATTCAAGGTGAACAATATATTAGCTAGTGTGCATTTGTGCAAAAAAAAATTTATACAATATATTTAAATATTGTTCAAATTTGAGAAGCATCCCAAGCAAACCATGAGGTTTCTATATCAATCCCCAATGATCTTACTCTACGATGGAATGTGGAGAATAGCATGTTGTAGCTATGGTATCCATGACTACAAAACCACCCCTATGTTTACATTTTGTTGGATATTTTTTTGTCAATTTTTTCTTGCAATTTATTACAATTTATTATAATTTTACAACCCTAAAACCAATTTAGTTTAACAAATTTTAATAAAAATCTATGAATAAAGATATGAAAAAATTAAGAGGATTGTTTTGACAATTTATATTTTAAAATGTTAAGTGCAACATGTTTCAACAAGCTCTAATACGATATCTGAAGAATTAAAAATTTCAAGTAAAGTAAGTATTCAAATATATACAAAAAATTCAACAAGGAAGGTGGTTTTGTACTCGATAAAGTGTCCTAACCTCTTTCACACAAGGAATGATTCCTTTTTTTGAACCTATGTATCGTACAATGGCTATGGTTGACAAAAAATATTTCTAAAAACAAATACCCAAAATTTTTGAAATGTCTATTTCCCATTTTTTTGTATAGTAAAAAAACAAATATTTCTATTTCAAAGCACCTACCAAATTGCAAAGCATAGCTTTAAATGTTTATTCAACAAGGAATGCCAACCTATGCAACCAGATATAGCAGTTTTGGGTCTTGAATTGTACTATGAGTTGCCACATGCTATGTTAGCAATGTTATAGTTAGAAAGCAACTTGAACTTCTTACAAAGGAAGACAATAGTATTGTCTACATCATTCTCTCCATTGAACTTCAAATTTGAGTATAAAGTTAAATTCCTTAGTGTTATATATTTCAAAGCTTTCATTGACTACAAATTCTACCTCAAATCTATTAGAAGACCTAAGATCTAACAAAATTTGGAATAAGAATTATACACAAGTATTTACATGGACTCTTTTAAATATAACTTTCGTATTTAGTTCCATGGAGGAGATACAACAACAATTGTGCACTACATGGATGTGTTATGGAAAAGGTGCACCTGCCTAATTGTTGTATAGGTCATAGAAATTCCATGGCCAATTGTTTAACACTTAAACAACGAGGAGGCCATTATGTGGCCGATGGATGACAAATAATCAAGTTGTATAGGACAAAAGTGCAACTCTTCATCCTTGAAATTTATTGTGAAAAGGGGAGATTTTCTACAATAGCTTGACTTCTAAGGGCCGCTTTACACCAAGAAGCCGGGCCAATTCTCCTTTAAGCCAATTGCACAAAATTTCAGCCCCTTTTGGGCTGGAGGCTGGCCTCAACTTTCCATTAGAATAAGATTATAATGGGGGCCAATTTTCCCATATGTAAAGCCCTTAAGGTCAAGAAGCCGGGCCGATTCAATAAAACATATAAAAGAAAGAGAGAGGGGCTGAAATTTTTAGGTCCACTTCACACCTAGAGGCCAGTCCTAATCCCCATGAGGCTGATTGCACAAAATCCAACGGTAATGATTAGTTGAAAAAAATAGTTTTTTATTAAAACGATTTTTGTAATTGAAATCTGGCATTGGCCCCAAGGCCAAGAATTGGCCTCCCATTTTTGGTGCACCCAATTCAGCAAGCTCGGGCCATGTCAGATCATGTCTTTTTTGAATAAAAAATTCAATTCGCCAAATTGGCCCAGCCTTTTAGTGTAAAGGGGTTGGGGCTGATTTGAGCCTTTTGTCCAATCAAAAGTCAGGATTCTTGGCCCCTGACACAGGAAATTGGCCCGGCCTCTTGGTGTAAAGCGGCCCTAATAGATATTTTTGGGTTTTTTAATGTTGATGATGTCACACAGTAATGAAAAAGGATGATTTCCAGGGTCACCCTTTCATCCTTTAAGGGTTAAAACCCTTCAAATCAAGATGCATATGGGTGATATGCACTTACAGAAGGCAACATTGTTCCATGGACTAAATTTGATAGGGACTTAAATCATGGACTTAACCGGCCTATATTTTTGCAACAACCAATTACCAACCAATGGGTAGTTTTATAAGGCCAGCAAGGTTTTAAAAAACTGTTTCTAACCCAATCTTTTGTGTAAAAGCTAAGGTGCTTCAATATATATTTTGATAATGGTATTGAATGTTGCCTCATTGTGGTTTTTTCAACTTGTCTACATAAGAAGATGCTTGATCCATAGATCACCATGTAGTGCATTTTGACATCTTTTAGGTTCTTACTTTTGATGTGAATTTGAATTATGAAAATGATCCTTTTTGAGTTTGAGCCCCACTAATAAAATGAGGTTTATTACCCCCTACAATTCCTTGACTATCTTTTTACCAAAAATGTTCCAAAATTGCCATTTTTAATAGTACAAAGTATCAAATTTTAGAAGAAAAAAAATTGGATACATGTAAGTGTAAGGTTTGTAGCACGTTGGTTTGAAAAGACATTGAAAAAATTTCCAAAATTTCCACCGAGTAGATTGCAAAATATTAGCATTTGAATTGGCAAAAATCCTTCTGTTGGCCCTACAAAAAAGCAAGCAATTGCACTTCACAAGGTCACATTTGTATGAAAAATGTCCAAAACGGTGGTGTTTCTTTGGGTTCATTCTTCAAGGCAAGCTGGCTATATGCTTGAAAATTTTCAGATCATTTGAAATTGTACAATATATAGGAAAAAACTTCCATCATACTACTAAAATCATAACTCCCTCTGTAATATTACAAATGCTACCATTAATAATAGGGGCTCATGCTTGCTATGCTACACATTTATTGTATCACATATTAGTAAAATTTTGATATATTTGAACAGAATGCATGATAATGATTTCAATAAGTCTTTGAAATAATTAATTTCTGAATAATTTGTAAAAATATTTTCAATCATGCGTACATAAAAATAATATTTTCACACAATGTTACATTACAAAAATAGAGTAGTAGTTTGCAATCACCTCTGTAATATCACTTTTACAGCTTTTATGATTTCAAAATTCTAGTGCTACTACCAAATGATTTGAAAAATTTATTCAATTGAAGCAATTTTGAATTTCACAACAATTAAGTTGATCATGAAGTTTTTGAAATTTACAAGTTTTTCTTTTCAATTCACACAAGTTTTTGGGTTGCCATTATTTGTAACAATTGAATCAACTTTTGAATGCATTACAATAAATGTGTATCTTTTACAGTATTCACCATTGCATATATTTCATTCATCATTCAATAAATTTCTGTTGTACATTTCAATATATGCTTACTTATAAACAAAATTATACAAAGATTTTAGTAAATTTTATTTGAAGATTTATTGAAATTTTTGTTCTGCATTTTATCTAATACACAAAAATTCTAATAAAATTCTAATGATGAATGTGTAGCATAGCAAGCGCCAACCGTTAGTCTCATTAATAAAAATGGAATGATTAAAAGCTTTCCACCTATGTATAAATCTAGAAAACCAATTTTATTTTTATTTTATTTTGAAAAAGTGATTTTTTCTTATTTGCCCAGGCTACTCAAGTTGAAATACAAACTATATATCATGCAATAATTTTTTTAAGCATCTAAGCAAAAGCTATGAAAATGGTTGGTGCTTAAAGTTATTCCTTGTCCACATATTCAATGAAAATTTCAAAGAAAAAAACTAAAAATTCCATTTATAGTGAGCTGTCCAAAATATCTATGTTGCCAAAGTACACAACTTAGTCCTTTAGGGATTAAGTCTAACTCCTATTCCAATTTGACAAGTTGACAAATTTGAATAGTTCAATATTTTATTGCAATTTGGACAATGGGCCTATTACCATGGAATGTTGATTTTTTAATTTCAAAATTATTCAAAATTTAGCATTTGGAAAAAATTCAAAATTATTGTGAATTTCTTAAGAGAAAAGTGAAGAAAAATTGTATCAAAATACAAATATATACTGAAAATACTTGAATTTTTAAACGTAGATCCATGTTTTTTTAGGCAATTAAATGCCCTAATTTCCTCAAAAAAATGGGCAGCTTCCTATAGAAAAAAATGAGGGTAAATGTGTTAAAACATGCTAGATTGTAATGATGGCCTTGCACATTGTTGCCACAATGTTCCCAAAATCTCATTTCATCCATCATATATAGCCAATACATACAAAAATTGCATACAAAAATTACATACTCAAAATTGGCCTCCTTCAATTCAAACCCTCAAAATGAAAGAGCTAGGAAACTCAGAACCTTCTTGAAAGAAAGGCCACATAACCATTTGTCCCAAAAAAAACAAAAAAAAATGAGCATAATTAGATGTATACTATAGTGTGTAATACTATGGTGTAAACCAGAGTTACCATGTCACTCCAAAATTAGACAATCAACAAACCATGGTCATAGCTTCAAAGTTCATATTGCAATAAAAATATACGAATTTCTCAAATCTCCCAGTGGAAATAGGAACTACACTCGATAAGTTACATTTCATTAGCTGAATTCAAATCCAAATAATATCATTTTTATAGCTAAAATTTACATTTACATTAAGAAAAAATAGCAAGAAATGGCCAAAAATACACTACCTAAGGGTGATCTGTGGATCAAGCATTTTTTTCTTTAGAAAAGTCAATAACACCACAATGAGGGAGTTTGCAACTGTATTTGCTGAAAACATACTCAAGCTAGTTTAAAAAATAAAAAATTGGATGAAAAAATGTTTTTTCCATCCTACAAACCCTGATATGGTCATCCAAAGGACCGCAGCGGAATGAGATGCTCCCCAGTTCCCACAGTGCTAACAAATGTCACCATCCTCCGTCATAACATTATACTCAACGGTCCGGTTCGGGCGACACTTGGGTTCATAAGAAACCGCCACGTGCCCAACTGACATGGCGATGGACATGTGGAACCCCCACCCGCGTCGCCAGTCCACCGCAGCACACCCCAGCAACGTATAACTTATCAATGAAATCTCACCACCTTCCAGTCCCGTAACGTAGTTTTCCATTTCCCATCTCAGGTTGCCAAATTTCTTGGGAGCCCTTCTCGATCTGGTGTCAATCAAGTCTCGTAGCTATGGCGAAATGGTTTGTTGCGGTTTTGGTGGCCACTTTGTTGGTATCTGTGGGTGCTCATGATCCTGCCGACCACGCCAAGACGCAGTCTTGGACGGAAGCGGCCAACGAGAAGTTGTCCGCGTTCGCGGCGGATGCCAAGCACAAGGTTGAGGAAGCCGTAGGAGCCACTTCTGATGGCCTCGCTGCAGGTCAAGACGCCACGAAGTCGTATCTGGACTTGGCCAAGGAGAAGCTCAATGCAGTTACCAAGTAGGCTTATGAGTCTTTTCAACTTCTTTTTGGAATAACTGTTGAAAGAACGCGGTTTAGAAACAGAAAGTTACGCATACTCTAGATTTTAGAGCTTTTGTACAAATATGTCACAAATTTTAGCGCTGGAGTCTTGCCGATGTAGCGAAATTGAACATCATATGTCGTTTTTGTTTTCTTTCTTTAGGGTTTTTAAGGGATGATCCGTGTTCTTTTATATGCTCAAAGGAGCAAATGAAAGAGGGGCGTTAATGCGGTAAATGGATGCGTTAAAAAAAATTTGGTGTATGATGCAGAACTAATTTTGATGCACTTAGTTGTGATGAGTGGTCTACATTTATCCTTTTAGTCAATGTCTATCAATTTCAAAGATTTGAGGGAGGCAATCACGGTTGATCCTAACTACTGCCCTTACTTACTGTCATGAGAATAGTTATGGACTTTTGAGCTGAATGGGTAGTTGACGGAATGTTTGCTTTTTTTAAGTGAGGGACTCGGTGTTTATAGTTAAGCAATCCGACGTGCTTCAGTATGCTGGTGCGCAAATATGAATTTACTTAAGACGATAAGAAGGGAATGCAAGACGATAAGAAGGGAAATTATATATCCGGGTGTGAATGTTCTTAGTCTGTGCAGTGTTAACATTACCTATTCTTGTGACGTGAAACAGGGGAACTGCAGAGACAGCAGAAGGTGCGAAGGACGCTGCTGTCAATACTGCGGAATCAGCAGGAAGCAAGGCAAAAGCTGGAAAAGATGAAGTAGTGAATACCGCCTCTGGCGCTGCTGATGTTGCAGGAAGCAAGGCAAAGGCTGGAAAGGACGCGGCAGCAGATACTGCTTCAGGTTCGATCAACGTTACTGTTAAACATTCCTTATAATTTCTCAGATACTGATGCGCACAAATCAATCAATCATTTGTTGTAAGTGAGTCGAACGGCAATTTCGTTAAAAATTGCCGTATTCCGATACTCATGAATCTTTTTGAGCTGACAGAATCACGGAACCCTAATTCTGGTGCTTGTCCTTCAGATGCAGCTGGAAAGGCGAAGGAAGGAGCAGATTACATCAAAAGGACTGGAAGCGATGCAGCGTCGAAAGCCTCGGAGACGGCTCATCATGCCAAGAACACGGCGTACGATTCTGCTGGAAGTGCAGCTAAGACAACCAGGGATACAGCAGCAGGTGCATCTGACAAAACCAAGGAAGGAGCGGGGTACGTCAAGAAGACAGCCAGTGATGCAGCGTCGAAAGCCTCAGAGACAGCTCAAAATGCCAAGAACACGGCATACGATTCTGCTGGAAGTGCAACTAAGACAACCAAGGATACAGCAGCAGGCGCATCCGATAAAACTAAGGAAGGAGCAGGCTATGTCAAGAAGACAGCCAATGATGCAGCATCCAAGGCTGGAGATGTCAAAGATGCCGCAGTGGGATCTGCCGAGACTGCAACTGAGAAGACGAAGGACGCAGCTGCCGCTGGTGTGGACAAATCTCAGAATGCATATAAGACTTCTAAGGATAAGTTAGGAGAGAGTTATGACGCTGCTTCTGATGCAACCAAGTCTACTGCCAAGGCTGGTTTGGAAATGACCACGGATGGCGCCGAGAAGGTGCGAGACGCAGCCGGCTCTACCCATGAGGAGTTGTAATCTAAGCATGTGGTAAGGCAGAGTTTGAGGTACAGATCTGTGTGCAGGAGTTCAGGTCTAAGGTGTAAATCAATGTAGGAAATAGTTGGACATTTCGTTTTAGTAGTCTTTTGGTAAACATCTTCAATACATGCGAGTACTCTACTTTAGAAGGAGCGTACTAACGGCTTTGACAAGCCAATAGTGTGAATCTTCACTAGAAGATGAAGATAGTAAAATTTTGTAAAGAGACTCTTTTGAAATCCAATTACAATGCATGATTTTGAAAAATGTTTCCCTGGATGTTGGCAAGATTCATTTAAGGAAGTTTTTTTTTTTTTTTTTTGTGAACAAATGAAAAATACCATTGCATTAAAGAAAACAGAGCAATAGCCAAGCTGAGGCTGGCGAAGGAAGGAAGGAAAGTTTGAAGTATAAATTTGCAAACTATGCACTGGGTTTCCTACTTGTTCAATAAAATGAAATAAAATAAAATTTGCAAACTAGCATCTGAAAATCAAAGAATTATACTTGAAACTCTTTAATTCATTTTAAAATCTAAAATGTTACGATTAAAAAATGAAGAAATAATATTTTGTACAAAATCATTTCAAGAATGGAACCATTTCTATAGAAATGGTGAAATTAATCTGTTGTACGGATGAAATAGTTCCATTTGTACTTTGAAATTTCGTGGTTTAATCATCTATCACACCTGTTTTTAGAATAATAATGTAAATTATTGTATCTAAATATTAGGGTCAATAAAAGTATTTCTAAAAGTAGCTATTGGAATTTTTCAAAAATTATTTTTCAAATGTAAAATCATACTCCGTATTTTCTAACTTTAATAATTTATTGGGTAGGAAAGGAATATTAATCTTAATCACTAAGTATAAGAGTTGATATTTTTGAATGTGTTTATTTTCTCTGCCCCATGTATAATTGCATATAAACTTAATACCATAACTTTTTCAATATTCTTCCAAAAAGGAAATAGATGTTAATTGAATTTCCTACATGTTTTTGAAAAAAAATGCATTTAGTTCACGACCAATTTTTTTTTATGAACTTCTTACTTAAATGATACTGGGAAAAACTCATTTTAGTCATTTGTTTTTGAAAAGTAAAATTTGACATGATTGATTGAAATTGAGTTAAAATGCAATGGTGGTTGTACTTCATTGAAAATGGAAATTGCAAAGTAATAAACAATTTCTTTTTAAGGGACACCAAGCCAATACATATAAATATTGAAGTTGATATACAAATTATAAAACAAAGTCTTTCAATTCCACTAAATGACTGGCTGTTTTTGATGGCTAGGAAATATTAAACACCAAACATTTATTCGATACTCAAAGCTCTTTCCTTTAAAAACAGAACTGTATATTACATTTAACCTTTAAAGGACCAAGAGGAGTGTCCGGACTTCCAAAATTATGAAGATCTATTATAAAATGCAACTTAGAAGAATATTTTAATGATGACTCTCAAACAATAGTTGTAAAATGTTATTTATAGATCACATCCATATGGTTGGACCAACAAAAATACATACCAGTGTTTTCCAATAAAATTTGAAGCCAGAAATTGGAAATTCCTTCTAAAATTAATTGTAGATTGAATATTTATAATTCTTAAAACATTTTTTTTTCATATAAGTTCAAAATATTGAGTTCTAATTATAGGGATTTTTGAAGATTTTTATTTGATTTTTTATTCAAATCATTTCTGAAGGGTCGTTTTTTGAACTGGAAAAGTTATTTTTTGAAGCTAGACCTCTCGATACCTTTTGAATTATAGAATATTTGTGAAGCAAAATCTTCATAATCTTAACCATGTAAATGCTAAAGAACTAATATAAGAATCTTCAAAAAAATTGGTGGATGAAAAAATGCATTTCGGTGAGTTTGGGACATGTTTCCGTTCATTTGCTGTTCAAAATTTGTACTCATGGTCCTTTAGGGGTTAAATACTGAAGGAATATTATCAGAAAATATCATTGTTTGATTTGTACAAAATAAATATTTTTAATAAACTTGTTTACTTTGAGCAATTAGTAAGTAAATTTATATAAATAACTTGACCTCCTATACTTGTCATAATATAGTGCATTATTTTGGAATGTTTAGTGTTTTGTATTTGAAGATATGTGCATGAAGTATTAGAATAATATAGATTAATTATAGAATTTATGTGATTTAACATGTTTAAAAGACAATTTCAAATTCTTAGTAAATTCCAAATACCAAAGAGGGAGTTCAAAAAGAATTGCACATCAAATATTGGCCAAAGAAATTTTGACCTTCTCTTTGAAACTTGGGGTTGCAAGGGTGCAATCTAAACATGAATTTAGAAAAAAGCTAAGTTAATGTGACTAAACATTATAAAAAAACTCAAGCCCCAACAAGATTGCCAATGCGTGATTTTCAGCACCTGCAGGGTGCAATTATAGAAAAAAAAAATTGAAAATTGAATTTTTTTATTTTTATTTTTATTTTTTGAAAAAAAATATTAAATAAATTTTCAATCTGATGTGGCACTGATGTGGTTGCAATGACCACATCACATTTCAAATTTTCAATTTTTATTTTTTTACTTTTTTTTCCATAATTGCACTACGGGGGTGCAAGGCTAGCAACCTTGTTAGAAGCTGAAATTTTTCCTAACGTTGCATGCAATTATGCTTTCTTGTCATTTGTAAGAATTTATAAGTTGAATAGAAATTCAAAATCATTCCAGAATACTAGTAAGAATTTAAAATAGATTTAATTGTACGATTTCATTATTTTTTTTTAATTCGTATTCGTTTTTATATCTTATTTTTTGTGTCTTATATTATATATTATATTATATAATTTATAATATAAAACAATCACTGCCAATTAGTTTTAAAATAATTTATACCTACATGAATGTCAAATTCAGACATACATTAAGTTTTTCTTGATATATCTAAATGTTTGGGATACCACAAATGAAATTTCTATAGTATTACACCAATAGTTTCAATTGTCAAAACCCTTTTGCAAGTAAAATAGAAAATATTTTGGCACATATGTAATGAATCATACCTTCACATACAATATGATCAAACTAAATAGTTAACAATGTAGCACAAAAGTGACTACATTCAATTGTCTCATCTATATTTGGACACTAAATGACCACTTGCCTTAATTCAAAATACCCAAAATTTTTTTGAAGAGCAATCAATGTGGGAGTTGAAGCATTTTGTGCTTCAAGGGTAATCATTTAAGGCGAGTTTAGTTGCATGTGTAGATATTTTATGCTTTCAACTTTGGAAATTAAAAAATACTATCTAAGAGAAGAAAAGTGATGAAAGTGACTTCCCTTTTTATTTTTCTTGAGGTCACTAATAACCTTACAAAAATAAAATTGAAGTTGATAAATTGTCAAACTAGAAAGTGACATTTGTATCTTATAGCTATGGATTATTCAATGAAAAAAACTGAAAATTATTGTATAAATAGAATAATGGCCACTTTCTTAAAATATTTATATGTTTTTGTTTGCAAATCCCATTGCAAAGCATTGGCACCGAAAAGGTTCCATCAATTTCCAAGGTTTTATTGGGAAGTTGTTGGAAAATCATTTTAGTTTGGTATAACAAGTGGATGAAAAACAGTGCGAATGTGAAATGTGACATTCTATGCAAAGGATGTAATTGTGACACTTTTGCACTTAATAGAATTAATTGATATGAAATAATTTTGTTTAGAGGTTCCAAACCCAACAAGATGATATTCTAACAATAAAATATTTTTTGTTCCTATACTAATTGATTTTAAATTCCTATGTGTTTTTTCTTTGATTAATTCTTTTACTATCTATGTCTATAGAGATCCTCTTCTATGAAAATTATTGATATCTATGCTCTTGATACCAACTATGTGTACAAAGATCCTTATCTTCAAATACTATTGATACCTCTTTATATCCAGGCTTGATCAAACTTCATTACATTTCTATTACTAAATCTTACATATATTATTAAATATAAATATTATATATAAATCTTACATATAAATCTTACATACAAATCTTACATATATTATTAAATGTAAATATTACATATAAATCTTATATATAAATCTTACATATATTACATATAAATATTACATTTATTACTAAATCTTGAAAGCTCTAATTTTATCTCATTTTTTTCATAATTAAAAATATCAAATTGAATTTCATAAAAAAAATTTTAGGGAAATTTCTTCATAAAAAAAATATGGTAATTAAAAAAGTACTTAAAATTGTATGAATTTTAAGAGAAAAATTAAAATGATAGTAACAAATTCATCCTGGTGTAATTGATGTACTCCTTGAGCTCATACCAAGAGAATTTTGATAGAAAAAAGTTCAAGAAGGGTGTATTTTGAGCTTTCAAGATGCTATCTTGAAAGTGTCACAAAAATAGGTGGGAGGTGGTGACGTTGCACGTCACCACCAATCTTGAAATACCACTCTTTTGTCCAAGGATGTCTAACTACCAAAACAGAGGCGGGACATTAACTCAATTGACATTAACATAATAAGGATATTTTTTCTATTCAAGAAAATCCCCCAAACACCTGAAAGAAAAAGAATGTTTTCAACTTTTGCTCCACTTGTTGGCATAACATAGCTTGCACTGTCTATTTGCACTTAGGTGCGCAGCGCGTAGGTGGTAATAGAGAGAAAAAAAAGAAATATTTTTTTGCTATGCTTTTTATCTTCAAGCCTTACGCTCCTACTTTCGGGTCCGGCCCCTCATCCGCTTCACTTTAACCAATAGGTTGGAGGAACCACTTTGGTGGCATAGCTGTGAAAGATCAATTTGAGTGATGTGCAATAAAAAAATTATAATTTAACAATTTTGGAAAAAAAATAAAAGGGAATCAAGAGTAGATTATTGGAGCTACATTTTGTTTGCTGAAGCTTAAAAGCATTTAAAATCAAGATAACTGTATGAAAATTGAGGTTTTCACTTTGAAAAATGTTTGTGGGATTTACAATGTCTTTTTAACCCCTAAGCACTCCAACATTCGGTTTCTAGGCAGCAAACAAATTGAAACTCCTATTTCTTTCTCATTCTTCTTAGATGAAAGTCCATCTGAAACCCTAAAGGACCATTGTTCCTTCGAAGGACAAATAGGATTTTGGGCAAGTACCTACGGGCTGAATTCTTGTCTTGATTTTCTAAAACTTTTTTTGAAGATAGAAAAACTAATAAGCTTCGTGGTAATATAATTTTTTTTTCAATCGGTGCCCTGGATCAAAAGTTATGCCTAAATAAGCTCAAAAGAGAGGAGAGGAGTCAGTAAAAAAATTTTGCAAAAAATTTCATATTTTTTTTTCATCTTTTTTCCTAATAGATTATATTTTTATCTATTTGGAGAGCTTTGGTTCATTTCATTTGGATTTTTTATGAAAAAATTATGGACAATCTTGTTTTTCGGATAATTAGAGCATCTTTTTGAAAAAAATAACTTATAGGATTCATTTTGGAATGCAATTTTGCAATTTTCAAAAAGAAAGTTCTACATAGTTTTATTTGCTTGCTAGAACAATCTCACCATTGGGATTAGTGCATTTTAATTCCATCTAAAAGATATTAATATTTTAGATTTTCCTTCTATCTTGTACCCACTTCTATTTAACAATTTTTTTAAGAATGAAAATTAAGTTTTTTTGAGTTTCTTTTTTTTCCCTAGACTCTCAGCTCAATTCTCCACTATAGAGATTTAAAGCTCAAAGCTTTGTAGTGCAAGAAATTTAAGTTAAAAATGTTCAAAGTCAAAAAATCTAGTCCCGCAATGTGTTGAAAAAATTGTTTTTTTCACTTCAAATGCAGATATCTTGCAATTTGTGCGGTCAAAAATTCTGAAATTTTTTCCACAATTTCTCATACTAGTTAGGTATAAGATCCTACGGTTAGATGTGCAAAAAAAAACAATTTTCAGTTTTTTTTACTCTTTGGTCTAGAAATGGCAGTTTTGAGAGTTTTTTGACAGAAAAAAGGCCTTGGTCCTTTAGGGGTTAATTTGTGGAGATACTTTATTAAGTTCTTGTCCTATCTAATAGTGGGATTTGGTGTTATTACAATACACATTTTTCTAAAATTACAAATGTATTAGTATGTAAAGTAGTTGACCAAGCCAAAATTGCTGACTCTTGTTTAAAATTGGATTTGCAAAAATGAGGTCATAGATTTTACGGACCCAAAAATTTGGTTATAGATTTTACGGACCCAAAAATTTGGTTATAGATTTTATGAATACAAATTTAAAAAAAAAGAAAACTATACCAGAGAGAACTTCCTTTCAAATCAGTTCCAACAAATTTTACTCAAAGAATGATACTCCGGAATATTTTGCATGTAATCACATTTAGAAGGAATTTTGAAATTTTCCTTTCAAAGTTTCTAAAAAAGAATTGGTGATAGCATTGGTGAATCTAACCTTATGGATAGAATCTACAATTCAAAATCTACAACTTTCATTTGTACATCAATGCCAAAACATTCTTCCAAATATTACTTTATGACAATTTTTCTCAAATTGTGAATTCTAGAGAAGACTTTGGACGTTTAGGGGTTAAGGGACATCTGTTTGTTGGTATGCATATTCATCAAGAGGAAAGACTTACAGCTTTTAAATATCAATTAGTGGCAACATTGATTACTGGTCCACTCGTTGGAGTAGGTACAGCTCAGCTGCATTCTACTTTCGTGTGCATTAATTGGCTCCCCGGTGGAATGAAACTTATTTACCACTATAGTAGAAACATCCAAAATCGTCCATATAAGCAATTTAGCATAGTTGAAGGTAGCTTTTGTAAAAGTAATCATTTTATAGTATTAGCAATTGAAAATCAAGAAGTTCAAATTTTTTTTTTTTTTTTAAGGTATAGCATATATTTTCTACGAATTTTCAAAGTGGCATCTTCCCTAGACCACCGAAATTGTCTGATAAGTGGACTTGAAATTGAAATTTGACAAAATCAGCACTTAATGAATCATACTTAAGAAAGGAGACAATTTTCAAGGACACTTTAGTGGAAGTCTAGGAATGATTTAATGGCAATCTAAAAGACATGAGTGGATATAAGGACGGGGATGGATGTTTTCACCTTAAGAGCATCTGCAATGCACTCTTGGGAAACAATCCCTCAGTCTTGTAAGTTAGTCTTGTATGCATGGGCTTGCAGCCTCAGTTGCAACCCTCTGAAGCTTCTGCCACTAAGATAGGTACACCTAAATGTGCCACTGACCTTAAACCGCCATCTATACTCTCTGTACATTTCCAAAATCAATTTTGTACCTATGTGGAAGAAATGCTTTTAGAACCAAACTTTGTTCCTTAATAACTTTTGCATACAATATCCAAATGCTGCATTCTCTGGTGCGTTGGAACCTCCTTTCACTTGCCTACAAGACAATATGAAAATCTGACCAGCCCTATAATAGTAACTAGGCACAATACCAATTTGTGGCGGTTTTGGGTGTACCCACCTTATTGCCAGCGATGGCTGCCTCACTTGCCATGCGTTGGGCTGACCTTGATTGTCTCTTGCTGCGACCGGGGTAACCTCGTGGGTCTTGGCTTCGAACCTGGCCCTGAGGTCTAGTTTTCCTCGTAAACCACTCGCGGGACTTCTCCCGATCATTCTGCGGGAAAGTTTCTGCGCCGTAATGCCCGATTACGTGGGCAAACCCGCGTAATCGGGGATTACGAATTTTTCATCCGGCTCCAATTTATCAGCTGGATTTTCATTGAATTTTGCTTGTGCTTTACGTCGAGCAATACCCTTATCGTCGGACATTGCGCCAAATAATCGGCCCTCCTCGTCGGCCAATTATTTGGCGCAGTGCCCTCCTCTGCAGGCATTGCCCTATACGTTCTGTTCTGGATCTCGTTTGTGCCCTAGCTCTCCAACTGAAGGCAATCGAGGGATTTGCCTTCTTCGTCCTCAGCTGATAGGGATTTCATCAATCCCTCGCCACACCATCACCCAATTTCCAAACCCTTTGCAATAGCTGACCTCGACCTCGAAAAACAGAGCTGCGACGCATCTATGCACTAATTAAAGCAACTTCAAAACTTGACAAGTCGGTGGAGAAACCAAAAGATTTTGCAATACCCGGCAAAGCGGCCACCCAGGTATAAAGATTTGGCACCCAGGGCCACAAGTACGCAGTTCCCACCATCTCATATGTTACATGCCATAGCTACAGTGGGCGCCAAATTTCTGGTGTTTTAAACTTTTGGGATCTGCAATGTTTCTCTTGTTGTACACTGAATAGTGCAACTAGGTTGCCCCACACTATAGTTGTCCATGTCTGAACGTGTTAGATATGAGAAATTAGTGTGGGGCAACCTAATTGCACTATTTGGTGTAGTTAAGGTAGAGCCACCCATTCCGGACCAGTGACCCATTCCCAACCTATAGGTGCACGTATTTTTGACCAAGCTTTAAATGTATTTTTTTGTTCTTTTCAAGGTTGGAACTAATAAATACATGACACATGTCCCAAGTTGTGAGAAAAATAGTAGAAAATAATGATTAGGAAAAAAGTTATTGAGTGATTGGAATTGGAAGAGTCTAGTTATTGGCCATGGATCCGGAGCACTTTTTGCCTCCCAAAATTCATAGTAATTTCAATTCAAGCAATAAAATTACCAATTTTTTTGCAATCCTTGTCATTTCTATTGATGTACCTCTGAAAAAAATTTGTTGAACTTTCACTACTCCAGATCATGTTGGAATTCCTTATATGGTTGGTTATGGGTGGCTCTACCTTAGTCAAGGAAAGCAGGGATTTGAATTCATCTTGTGACATTGAACAACGCGCTTGATATTAACCCTGAAAACCCCCCAGGGGACCAGAAGTGTCCTCACATAGTTTCAAGCCCAATTCAAAGTGCTGTAACTTTTGCATTTATTGTCTGAATTCAACAAAACTTGTTGGTAAATTAGCACTCCCTCTTCTAGTTTGCATGGTAAAATTTTCTCAGATCAATCCAAGATTTATTGATTTTTTGTAAGTCAATTAAAAATTCATAGGTTCAATTTGAGTTCATCAAACTGCATTTGATGGCTGCAACTTAGGGCTTGTGTCTTCCTCATCCAATTTTTGTTTTCAATGAATTTGTTGGTTTATGTTTCCCTTGTAGTCTAGTTATTGTGATAAAATTTTCATATCAATCCACATGTTTTGAATGTTTGGGAGCAATTCGAATTTCAAAATCCCAACAGTTTTGGATTACAGTGAACTTTGGTGGCTTGTTCCTTCTTCATACAATGTGTTTCCAATAAATTTCTGGAAATGTGCGCATACTAGTCTAGTTTGTGCGGCTAAAATTTCATATCAATATAAAAAGTTAAGAGTGACTGAGAAGCATTTTAGTAGAAGGAGGTTTAGCCCTAGATGTGTTTTTTGCAACTTTCTTGCTGTTTTTTGACATTTCAAAACCATTTTGCAGACACAATGAATCAATGGAATGATATTTTTTTTCACCAACGTATTTCTATGTTGATTTGAAGCACTTTTTTTTTCATTTGAATAGGTTTAGAAATCAAATTTCACCTCCAAATGTGTTGCTAGAAAAATTTCAACATTCTTTTTAAATACTAAAACTAAATTATTTTCTGTGGCTAAACTGATGATTCCAAATTAGATTCACGTCATCACGTACACTACAAGATTGAACGGTGAGATTTCTATACCTTTAGTTTTGAACCCCAAAAGGCCTTGGGCTTTTAGGCGCGCTTGGGTATTGCAAAAGCTTGACGCAGATTGCTGGACGCAGCGAGGTGAGCGATGCGTGTGTGAAGTTTCTTTGTGCTGTTGGTGTGCATCACAGATTGGAGGACAGATGTGAGACTGGAATCGGGTACGATTGCTTACGACTGTTGCACTCTGCAGTTTGTGGACGTTCTTGGATGTCTGTCGGTGCTTCAGGATGTATGCCACTAGTTGATAGAATTTAAGTAGATTTTGACCTGTACGCGGGTGTGTCCTTCCCTAGCAAAGCTTATTGTAAGAAGAATTAGGTCTAGGAGAGACAGCTTCCTCTCTCGCAAGGATTTCGTTTACGATCACAAGCAATCTCCCCAATCAAGCGCAATGCTGAAAAATTTAGCATCGTGTGTAGCTGGGAATTTGCACTCAATCCCGTTGCCCTGCGTGCAAATTCTTTGGTGATTTTGAGGCTTCGGTGTGAATGGCCCGGTCGCGGACAACGTGCATCTGTGTTCAACTATTTTCAATTGAATTGACCTCTGGGAATTTCTTGAATGGATTCCATGTATGTGTGATGTTTCAGGCTCTCTTTGGAAAACAAATTTCTTAGGCCTATTGGAGTTATCACCATCCTGTTTATTGCTTGTGCAATGGAGAAGCCATCGAGGAAAGAACGAGCGGTCCTGCCGTCTACATTCGTTGCGGCCAGTCGAGAGGAACTTCTGAAAGACGTCCAGGCAGACAGTGTGCACGCTTTGGAAGCACGAACAAAACATATCCATCAAGAAGCCAAGTGAGTATTCTTTCTGATTTTGTTTTCATTTAGTAGGAGTTCCGATTCTCCACCGTTTCTGTATGGTGATGGCAGCAAAGTTAAAACGAACTAGTTTCAATGTATAATTTACATATTATATTTAAGAGTCAAGCTCGGTTAGAATTACGTTTGTAGCACCGGCTTGAATCCCTTTCGCATCAGGTGGTTCAATCTCTTTGGTGTTTCATTGGCGCACTATTTATTCAATCCTCAGCGGTGACATATCTATTTTAGCTTACGGGTTGAAGAACCGAATCAATTCATGTGGTTAACATTTTATTTTTAGATCCTTGATCCTAGAGGATTACTGTCCTGTTATCAAGCAGATGCAGACCTGAATTGTAAAGCGTAAACTAGAATACAACTGATCCTGTTTTAGAAGTTGCGGGTGATATAGAGGAACTTGTTAAGTCCAGAAGGAAAGTGTAGTCTCATCTCTCTTTACTTATTTTCGTTTCTGCTCACAAGAAGAGACTTTCCACCATGTGAGCGAGAATGTCTGTCTGCAAGAATTATTTGCTAATGAAGTACTTGCCTAAACATGTTTGGGAACATTCAAAGCAGCGCTGACCATTCAACATTGTTTAAAGAAATCTTGACAATTGGCTAGAAGAAGTGGAAGCAGTTGGGACGGGACATCTCTTCCTACCTGATCAATTTCGGATTTGGGGAACATTTCAAAGTGCTTTGTGATGGTAGTTTGATACATCATTGTCTCTTTAAGCGTCTTGGGGATTTGGAAAATTCTCTCAAGACATTTCTTGATGCTCCAACCACGCCTCTCGTCACCAGGTTTGTGTTTTATTGACATGCAAGTTTGAAATTCGGTTATGTGGTCAAGTACTTCAGAGTAATTTTTTTATAAACTCCAATGAATTAATTCGGTTATGTGTCAATTGCAGGTGTGTACTCGCGGAGCTAAAAATCATTGTCAAGGCTGTTGACGCGAACTCCAACGCGTACACCAAAACCGTCGTTGCTGCTAGGCGTCTTGATCTAATCAAGTGTGACCATGATCCAGCCCTCTCCGCAGCCGATTGTCTCTTGACCTTGGTTGGAAGCCACAATGAGAAGCACTATATTGTTGCTACTCAAGATGTGGCGTTACGCAAGCAGCTTCATGAGGTACTTCATTAGATGGTTTAGCATGGTTTGAAAGATAGGGTTTGGATTTGGTTTGTAGAATTTGGTAATGTGGCCTACAAGAGTCTCTACGTCTATGTTAACTAATTACTCTAGAGTGTATTTTTTTTATAGGTTCCTGGCGTGGCTTTACTTTTTGCTAACTATGCAGCATTCAACATGGAATGAATTGCACAATACGCAAGAGCTAATTACTGGGTAGCGTCATTGATGGTTCCTGTAGTTGGTGCTCTAGCATGGCACATTTCGTTGCGTTGAGCATTTGCTTTGAACATTTGCTTTGAACATTTGCGTTAAACATTTGCGTTGAACATTTCAAAACACAAAAAAAGACATTTGCGCCCCACGAAAACACACAGAAAGAAATAGGGTCCTATGGGGTTTCTTTTCATCCACGCTTTGTTTTCTGGGGAGATGCTGTCTGCTATGTATTCTGCACATTTAGCTTGCATGCCGTTCTCTCTAAGCCACAACAGCCTTCTTGTGTCTATCAGTCTTTTGCATTTTGTCCCCAGATCGGCAATTTAGCATAAAGAAATTAGTATTCAACCCCAATCATAGCAATTCTGAATGACATAAAAACTGGCGTGACAGCGCTGTGAAGACTGAATGCGGAAAGTTTTATTCTGTCCTTGAAGAAAGACAGGGAGCAGTGCATCATGTGTGGAACATGAAATCTTACCCGAGTGTCCTACATGTTGCAATTGATTTGTTTTAAACTATTTGTAAGAAACTACTAGTTTTTTTGTTTGACTCATGAAGCTTGCTTGGTTTATTTGTACTTCAATTGATTGCCAGTTTGGGTAAATTGAATCCTGTAATTCTTATAGTTACCTTGCTAAGCTGTATATGTCCAGGTTATAGAGAGTTGGAAAATGAGAGTGGAGTTGTTCCCAAGCTGCAGAAACCTGAGGTTGAGTCAGATGTCAATGCTGCTGGTTCTTCGAGCAGGGAAGAACTTCACAATGGTATTAGAGCTGAGGACGAACCTACTGAACAGAATTCACAAGCAGTTGAGGTTAGTTGTGATAGAGGAAATGCCCAAGTGGACCTTCTTGCGGGTATCTTTCTATCTTTTTGCACCTTTTTGGTTCTTGTTTAGCTCAAGGGCTGGTAAATAGCGTCTGAGAAATATCAAATCTCATCGTCGACGTTCATGAATGGCTCTTATGTGCAGTTTAGTCAGATGTCTTAACTGTTGTATTATCTTGAAATATAATCATGGTTTTGGGTCAGAAGCATAATATCATTTCTCTATTTTCCGATGTTTTGCATCACTTTTTGACCTGAGCTCAGATACTTATTTTTTGCATTTTTATATCCCGCGTATGAAAGAACCTTGGTATCTGTGTTACTATCTAAGATTTCAATTGTAGCGATTTTGAATGTCATTGCAGCTGGTCACTAAGTATTGCTGTATGATATAAACTGTTTTCGAGGGTTCAGGAAGTGCTAGAGGAGATCCAGGGGGAAAGGCTAAGGTTAAAGATTGAAAAAGACGAAGAGGAAGATGCTGTTCTTGTAGCTTGCAAGGATGAACGCATGTGTCAAGAGTTGCAAGAAGTTATACCTCTTGGACCTCAGAAGGTAAACCTCACCTTTCCCTTGCGAGGAACATCCACTATGCCTTTCTCAAGTCTAATCTCATTTGGGTGCAGATTTGGACTGTTATGTACTCATCCGTTTTACTCAGGTTCAGTCGCTATAAGGTCATGTGCTGACTGCTATAAATTCTTTTCTTCTATACCATGACATTACAGGTTGATGAAAATAATCCCATCCGTGGCTTGAAAGATTTTTTGATTTTTAGATGCATGTTGCAGGTCATGCGAGAGAAATGGACACAGTATTTGTTAAGTAAAATTGAACTTCAAAATATGAAGACACGCAACAAGAAAGCATCAACTGGCCCAAAGTGGGCTGGAGTTATGATTGGAGAGGCTGGTCATGCACTGTATCAGGGAGGTGAGGTTAGGGATGAGCAGAATGCAAAGTTGAAAGCCTTGGCGGCTGCTGCTGGTAAGGTTGTCCAAGCTAACCTGGAAGTCATCGGAGTAGGAGGAGATTTGGCCATATCAGAGGAGCCGAATTCTAAAGGAAGAGGAAGGGGCAGGGCAGAGGCAGAGGGAAAAGGGAGAAAAGTGTGAAAGCCAGAAAGGTACGGAGTGTACAGATTTCTGTTTCTCAGCAATGTTTGCTAAGTACGAATCCTGTAGTTGACTTAATTCGTGTTTTAATCTCAGAAATTACCATTTGTCTTCTCCTGGCTAGTCATCACGCCTAAAGATGCCACACCCTACTTGGATTTTTGCCGTAGGTTTTTTAGCAAAATCCGGATCGTCTTGGTTGGTATGCTTACAAATTCGCAATGATCTCTATGGTTGATGGTGCCAATCAAGACATATTACTATTGCCTAGAAGTACATTTTACATATAATTCTTCCCGTGTCTGCTGGATTGAAATGCTTGAATTTAAGCGAAACTTTGAATGGGGAACTCCAATTTTTACAGAGATAATCGATGGTTTGTCTAGGAAGGGTGCATGAGAATGGTCAGGGAGAACAAGGGCATTGAGAAAGAGAGCAAGATAAAGGTGATAGGATCAGCATTACTCATTTCTGAAGTCAGGTACTCGAAAGAAAATACCTTAGTCACTGACTCTGCTGGAAATGATCTGATTGAAAAGGAAGTGACTGTAATGCCAGGAGGAGAAAAACAAAGCAAACCAATACCACCAATGCATTTCTACGCTTTGTAGAGCGAGCAACGAATCTTGGAACTTGTGAAGCCATTAGATGTTGTAGTGTATGATATTGATATGGCGTTTGTGAGAGAATTGGACAAGGCAAGGAATCCACATTGTCCACCTAAGGTGCATTTTCTTTTACACAAGGAATTCACTGAAGGGCGTAGGTTTGAAGCCAGTGTAAAGAGGGAAAATGCTGCTTTTGAGAATCTGATATGGCAGAAGGCAACTATGACGATTCCTGTAGACCAGGTGTTTTATTTAACTCTACCATGCTCGAGTATATTGATGTTTAGTGCTGGTTGTTAATCCTCTTCAAACTATTGTTTTCCAGTCGTATTTGCTACATTTGTTGCAGTACATCTTATTAGTGTTAATTATTTTCTTTCAATTTAGGACGGAAGAATGCTAGATGCTTCGCCAAAATCTCTGCAACGGGTGTGACACTGAATGCTTCGACTTGCAAAAATTAGAGCGGTATCTTCCACTACTTAAAAATCTGGTGAAATGTGTAAAAGATGAGAAGGATAAGCCCCAAATCGTTCAGTGGACTACAGATTTGAACATCCGGTGGATGAGCCCTTTAAGTGGCTCCAGTGGGAGGTTATTTACTAGATCAAAGTATTTCTGAGTGGATGACTTACGTTATGAGCTTGGCGTGACGGTCTTCTTATATGGTGCGCTGTTGCGTGAGCTTGCCTTGGAGGTTCTGAGTACAGGTATAGAGTGTATTCTCGTCTACTCTGTTTGCTTTCGGTATTTTTTATAAACGCATTTTTTCTCTCCTGGTTGATAACTTCCATCTTGTTGTGAGAATATATCTGGTTTTTGAACACTAGCCCACACCAGGAGTTTTCAGAGAGAGAATCGCCTTCACACCATAAGTTGGTTGGGCCTACTTTTATGTCTTCGTTTAGTTTGGTTTATTAGCAAAGCATCCCTCTGTTCGATTTTCTGTGCAGAGCTTGGAACCCTCTAATGATCAATGCCTTTGCAAACCGCAAAAGCACAATCTCTATATTTGTACTCATATTGAGGATTCCAAGTCTGTGTATTTGACTGCTCCAATCAATTGTCATTCCTATGAGATCATTCATAGCTGAGCAAGTGCTTTGTCCATTGCAGACATTTTGGAGGCAGGAACACTGTTCAGACGAGCGGCAGGAATATACCAGCATATGTATTGCCTCCGTTGCAGCCTTTGTTACCCTTTGACAAGAGCCCAGAAGAAACTGTGTCACTGGCTTCCATTATGAGCATCACCTGCCTCGCTGAAGCGCAGGTCCTTTTCTTTACAGTTGCTGAATTATATTGCTGATGCATCTAGATCAACGTTTGCATTGAGGGTTATGTTATATTGGATTGTAAAGAAGCGTTGGCAATCATGCAACAACTGGTGCAGGCAGTTACAATTTGGAAGGCAGAGGAAAAGTCCACAAGTGGGAGTCTCCTGGCGAAGCTCCACTACGGGGTTGTGCAGTTTCTGGAACAAGCAGCTTTACTGCTTCGCATGAGGACCGCGGATTGGAATGATATCTCTGACAAGTTGCGGGTGAGCTGAAATGAAATTTATGTTGTTGCTACTACTTGTTGCCCTCGAAGAGTTTCCGTGATCATCTCTTTGAGAGTACTTTAGTCCTTTGACCTTTATGTAATTTTATTGGAAGCAGTAGCAGCGACATATCAATAGAACAATAGTACTAGTATTGTGAGTGACTTCTAATGCAATATTTCCTGTTGCAGAAATTCATTGCAACTTGCAGTGTGCTTCATGAATCATGTAGCCGCAAATGAAGGAGAGCAAGATGTCCGTTACATTTGTGTCAAAAAAAAAAAGAAGAGAACAAGATGCTTACTTGGAATAAGAGTCCCACATTCCGTGCATACTGGCTCAATCTGCTGATTTCATCCTCGGATGCGCCCCCGAGGATCGCTCCACTCACAACGGCCGCTTCCAGCAGCACGGCGGTCTTGTGCGTGTGAACATACTCCAGCGTTTCCAAGCCCATCGATGGGTCTCCCTCACTTGCAATGTCCACAATTTGCCCCGCCACCAAACCCTCGGAACCTACAGCTTTCCCGAGAAGCGCAATCACTCGTACCACTCTGTCGGCTGGCACTCCTGTCGTTGCACGGGCAATGTGCTCAAAGGCAAAGGACAAGAGCGCATCCCCCGCCAGCACGGCCGTATCGTAACCAAAGACCTGGGCACCATACACGGGCAAGAGCAGCATGGGTGTCACAATTGCCAAAAAGCAAACAAATCAGAGTATCAAAATGTGTGAAGCGGAATTCTAACAACTCTTATTCTCTCCTCACCAAAGTTACTACAGCCAATTTCATGAGACTCCCAAGCACAAAGTTGCGTCAAATACCTTGTACCTTGTGATTGGTCGGTTTTCCTCGGCGCAAGTCGTCGTTGTCCATGCAAGGCTGTTCGTCGTGGATGAGCGACATGGTGTGCACCATCTCCATGGAGCAGGCTGCTGGCATTGCCATGTCCTTGCTACCGCCCACGAGCTCGCAAGCCGCGATGCAGAGCGCGGGGCGAACGCGCTTCCCGCCCGCGAGCAAGGAGTAGCGCATGGCTTCGTGGATCTTCTCTAGGGACTGCATTGGCACGGTCTGGTCCAGGGCGACAATGACGGCACTCGCCTTCCCGCGCATGTACTTGTCGAACTCGAACTTCAAACTCTCGCTCACGGCCTCCGGCGCTTTCTCCTCCACCTCGCTGATGACGCGCGCACTAATGGGTTGCAACGACGGGGCGGGGGTACTCTTGATGGAGGGCCTGACTCCTGCGCAGCGCACGCCATAGAATTGGGTTCGCAGCAGTGGAGTGGAAGCAGCGCTCTTGCTCGTCGTCAAATTTACGGATAGGGCCACGCACTGCGAGCCCAGACTCTGTGTGAGTAAGGGCGAATCAAGTCCAAGATTGACATCGTCTAGGGCTTGGGAAGATGGAATAGGGGCATAGGGTGTTGTATTCACGGAAGGACCCATTGTCGCCACGTTCATTTCCATCGACAATTCTCGGTTAGCACCCTTCCCAATGGAGCTTTTGAAGTCGAAGGGACAAGAGCCTGCTGCTCGTGTGATGGATACTAACTCGCCATTTTGAACTTTGTGCGCATGATCATGTGAGCAAACTCTTCCTCGTTAGGTCAGGCCCAAAGAACCCTAGTGTTAATTGTAACACACAGAGCACTAGGTTCCAAGAAAATCAAGCTCTGAGAACGACAAGAAGCTACATTTCGCTCAATGCCTTGCGGATTATTGCCAAGCTGAGCACCAAATGAAACACGCAGCGATTGTACGCCACTTACTTTGCAATTGGAACTGCAATTTGTGACAATTGAGCTCCATTTTGTCTGATGCACGGCGGTGGGTAGGGGGTGCGCGTTCGCAAACTCCCTGTCTGCAATTGTAAAAAAAAATTAGCCCACGAACCAATTGTAATCCCATAAACCTTCTGTCAAGGGCCACGTCCAGATTGAAGCCACTTTCACACAGCATCCCCATGAGACAAGATGAATGAATCACAACATGGACAAAACCAGTCAACATAATGAATTCTAGCCAATGCGATTATGCAATTGCAACAATCATTTTTCCGGAGAAAGAATTTGAAGCAAGCTAGCCACTTAGTACGTAGCCCCAATATCATAAAAGAAATAAGAGGGGCAGACACAATTGGGCAGATACTCCAACAAGAGACTACCAACTCTCTGTGCAAGGAATTCACAAGTGGTGGGAGCGTAGAAATCGTACAAAGCCTGGGTCAAAAACATGTAGGGATGCCATAATATTATTGACCATGCTCAGCAGTACGTTACAAGACAGAGTGAGCAGATGCAGACCCAGTTGCAATTGTAGTTGCAGTTGTAGGGAGCTCCTTTGATGTAAGCCTTGCGCTTGGTTTCCTTTCCTTGCAAGAGAATGAATTTAAAGAAACACTTGGACTGGCGTGATTCACCAAGATTCCGTTTCCTGAAAACCCTGGACCAAAATATAACTTAGGCTTTGCATAGTTGAAGGAGTACCGAAACTACATTCCTTTTTTGAGGGTGTAATTATTCTAAGGTGCACTGAAAAATCCGATTGTTATCGAAAGCTGGAAATTGTGAATCATGTTTTGAATACTGATGAAAGAGGTTGAGGCTTGTTACATGTAAGATTTCTTTGAAAGGTATTACCTCCATCCCAAAATGATCTTCCTGTTAGGCAAAATGTTCTAGATTAAGGCGAAAAATAACATTTTAAAAGTTGTTTTTGCACTATATGTGGAGTTTGGTGCACTCCTATTGTCCTTGAACCTTTGAGTTTTGAAGCCCTTTTTAAAGTGTAGTTTTGGATTATTTAGAAGTGGATTTTTGTGGGTATTTTCAAAGAGCACCAGTGATTATTTAATTGTTGAGTGTGAGGTTGTCATTTTGTGGGTAGTTAGTATAAGCCAAAGACCATATGTGGATCTCTATTCTGCCTCCCAAAACTTCATCTCCAACTAGGCAATATTCAAGAGATGCAAAAAATAAAACAAAAAGTATTGATTGACCCCTTCAACCATTTTATTTGTCTTTTGATTGGTAATTGCATGGATGGAGGGGAAACTACCACTTGGAGTTGTTTGCTAGTCCAAGAGAATAATCAAAAGTTAAATTCAACTAATTTGCAACTCACAAAGTGCAACAAGAAGATCATTTTGGGACCAAAAATGAAGGCCAATAGGAAGATCATTTTGGAGCGGAGGGAGTAATAGTTAGCCTGCCTAGTATGCAAAAGAATGCCTTACCTTGCTAGATTGCTACAATTTGATGCTTTCTAAAAGCCGGTTCCGTAGCAAACTTGAGTTGTCTTTGTTTGAAAATGATTATATAGTTGCACTTTGTCCCTGAGAAACGGCTCTTGGGCGGAGAATTTCTTTTGTTGTCTTGGTGGAAGCGCGATACGCACCTTAGAATGCAAGAAGGTCATACAAACTGTCCAATTTTGATCACCCATGCTTCACTCCTCTACAAATCCACAATATTACCTAAAAACAATAAAATTTATTCAAATATTGGTGAATCTCTTATATCTTAGAGGTGTTTTTCATCCACCTTTGTTCTCTTTTCTTTTCTAGTGTAGCCAATGGAAGCCAACTCAAAAATTGGGTAAAATTTTGGTGATTATTTGCCATCAAAAATTTCATGCTCTCTGGCTTTATTGTGGTTAGATTTGTGCAATATGTTTCTATATATTTCTTTAGAATTTCTGCCCCTACATTGATTCTAAAATGAAGAGGTGTCACTAACTTTGTAAAGATGCTGTAAATGATTTGGGTCCTTTAGATGATTTCAACAGAAGTTATAGAATGGAAAAAATAAATTTTCATCCAAATTTTTGAGGGGAGTTGCTTAAGTGCAAATATTTTAAGTAAATAATATTGAATGTTCCTTCATTATTGTATTATTGCCTTTTCAAAAGAAGAAAAAGCTTAACCTGTGGATCACCTTTCCTGTATATAAATTGGCCACTCTATACTCTTGATGTAAATTTAAGTCATAAAACTAGTATTTTTTGAAATTGTGCCCAACGAATAGAATGAATTGTATCAAGTGCAATTTTATTAGAATTGGAATATTTAAAAATTTCAATATGTTATTGCAATTTGAAATTTGGGCCTATAATCGTAGATGACTAATTTTATAATTTTATAATGTCACGATAACCTTGGATTCATATCATGATTTTATAAAATATTTATCTGTAATGATTATTTTAGATTTTTGAGCATATTTTGTAATTGATATGAATTATCTTCACTTTTTCCTTAACGAACTAATGGTAATTTCAAATTTTCACAAAAGAGATTGAATTTTATAACTCATAGAAGACATTTGCTTTCGTCTTGAAAAGTAAAAAATAAAATTTCTTTCATATGTAGTTTCATAATGGAAGCAAATAAAGTGAAGGCCTGAATTTGTAGTCATAGGCCCATTTTTTCACAATCAAATAGTGGACAATGGATAGAAATGAAGAGTGCACCTATTGGTCCAAAAATGAGATCCTTTTGGTGACTACCTTCATCATAGGCTTGCATCCTTCTAGTGTTAATCCGGAGATGCCTGGCCTATGACTACAAAGTTTTGTTTTTAATTCCTTTACAGTTAGTTTCTCCTATTTAGCAATTATTAATTTTATCTTTATGATCTTTATAAAAAGAGAAATAGACCAAAAAAGAAGTTAAAATTAAATTAGGGTTGTTACATACTAATGTACTATTTGGTCAATAATAGGATTCTGTCCCTAAATCTCGCTTGTAAATAGATTAGAACCCATGAATTAAAAAGAATTCAAAGGTTTGAGGGTTTTTATCCAAAATAGCCTAAAATATTGTGCGTGTGACTCTACCTGGCTAAATTGGTCCAAGGGAAGTCTCGTTAAGTCCTTAGAAAGATTACTCTAGTTTTCCCATCTCAAAGTTTCAATTTCTCCATCTCATTGTCAAAATAGTAGAAACCCTAAATATTAGTTTACATGAGTTACTTTCTCAAGATAGGCCAGCAAAGAAATCTACGGCCGCCAGATGGTGCTCTTCGTTTGGAAATATGCTAAGAAGTCAAAAGCAAAATCTATTCTCCAAGATTTCCTTGTATGTGGAAGATTCTCTAACTGAAGGGATAACAACTTACCAGTTGGGCAAAAGAGAGCGTTAGGATTCATTGGATTCTTGATCGAACTAGCTAAACATGTGTGTGTTGGAAGTCTTCACAAGAAGCTTCTCAGTGACCTTCATAGTTTCCACCAATCTACTAGATGACTCTATCAAAATAACTACCAATTATAAAACTCAATGCTCACACATCAAATCTAGCAAAGCTAGTTGAGGTTGCATTATATACTACTAATCTTACTTCCAATGCAAGCACTCCGAGCATCTGTATCCTTCTAAGCAAAGCAGTTAGACACATTTAAAAGAGAGTTGTTATTGCGTCAAGTTTTCACTGACTTGAGAGAACAATTTCGACGTCCAAAGCCTAGAGGATCATATTGTGTTCCATAGACATGGAGCTGGACATGAGAAATATGACCTTGTAACCTCTCTTGCACCACCATGGTCAAATTCTAGGCGAACTATATTTTTTCATCACTTGAGAATGAAAGTGGGAATAATGAAATTTGATAATGCAACCCTTTGGCATTGGATTATCTACAGTTTTAACTTCTTTTTTGGTAATGTGGTGTTTTCTAAGAGGGAGATGTGCACATTGATGTTTCTTAAAAATTTGCACAAAACACTTGAAAAATTCATCACCAATCTTTTTCAATCAATAATTGCATAACATAATGAAAAAAATACAAAACAATTTATCAAAAATGACATTTTTGTTCTTTGAAATTAAAATTTGGTATGTTGATGAAAATTGCATAAAATAATGAACTTAACCCCTAAAGGACCAAGCACTGTTTTTTGGCAATATAGCGATTTTGGGCAGCTCACTACGGATGGAGTTTTTATTTTTTTTCTTTGAAAATTTTACACAATATGTGCCCCAAGGAGTAGCTTTAAGGCCCAACAATTTTTGTAGCTTTTGACTATACGGTTAAAAAGTTATTGCATGATATGTGATTTTCATTGGATGGCGGGCAGCCCGGGTAGCTCAAAAAACTTCTTTAAAAATGATTTAAAAAAAAAAAAAAAATCGGAAATTGGTTCTTTAGATTTATATAGAAGTGTGAAGCTTTGAATCATTCAATTTGGATCTATGAGTCAAAAGTTATGAAGATTTTAAGTTTGTAGGTAGGTATGATTTTGAAAGACTCCATACCTACCCTCATTGGTTATTTGAAGCAACCAATGAGAGTTGAAGCATTTTGTACTTCAAGGATGTCAGATTAAAGGTAATCTAGTGTCAATAGTAGGTGTTCCTATGACCTCAACTCCAAAAATTTGTAGTATATTTACTCAACCTCTAAATATTCTCAAAACAATTAAATTCATTTGTTAACATTTTTAACATTGTGATACGATATTTTTCCTAAATCGTGATCAGAACTGCTTGTTTGAAAAAAAGTGTCTGTTTTAGGTGCCAGGTGCAGATACCTTAAGAAATCGCATAGCTCAAACTCCCTAAACCGAAGTCCTGAAACCCCTAACGATGACGTGGCCGTGAACACATACAGAGTCTCGGGCAATCACGCGCTACATTGCGGACAAATACGAGTCCCAAGGCACCCCGAACCTCCACGGCTCCACTTTGGCGGAGCGTGCGCTGGTGGAGCAATGGCTGGACGTGGAATACGGCACCTTCTCCGAGATCGCGCCCAACCTCATCCGCGAGTATAACTTCAAAAAGCCCACGGACCCCAAAGTCATTGCAGAATTCGTCCCGAAGCTGGAGAAGGTGCTGGACATCTACGACGCGCACCTCGCCACCCACGAGTACCTGGCGGGCGAGTTCGTCAGCATCGCGGATCTGGCGCACTTGCCATTCGGATGGCTCTACTTCCAAGTCTGTGGCATGAAAGAGGAGCTGCTGGGAAGCAGGAAACATGTGGCCAAGTGGTGGGAAGAGATCTCCACGCGACCGGCGCGCGTGGAAGAAGGTGATCGACATCGCTGGGACGGATTATGAGAAGTGGAGCCAAGCGGCTAAAGATTTCAAATCCAGCTAGGTTAGCTAGCTACACAGGACTGGGGCGCAACAAACTACCACCACGTACTACAGTCTGACGACGCTGATCAGTTCTTACGATGTGTATCGATCTCATAATCTAAAGTAAATATTCTTTAGATTGGCGCAAAGAGAGAGCTCAGGTCGATCACATGCATATTGAAAACGGAATTGGGTATCACAATGTTCTGCAATACAAATTTTTAGAATTGGGTTTCAGATGATTCCCTGGTAAGGTTTAGGTCGAGTCACTTTGTGCATTTCCACATGCTGGACTGATTTTTAGGAAATCACTAAAGAATTTGAAGAGATTTTTGGGTACAAAGAGTCAAATTAAGTTGTTGAGATCAACTTTTTACCGCCCACTCCCATGTAAAAAATCATACGGAGTAACATTCTTGAACTTCAGGGGAGGGGATCCTTTGCTTTCCATGAATCAATATTCGTGGCACTGTAGAAGGACCCCGCCTTCCCACTCATGAACGTTATGAGGGAAGTTCTATATAACTATAGATGAGACAATGTAACCATAGGTAGCTCCATTTCCATTCAATATCATTCGCCATAGACTTGTAGCCGAGTCAAGCTTACGCCACTTCTGTCCAACCAAGTGTACAAATAGATGAGTTACTGTAGTAGTTGCCAACGGGATCATGTCCTTGAAGATATTAGAAGATCCACAAACCTATTCCACCTGTCAAGACTTTGACTCCACGTGCGTGGAGCTTTGAGTGGCACACAAATTGAAACCTTTCAATGAAATCACAGAATTCCAATCCTCTAGAGCGAAAATGAAAACAGAAATAACGAATTTAATCTCAGTCGAGGATGAAAGTCCAGGACACCAAAGAAGCAGGTTCAGACTCTTCACTGAAGCCCTGTCTGAGCATCAAATGTTAACAAATTTGTACTTGCAGCCCAAGTACCTCTTGCTCGATTTCTACACTCGGCAAGCCCAACTCACTAGCCTAACCTACGTGCTCAATCCGTCCATATCATAAACCAATTCACCCAACAGTATCAGAACACATAAAGAACTAGGAAGATCACCAAGCACGTTGGAATGTCAATGCAAAGAATTATTGCTGTATTGTACAGTACAAGATTGTTGCAGGAAACACCGAAGATCATCACTCTCCAGGTGTCAAAAAACCCAAAATTAGGGCTATCACTGACAGTTAACGATTCTACCCACGAGACTGCCATTCTTTCCGAATTGGACCTCTCGCAAACCTGAGATCCATAATCGCGTACTTGAATATTTCAAATTGCTTTGCCTAAATACGCTCCATTCTCGAATCTCAAAATTCAGGGCTTGCATTCTGGAACCCTTGCTACTTTGCTAGGGGATGCCGAAACTGGCGGTCGCGAGCTCCAGCAGGGACTCGATCGTCGCCGGACTAAACTTCCTCGCGAACAGATAGCAAGTCTCCGTCAAATTCCCATTATACGTGCAATTCTGCCCAGTCGTGACATTCTGCAGATTCACCTCCGTGACATCCGAGGCCTTCCACTCGTAAGGATGCGCGCCCGTCTTTTCTCGGAAGTCGACGTAAGTCGTGGTCCGATTCGCAAGCTTCGAGGGAGCGAGCATGGTGAGCACCGTCGGAAGGTAATGCTCGTCCGCGTAACAGTTGCAATCGCCCAAACACAAAGCACTTTCGAACTTGGTGTAGTACTTCCTGTCCGCCACCACTATGAGCGCCAACTCACGTGACATCTCGAACCACTGGCTCCCCTTCCGCCATTCCCCGGAGCTGATCTCCGGATACAGTTTCTGAGGGTCCTTGATGCGGTAGTAGCGACCGATGCCGGCGCGGCCGAGGTCGATGAAAGACTCCACGAAGCTGTGCTCGGACTCTAAGAAGTATTGGTAAGCGACTGGGAAGGGCGTAACAGGGATGCATGTCTCCGAGACCAGCACGAAGCGCTCGTTGGCGGCGTCCAGGAGAGCGTTCGCTAGCAGCCGTCGCTCCGCCGCTAGAACCGATAGCTTCGCCCAAACGACTGCCTGTGTAATGCCATTCCATCACGACTACAGTCAGCACACGACCACAGTCGCCATATATCGTCAAGCACCAGAAAAATCTGAAACATAGTTCAACTAGGGAAATGAACAGGCGAGCATGGCATTTTGGCTCAAGCTGTGAAATGACGTGCTTGCACTGTAAAATTGAATCCATGGACTTCATGGATTTCTCTGGTGAAATTTTAGGAACTAGGTAAGCCATTCCGTCACGACCACACTCAACACAGTCGACATGTGTCGTCAAGCACAAGAGAAATATGAAACCCAAATCCATAGTTTAACCACGGAAATTAACAGCTCGAGCATGGAATTTCGGCACAAGCTGCGAACCGATATTCCAAGGTTGCACTATGAAATTAGGTCAATGGACTCTTTTATGGAATTCTCTGCTGACACTTTAGGAACTAGATAATCCTCTAGAGTCAGCAGAATTATCAGGGATAATGTGATTTCAAAGTCGTTCCATGCAATCAGATTTCTAATGAGTAGTTGATCAAAGTCAGAACGTCTAAAATTGAGATTAACTTCTAAAACATGACATCCAAACACATGACCAATGAGATCAACTTCTAAGTTCTACAAGAGGCAAAGATGATTTAGATATGGTATTCAAGTAGTCTAATCTTCTGACTGGAGCCCTACTACAAATACAAATACTTCAAACTTCATAACTTATCAATACGGTATCTATCACAAGGAATGTTTCTAAGATTCACTGCTGGTATTGCACTAAAAATCCCCTCCAAAGAAGCACAGAAATGTAACAAATTCAAGTTCATAGGGAATGTGACTGTTCACAAGGAAATGTGAGACAAGGAAATTTGTGTATTTTATTAAGGGGAAATCTGTGCGTTTTTCAATGTTATTAGAAGATGTCTTCACCTCTAAATCAACTCAGTTTTTGAAATGAAATATTCTAGAATGTAGATTTATGCCTCTAAAATCTAACTTTAATGTAGATTTTAGTGAGCACAATCAATACTTGTTATAAATTTTGGAATCTCAAATCTAACCGACATGTAGATTTTGATTTTCATTGATTTGTACATTTCAAAACTTTTGATCTAGACCTTTCCTAGATTTCAGGAGTTGACAATATTAATTATACATAGATTTCATTTTTTCTAATATTTTATAACTTCATATAATATAAAATTTCTTAGATTTCTAAATTAAACAAACTCAAGACAAGCTAGATTTTTATGAATAGAATTCACAATCTTGTAGATTGACAACCTACAAGTCTTATGTGTCCAACCTCACAGTACCCTTGACAATCGATATGGGACAATTGCATCTTGTAAAATCTATCAAATATTAGATGGAAACAACATTAAAATGTAAGATGTATACAAAGTCTACCAATTTGAATTGTACATTGGGGATTTGGAGAGAATTTATGAAAATCCCTGTAAAGAAAATCCACAATTTTCTCCTATATAGAAGTTCTTTGAAGATCCCTCCAAGGTGACATTAGAACATTGAGAATGAGAAAAACTAGCAAAGAAAAACTACAGAATCTCCAAACTAGTCATAAGGAATTCCAAAAAAGTCCATTGTGTAAGACACCATTTTCTAAGTCTAGTTCATTGAAATAGAGACAACAAAAGTCACATTCTAGCAATGGAATCAAATCAAAGTTAAGCTGAATGCCACAGGAATCGGTTCCCAACCTTAACCCCTGAAACCCTAACCCCTTAAGACATCGGCCTCACAAACCTTTTGTAAGCAATTCGCAGCCACGAGACAGAATCGTGATCACACTTGAGGCGAAGAGCACATACCTTGCTAGGGACGTTGCGCCGGTAGAACACAGAGTCGGGTCGAAAGTCGGGCAAAAAGTTGGGGTGCGCGTGGATGTAGACCGAGTACAAATCCTCGTGCCCTTCAAAGTAGCGTTCCCACAACTGTGCCATCGGCAACTGCCCTCGCGTAAGAAACAAGTAGGCCACTTTGGGCGCCACTCCCTCCCCGTGCGCATGGCGCCTTCCATCTACTGAAGCTCGCCACAAAAGTTCCGCGTCGCTCATGTCGTGGTACACGTCCGACAGACCAGACAGGTCCACGGGGTAAGGCATCAGCGAGAAGTTGTATTCGGGTAACTCAGGCCTGTCTGTGGAGTTTCTATCCACTGATCTCAACCAAACCACTTCGGGACTCACCATGTATCGCCCAGTGGTGATGACGCCCAGAATGGCGCCGACGCCGAGGACAATGCTGAAGAAAATGAGGTTGCTGATCCGAGAGTGCCATGGTGGGTCGTCTTTCACTGATAAACGAACCGAGGGAGCTCCAGAGGGAAGGGCTTTGCTTTGAGTCATGGCAAGTCCATCGGATGACGACCATTTGGGGAGTAACTCGGCTTCAGACATGACGGAAGATGTGAATCTCCAGTGTGCGATCGTGACATCGGAGCCGGAACAAGTTGTTGCAAAAAACTTGGACAACCACGACATCAGCGCTTCAAAATTTTACCAGCCCGTTCGGCATTCCGCGTAAATGGTCATCCTAATGGTACATAGGCACTGACAATTTCGCAAATCTACTCGAATCTACTCCAATATGCACACCACCTGTTATAGCCTCAAAAATTGAAGCCTCACGACTAATCCTTCCTCGTAAGAAAATTCTACTCAATTCAATTTCACTGAGAAATAAGAGCCGGCGTGCTTATCACAGAAATCATTCCAAAGCATTCGAGTCGGTTCATCATGACGCAAAAAAGCGCAAATCCGTACACAAGAAACTTGGGTAACTGGCGCTCTACATCATGAGCGATTCTGTGACTTCCGCACGACAGTTTTTCAGTGAAATTCGAGGTAACGAAACCCCTTGTTCGATCTCTCTGAATTTCCGCCTACTGCGAGAATCCCCGGACACAACGAAGCATTAGTCTAGAACAGTCAAGAACGAGTCCCCAAGATCGAGATAGAGACGACACAAATTTTTCAAAGATTTGTTAATAAGAAAGATGACTGCAACGCAAGCTTTGCGCAATGTGGGATTTCTGAAAGCTCGCCCACACCGGATTCAACGTCACGATTCGTGCGGCGAGGTGAGTAGGCGAGGCGAGCAGCCAGGCGCACATTCCGTTCAAAGTTTCGGAAAGTGTTTCGGCGCCTCGGCGGTAGCCTGGGGAACCTGCTTTGGGGAACGGGGAGCAGTCCTTTTGAAGCTGGTTCACGCGTAGGAGCAAGTCATTTAAAGAGGGCGATCCATTTATTTTTGGAAATGGCATTCTGTTCAGCTTAACTGGTTTTTGGAATCATTTGTGCAAATAAGCTATATTGAAATTTGGAACCGGGATGTATGGGGAGAATCCACAGCTATTGTGCGATATAATAAGGTGGGTGGGTTTGTTTGTTTTTGACACAAATAAAGGGAACCTTTACTGCAAGAAAAAATAAGAACAAGAGCCCAGCCACCTTATTATATCGCACCTTGGGGGGCAAGTGAAAGACACGACAAAGACAACAAAAACAATAAAATACAACTAAAGCACCAAAAGCGGGGCGATTTCTGCCCCACCAAGGCGCGGAGAGCCTAGAGGGGGTGGAACACAAAGCCGGCCGATGGCTCCGAGAGAGCCCACTTTGGCGACCCATCAACCATCATGGCAAACAATTTGTTGCGTGCCCATCTAGCCTCAAACCTCAATTTTGCAGCCACTCCACGCACCAGGTTTTTCCTACCCATGCAACAAGCAGCCTCCTACTCAACTCTACCATAGTCAATTAAACCCAACCAAGTATGCTGCTGAAGTTTAGCTGAGCACCATCGAATGTTGTTGAAGGCCGTGTCATTTCTTTCAATCCAGAGAGTCTAAAGGACAATTGTCCGTAAAACAGTCTAGATAGTGTTCACCCCGTCAAATTTCCTAGGAATAGGGTCGGAGAAGATGCCCTGCTTTTATGTGAGTGGCCGCCATGGTCCTTTGGCGTCCTTGTATGAGATGAAGGCATTCATAATGTGAATGCCCCACTGCCACGGACGCTGCGCCGGTATACATTCCCAAAAGTGGTGCAATACTAACTCATGGGATTTGCGGGGGCAAAGAAGATATCCGGTATCAATGGTGTGATTAGTTCTCCCTCTCCAAGCATTAACCGCCACTGCATAATGCCACACCAGCCAGAATAGACCAAATTCTTTTGGAGTGCGGACTTTTACCCAAACCGTGTTCCATCTCAATCTGTGAGAGATAGGCAGAATTCCTTGCCACTTCTACTCAATGACATTAGGAATGACGTAATTGTCCCTTAAGAGTTCTCTCCCAAATTTGGTGGTACACTCCATAAAAGGTATTGGTCCACGTTCACCTCGCCAATTTACTCTCTTAGGGTCCCAATTAAGGCGGTCAATTTGTCCAAAATACAAGAAGGATTCTATTCTCTTTTGGCCACGGTAGATGCTGGTTACTCGAACTCGATGAAAACTACCATCAACCTGAAATCCATTACCATCCTCTGCTAGTAAGCTAGCTGCTCAGGTCCAAGCTGATAAAGTACCAGAGGTCTGTTGTACCTCCATAAGCTTGGCACCCCTAGGAAGGACCCAATGGCGGGCTAGCTCTCCGATGGTAATATTCATTATTCATTTTGGTTGGAAGACAAAGATAGGCTTAATCTCAGAGTCTGAGTCCGTACAATGAGATCCAAAACAGCCTATCCACTCATCAGGTCCTAGTAGGAAGCAATTAGAAGATAGTAGGGGTCCCCAAATGCCACCAATCGATTGGTTTGCAGCTTCCCATGCACCAAGTTCTTCCTCATGGAGTCCAAAACGAGTAGATGCCCTCTGCCCACGTAAGGAAGCGTTCCCCATTCTATATGTCACCCACCGTGCGGAGCCCAGCCTTATGCCATTGTGAGGTTCAGATTCTTGAGAAGCCAGGGCTAATTTGTCCCAAGAATTTGGACCACCAAAAAGGTTCAGTCAGAACTTCCTCAAAGATGGTTGGAGGCTCTACCTCTATGTTACCAACCATCTTGCGCTATGCCTTGGCTGCCTTGTACCAAATTTTTTATCCTTGGCAAATTTGAAAATGTGTAATGCTGAAAAATTCCATGCTCTTCTGCCACCGTCCTCCATTGTATGGTTGAAAACTAGAGAGTCTGAACCTAAGCAGTGCATGGAGGTTGGATTGGTTTGGTTTGCAGGCCTTCACAATCCTTTTTGTCATTAATGCTGTGAGAGCGTCCACTGGATTGATAACCGAGCCCTCCCTTGGCTTTACTCTGACAACACTGAAACCAAGCTACTTTGACCCTAGAGCGATGGAGGGAGCTTGACTACATGAAGTTTTGGATTGTGCTCTTGCATTTGATGATACCTAGCAGGGTGCTTGTCCAGATGGCGATAAAAAAGTACAAGGAAGATAGAAGAACGTGATTCACAATGACAACTCTTCTTGTGGTATTCACCTTGGCTGTACACCTAAACCCTAGCTTCTTTTGCAATCTATCCAGGAAGAAATGATCAACGTCCCCAGAGAAGAGGGAGAGTCCAAAGAAGGACCCTAGTAGCTTAAATACGTCACCATCTTCTGCCCATTTCAACCGGAGTTGGTAGGTCCATTGCGGCCGCCCTTGTTTGTCTTTGGAGTGCTAGTACCCGCAAGACTTATCCCAATTTATGACCAATATTGAGCCCTTGCAGAAGGAGTCCAAGGTAGTAATTGTGTTTGTGACAGAGGATTCCTTGCCTAGTAATGTCATGGAGGTATCATCAACGTATTGAGCCATTACTTGTTGGCGCTCCTCAATTGGTAGTTTAATCCCTTTGATCTCACCATTGAAGACCTCCTTTTTGACCATTGAATTTAGGACTTCCGTAACAATGAGGAATAGATATGGGGCAAGGGGGCGCCCTTGCCTCACTTCCCTTTGTATAGGGAAGGATGGTGACTGGGAGCCATTACTAAAATCTAGCTTAAAGAATAATAGAGGTTGGCCTGAGTGCGCTGCCCAATCTATGGTCTCGTGGATGAGGAGAATGTTGTCCAATAAGAATCTCATAGGGAGGAATGCAGATTGATCGAAGGAAAAGATTTCCATCAAGATAGGCTGAAGCCTAAGCTGCAAAGCTTTGGCATAGATTTTGTAAGCTACATTCAATAATGTTATCAGGCGCCAGCTGGTGAGATTGTCCTGTTCTCCTCCTTTGTGGAGAAGGGTAATAGCTCCACTAGTGATACCTAGTAGCATCCTTTGCGTGTGAATTGCCAATAGTATCATTTGTAGATAGTCGACCCCAATAACATCCCAGTATAACTTGAAAAAAGCAGTAACTACTCCATCAAGGCCAGGGGCTCTACTCGAGTCCATGCCTTTAAGGGCTTCCTTAAGTTTTGGCATTGTAATATTTGCCGTAAGAGAGGATTTCATTGAGTTCGTAAGCCGATTCGATATGCCCTCTAGACAATGTTCCTGGGCAACACTCCTTTCCAAAGAAGGGGGGGGGGACAGTGTAGAGGTTAGCATAATAGTCAGAACAAATCCTCTCCAACTCGGCTTGATTGTTGTGAGATACCCCTATTCCATCCTTCAATACCATGATATTTGCTCCACTTCCCGGTCCTTGTGAGCTTGGAAGAATTCTTTGGAGCATGCATCCCCCACCTTTTTCCAGCTTATTCTGTTTCTCACCTTGAAACCTTCTATGTGTTGTTTTTCCACTAGATTTAGCTTTTCTCCCAAGTCGCTAAGACGTCCTTGGTGTTGGATGTTTGCCGGATCATCTTGAAGGACCTCCATCGCGTCTGAGAGTTGTATGCATAGGTGAGCTTCTTCCTCACGGTGTAACTTCGTCGCTCTGAGACTATATTCTTTGTAGAATCGCACTACTTTGCAAAGCTTTCCAAAGAAACCACTTGACGGATTAGCTTTCCATATCTGCGTGATACAAGATTTGACTGCATCATCTTCAAGGTATCTAGCACTCATCTTATAGGAAGATTTTGGGGGGGGGGAGTTCTTCAGTACAAATTTGCCCCAGACTGGTAAGTGATCGGAGTGACAACTATCTCCTTTGATGAAATATTCAACAATTGGATTGGCTAGGCCTCCTGTTGCTTGAAAAGAGTAAATACGGTCTAATTGAGCCAAGATCCTAGCACCATCCTGCCTACAATTGTCCCATGAAAATTTGATAGGGCTAGTATTGGAGAATTGTTCTTCCAAGTTCAGTGCACTAGTGAGTAGTCCAAAAGCTTGTCTTTCCACTGGGGAGACAAACTTTCTACACAAACTCGACTTGTCGGTAGGATTTTCTACAAAGTTGGATAGGTGGGTTCATTTTCTCAAATTCTCAGTTCTAAATCTAAATTCCCAAAGGATAAATTTCAAAGTTGTAGCCAAAGAATTTCAATGAAAAATCAATGTGTAATTGAAAATTGTCCAAACTCTCCTCAGACATTCACCTGGCTTTGTACTACCAGTGAACATTAAGATTGATTGGATGAGACTTGAGTGCATATATACATACCTATAATCATGGAAGGTTTCTATAATATCCCTCATAGGACCACGATTTTTTTCAAGGAGACATTATCAAAAAACTGCATTTTTTTGATATGTTACTCAAAATTGAAAGTTGAATTTTATTTTTTTTGAAACTTCAATACTAAAAACTTGAAGTAAAGTATTTCATGACAATTTGGAAAAATTTCAGGCATTTGATTGCACAGATTGAAAGATTATAACGTTTGGAATGAGAAAAGAAACTTTTTTTCATTCTTGCAAAATAGGGTCAGCAAACTTTGGGCCCTCTTGGAGTAAAATTTTTGCTCTACATGAAAATAAGTCTTTTAACCATTTATGAGTATATGATGTTAGGTTCACTCATGTAAATTTTAAAAGCAACTTAAATGTCTAACTTACACTAAATTACCCTATAATGCAAGGAATTTAAGTGAATTGGCAATACATTAGTCATTTTTGATGATTTCTTGTGCAATGAGGAAATTTTTTATTTGAAATCTAAACAGTGAAAAGCAAGAGACAAACATTTGGAATAGGTGAAAAAATTCAAGAATTCTGCCCTCACAAATTGCAAGATATTAGGACATGAAGTTAGAAGAAAATGTTTTTTCTTGAAACTAGAGCTAACAAAGTTTGACTCCTCTTAGAATGTAATTTGAGGACTAAAATTTGTTTTTTTATACAGTTTTATGCCATATTTTATTAACTATATATATGCCAAATTTCAAAAGCTGATGAGCTTTTTACAAAAGATTCCTAAAAGATTTCCATATTGCCTGAATTGCCCAAAAAGTTCATGGCAGCATAACTTTTGAACCAAGCTCCCCATCAAGAAATGTCTCGGAAAATGTGTACATATTGTGTCCAAATTTCATGAATATCCAATCAAAATGACTTTGTAGGATCCTAATCGAGATTTTTTGCATGTGCTCAATGAACACTTGGTCCTTCAAGGGATATGGACACCTATAACATAGGTGTATAGTCTTCTAGGTTCAGGTGCTCATGATCCTAGACTCACATAATAGCAACCCTCATTCCTTAGGTTTCCCTAATGGATCTTTTGACCTGAATCCCTAATTGCCTAAGCAACCATATATAGGCACTCTACAATTGCAGCTTGTTTGTGTGCAGGCAGTTAAATTCTCTTGACTGTTCTAAAAACCTTACAAGCAGTATTGAAGATTAACTATTTGAAGCTTTTATTTTTCAATAAATTAGATAAATACAATAGAACCTCCCTAAGTTGATCTTCCATAAGCTAATAAACCTCTGTAAGGTAATTTTGTCTGACCGGTCCTGGACTTGTCCACATAACAAAAATTACGACTAAAAATGACCCTCTATAAGCTAATAAACCTCCCTAATGTAATCTTGTCAGACCATTTGAAATCGGTCCGAGACTAATTAGTTTAGAGAGGTTCTATTGTATTTGATTTTTGAGAGTTCCTCAAAGGCTTACAGGCTTTTGAGAATGAGTAAGCTTGCCCATTTTTACTTGATTTCTTGGCTTTGAACAAAGCTTGTCAGCTTCACTTGCTTTGAGATTTAAAAAATTCTACTTATCCATTTGTTTTCAAAATGGTCCCCATCGAAAGATTAATGTGCTTTCATCATTTTCACCATTGAAAATTTAAACGTGCAAGTGTTGATTTGGATTTATTTGCAATTTCTACTTATAAAAAAAATTGCATTTCAATAAGGTTTTTGGAATTGCATATTAGTGTGCTAACACAATTTCTAGTTTTTCATGTCACCTTGAATCCCAAAAAAACCTTATAGGCAAATTTTTCAAACATTGTAGAGAGGGACAATGTACTAAAAATAAGATAATTATATAAATAAATAAACAAACATATATATATATATATATATATATATATATATATATATATATATATATATATATATATACACACACATTTTCTTGTTATAATCTCACAATGCTTATGCAACTTCAAATTCAAAACTTGTTTGCATGCTAAAAAACAAGCTCTTCAAGCATCTATATGGTTTGGTTTTGAAAAAAAGAATTCTCCATTGGAGGCAACTATGAGTTTATGTTATTTTTTTTTAGGAAAAACACATTTGGAAAGACTTAAACACATGGAGATTAATGGATTGTTCTTCTTAGTTGGAAGAGATTTAGAAGGACCTCGTGGCAAAATTTTGTTAGCAAAAAAAAAGGTTGAGCTTAATTCCTAAATGCCCAAAGCCTTTTTTTACATTTTTGGACTTTGCTTTAAATTGAGCAAAAAGACAACAATCACTTATGGAATGAAAGATTATAATGTTTGATCATGAGAATGTTAAAACTATGAAGGTGATTTGAAGTCTATCATTCCTCTTTTTATACATCAAATCTAAAAAATTGGTTGTTAAAAAAATATGAGGTTAAAGGACAAAACATACATAACCCCAATTAATTTATGGCTTCTCAAAATCTACTCTACAATTTTCTTAAATGAATTTCTAATGTGATTTTTTTCCAAGATTTAGTGTCTTTGAGCCTCATTTCCAAAAGCCGGCTATACTAAAAAATCAAGATTTACTATAGACACCCTTGTGTGAAAATCTTATATAAAAAGGTCATAACAATTCATTTTAGAGCTAAAATTGAGACTTCAAAAATGGATTTTTCAAACATGTAAACTATCGCATTTAGTAATTTGGTTAGGTTTTATTTAACTTCAAAATTTTGTTGACATTAGAATTGGATGCCTTGGGCATTTAGAGCATTTGTAATGCAATTATCTTTCAAGATGGTACCGGCACAAGAAAAGGATAACTCCAAAAACTACACCCCAATGCAATCCATATAGTTTTTTCTTTATTCCCGGAGTCGTCATTATCCTTTCCCAGCTCAATAAACTTGCAAAATATGAAAGGCCCGCAAGTTGGCATGGTATAGAAAGCGTCATTATTGTCATACTTATTTTCTTTTTTCTTTTTCTTTTTTTGATAACAAATGGAAACCATTGTATTAAAAATAGAACAAAATAATCGCCAAGCCAGAGGCTGGACAAATGAAGAGAAGATGAGCAAATGAAGAACAAAATGCAATGAAAAGAATTTGTCATATTTTTTCAAGCATTGGTATGTATGCTAATAAATTTGGCCTTCCTTGTTTATATGAATAAAGAAACAAACAAGGAATATATAGAATATTTTTCTTTTCTTCTTTTAATAACAGAAAAAATTCACTTGAAATTGGATTGCCGGCTTTGCATTGGATCGATTTGTTCTCAGAAAATCCCAGCACTCCGTGAGCCTCATAGAATGCCTTGCCATTTTTTGACATCCCTTCCTATTTCAATCTTTCTATCTACAATTGTAATCCATGTACAAGAATATACATGTGGACCAATTTCATATTGCCCTCTTTAATATCACATTTTCTACTATCATATCTATGGACTTCAAGAATCATGGTTTTAGAAAGGTGCATCAATGTAGTATAGCTCAAACTTTTTGGGCCTTTTATTCTTAACCCCTCAAGGCCCAAGGCCTTTTTTTTGCCAAAAAACACCCCAAACTGCCATTCTTTTAGCAAAGAGTGAAAAAAAATTAAAAATATTTTTTTTGCACATGCAACCATAGGATCTCACACCTAACTAGTATGAGAATGTGTGGAAAAAATTTCAAAATTTTTGACCGCACAAATTGCAAGATATCTACATTTGAAGTGCAAAAAACAAATTTCAGGACATTATGGGACTCGATTTTTTGACTTTGATCATTTTTAAATTAAAATTTTTGCAATACAGAGTTTTGAGCTTTAAATTTTTATAGTGGAGAATGGAGTTGAGAATCTAGCAAAAAAAAAATTCAAAAAACCTTAATTTTCATTATTAAAAAAATTGTTAAGTAGAAGTAAGTACGAGATAGAAGGAAAATCTAAAATATTCATATATTTTAGATGGAAATATAATGCACTAATTTCAATGGTGAGATTGTTCTAGCAAGTAAACTAAACCATGCAAAAAAAAACATTTGAAAAATTGCATGCAGAAATGAATCCTACAAGTTACTTTTTTCAAAAAGATGCTCTAACTGCCCGATAAAGAAGAATGTCCATAACTTTCTCATAACAAATCCAAATGAAATGAATCAAAGACAAAAAAAATAATCTACGAAAAAAAAATATTAAGAAAAAAAATTCAAATTATTGTCCATTTTTTTTTTGCTACCCGGGCTGCCTATTGTCCCTTGCTCTGAGCTTATTTGGTCATAACTTTTGTTTCCGAGCATTGACTGTGAAAAAAATTATATTTCCACAAAGCTAATCAGATTTCCTACCTCCAAAAAAAGGTTTAAAAAAATCAGGAGAAAATTTCAGCCCGTAGGTATCTGCCCAAAAACGCATTTGTCCCCTGAAGGGAAAATGGGCTTTTAGGGATAAAACTTGATTTGGACATTTAAATTTTTTTTTTTTTTGTGAAACTATAAGAAATAAAGTTTTTTAAGACTTAGTTTCAATTGTCTTTAAAAATTCCTAAGACTGAATGTTTTTTAGGTAGTTTGAAGTTGAGACTCTATGTCCATGTTATTAAATATAAAACAAGGTCTTTTTTTTTATATATATTTTTGGAATTTTATGCGCATTTTGTATTTGCTAAGAAATTTCTTCAATTCTTCTTCAAAATTTTACATTAATTTCAGATTTTCACAAAAAAAGTCGAATCTTTTAGGATATAATTGAAAACGTGTGATTTCATCTATGAAAAATAGGAATATTTATACTTCCCTTCATATATATATATATACATATATACATGTATGTATGTTGGAAAAATGGAGCAGACAAGCCTAACAAATTTTATGGTTTCACATATTGTAGGCTCTCCTATAACATACATATCATATACATATCATAGGCTTACCTTCTTAGATTATTTCAAATGCATTTTCAAATGATTGAAGTACGCCCAAATACTCTAGCAATGAATCACTCATAATTTACAACAAATACTTGTATGACAATAACTTACAATAGCTTTAACTTGAAAGGAACTAAATGAGGCTTGCAACCAAAAGCTTGCTTACTTCCAATAATAGTTGCTACAGTTTGATTGTCCTTTCATTGGATACTCACTTATATTGTGACAAAATTACAAGCATTGAAGTAGTGACAAAATATGTCTATATCTTTTCAAGCACATTCATACAAAATAACTGTCAAATGCAATTAGTAATACCTTCCTATAAGGCAATTGCCAAAGAGTGCCCTACTGGCATATAGAACTTCTTGACACTCAAAATGAACTAACTCTTTGAAATCCTAAATCCTAGACCGCAGATTCCATGCACCATCAACTTCCACATCAAGTAAGAAAGTCTACTACTCCTTGCATGTTTAGAGTGAACTTACCAAAAGTTGACCAAAATTCATATGAAATATTGAAGCAAATTTGGTAGGAGAAGGCCCATCTGCTTTGCAATTGAATTTGGACCATACAACATAGATGAATAGCTCATCTCCTTTGCAATTACTTTTGGGCCATAGCAAAAAGATAAATGCTTTATTGGATACTTAGGTATCCCATGATCCCAAGAACAAGTATCCAAGTCAAAAACTTTCACTTTTCCACTCAAGAATGACTGCACAAACAAAGTGTTGTCGACGCCATTTACATTCATTCCCATACACCAAGGAGTCCATAGATGGTTCTTGTAAGAGAATTTAAAATTCTTCATATTTACTTCCAAAAGTTCCATCAAATCAAGCACAGGTAGTTTGAACAACGTCCCTTGAGTCATTTGAGGGATTATAATCTCACTCACTTCAAAATCATATTCGTCATCTCCCCCACAAACTCCTGAGGTCAATTTCCATGAAGCCACAAACAAGCGGGTAGTAATTGCAATTAGCCGTGGATTCCTTGTGTCATATTCACTTAGATAGAAATTTGTGTGTTTCCATGCATCCTCCACAGGGTTGTAACAAACTGCAATCCATTGATCAAGTTCTTCCAGCAAAGCATATAGATGACCTTGGCACATAACCATACTTATAAGATTAGAAAATCCACGGTAGATCCAAGGGGGATTAAGCGCGCTCCTCCATTCACCCAATGTTGAATCGTAAATATGCATCAATGGATCATTTATGATTTTCAGCTTTTCTTCAATAGTCATACCCTGGGTGCATAGATTCTCAAAACCAAAACCTTCATTTAGAAGGAAAATTGTGAAGTGATGGGATGTGCTATCTACAACCATATGAAGTAAAGGAAGGCTTTGGAAGGTCAAATGACGTCTGATCAGTGGCAGACTTTTCACAGTATGTCCAAGAAGATCATGGACAAAGATTGAAAGCATTTGAGGCTTGGTCTTTAAAAATCGGCAAACCAAGCCTCCATCTACGGCAGCAACCCCCAAACTAAGAGAAGCATTACATATGATGCTATTGTTGTTGCGGAATGTATACCAACGTCGTGCGTTCAGGTCTAGTAAGCACCAAGGTTAAAGTTTCTAAGCCTTGCATTTCCATTGCAATGAAGGAAGCTCCTTGACGTTTGCCATTTTGAGCATGAATTGTTGCAAATGCAGGGTTACATATGAGCTTATTCCATTTCTTGCATACACTCTGATATCGACAGAGATCGGGCACAGGCACAAAAGACAACACCTTCTCTACAAGCTCTGAGGGCAGCTGACTCTATAAAGCAGCATCCATGTCCATTGATCCTCTGCAACAATCATGTCACACGGATTAGTTATTTACTACCTAAATCCACCATATTGCCCTGATTTTGTATTTGTAGAAGTCAACAAAACTTGGTTATTTGGGCAAAGCTTGTTTGTTTGATTATGATTTAATTAGACATTACGCCTTATCCAAAGTTCAACTTAGTAGTGATTGATATTGTGGGCTCCAGCCTGCAATAAAGAAACTGAGAAACTAGGAACCACGAGAAGAAAATTAAAAAAACTATTGTGATGTAGTCAATAAAAGCCAAGTGACATTTTTTACAAAATTGTGTTGACTACAACACAGTCTTCAAAAAATTTGCTTTAACTGCAAATTTGCGTTGCATCTAAAAAATGTCAATTAGCTTGTGTTGACTCCATTACAGTTTTTTTCTAGTAAATCAAATCCAGCTTAATTATTAGGAACCATAACCTTGCTTAATTAGCCTAGAAACAAGTCATCAAAACTTCAATAGCCATGACATTTATAGTTACGTAGGCATGCCTAGTAAAGATGAGGATCAAAGAATCTATTTTGTCACCACAAGTTATAAACATCCCCGTGGCCTTTGTCCATTTTTAGTTCCTCTAAAACCAAAACATTTGCAAAATGACTAGCAATAGAACTCACTCTCTCCGTTCAAGATGAAGACCAAATTTGCTTTAGTCTAATGTGTTTTTTTATTAGTAATCTAGCTTTTTCTAAGCATTGGCAATAATTTGGGATGAACTTTTGATGAGGTAGTCATTGCTATCCATCCTTGGGAGACAACAATTGCGCTAAATAGATGAACATTAGTGATTATGGCTATACATAGATATTGATGAGGAAAGCAAGGAGGTGACACCCATCTTCATAGTGGATATATGTTGGCAATAATTGAAAATTTTCAAGCTAATATTTGGCTTCTACATGTTTTGAATTATTGAAGTTTTGAATTCTCTAAAGGAAAACAGTGACAACAATGACCACAAGACAAAAAATGCTAGAGTATCAAACTAGCAAATGGCTTAGAAGTTGAAATGTAGCAATACCTATCTCAATAACCATTTCTTATCCTTTTAGTAGCAAACTTAAGGCCATCATTTACAAATAAGATTATGAGAATGTAGGTTGACTGAAGAATTCAATTACCAATTAAAAAAAGAGTTTTCTAACTAAAAAACTAAAAAAGTCCTTCATTCAAGGTAGATTGTGAATTTGTAAAGGAATTGCTACTCACCTAAAATCGCCTTCTGAGTTGCCTTATTTTCTTCTTTTTAACAATTAAAAAATTATTATGATATTATTACATACTCATTTACTTCTTAATAAGTCCATCTTTTTGCAAATACTATAGAAAAATGTACATCAAGATAATACAATATTCTATAGAAACTTAATTAATATGCATACATCTTACAAGATTACCGTGCATACAAACTGATAGAAAAGTTAGACCATAAACATCTAAGTAGTATCTAAGGATCTCAATAAAAATATGGAGAAGAAAATGACTTGCAAATGAATATAATATAACTAAATTCACTAGAAACATATTCCTTTTATACTAGCTTGATGTACAAAGTACTAGTAAAAATGTGCTAATTATAGTAAATTTTTAAATAAATAAATAAATAAATAAAGAATGAAAGTAAAATAATAAACATAAAAATGTTTGTAGTTAATATTAAAAAATCTTTTGCTTTAGTTGGAAAGGCAACAAATATCTTCTTCAACTAAAAATCGCCATCCAGGACAAGGACCTGGCACCCAAATTCTTCAGCAACCACAAGTCGCCGTCCTCATTCCACGAATGGGTTTAGTCTCCAACAACGGTCGGATGGGTAGGCCACGCACATGCGCATGTAAAGTCGCGCTCCGCCAGCTCTCCGCCACCCCCCACCTGGCGTTGCGGCGATTTTAGGTGGCGGACTTGGCCACCGCCAGGCTAGGCGTGGCGAGGGTTTTCACACGGACTTGATGAAACTACGACCGCCAGGTATTGACCGCCAGGCCAAACGTGGCAGGGAGCTTGTGCGACCCTGCCACAGCCACCCCGCAGCCCAGCCTCTCCACCACTAACGCCCCGCCACAGCCACCGCATAGCCTAGCCTCCCTACCACTAGCGCCCCGCCACGTGGCTGGGTTGAGCTTGGCTAGGCGTGGCGGAGGAGGGCCATGTGCATTGTGTGGAGGTCATGCAGGGGACATCCCTATTAAATCACCCATACTATCCTCATTCCCAAAATCTACAAATAGGGAGCATATCACATATACTGTGGTTCAGGACCTACACTATTTTTCTTTCTGAAATCTTGTACTATGGAAGATATTGCAAATAGAGTGGTCTGATCTAGCCCGTTCGCAGCAAATGATAGAAGAAGCCTGGGATGATGTCCTGGCAATCAGAGTCCCGCCGTATTACTTCCAAAAAGGATTCCCTTCAAATGATGGAATAATGAGAATCCTTTGTCTATGAACTAATCATATGGGGTGTTCCTTGAAATTATAAATCGACAATGACTATTCAATCCAATTCTATAAAGCATGTTGTGAAAAAGTTCATCAACTTTAAACAATTAAAATGATTGTACATACTCCTGTCATTTCACGGCATACATGTAGCTCTAAAGTAAATGTCTTACTTCTCAAAATGCCAAAAACAAGGCTTACACAAAGGAGTTACATTTTTCCTTGAGTACTAGCAATTGGCGCTTGCTTTGCTAGGCATTAAATATATTACTTTCATCGATTTTTCATGTAAAACAATGTAGATAAACAAAGTATGTATAATCTTTAAATGAAAATATTGACATCCTCATACAATATTCTCTAAAAAAATTTATATAGTGCAATATAAAGTAATTAAAGAAAATATTTATATCATAATTTTTACAAAATAACCTTTGCAAAGATGAAAACATTGCAATAAAAATAAATTCATCAAGTGAACAATGTAAGTAGAATCTTCAAATTTGAATATGTAGAGCGACGCTTCTTTATTCTTTAATATCACATTTTAAAAAGATGTGGAATTTATCTATAGTTTTATTGTCTGAAAAGTTTCTTTGAAATGCTTTTAGAAGTATCCATTTGGTTTTCAAATATTTCACAAAAAGAATACATAATATATAGTAGAAAGTATCCTATGGCTATTACAAAAGCAATTGAATTTCTATAATATTATTCAAAATTGAATTGTGATATTATAGAGGTCTTTGTGATTTTAGTAGGATGATGAGCAAAGAAGGCACATTCTAACCATTTCAAAGATCAATGAACTATTTCACAGCAGCAAGTTGTCTTGTAACATTAAAATGCAAACAGGACACATTGGATACTTAATTGCACCAAGAATTATTGGCTAAAAAATTAGAGGACAATTATTGATGTTAAGATGATTTACAATTTTAAGATGAGTATGATTGTGCTAATCATATTTGTAGTTATCTTGTCGCATTTTGTAGTTTTTTGCAATGTGAATCTGAAGTTGAAAGTGATCCAATAAACTTCATTTTATAAAATGTTCAACATCAATATATTGAAGAATCCAACATCACCTTTTATAGTAGATTTACTAAAAGGTCCTTTTTTACTAGGGCCAATTTTAGCACCTTCTACCTTGTATTTATTTTTGCACTTGAATAACAATGAAATAATCCCCACTAAATTGTCCATCGCAATAATTCAAGTACCCCCTAATAATGAATATTCTATCTTGACGGACACTGCATTTGAAAGATGATATTATGATTGATATTCTGACATTGTAAAGTAACGTGATGCAGACAATCCTAACCACCATTGAACAAAGATCATTTTCGTGCAAAGATTCACCATAAGTAAGAATGAACCTATTAACACTAACTTTTGAAAATCCGGATGAGATATTGAAAAATATAACCCCTATATCAGTGGCAAACTAGATCAAATTATGTTAGATAATGAGTCCTATCCTTCGCAATTAGCACCTTGGATTTCTTTATAATGAACCATATATATGTACCCTTTGAGACACGTAGAGGCATACCGCATACCAACAGTAAGAGACTTTGTTAATAAGACTGAGTGAGATTTGCAAGGTAATGGATCATTCATCTTAGAAGGAAAAACACCACAGCGTCTATAGAAGCAACCCATTTTCATGTTTGTCATCCATAGCTAGTCAAAATTGTTCATATTAGGTATAAATTGCACTTCCTCTCTCATCAAATGTCAATTGTACCTACACTATAAATCATCCAGAACCTCACAACTTCCACACACAGAAAACAAAAAACTAAACACTCATGCAAAGCCTCCAAGTAGTTTGGCTCCTTTTTCCTAGTGTGAAAGTAGTTGCATTGTATGCACAAACATTGCTCTCATCATGGCACACCTCAACACCAAACCTGAAATCACATAACCTCCCTCATTTGCAACCCATGCACACACTGCCTATCTCAATCTCCACCTCCCCTATCGCATTGTTCACAAACTATCTCGCATGCAAAAGCGCCTCTTCTTCAAAGCCTTCCTGACTCTATAGCTGTGATCGCAAATCTCACAATTTTCCTCAATTCTTGACAAGAACTCACAAAACATTCTCCAACTTCCTTTCCTAAATATAAACTACAATCTAAATTCCTATTCTTTCCAGCTTCCCTTCCAAACCATAAATTGAAATCTCAATTGTTTATACTCTCTAAATTCCCTTTGTAAGTATAAATATAAATTGTAATCTCAATTTCCTACACTTTTCAGCTTTTCTTCCAAAACATAAAGCGCAATTTCAATTCCCTACACTCTCCAACTTTCCTATCTGAATATAATCTACAACCTCAATTCACTACACAACCAACATCAAGATATAGGTATATTTGAATTCAAATCACAACAAGCTCAAGAAAGCGCAATCAGCAAAAACACCATAGATGGCAATGGGACACAAAAAAGGACATCAAATAGCAAGGACTTGAATTGTCATATTAGACGGATTGTCCGTCTGAACTATCCAATATGTCTGCTTGTCCGGGACATTCGGTGTTCCTAAGTCACCTAATGTGACAACAATGGCAACGTGGATGTTCTCTAATCATCGAAGGTTGATTACGGCGCATCAGCAATGAATCAAGAATTGCGGGCGATGGGCGAGAAGGACATTCTTTGGTCATTGGAGGTTGATCACGATACATTAGCAATGAATCAAGAATTGCGGGCAATGGACGAGGAGGACGTCCTCTGGTCATTGAAGTTTGAAGATGCTTTCTAAGCATTGGAGGCCAATCAATTCATCAATCAATCTAGCGGAAATGCAAACTTGTGGGATATCCAATTTGGAGTCGTAACAAAATGTCCTATTTAAATTTGAAAGTCAACGTATGAGGACTGATCTTCTCACTTCATATTGTGTAAGAAAACATAGAGCATCTCAAGGAGTTGCATCTCTAGAAGTCGCATCTTTCAGGAATCACAAGGCCGGAAAACAAAGCGCTGATGCAAATGCTTGTCAATGAAAGGGTTCAGCATTTGTCACTAGTCTGTGCATCAAGCTAGGCAAATGACCATCTCTAGTACACTACAAGCCACATTTAAGACCATCTGAGAATTATTATGCATCCAACAATTGAAGGACTCAAATTTGAGACAGGTGAAAAATATGGCTTACACCAATACCTTGTGAAGAAGTGGCTATTTGATCAGATGGAATTAACCTTCAAAAAAACCACTTCTCTATTTTTTGAGATTGTGCAGAAAAATCTAGGAATTAAAAGTCTCAAATTCTCAAAGATAGAAACCATTGCTTGAAAGGTGGATGTAGCATGCCTATGAGAATAAGTTAAGTCACATCACTACAAAAAAATGGCCACATTTACTGACTGTGAAATACGACTGCAAAACAGTCATTCCGGACACATTTGACTGCAATACAACTATAGGCCTTACAGTCGCTGTGGACAAGTTGTTTATATACAACTGTAGTTTATGTTATCACCAACTAATATTGGCCAATCATAGATGTAGAAGTAAGTCACTGACGGTTTCTATTCATGGAATAAAGAGAGAGAGAGAGAGAGAGAGAGAGAGAGAGAGAGAGAGAGAGAGAGAGAGAGAGAGAGAGAGAGAGAGAGAGAGAGAGAGAGAGAGAGAGAGAGAGAGAGAGAGAGAGAGGGGTTAAAGAAATGAATCCTGGACTGACATGTGGAAAGTCACTACAAGGGAGCAATGTCAATTTGGACATTTTTTGTCAACTTTTTGTCAATTTGGACATTATTTTGTCAATTTTTTTTTGTCAATTCGGACATTTTTTTGATAGGATTCTGTCAATTCGGACATTTCAGTCAATTAGGACGTGTCAATTTGGACATTGTTTTCTTGTAGTGAGTGCTGCACCTTAGGTCCACAAGGCCAGTCATTTTGTAGTCATGTTGGAGTCACGACAGATCCCTTATACATCTGACATGGACATCCACGTGGCCAGTCATTTTCCAGTCACGTTAGAGTCATGGCAAGCCCCTTTTGCATTTGATGTGAACGTCCACATCAGACTTCATTTGGAAGTCATTCTATAGTCATTTGGAAGTCATTTTGTACTCATTTTAAGCCATTTTGGTGGACTGCTATGTGGCAAGTTATTCCATAGTCAGTATTGAAGTGATGAGGGCTTAGGATTCAAGTCACTGCCTAAGGATGTAAAAATTATTATCCTATCTTTTTCAAATTGTGGCAATGTGTTCAACAAATAATTTAACAACAATTACATGGGGAGTAGTCATTCTACAATCACATATGAATACATTCAAGTTTTCACAACAATATACCATTCATAATACGCCATATGCAATATACTATATGTCACACATCATATGCTATACACTATATTCCATACACCATACTTGGCATGTGTCATATGACTTCCAAAGCCACTTATTGTGTGAGTATGAAGAGGTGAAATGGCAAGCCTTTTATACAAGTGAGATTGTAAGAGGCAAGACAAACCATGTGTGATATATAAAATGCAGGAATTGAGTTACAAGTAATATTTCAAACCTTATTTGGGCATAGTCGATTAGTTTTTTTCAAAAAAAATTGAACTAGAAAAAGTTGGAAAATCAATCACACTTTTCATCTCCAAAATTCTGTTTTAGATTTCAAGCCTCAAATCAAAAGTTATGGACAAATTTGAGATAGGAATTGGAAAGGATGTTTTCTTTGGCATATTTTAACATCCTTTTTGAATTCTGTTCATCCTTGTTGTATATGGCATACATGAAAATGTGCTATAGATGCAAGGGAAGTGTGATGTTCAAAGGTATATAGAATGTTTGAAAATTACACAATGCATCACAATATGTAGGGCGTTGAAGCAGTAGTAAAATAGGTGTGATGTGGTCTGAGACATTTTCAAGTCATTCTGCAATCTCAAGAAGTCATTTTGCAATCTTAGAAAGTCATTTTACAGTCTTAGGAAATCATTCTACAGTAGAAAACAAAATTAAAAGTAATGAAGCGGTTCTTTTAGGAAATAAAATAAAATAATTCATGAAAGAGAGGATCAAAATTTTTTATAAGAGAAAGTAGAAAAAGTAAGTTTGAAGAAAAAGAAAGGAAAAAAAAATGAGATGTACTACTCCGGTCATTTTTGGAAACAAAACAAAATAAAATAATGAATAAAAGAGAGGACTAGAAAAAATTGTAAAAGAAAACAAAGAAAATAAGTCCTAAAAAAAATTATAAATAATGAAATCATTTTTCCAGAATGAACTAAAATTAAATAACAAATGAACTAGAGGATCAAAAATATTTATAAGAAAGAGTAGAGAAAAGAACTCAAAAAGAAAATAAATTGCAACTAATAATTAGAAGTAACTAATGAAACAGTCATTTTAGAAAATGAAATGAAATGATTTAAAATATAAAAGAAGAAATCAATAAGAGGAAGTAGAAAAAGAAGCATAGAGCAAAAAAAAATTCCCCAAGAAATTAGAAGTACTAGAACAACCATTTCCGAAGAGGAAATAAAACAAAATAATAAATGAAAGAAGAGATAAAAAAGAAAAGAATAGATCAAACAAAGGAAGAATAAATTACTATGGGCCCTGTTAGGAGACGCATACGCTTCCAATGTGGGGAACTTCGGTGCCGGTCTGGGAACACCGGGAGCGTTGACATCATTTTAGGTTTATTATTTTTTGACGATCTATTGTTTATTGTCTTGCAATCAATCCTGTAGCATGTAGCACATGGAATTGGTTGCTCTGCTGCATGTTGGCTTGAAAGCCTCAATCAATCCACATACGTCAACAATTGTACTCCATCCTAGACACAAAAACCAGTCCCTTCAATACACAACCAAACTGACAACCAGGGCAAAAGATCAAAATACATGGGTCCAAATCAATGCATAGATACAACAGGCATACACGTAGCACACTAAACCGTCTTCAAAACTAACAAGGCCTGGAACTGCGAGTCTAATGACTAGAAGCAAGTGCTTTGTCTTCTGGCTACCAAAAGCAAGTGTCATTTCCTAACTAAGTAGGTGAAACCTATTTTTGGTTGCCATAACAAAAAAACACAGACTGGAAGTGCTGAGAAAATCTTGAACCAATCAAGTCGCAACAATTACTTTCATTAGATAAAGCATCTCCAATCACGCAATAATAACAGCAAAGAATTTCATCTAATGAAACATCGGCTATCAGACCTACACAACATACCTTACTTTGAAGGCTAATCGAATATGCAATAATAAACAACTCTCCTGCCCTTTACCATTTCCAAATCAATTAAATTGTTAGACAATTGGCCAAGAGAACAAGACTATAGACTAATTGATATAGGTTTGATTTTATTTCATGTCTATTAAAAAAACATTAATTTTTTGTGTGTGCTGTGTCAGCTATTGAACTAGTGTCAAATAATTTGGAAAGGCATATGTTTATATTTTAATTAAAATATTTAAAATTTTCATTGGACTTAGAAGGATAGTAGAGAGAAATAAAGCAATTTTAAAATAATAGGAGATAATTGCATGTTTTTTTAGAAGTTAGAGAAGAATTAAAGCTTATGAACAAATTGCAACACCAAGGCAAGACCAAGTCTAAGAACCCAAGTTGGAAACCAGACTTGCCTTAGCCCATTATTGGAACTTGCCTTAAGGTTGATTGATTGTGATTGATGATACAAATTGAAGCTAATTAGATTAATTGATACAAAGTGAAATCTAATGCATTTAAACTAGTGATGTAGATTGAAAGAAAAAACACTTAAAGCTTGGGAAAACTCTAATCTAAGGTGGAGAAAGAGTGTGAGAAAAATTCATACCCAAGTGGCCATGGAGCAAGAATAAGTGAGGATTGCAATTTGTATTGAGAGTCTAAGAGTTTGAAGTAGATTTACAGGTTCCAAGTTGCTATTTGATATAGTTAGGAGACTAATTTGATCCCTTTATAGAAATTTGACTATGTGTTAATCAAAAAATTTGTTGATTGTATTACACATAGTTGATCAATATGGAGTTTTAAAGTCTTCAGTATATACTTAGTTAGCACTTATGAGGTTTATGTCATTAGAATTGTTTGATTTGTAGAATAATTAGAATTTAATTAGTAATAATAGAAGTCAAAGATTGCAACTCTAAAATATCCCCAAAAATAAAGGAAAAAAAAAATATATAGAAAATAATTTAGAGAAAGCCAAGGGGGGGAAGTAGAAAGAAATAGGTTCAAAGAAAAAAAATAAGATCACAGATAGAATTTATACAACTTGTTATAAAAGTTATCATTTAAGTTCTATATACAAAGGCACAAAGAATGCAACAAAAATGGATCAATGCAAGCCTCATGATACAATTACAGTTACAATTACAATAGGAGTATTGGAGAATAAGATTGTGGTGGAAACGGATTCCGAGGTATGTCTTTAAATTTGGCACTTTGTTATTTTTCTTCTCATAAAAACCATACTTACATTAGAAATTAAGAGTTTTAAATCATGCTTCTAAGAATTTACTAAAATCCAACTTTGAGTTAAAGATTATTTAGGTAATTTCTGGAGGTTTTTAATAACATATCAAAATTTAAAATAGATTAAATTTAAGGAGGATAACGTCAAGAGTGCTAGTTTTAGATTGAAAAATATAAAAAATTCATTGAATTCAAATTCAAAAGGAACCCTAAAATTTTGGAGGAATTTAGAATCTAATCTTGAAAGTACAAATTAATTTAGACATATAGGCTAGGTGCAAACACGGATGAAGTCTTGAAAGATGAATTAGAGATAAAACTTCATCCATCCATAGTTTTTTATAAGAATATTCCATTAGAAAGATTTTTATTATTTTAGAATAGTCATGCAGTGCTCTACAACTAAAGTTAATAAAAAAATTTGAGTTCCTCAACTTGGATTAGGAAATATAGAGTTGGCCTAGATTGGCAAAAACCATCTAAAACCACCCCAAACCTCTATTTTTTACAGTTTGTACCAATTTCAGTTAAGACTAGCAATTGGCGCTTGCTTTGCTACGCATTAAATATTTTACTTTCATCGATTTTTCATGTGAAACAATGTAGATAAACAAAGTATGTATAATCTTTAAATGAAAATATTGACATTCTTATACAATATTCTCTAAAAAAATTTATATAGTGCAATATAAAGTAATTAAAGAAAATCTTTATATCATAATTTTTACAAAATAACTTTTGCAAAGATGAAAACATTGCAATAAGAATAAATTCATCAAGTGAACAATGTAAGTAGAATCTTCACATTTGAATATGTAGAGCAATGCTAGTGGTTGGTGCTTCCTTATTCTTTAATATCACATTTTAAAAAGACATGAAATTTATCTATAGTTTTGTTGTCTGAAAAGGTTTTTTGAAACTTTTTAGAAATCCATTTAATTTTCAAATATTTCACAAAAAAAATACATAATATATAGTAGAAAGTATCATATGGCTATTACAAAAGCAATTGAATTTCTATAATATTATTCAAAATTAAATTGTGATATTATAGAGGTCGTTGTGATTTTAGTAGTATGATGTGATCCACTTACACTTTATCATTAGAAAATTTGTGTTCATTGCTTAGATTTTAGAATGCCAATTGAACACCACTTAAATATCCTACTTAGAATTCAAAACTCAACAACAAAGAATATGGTTGTGCATGCTTTATCTCAAAGATATAGATAAAATATTCACATGTATACATGTATATATGTATTAGTCATGTATTGAAGTTTGTTTCTTTCTCAAAAATGTTCTCAGCAATGTCATACAAGCCATATTTCTAGAGTCTCTACATGCCCTACAAAAGTCACAAAATTATTTATATGAAGATTTAGACTTACTATTGGCATAGGTCCGCTTGTATTGCAATTCAAAGATAATTTAAAGGGATATAAATTATAAAAGCATAATCCCATTTTTGCTTCAAAGATGCTTTTAAATAGTGCCTCTATTAAATATTTTTGCTCCCTCACACTTTGTGCACAAACGTAGATACTTTGACAGATGTATGGCAACTATTTAGATTTTTTTTTTTGCCATAACTGTAGGTGCTTAAGGCCTTGCAACTTTCCTTTATGTATTTTGTAGAGTTTTAGTCATGGATAAGCAATTCCCATAGTCTCATATTAAATGGCCTTGATTATAATCACTTATAGTGCATTTTAGTCTAACTTCAAGGAATATAATTTGTTTTATTGTAGAAAATTCTTGTAGTCTTTTCAAAAAGGAATCCAAAAATGTAATTACACACATGAAATGAATGTTTTTTGAAGACAAAAAATAGCATTATACACCAAATTATATGAGTTATTTCAATACATGTATCATAGGATAAAGTATCCAACTTTTTATGCTTTTTAAGAAAAAAATAATTTTAATTGGTAGGAACTTCTTTTATGGAATTTTAAAAATTATATATAGGTGTTCCAATTCTTCAAATATATTGTGAGCTTTTTCTAATATGTATGCAATTCAACATTTTCTATGTTTATTTATTTATTTAATTTGATCTTCACCTACCTTTTTGGTCTTTTCAATTTGATAAATTTTTTACAAAAATTGTCCTCCTAAGTTGTTTTAATGCCAATGACCCATGTGTATAATACATGAGTTACATACCCAAGCTTTTAGTGTCAATATATGTATTCACTTTGGATCAAATTTGGTTGTAAGAAAAACTTACAACCTCTGTCCCACTAAAAAGCTCCTTATTTTATCTCATGTTTTTCTTATACTAATTTCATTGACCATGTTGTAAAATGTATAATTCAGAATGGTCTAAATTTTATATCACTACAATCCATGAAGAAAATTGTATCTGTTCAATGCAACCAAAATAAAAATTGGACCCAAGCAAGCTTCTAATATGCATACTCAAAACTACTAAAAAAACAAGAGGTAAAATCAAGAGTTTTTTAGTGGGACAAGGGTAGTATTTGCTTAGTATAGTCATGTTTGGTCAGTCTTATGACTAAAGCACCATGTACATGACTAGGATTAGTCACATGACTAGAACTAATCATGTACATGACTAAGACAAGTCACATGACTAGAGCAAGTCATGTGTATGACTCGGGCAAGTCATGTAACTAGGATTTTAAAATCCTAGCCGCCACTTCCATATAGCTGCCACTGATTTAGGGGTTTTATAAACCCTAGCCGCCATTTCCATGTAGCTGCCACTGATTTAGGGTTTAAAAATCCTAGCTACCATTTTTTTGGAGCCACCCCCTCAAAGTGCAACATTTGGTTATTTGTGTTCTTTCTTCTTTATTTCTTGTTGCCTCTTAGGTTTTGCTTGTTGTTGCCTCTTAGGTTTGCTTCTTGTTGCCTCTTAGGTTTGCTTCTGTTGCCTTTTAGCTCTTGTTTCTTGTTGCCTTTTAGTTCTTGTTTCTTGTTAATACCTTTTAGATCTTATTTCTTTTGCTTCTAAATTCTTACTTCTTGTTGCTTCTTAGTTCTTGGCTCTTGTTGCTTCTTAGTTCTTGCTTCTTGCTTTTAATTTTCTCTTGTTGCCTCTAAGTTCTTGCTCTTTGCTTTTAGTTTCCTCTTGTTACTTCTTAATTCTTACTTTTTGCTTCTTGTATCCTTTTGTTGCTTTTCAATTCTTGTTGTTGCATCTTAATTCATGCTTCTTGTTCACTACAAGAGAAAAAGGTGTTTTAAATAGTGTCCTAGACATCACGTCTTTTAAGTAAATTTTTAAGTAACGTCTTTTAAGTAAGTTTTTAAGTAAGTTTTTAAGTAAAATTAAAAAGCTATTTGCAAAGAGGGGTGCATGGACTTTGTTTTGTGGTGTTTGAATATATGGTGTGAAAGTTATGTTTTTTTTAGGGTTTCTTATATCTTATCCCCTTACTATATAAAGTGTTCTCTACAAATCATTATAAACTACTAATTGGATGAATATTTTGGTAGTGACACACAAGTTGAAATTGGAGATTTTGAGTTTTAGATTCCATCCATATGGTTAGATTTACCAAGGCTATCACCAATATTTTTTTATTAATTTTGGAGGGAAATTTTCAAAACTCCTTCTAAATTAGATTACAAGCAAAATTTTATTATTTTTTAAATAAAATCTACTGGAATGGATTTGAAATGAGGCTCTTTTGACGTGGTGACTTTTTGAAATTTTTGTATTCTTTAACCTCTAAAGGCCCATTGTTCCTTTGGGGGACAAATGAAATTTTGGGTAGGTATCTAAGGGCTGAATTTTTGTTGTGATTTTCTAAATTTTTTTTTGAAGATAGAAGGGTGATTGCATGAAAGCCCGGTACTAAAACATTGTCACAAACGCAGTGCCAAAGCTTCATTTTGCAATAACTTTAGAAACATAACTCGTATGAACTTGAAATTTTTAGTGGAGATTCTTCTTATGAGTTTAATCATATCTCCTATTTTTCAAAAAAGTTCAAAAATCATTTAATATTTAAAATTCATTTAAACTAATTTGTCACGTTTTGAATTTTAGGGTTTTTACCACGTAAGGAGTCCCCAAATTTAATGATTTGGAGCTAAAGTTTCTATGGTCTATTTCCATAGTAAGAACTCATACTTCTATCAAGGAGCATTAAAAAATATTTTATTTTATATCTTCTACATCCATGCAAAGAGGTCTCCCTTGCGCATGCAATTCAGAATATTGAAGATGGTTTTAGGATCATTTTTTTTGGTGAAATCTCTTTACCATGAAGTCTTCTCAAATGGCATTTTTCAATTTTTTTTAAAATTGCTTTCCTATTTTTTTCAAATTAAAATGTTAAAATATGTATTTTCTTGCAATTCAGCACTTTTCTAGTTCTCCTATTTAAATATTTTTTTTTGTTTTTCCTTCATAGGATATCCTCTTCTTACAGGTGTATACATTTTTCATAATTTTCATAATTTTTTAAAAATGTTTTTCTATTTTTAAGTCCTCCCAAAAGAATGGCTGAAAACAGCCAAAGTGGAACCAAAACGGAAGGTCATCCTTGCAACGACCCAGAAAAACTGCTAAGCTTTGTGGGAATATAATTTTTTTTCAATCGATGCCTGGGAACAAAAGTTATGCACAAATAAGCTCAAAACATGGGTGGGTAGGAGGCAGCAAAAAAAAGTTTGCAAAAATTTAAATTAAATTTTTTTTTCCTTATAGATTATATTTTTGTCTATTTGGTAAGCTTTTATTCATTTATTTTGGATTTTTTATGATAAAGTTATGGACAATCTTGTCTTTCGGGCAATTAGAGCAGCTTTTTGAAAAAAATAACTCATAGGATTCATTTTGGAATGCAATTTTTGCAATTTTTCAAAAATGAAAAGTTCTACATGGTTTAGTTTTCCTGCCTGAACAATCTCACCATTGGAATTAGTGCAATTTAATTGCATCTAAAAGATATTAGTATTTTAAATTTTTCTTCTATCTCATATCTACTTCTACTTAACAATTTTCTTAAGAATGAAAATTAAGTTATTTTTGGATTTTTTTTCTCCTAGACTCTCAATCCAATTCTCCACTATAAATATTTAAAGCTCAAAACTCTATAGTGCAAAAAATTTAAGTTAAAAATGTTCAAAGTCATAATATCTATTCCCACAACGTGTTGAAAAATTTGTTTTTCTCACTTTAAACACAAATATCTTGCAATCTGTGCGGTCAAAAGTTTTGAATTTTTTTCCACACATTTTGTTATTAGTTTGGTATAAGCTCTTGCGGTCAGATGTGCAAAAAAAAACACTTTTCAATTTTTTTACTCTTTGCTATAAAATTGACAATTTTAGGTGTTTTCTGGCAGGAAAAAAGGCCTTGGGCCATTAGGGATTAAACCTATGACAATTTTTGCAAATAATGTTTTGAACTAGTGTCAATGCAATTTTGGCTTGATCAACTTCTTGACATACTTCTACATTTGTAAATTTACAAGAAAATTGTACTTTAGTAACACCAAATCCAACCATTAGATAGGACAACAACTTGATAAAGTACCTCCACAAATTAGGATGACTTTCATCCAAGTAGCAATGAGAAGAAATGTTAGTTTTAATTTGATCATCATCCAAAAACTAGCCAAAGGTTGGAGCAAGGCCAAGGGGAATTGACCCCTCTATTGCCCCAAGTTTTACCCTTGCAGAAAATACTAAAACCCATGTATTTGTCACATTTGGTGAAATTTGCAATTTTTGAATTCATATTTGCAATCAAAGGCTCCAAATTAGTTAGGAGGCATGAAGAAATACAATATTTAAGCGGTACAAAATAGGGGGTAGTTTTTACATTTATCCTTCCAATGGGGCAATAGAGAATCAATCCTCCTTGGCCTTGGAGCAGTTAGATGATTTAAATTATCCTACAATAAATTATGGAAAATTGGACCAACGGTACAGGGCTACACTAAGCTAAGCAACTGTTGATATTTAGGAGCCCATAACATTCAATAGCCTTCAAAGAGGCTGCCTTTCCCTTCCCTGGAGTCCTCATCCACAAAATTCATCCTCATATAATTAATGTAAATTTAGGTACCAAGATAGTGGTAGTACATTATATTTTGTTTCATTTTCTATTTTAATTTTAGGACCACACATACAAATCAACAAATATTTGTAGAAAAAGATGTTGGCAAAGATCTCAATGAATAATGCATTATAACCATTTGTCATCAATAACATATTTTGGATTTTCAAGCGAAAAGACAACTATATATTACACATGGGGTGGTAGGAGGTAGAACAACCCATGTGGGATAACTAATTTCAAATTTGTAGTTTCTCAAGCACTTGTAGTTAAGTCAAAAATTAAAAATTGTGTTAAAAGTAGAATTTCAAGCTCATTTAGGCATAGTAAATTAACTTTTTTCAAAAAACTTTGAACTAAAAGAAGTTGGTTAATGAAAATGAGTTTCACCTCCAAATATCCGTTTGGCATTTTAAATTTCTAATGAAAAGTTATAGACAAACTTTAGAGAGGGGTTGGAATTGACGTTTTCTTTAACAGTTTAAAAAATCCTCTTTGAAATTTGTCTATAACTTTTGGTTAGAGATTCAAAATTCCAAACAAATTTTTGGTGGTGAAATTCATCTTCATTTACCAACTATTTTTAGTTCAAAGTTTTTGAAGAAAGTTATTTTAGTATGCCTACATGAGGTCTAAAATTCTACTTTTAACACAATTTTTTGTTTTTGACTTAATTATGAGTGCTTGAGAAACTACAAATTCAAATTTATTTATCCCACATGGGTTATTCTACCTTCTACCATCCCATGTGTATATATAGAATTGTCTTTTCACTTGAAAATACAAAACATGAATGACAATCACATCAAAGTGATGTAATTCAAGCATTGAGGTAATTGATCTCTATAAATTGATTGCCATTTTGAACAAGTTTGCTATTTTATTTACAGGTTTATTTCAAAGTACTTTATTTGCTGTTAACCCCAATGTACAATTGCGACCTTGTAACTAACTCAAGCACTTTGCTAAGTTCTGACAAGTTTCGCCAAGCATCCTTGTAGTTATTGATTCGGTGTGGAATATACCACACCATTTCATCCCTTGGATGAAATGATGTGGTATATTCCACATCATTCTGTCTAGGGAAGGTAGTCGCAGCGACTGCTACTGAATGTTATGCCGCCAACTGAAAGCTTTGCTGCAATTGTTGTTGAAAGTCCACAAAACTACACTGAATAGGGGTATTAAGGGGACCCATACTATTTAATCGACATCCCATACTATATAAATATCTATCTTCAATGTACATCTATAGTTACTAAAGTGTGCGGAGGATGTACATCAAGTTTCAAAATCTACAGTTTTCTAAAATTAGTCCCTTTAATTGTTTGGTCCCCTTAATATCCATATTTAGTGTAGAAAAGTAAATCTCCTTCCAGTAAAGGTAATCCGCCACTGTATAAAAAAATAAAATAAAATAAAATAAAAAGTAAACTTGAAACAAAAATGAAAAAATTTGATGTAGTGGAGCTGCCAGGTGTTGAATTTGGGACCTCATCTCCAACCTTAGCAAAAGTTTACGTTAGGGCATCACCTCCTGTAGTGAGGAGGAAGTAAGGTAGTATGCTCTTAAAGCGACCATTTAAGCCTACCTAACTCATCATTGACAATAGAACATACTTCAAGCAACATGTCAGTCCTTCCTAGACAGGGGTCGCAAGTAGAACACGGTTGGTTTTAGGTGTACTTACCTTAGAAACCTTATATACCCATTGTAGAGCTACTCGAACGACAATTGACAGTCCAAGTGCAGTGCTAAGAAAAAAGAATGCGTCAGATCTGGAAATCCATTGTCAGTGGTCCTTTTGTACATACAACATTTAGATTGATTGATTTCACATTTTTTAAATAACAATAGAATGGCAAATAAGAGAATTTTGAACACGTATTTTTAATTACTCTATTTTACAATCTTAAAGTTTAGTTACTCAACATTCAAGTCTGCTCAAAATCGTTCATATGGTGTCATATTTGATTCTTACAATACAAATTATGTACTAAACTATGGCAAGACATATGTCATTAAATGAACAATTTAATAATTAGCATCTTTCATTTGAATGTCATTTTAACATCACCACCTCATTGTACTCAAATATGGCACCACAAATGTCATGCAAAGTACAATACCATTTTGTGGTTTTTGAGACATGTAGGAGGCGCATTCATGACTAGATTGGGAGTGTCATGTGCCTTTGGATGTGGTTCAACATTAATACAAACTTTTGCCACTATTGTAAACTTCAATTTATACACCTTCTATGCCAAATGTATGAAAAAAAATACTATGTTGCTTCTAAAATTGGGCTTCTCAAAATTTGAAGGATTAACCACTAAAGGACCAAACAAAGTTTTTTCATCCTCGTAGCAACTTTGGGCAACTTACTTTGAAAGGAGTTTTTTTTTCTTTGAAATTTTCACACAACATGTATTGGAGGAGTAGCTTTAAGGCAAAACAATTTTCACAACTTTTGACTACATGGTTCAAAAAAATTTGTATGACATTGTATGATATGTAATCTCTTTTTTTTAACCCCTAAAGGACCAAGGTGATTTTCTTATTAGAAACCACTCAAAATTGTCATTTCTGTTGCAAAGAAAAGAGAACTTTAAAAATTATTTTTTTTGCATATCCAACTATAAGATCTTATACTTGACTAGTATATGAATACGTGGAAGAAATTTCAAAAACTTTGACCCTATAGATTATAAGAAATATGCATTTAAAGTGAAGAAAATGAATTTTTTTGCACCTTGCTCTCGGGGGGGGGGGGGGGGGGGGGGGGGTAGTGAGCGGTAGCAGTAGAAAACTACGTGCGAACAAATGATAGGGTGCCTAAAAAACATTTGAGATAAAAATTATAATTTGTTTTTTAATACTATAGGGTACTAAAATGGATTGACATGTCTTCAAACTACTATAGGGTATAGAAAAATAGGTCCAATTAGAAAAAAATTAGACCTAGGATACCCCCCTTTTTATTCTTTTTTTTGGCCAAAAGTATTAAATGCTGCTGCCTTGTGAGTGGCATATTGAAAGTAATCAATAATTTTATAGACTTTACTCATTTCTATAGTAGCCGTTGGTTAAGTGTTTGGCATTTAATTTTGTCATTTAATTTAATTTAATTTCGAAAATTGGCGCCCTGTTTGTTCCGGGTCCACTCTGGGGTTTGGGGCAGGGGATCGCGTAGACACTGGCGGGCCAGTCTTTTCCTTCTCACTGTTCTGTGCTTGCGGTGTGTTTGCGGACTCAAGGTGGCGGTTTAGGGTTCAGGCAAAGATGGCGCTCAATTTCAAGACGAAGCTGTTTTCCCTCGCAGACGAGAACGCGCGTCCGGAGCTCCTCAGTCCTTTCTTCTGTAAAGCTGGCGACACTTACACCGAGTTGCGATTGCGTCTGGAGGAGGGCGGGTGCGTTGATTGGGCGTTTGAGTTTTGGGACTTCGAGGATCAATGTCGCATCCGGAAGAGGTTCGAGGCGATGAATCCTGTCACGGAACGCATTTACGTGATCCCTGCGGTGGAGGAAGACGGGGGTGGACCTGGAAAGCGTTGTCATCAGGAGATCCGTGGCGAAACCGGGAGCAATGATTTTGTGGCGCCCCCCGACTTGGAGTTCCCCGATGCGCAGGAGTTCGAAGTTGCTGCCGACTCGACGTTGCAGGAGGCAGAAGTGGGTTTAGGGTTTTCCCCTGAAGAGCTTCCAGACGATGGCAGTCTGTTTCAATCCCAAATCCTTTCCAGTGAGATCATGGAGAATTATACAAGCGCTGCTGCGAAGCTTACGAGGGAGCTGCAGTCCATGGATTTTGCGGACCATCTCTGGAAGCTGAAGATCTACGATCAGCATGGCGTTGCAGTCGTCAAGATCTTCTGCGTGGAGTGCAACAAAGAAATCGGGGGTACAAGCGGTGATCACAGCCGGTATGGCATACAGAACCTATTCACGAATTTCAAGAAATTGCACTTGCATTCAACTCTTCACATCAAGCAGTGGTGCAAGAGGAGGGACATCCCGTACAGCGATCACCCAAAGAAGGAGGGCAACTTGAAGAAACCTGTCATTTATACAGCAGCAGACCACAAGCGTCTCGTGGAGGAAGGTGTCAGCGTTCTTCAAAGCGTGAATGACTCCATCTCTTTAGTTGATCCTCCGTTTGTTGTAGTAGGAGATGTGGGAAGTTCTCAGTTCAAGTCTTTCTGGTTCAAAGTGCGCTATAAAATCGACGGAGAAATAATGTACCTGTGCCCGCAGAAGGGGAACCTCAGAGCTAACTTAGAGAATCACGTCCATGGGCTCATGCATACCAAGTGTTGTGAAGATCTGGCTGCGTCAAATAGTTCCTGTAAGAAATCAAGTGCAGTCAGCTCGGGAAAACGGGGTAGACCTACCGCAAGGTCGAGATCCACCACTGGAAATCAACGCGACCTGTATTCTTGGTTCACCAGTTCGGGCAGTGCAGAATTTGTAGTAGATTTATTTATTTTTCTAAATAACCATATCATTTATTCATATGAATTTAGATTTATAAGTAATGCAAGCCCCTTCTCTAATAACCCTAAGTAGAAAATTATATAATGATAGCATGTTTAAATAAAAAAATAAAAAATAATACCCCCCTAAAAAATACTTGGCGTTCGCACCTATCCCCTTATTTTTTTGACACACTACCCCCCCCCCCCCCCCCCCCCCCCCGAGACCTTGCTTGACTAGATTTTTTGGTTTTGAATCTTTCAATTCAAATTTTTTTGCACTACTGATTCTGATTTTCTACTTACTTATGTTAAGTAGTTGAGTTGAGAATGTACAAAAATAATTTAGGAAAAAAAGCACTTAATTTTCATTCATTAAAAAATTGTTAAGTAGAAGTGAGTTCAAGGTTGAAGAAAAAACTAAATTGTTTATAGCTTTTAGATGGAATGGATTCATAATAATTCCAACGACAAGATGGTTTCAGCAAGAAATCTAACCTAGTCAAAAAAAATTCTCTTAAAAATTTTAAAAAGTGCATTGAAAAATAAATTCTACAAGCTATTTTTTCAAGAAGATGCTTAGATTGCCCGAAAAACTAAGATTGTCCATAATTTTCTTATAATTAGTCCAAAATGAATGAAACAAAGCTTCACATGTAGCCAAAAAAATATAATTTTTTTGACAAAAAAATTTGAAAAAAATTTATTTTGACTTTTAGTGATTTTTTTTGTGATGCCCGCCAAATTCCATTTTTGCATATTGTGCCATAACCTTTGCTCACGAGCATCAATTAAAATAAAACTTATATATATTCAGAAAGCTCTCACAAAAAGACACAACCTCAAAAAATCCCAAAAAATATCACTACAAATTGAGACAATAGGAACCTGCTCGGACCCAAATTGTCCCCCAAGGGGAAAATGGTCCTTTAGGGGTGAAAAGAAAATTTGAAATTGATTTATATATATATATGGAAAAGCTTTGAATGATTCCATTTTGATTAGTGAGATGAAAGTTATGAGGAGTCTTAGTTTCTGGGCAGTTACAAAATGATCTGAAAACTTTCAAGCATGTAGCTAGCTTGCCTTTAAGATTGAATCCAAAGAATTATCACCATTTGGGACATTTTTTTATTCAAAAATGCAACCTTGTGAAGCACAATTGCCTAGGTTTTTTTGGTACAAAATTTCAAAAATCCAAAAATTTTATGTAATTCATTTTTCTACAAATTTTTTAAGTTTTTTCTACATCTTCTCAAACCAATGTACTACTCAAGATCCTACAGTTACATGTGTCCAAAAATGTTTTTTTTTCTAAAATTTAATACTTGTACTAGAAATAATAAAAACATAGGCAAAATTTATAGGGGTTCATTTAGAATCATTTTTTTTTTATACAAATACAATAAAAATGGCAAAAAATGGTGGAGCTTTTAAGTGAACAGAAATTATTTTAAAGAGCTTGCAATCAATTTTGGAAATATGTCTATTTTTAGCACTTTGAAATATTATAGTTTATTCAAACAGTGTCCAAAAAAAGTGTGTTCAAAAAGTCAGAATCCTCTTTTGATTCCCATATAACCATAATCACATATTTTTCCAGAAAATTTAGGTATATAGGTTTGTAATTAGATCCAATATTGTACATTCATGGCCAATCATATCAATCTTTAACCAATGCTATATTTGTAGAGTCGTGTCTTTGGAGAAGGACCTCAAGTGTCTCAAGGACCAAAATTGATATTAGCAATAGTACTTAGAGTACTCCTAATGCTAAAATTCAACATTTTTACACTAACAAAATATATATTATACTTTATTTATGAGACAAATTCACTCAAAATCATTGTTGATTAAAAAATTGTCACATGTAGATTCTTGTTTAGAATGAGGATGTTAATTTTGAGGATTTCCAAAGTGTTGACCAAAGACTAAAATTTGACCAAATTTGTCAAATTTCCTAAGTGATGCAATATAATCAATAATCAACATAATGTTTGCTTTGTTTTGCTTTGTTTGTGACGTTGAGATCTCCCAAATCATATGTCTCCTGGTTGCATTCTTGGTACCATCAAAAAGCCCTTGGCGAGGAGGGATGCACGGGCTTTGTTTTGAAGTGTTTGGACCCTACAATGTGAAAGTAATTGAACTTCAAAGTTTTTATGAGTTAAAAAATTGAAAAATTGCTTTTACTTTTGTTTTGACTGTGGCAATGGCACAAGGCACACTGTAGTATACTAGTGATGGAACAAAAAATTTGGAAGTTGGTCACTATAATTTCTTGATTCCAATCTCTTAATCCCTAAGGGACCAAGGCTATTTTTTGTCAAGAACAATTCAAAAACTACCACTTCTGCTGCGTTCATCCAAGAAAACCAAACAAATATATATATTTGGAAATCTAACCATAGGAACTTGTACTTCACTTATTTGAAATCATATGGTAAAAATTTCATAAAATTTGACTGTACAAATTGAAAGATATTAGCAATCAAAGTTGGACAAAAAGTTTTTTTAAGAAGATGCTTAGATTGCACAAAAAACAAATTTGTCCATAACTTTCTCATTACTAGTCCAAATAGAATGCATTAAAGCTTCACTTGTAGACAAAAATATAGTATTTTAGATTTTTTTTATTTTTTTTTAAATTATTATGACTTTTTGTGATTTTTTTTGGATTGCCTACCAACCTCTGTTTTGGTCTTATTGTGCCATAACTTTTGCTCCCAAGCACCAATTGAAATAAAATTTATATATCCATGAAGCTCTTGTAGAAACGCACAACTTCAAAAAAATTCAAAAACATTTACTACAAATTGAGACAATTGAAATCTATCTGGACCCAAATTGTCCCCCAAAAGAACAAGCAATCCTTCAGTGTTTAAGATTTCAAGTCCACATGAATTTTCCTTGCAAATCAATATCTAGTGCTCTTGTGGGTGATTGCAACAAGAATCTGTACCTTAATCTCTAAAGGACCAAGGCCATTTTTCTGCCAAAAAACACTCAAAACTGCCATTTCTATAGTAAAGATTAAAAAAAGATTGAAATTTTTTTATTTCGCACATCTAACCATAGGATCTTACACCTAACAAGTATTAAAATGTGTGGAAAAAATTTCAAAATTTTTGATTGCACAGATTTTAGGGTTTCCACGTTTAAAGTGAAAAAAGCAAGTTTTTCAGTACATTGCTAGGCTAAAATTTTTGATTTTGAACATTTTTAACTTAAATTTTTTGCACTACAAAGTTTTGAGCCTTAATTTTTTATAGTAGAGAACTAGGTTGAAAGTTGAGACAAAAAAGATAAAATTCAAAAAAACTTAATTTTCATTCTTAAAAGAATTGTTAAGTAGAAGTAGGTACAAGATAGAAGGAAAATCTAAAGTACTAACCCCTAAAGGACCATTGTCCCTTTGGGGGACAAATGCAATTTGGGGCAAGTATCTATGGTTGAATTTTTGTCTTGATTTTTTGAGACCTTTTTGAGGATACAAAAACTACTAAGCTTTGTATCAAGAATATATATTTTTTTCAATCAGTGCCTACAAAAAAAGATACGCCCAAATAAGCTCAAAACAGCGTTTGAAGGGCAATAAATTCATTTTGCAAATTTTTAATTTTTTTATTCTTTACTTTAGGTTTCTTATAGATAATATTTTTGTCTATTTAGAAAGTTTTGATTCATTTCATTTGGATTTTTTATGAAAAAGTTTTAAATAATCTTGTTTTGAAGGCACTTAGAGCATCATCCTAAAAAGAATCCTTATAGGATTCATTTTTGAATGCAATTTTTACAATTTTTCAAGAAAAAAAGTCCCACGAGGTTTAGTTTTTTTGCTAGAACAACCCCACTACAGGGATTAGTGCTTTCTAATTCCATATAAAAGATTTAGACTTTAGATTTTCTTTCTACAGTGTACCTACTTCTACCTAACAATTTTTTTAAGAATGAAAATTAAGTTTTTTTGGATTTTGTTTTCTCTAGACTCCCAACTCAATTCTCTACTGTAAAGATTTAAAGCTCAAAACTCTATAGTGCAAACATTTAAGTTAAAAATGTGCAAAGTTATAAAATGTATTCTTGCAATGTGATGAAAAACTTGTTTTTTTTACTTTAAACGCAGATATCTTGCAATTTGTGTGGTCAAAAATTTTGAAATTTTTTCCACACATTCTCATACTAGTTGAGTGTAAGATCCTACAATTAGATGTGCAAAAAAACAATTTCAATTTTTTTGACTTTTTGCTATAGAAATGATAGTTTTGAGTGCTTTTGAGCCAAAAAAAGGATTTGGTTCTTTCAGGGTTAATATCTTTTAGATGGAATTAAAATGCACTAATTCCAATGATAATATTGTTTTAGAAAGAAAATTAAACCATGAGGAAGTTTTGTTTTGAAAAATTACAAAAATTGCATTCAAAAATGAATCCTACAAGTTGTTTTTTCAAAAAGATGCTCTAATTGCCCAAAAAACAAGATTGTCTATAACTTTCTCATAACAAATCCAAATGAAATGAATCAAAGCTTTTCAGATAGACAAAAATATAATACAAGGAAAATTAAAACTAAAATTAAAATTTTTGCAAAATTTTTTTTGCTGCCCTCTCTCCCCATTTTGAGCTTATTTGGCATAACTTTTGTTTCCTTGCACAGATTGAAAAAAAAATTATATTCCTACAAAGCTTAGCAATTTTTCTATCTTCAAAAAAAGTTTCAAAAAATCCAGACAAAAATTTAGATTGTAGGTGCTTGTCCAAAATAGCATTTGTCCCCCAAAGGAACAATAGTCCTTTAGGGGTTAAGTAAGTTAGACTCTTTGTTTGTTTTGTTTATTACAATGAAATCTCCTGGACCGTGTGTCTTCCAGTCACATTCTTGGTACTATTGAAAAGTCCTACGCAAGGTGGGGTGCATGGACTTTGTTTCATGGTGTTTTGACTCATAGAAATAAAGATATTGAATTTTGAAGTATTTAAAATTTTAAAAAAACCATTTTTTACTTTTACTTTTATATTAGTGCGGCAACAATGCAAGGCATACTTAGTATTATATACTTTACACAAAATAGTGAAATTAGGTTGCCTTGTCAATTAGGTTGCCTTACCTGAGATACATTACCTCATACATCAATGCTTGTTCCACATGCCACTCTCTGAACCATGCCTTGAATTGGTGCACAAATCTACACCAAACACATGGCTCTGAATTGAATGCTTCATTGTAAAAAGCAATAAATATTTCTATAGTGTGGACTGTCAAGAAATAAGTATCGGGCAACCTAATTTCACTATTTGGTGTAGGCTATTTGTTGTTTATTGCAGTGAGATCTTTGGAACCAACTCTCCCTCGATCAAAGTTATTGAATTTTGAATTTTTTTATGAATTTACAATTTACTTTACTTATTTTATTATTATCCTATGGCAACGGCACTTGCATTAGATGAGAAATCAGCCCTATAGAGGGCTGTGTGTTTGCAACCTGTGAGAACTGCCAAATTCAGGGCCGTGGCAGCTCGCTGACATGGCCGAGTGACTATCACGTCGGAAAAAAATAAATGAAAATTTCTTTTTCTGTTTTTTTTTTTTCATTTCAAGAATGTAAATTTTTTTTTTTTTTTTTTTTTTGAACATTTCTTGTTGGGAACAGCGGTTCCCTGAAACTGGGGGGGCTAGCGTCAGGAACGAGCCCAAAACGGCCCTCCTGACCCCCCAAAACTCATATAATGGCGTACTAGTGAATGTTGAAAATCTGGGATCCTAACTGAAGCGCTGCTGCAATTGCTGACCAAACTTATCCAGAGAATAAGAAAAGTAAAATCTGAAAAAAAACCGAAAAATATAAAAAGTTAAGGTGGTGGAGCTGCCAGGAGTTGAACCCGGGACCTCGTCCCCGAGGGGACTGATTTCAAATGAAAGTTAAGGGTAACGCACCAGCTCCTGTAGCAGATCGAAAGTAGAAGGCTTATAAAGAGTTATCCGAAGGACGATTGACAATCCACTCATGTCTGGATGCCCATTTTGATCCCTTTGGTATCAGCTTCACACTTTTCTTAGTAAATAAGAGAAATTTTCACACATATTGAGGCCAATTCATTTTTCAAGTATAAAATGGTATATTATCGGTGGTCAAAGCAAAAAAATTACATCTTCAATACCTCATTGTTGTTCTTTGGGGGAGACTATTCTAATCCTTTTGGATTCTATTGTGGTTCTTTGGATTTTGTACATGGTTGCAATGGTAATTCAAAATTGTCCCTTCCAAGGGTCATGGAATAATGAAGGAACCAAGTGCCTGCATGGGATGTTCCTTGAAGTCATAAAATGATGACTAATCAATCCAACTCCACCCCTTTCCACCCCAATTCAACTCTAATTCAACTCTAAAGGTGTCATAGTCATAGTGTCAACCCTTTACATTTTGACTTCATTAGAATGCAAAGAGGTCACAATTAAGCCTCAACATCAAGGGGTGGCAGTTGAGTTGGGAGCCATTTAGGATATAAATATTTTACCCATAGTTATCTCCCTACTACACCTAGATTTGTGGATTGAAAGTTAGAGGATGATTGTTAACGTTAAGAAGGTTTGCATTCTTAACCTCTAAAGGACCAAGGTGATTTTCCTATCAAAAACAACTCAAAACTGTCATTTCTATTGCAAACAGAAAAGAGCTTAAAAAATTATTTTTTCTTGCATATCCAACCATAAGATCTTATATTTGACTAGTATGTGAATATGTGGAAGAAATTTCAAAAACTTTGACCATGTAGATTGCAAGATATATGCATTTAAAGTGAAGAAAACGATTCTTTTTGCACCTTGCTTGACTAGATTTTTTGGCTTTGAGTCCTTTTAGTTCAGATTTTTGCACTATGGACTTTGATTTTCTACTTATTTATGTTAAGTAGTTGAGTCAATAATCTTTCAAAAAAATTTAGGATAAAAAGCACTTAATTTTCACTCATTAAAAATTTGTTAAGTAGAGGTGGGTTTAAGATTGAAGAAAAAACTAAATTGTTAATAGCTTTTAGATGCAATTGAATCACAATAATTCCAATGGTGAGATTGTTCTAGCAAGAAAATCTAACCTTATTTAACAATTTTTTTTGAAAAATTCTAAAAATTGCATTGAAAAACAAATTCTACAAATTATTTTTTCAAGAAGATGCTTAGATTGCCTGAAAAACTAAGATTGTCCATAACTTTCTCATTATTAGTCCAAATTGAACAAAACAAAGCTTCACATGTAGACAAAGATATAATCTTTGAAAAAAAATTTGGAAAAAAAGTTATTTTGATTTTTTGTGATTTTTTGGGGGCTGCCTGTCAAACTCCAATTTTTCTTATTGTGCCATAACTTTTTCTTGCGGGCATCAATTAAAATAAAAATTATATATTCACAAAGCTCTCGCAAAAATACACAATCTCAAAAAATTCCAAAAATTTTACAAAAAATTGAGACAGTAGGAACTTGCCCGGAACCAAATTGTCCCGTGCGAGGACAAATGGTCCTTTAGGGGTTAGAATGATTATGTTTGTGCTGATCATACAAGTATTGCAGTTTGCAGTGTCCCATTTGTAGTTTTTAATAATGTGAATATAAAGTCCAGAGTGATCCAAAAGCTTTTTTATTTTAAAAAGGTTTAATGTCAATACGTTGAAGAATCCAAAATCATCCTCTATAGTAGATTTATTAACATGCTATGCAACAAAATTCAAATGGATAATATGCAAAGATAACATTAAGTATTAATTTTAAATCTCAACTTCTATGAACAATATGTTTTTTCTATAGTTGGATGCATTCCTTTAACCCCTCAAGGACTAAGAGGACACAATGGGTGCCGTTAGATGAGATTTGGGGGTCTTGGAGGGCTTCAAATTCCCCTGCTGTCTAATGTGGCACAGCGACTGCCACGTCATTTTTTGAAAAAAATAAAATAAAATAAATTTTTTTGCTTAAAATGATATTTTGGTGAATTTTTTTTTTTTTTCATTTTTTTTTTTCGAAAAAAAAAAATTCTGACACACCCGTATCGGCGTTCAACTGAATCTGGGCAAATCAAGGAACGGGCCTGAAATGGCCCTCCAAGACCCCCTAATATCATCTAATGTCTTCAAATTTTCAATGGCAAATTCTTGGTAGGAAGAAATAAATCTCCATATTTTGTCAATATAAGTGTTTGCCACTATTCTATACTTCAATTTATACGTTGTGGGAATTTCTAAATTTCTTCCTATATCTTCTCAAATTAGTGTACTACTCAAGATCCTACAATTATATATGTCCAAAAATGTTGTTTTTTCTAAAATTCGGTACTTGTGCTAGAAATGGTGAAAATATATCAAAATCCTTAGGGGTTCATTTAGAATCATTTTTTTTTCATACACATACAATAAAAATGGCAAGAAATGGTGGAGCTTTTAAGTGAATATAAATTATTTTAAAGAGCTTGCAATCAATTTTGGAAATATTGTCTATTTTAGTACTTTGAACATTATAGTTTATTCAAACAATGTCCAAAAAATGTATGCTTGACAAAAATAAATCCCCTTTTGATTCCCATATAAACCATAATCACATATTTTTCCATAAAATTTAGGTATATAGGCTTATATTTAGACCCAATATTGTGCAATTATGGCCAATCATATTGATCTTTAGACCAATGCTATATTTGTAGAGTCATGTCTTTGGAGAAGGACCTCAATTGTCTCAAGGACCAAAAATTGCTATTAGCAATAGTATTTAGAGTACTACTAATGTTAAATTTCAACATTTTTACACTAACAAAATATATTATACTTTATTTATGAGATAAATTCACTCAAAATCATCATTGATTAAAAAATTGTCAAATGTAGATTCTTGCTTAGAATGAGGATGTTAATTTTGAGGATTTCCAAAGTATCGACCAAGACTAAAATTTGACCAAATTTGTCAACTTTCCTAAGTGATGCAACATAATCAATAATCAACATAATATTTGCTTTGTTTTGCTTTGTTTGTGACATTGAGATCTCCCAAATCGTGCGTCTCCTGGTTGCATAAAGCCCTTGGCGAGGAGGGATGCATGGGCTTTGTTTTGTGGTGTTTGGACCCTACAATGTGAAAGTGATTGAATTTCAGAATTTTTATGAGTTAAAAAATTAAAAAATTGTTTTTATTTTTGTTTTGACTATGGCAATGGCACATGGCACACTATAGTATACTAGTGATGGAATAAAATATTTGGAAGTTGATCACTGAATTTCCTGATTCTAATCTCTCAATTCCTAAAGGACCAAGCCTATTTTCTGTCAAGAACAACCCAAAACTACCACTTCTGTTGCGTTCATCCAAGAAAACCAAAAAAATATATTTTTTGGAAATCTAACCATATGATCTTGTACTTCACTTGTTTGAGATCATGTAATAAAAATTTCATAAAATTTGACATTATAAATTGGAAGATGCATTCAAAGTTGGACAAAAAGTTTTTTTAAGAATATTCTTAGATTGCCAAAAAACAAATTTGTCCATAACTTTCTCATTAGTAGTCCAAATAGAATGAATCAAAGCTTCACATGTAGACAAAAATATAATACTCTAGAAAAAACAATCAAAATTATTATGACTTTTTGTAATTTTGGGGGGGCTGCTTGCCAACCTCTATTTTGGGCTTATTGTGCCATAACTTTTGCTCCTAGGCACCGATTGAAATAAAATTTATATATCCATGAAGCTCTTATAGAATTGCACAACTTCAAAAAAAATTCAAAAATATGCACTACAAATTGAGACAATAGAAACCTACCTGGACCCAAATTGTCCCCCCCCCAAAAAAAAACAATCTTTTAGAATTTAAGATGTTAGGTCCACATGAATTTTCTTTGCAAATCAGTTTGCAGTGCTCTTGTGGCTGATTGCAACAAGAATTTGTACTTTAAGTTAGACTCTTTGTTTGTTTTGTTTGTTACAGTAAAATCTCCTGGACCGTGCGTCTTCCGGTCACGTAGTACTGTCGGAAAGCCCTCAACAAGGTGGGGTGAATAGACTTTGTTTCATGGTGTTTTGACTTATAGAAATAAAGATATTGAATTTCAAAGTTGTTATGTATTTAAAATTTAGAAATCTATTTTTTACTTTTATTTTTATATTAGTGTGGCAACTAGCAACAACACAAGGCACACTTAGTATATTATATGCTTTAGGCTATTTGTTTGTTTGTTGCCGTAAGATCTTTGGAACCGTGCATCCCCTAATTGTGTTCTTGGTACCGTCGGAAAGCCCTTAGCAAACAAGTGTGTACGGGCATTGTTTCGTGGCATTTGGACCTACAAGTGTGAAAGTTATTGATTTTGAATTTTTTTATGAATTTAAAACTTATTTTTACTTATTTTATTATTATGTCAACGGCACATGGCATATTGGGATCGTAACTGAAGCGCTGCTGCAATTGCTGACCAAACTTATCCACAGAATTAGAAAAGTAAAATCTGAAAAAAACCCAAAAAAGTTAAAAAGTTACGGTGGTGGAGCTGCCAGCCGGGAACTCGTCCCCGAGGGGACTCATTTCATTGGAAAGTTTAGGGGAACGCACCAGCTCCTGTAGCAGTTCGAAAGGAGAAGGCTTGTAAAGAGGGCCAGGGAGGACTGACCCCCTCTATTGCCCCAACCCGGGGTAAATGTAAAAATTGCCCCCTATTTGGGACCGTATAAAATTTGTTTCTCTTCACCTCCCTCGACTAATTTGGGGTCTCTGATTGCAAATATGAATTCAAAATTTGCAAATTTTTTCATGGATGGCAAACAAAAAGATTTCAGTGTTTTATCCATGGATAGAAAACGGGACAATAGAAGGGTCAGTCCTTCCTGGCCTATAAAGAGTTACCCAAAGTCCCAAAAGACGATTGACAATCCACTCACGTTTGGATACTCATTTTGATCCCTTTGGTGAGTGCACATATTTAGATTGATCAGCTTCACATTTTTTTTTTTAAAATAAGAGAACTTTTCACATATATTGCGGTCAATTCATTTTTCAAGTATAAAAAGGTATATTATAGGTGGACAAAGTGAAAAGAACTACAACTTCAATACTTCATTTTGGATGGGGGTGGAGTGGGGGCAGCCTACTCTAGTCTTTTTGGATTCTATTGTGGTTCTTTGGATTTTCTACATGGTTGCAATGGGTAATTCAAAATTGTCCCTTCAAAAGGTTGTAGAATAATGAAGGAACAAGTGCCTGCATGGGATGTTTCTTGAAGTTTATAAATAGTGACTATTCAATCCAATTCTACCCTTTCAACTCCAATTTAGCTCTAATTCAACTCGAAAGGTGTCATAGTGTCAATCCTTTACATTTTTAATTCATTAGAATGCAAAGAGGTCACAATTGAGCCGCATCATCAAGGGGTGGTAGTTGAATTGGGGGCATTTAGGGTATAAATATCTTACCCATAGCTATCTCCGTACTACACCCAAATTTGTAGACTGAAAGTTAGAGGATGATTGTTAACGTTAAAAAGGTTTGCATTCTTACTAAAGGCTCCAGGCATTAGCTGGCTCCAAAACCACTCAAAACTGCCATGTTTGCTGCGATCACCTAAGAAACCAAACCAAACATTTTTTTAGAATCTAACCATAGGATCTTGTACTTCACTTGTCTTAGATCTCGTGGTAAAAATTTCATGAAATGGCAGTCAAAGTCATATGAAATTGGAAACTTGATTTTCACATATAAAAAAATTGTTAAGTAGAAGTACATCCAAAATTGAACAAAATACTAAATTGTTAATAGCTCTAAGATGGAATTGAAACATCATAATCCCAATGGTGAGACTCTTCTTGCAAACAAACTTCATCCAGTCAAAAAAATTTGAATTTTTTGAAAGTTGCATTCAAAAATGAGTTCTATAAGTTTTTCTTTTGAAAAAGATGCGTAGATTGCCCAAAAAACAAGATTGTCCATAGCTTTCTCATTATTAGTCCAAATAGAATGAATCAAAGCTTCAAATGTAGACAAAAATATAACCTTTTTGCAAAAATTAAAAATTAAAAAATTTATTTATTTATTTATTTATTTTTCTGCTCAGCAAGTTGCTTTTAAGACTTAGGATGGCATAACTTTTGCTCCCGAGCACCGGTTGAAAAAAATTATATTTTTGGAAAGCTAATGTGATTTTCTATCTTCAAAAAAGTTTCAAAAAGTCAGGTCAATATTTGAGGTCATGTGAGCTTGCCCAAAATTCCAAGTGTCTCTCGAGGGAACTTTGGGCCTTTAGGGATTAAAATGATTATGTTTGTGTTGATCATACAAATATTGTAGTTTGTAGTGTTTCATTTGTAGTTTTTAATAATGTGAATATGAAGTTCAAAATGATCCAAAAGCTTTTTTATTTTAAAATGTTCAATGTCAATATGTTGAAGAATCCAACATCATCCTCTATAGTAGATTTATTAAAAAGCCATGCAACAAAATTCAAATGGATAACATGCAAACAAAACATTAAGTATTAATTGTAAATCTCAACTCTTATGGACCATGTTTGTTTTTTCTATAATTGGATGCATTCCTTTAACCCCTCAAGGACTAAAAAGATACGATATGTGCTCTTCAAATTTTCAATGGCAAATTCTTGGTAGGAAGAAATAAATCTCAATATTTTGTAAAGTAGGATCTTGTAGAGTAACAAGTTGACAACTTGTTACATTTTCCAAGTTTAAAAATTTCAATGTAGAAAATATTTAAAAATTTATTTAGCAAATGTAGTCTAATAGAAAAAAGGAGCAAACATATTTTTTTTTCTAGTGAAAGGAACAATAGGGATGGGAAAAAAACATTTTCCCTGGACATTTCTAGTCTTTACTCTCCACAAACAAATTGGGTCTAGAGAAAAAAATTCAAATTTGTATTTTTAGCAATTTTGAAAATACAAGGTTCAATCTGGTGTGGTGAAGAATACAAAATAATTCGAATGATTCCAAATTTTTTGAAGAGGTTCCAAAAAATATGCTAGTAATGTCAACTATTAAATTTAAAAAATGGACGCATATATAATTTTTTTTTTAATTTTGTACGATTCAATTTGGTCACTTTTGGCAATCTATTCTTTTTATTTGAAAATAAGTACAAATTTGAAAGAGTTTTTTAATTTTTAATTTTTAATTTTATTAAATAAAAATAAATTCACATTTGATTTAGATTCCAATACATTTTTTGTGGTGGGGAGGGGGGGGGGATAAAAATGCATTATTCATCTTTTTAAAAAAATCTTCTTCCAAAATTGTGTTTTTTGCCTATTAAGTTAATCATCCAAAATTGTTGTAATCTAAAAATTCAAATGTTGATATTTACTACAATTAATTCTGTGCATACTAGACAAAGTAGTCTTTACTTTTGTAGGATTAATATTATAAATTTTAAACACATCCATGTGCAAAAAAATATCAAAGTGGAAAAATACATTGAAAACCTCCATTGTCAAAAAGTTGTTAGGCCTTAAGGAATTAAGTTGCTATTTTTAGCAACAATTTGCTTTCACAAATTGACATTTGATTTCACAAATTGACATTTGATTTTTTGGGTCATGAAACTTGCCGTACAAAATTTCCTCAACTTCACACATCCGTTGTTTAACAATTCAAGTATGACTTAAGTCCAAGAAGGTGACTGGTTCTCCTATGACTCCACCTAGTAAGATATAGCCACCCATAACCGATCGAATAAGGAATTCCAACATGATCTAGAGTAGTGAAGGCAAAACAAATATTTTTTTAGATGTACATCGACAGAAATGACAAGGATTGCCAAAAAATTGGTAATTTTATCACTTGAATTTTGGGAGGCAAAAGCTGCGCTAGATCCTTGGCCAACCTCTAAACTCTTCCAATTCCAATCATTCAACATTAGAGGGAATTTGGCCCTCCCAAAGGGCTGCAAGTTCGGCCAAGTCACTTCTTCTTTTTTAAAATTAAATTTTTTTTTTTTTTTTTGATTTCAGAAGCAAATTTTTTTATTTTATTTTATTTTATTTTTGTTGATAATTAGGGTTATGACAGCAATCCAATGTTCCTTCCCTGCATCGGGAACAGATCAGGGAACGAGCCTGAAACAACCCTTTACTACCTCCAAATAACATCTAATGTAACTTTTTTTTTAATCATTATTTTCTACTTTCTTTCTCACAACTTGGGACATGTGTCATGTACTTATTAGTTCCAACCTTGAAAAGGAAAAAAAACCAATGTTCTAAGCTTGGTCAAGAATACATGCATTTATAGGTCAGGAATAGGTCACTGATTGTGAATGGGTGGCTCTACCTTACTCACTAAAAAACATAATATTTCTACGATGGGCTCTTAAGAAAAAATGAAATTTTTGGTAGTGTCTTTTGAATGAGCTTTCATTTCTTTTAGAATTTCACTTGTGACAATGCAGTGTAAGAATAAGTGCAGTACAAATTTATACACCTTCTATGCCAAATATACAAAAAAATACTATGTTGCTTCTAAAATTGAGCTTTTCAAAATTTTGAAGATTAATTTAGAATCATTTGCATTTCAAACACATATAATAAAAATGGCAAGAAATGGTGGAGGTCTTCAATGAATAGACATTATTTAAAAGAGCTTATAGTCGATTTTGGAAACATTGTCTATTTTTAGCACTTTGAAAATTCATAGTTTATTCATACAATGTTCAAAAAATGCATACTAAAAAAATTAGAATCTCCTTTTGATTCCAAGAGGACCCATCAAGAACTTAAATATTCTGACAATAGAAACCATATTCAAATGTTTACTTAAAAAATTTAGATATATAGGCTTGTAACTAGACCAATGTATTTGTTGAAATCTAGCAATATTGTCACATACATGTTCCGGCGGCCTCAAGTATTGAATCTTCTGAATGGATAGTTAGGGAATAATTATTGTACTTGTGGCATGTAGCCATCGGACAAAAATCATTTCCAAATCCCTACATTGAAATACTCAATCTCCAAACTTATTTCCTTCCTCCTCAATTCCTTTTTGCCGCGGCAAACCCTAAATTCATTAAAATTTCAATTCTACATAAAACAAAATAAGAATGATCTAATGAGAGATTACAATTTATTCTTCATAGTCTTGCCATCACTGCTTTGGACACCCTAATTTATTACTTCAATCAAAGTACAATAAACATGTAGCCAACGCTTCCATCTTCAAAGTGCAAGTGTTGTTTTTGTAAGTGCAAGCTATCAACTACACTTCTTTGTGTTTTGAAATACTCAATGTCTTCTTTGAGGTTTGTATGTCTGTCAAGAATCAAATTTTGTCCACGGGGAATTCCTTAAAGAGCAAGGTTGATGTTTAGTTTTAAAATTGCAACGACTTTCCGTTGTGCATTCAGACAAACATTGCACTTATTGAATGTTTTCAAATTGTTTGCACTACTAAGAATTCTGCATAGTCAAAAATAGTGTTTGATGCAATATACAAGACGAGTTTAGAAATGAAAGGAGGTCATGGGAATGTAACTGCCTACAAATCCGAAGTTGAAGTTGAAAAGTTCAAAAACCCGAAGAAGTCAAAATGGTCGTCAAAGGTTGCACTCTTGCAAATCTCTATCGACAAGCTACTTCAAATCCCACTCCTTAAAAACTTAGGTTGCTTTCAAGGTTGCTCTCTTGAAAAAGTTAGGCGCTTTCTCCAACTCCTTGCCCGAACGCATGAACTATCAATGGCGGTGGACAATCCACCATCGGCACATCGACGGCCTTTGGTTTCCTAAGTGAAGTAGATCAACAGTAGGGAAGGAGGTATGGCCACATCAACGGCAAGGAAGGGGGACATTTTAATAGTGGTGATAGCATCTTTTCATGAGATAGTCACAACAACTATGATTAGTCATATCAATCTTCAGACTAGTGGTATATTTAAAGGGTCATGTCTTTTGGGAGGGTCTCAATTGCCTTAGGGTCTTGAAAGTACTCCTAATGCTAGGTTTCAATGTTTTCACACTAATGAAATATTTTCTACTTTTACTTGTGAAATAAATGCACCCCAAATCATCATTGATTAAAAATTGTTACATCTAGATTATTGCCTAGAATGAAGATATTAATTTTGAAGATTTCTAGAGTTGTGGACAATAGAACCTATGTCAATTTAAAATACACCTATCATTACCACTTTAAAAATTCATATGGTATCCAAATAATGCATGGTAAATAGGATTGGAATCCCTTTCACTTGCTTATATGGCCCAATAAAATAAATCTTGTCACATAAACTATATAACTATGCTTAATTGCAATTTATGGTAATTATGGGTGTGCATATCTTTATGTGTATTCATCATATTGGGTTTGTGGCATCTTATCAAAGTTGTTCCAAGTACTTGGGAGTTGTCTCTCCTTTAGTTCTATACCATTTCCTGTCTGGAACCTTAGTGGTTGTGCTTATTGTTGATGTTGTTTCCAATGTGTTCCAACCTTTCAAACGTGTTTTTAGAATGGAAAGTTATTTGGTGGTCATGCCATTGATATTAAGAGGGTAACAAATTGGAATTATAGATGAATACAATGTAACTCCCTTCTCCTTTCCCGTACAATTGATAGGATAGTTTTGTCATGGTTTGAAAAAATGTACATTTTAACCCTTAAAGGATGGAGTTGTGATTATAGAATCATCCTTTTCGGGACCATTGGAATCATTGGCTAAAAAAAAAATCCAAGACCGCTCATTGGAGTTCAAACTACTATGCAAGACCTCCCCTTTTCACACAAAATTCTAAGGATGAACATATGCACTTTTGTACTACATAGAAAAATTCTTTGTCATTCATCGGCCAAAAATGTCCGTGGCATCGTTTAAGGTTAAAATAGCAAAAACGTCTGCGACATTGTTTAAGGGTAAAATATCAAAACACACCGTATACCAAACTAATATTGAATTACTAACTTACTAATGATAAATTCTGCGTAACCCCCCTCCTTTTGTACCCAGTCAGTGTGCCGCACAGGTAGTGTAAACACATCCACACAGGAACGAGGGGCCCAGTTCAAACGAAACCACTGCGGATTCCAAACCACGGAACTCGGATGAATGAACTGGATGAATAACGACAAACGAGAAACAATAACATCCATACAGACTCGACTTGTAACAGGTCACAGCCAATCAACCACCTCCACCTAGACGTCCCTTATCCCCTTCAGTTCCAGGAGCCAGGCTTCCTCCGGTTTAGGGTGTATGTTGCCAGGGTCTCCCTGCAGCAACGAGTCTTGCTGGCTCTGTTTTGAACTGAACCCTCACACCAATTGCAGCAATTGCAGCGATTGAGGGTGGCGATGGCAGCCCTGGCTGCGGCGCAGACTGTTGCGTTTCTTGGGATCCAGGGTGGTTTTGGTGTGTTGGGTCAGCAATTGGGGGTTAAGGGCGCTTCGAATGGCGCCCGAGTGACTTGCAAGGCGCCATTGACAATTCCCAAGGGGCGTGAGAGCTTGCTGGCGGAGGCGGAGAAGCGATGGGAGGCCGCGCAGGAGAGCCCCTTGGCTGGAGTCTCGTTCTCGCACGACGAATTCGCCGACGCGCTGTCCAAGTATGACTTCAGCTTCGAAGTCGGAGACTTGGTAAGAATTGGCTCAACAATTGGGGCACCCATTACTGCGATGGGGTTTACTTTGGTGGGTCTTGTCTTTGGGATTCTAACGTACTAAAATGTGTGTGATTTGGGTACCGTGTGAGTAAGTTATGAATTGTTGAAGTAGGGTTCCAGTGACGAGGCTAGATTACCCTTAGATTATCCTCGAATCATTAGTATTGCACCATTTTGAAGAGTAAGGTAGGGAATCCATTCCTGTGACTCTCTTTTGAGTTTTGGATCTTGTCTCCATTTTCAAGAGGAATTAAACCCATTAGGTTATATTATATTTTTGCATATCGTTCGACTAAGCTATGAATTTTGAATTTTGAAAGAAGTAGGGTTCCAAAGATGAGTCTTGTGACGATGATTTGTGTATCTCATGAAATCATTTTCATGTTATCAACCCTAGAAGTGTTTCATGTCTTAATGGTGACGTGTTTGGATGAGACACTTATCAATGGTCGATTTTCAATGCCTTGACTACTCTTGAACCACGAATATTGCATCTATAAGCTATCATATGATGGGAGTATCTTTAAGCAGTGATAGAAGCGTGATTGATCTCTTTCAAATTACGTGTTTGGATGGCACGTGCATTGCATTGAAAATCTCCAAAATTCAATGCCTTGTCTACTCTTGAGGCACTAGTATTGCTTCTACAATGCATCATATGATGGGAGTATCTTTAAGCTGTAGAATCTAGAAGTGATTCATCTTTTTCAAGTTACGTGTTTGGATGGCACTTGTATTGCATATTAAATTGGAGATGGTTCAAGAGACCCTTTCAAGTGTGTTAATATGGGTATCCCTGTGCTGCAGGTGCGTGGGGTGGTGTTCAAGTCGGACTACAATGGAGCGCTCATCGACATCGGCGCCAAGGCCCCTGCGTACCTTCCCATGCAGGAGGCGTGCATCCACAAGCTCAAGAGCGTGGAAGAAGTGGGTCTGGTCCCAGGCTACGAAGAGGAGTTCGCCATCATTCGGGACGACGACGACAATGGACGCATGATTTTGAGCTTGCGCAAGATTCAGTATGACCTCTGCTGGGAACGCTGTGCGCAAATGCTGGCGGATGATGTCGTCGTCCGGGGAACGGTAAGCCTTGTGTGTTTCTATAAAGTTCCTTGGAGTAAGTCGTACGAGGACTTTCTTTTGTCCAATTTTTTTTTTTGACCGACGCATGCAACGTTCTTCACTGATTTTGGTGATATAACGGATGGCTCCGTCTGAAGTTCCATTTTTCACGGTATGATCAGTTGAATTGGTCATTTTATGATTCTGAACCCTGGGTCCTGTAGCGAGTAGTCTCCTCTATGTCTTTCTCGGGTAAAGCAAAGGCGTCCGGATTTAAAGTGGTGAAACATGAATCTCAACATTCACTTTCTCTTTTGCTACTTCACGAATATTGTGTATGTATCTAAGTTTGCTCGAGTTCTTCATTGCCTAAGTTCTGGCTTTAAAGTTATCCTTAGTGTTGTTCTCAGTGGCGCATATTAAGGGTGACAGCTCGTTAAGTCAATTAGATTTCTGCATTCTTAGAGGCCTGCTGCTGCACCCAACAATTTGAGTCCATCATTCTGGTTCTGTTTATATTGAAATATTGCATGCCAATTTAGTATCTTACCATTGAGAGCCAATAGAATTTGTAAGAACGCTTTAAAAAATTTATGTTCAGAACGTTAAGTAATCTTGGGTCAGTCGTGTTAGAATGCAATGTTGATTCTAATTTTCAAAGTAAAGATATATGCTTAGAATGGCTAAAGGATGTTATGGGGATGAACCAGCACCTGCACCGGATTTATATTTTCAAATTTCATGTGTAGTCCAGCATGCTGATTTACTAATCAAGATATTAGATCACTGTTCATTTGAATGCAGGTCGTATCAGCCAACAGGGGAGGATTGGTGGTAAACGTAGAGGGTCTAAGCGGATTTGTTCCCTTCTCTCAGATTACAGCTGTAAGTCTTTCCCGACATCCTGCTATAACCACTGCCTTCATCTGCTCAATTGGTTCTTATAATGTGTAAGGTAAGCAACTAGGGTAAGTTGCTTCATGTGAATAAGGACGTGTGATGAGGGTCGTAGCACGAGTTGTGGATCCGTGTTCCATGATGCACCTTGCCCTAGCTGCTTACCCCTCGTAGAGAAATTTGAGAAACTTATAGAACGGAAAGGAATTTGACATCCGATGCAATTCATTGAGCACATGCTAGTGTTGCACAATAAGGCCTGGGGCTCACATTAGTAAGCATACTCAGAATAGAAACAGAAATTTCAGAGTTCTTTATGTTTCTTTTGGTGAATCTTTGTCCTGCTTGTTTTTTTCTTTTCGTTCAGAGACAAACCCCTGAGGAATTTGTGAAGAAGGAGATTCCGCTGAAGTTTCTAGAGGTGGATGAGGAGCGCACACGTCTTGTGCTTAGCAACAGGAAAGCCCTTGCTGAGAACCAGTCTCTTTTCGGCATTGGCTCGGTTGTGGTGGGAACAGTGCAAACTGTGAAGCCATATGGTGCTTTCATTGATATTGGAGGAGTGAGTGGTCTCCTGCACATCAGCCAAATCAGTCACGACCGCCTCACCACTGTGGAGACTGTTCTATCACCCGGAGATAAATTAAAGGTATTTGTCTTTTTCCATCATCTTGCTGTTCTTTCAGTATACTATTTGTGTCACTTTTAGCATTCTAGCATATGTAGGAGTATGGTTTTTGGGAGATCACTGTAGGTCTGTGGAGAGACCACTTTGGATACAAGAGCCTCGTCTGTTGGAGACTTATTTTGTACCAATCTTTATTATTTCTCGTGCAATTTCAAATTTTGAGATCATAGACCACCAGAAGTGGCTGTAGACAACTCCAGTTTCCGTGAGAGGGATGTGTTGGAAGGCATGCATATGTCATGGCAAGGATGTACGAAGGGGATGGTCTGATTTTTTTCTGGTTGGGTGTATTCAGGTCATGATCTTGAGTCAGGATAAGGACAGAGGGCGTATCAGTTTGTCCACCAAGAAGCTTGAACCAACACCTGGTGACATGTTGCGTAACCCGCAATTGGTTTATGAAAAGGTCAGCTACTTTCTCTCAACAGCAGTCTCTCGTGATTTCTTTATTATTGCTTTGTGCACCCCACACACGGTCTGAACCCCCAAGTTAGCTGTAAATGAAAAGGCCAATTTGGAAGCTAATATTGGAATCTAATAACCTCCAATACTTGTCTCTATTACTCAATAATTTAGAGTATGCTTTCTTCTTTTTATTGGTACATTTTGATACCCTTCTTGCTACTCCCTAAATGATTCATTCAACTCTTAAAGATTTATACGCTGCAACTTTTGGCCACTCGGGACGTGCCTCGTGTCAAGACTTTGAGTTGCTTCGGTATTGCTGTTTTCTAATTATTTCGGATACTCTTATTCTGAACTCTTCAATCTTTGCGTCGCAGGCGGATGAGATGGCCAGGACATTCAGGCAAAGGGTTGCCCAAGCCGAAGCAGCTGCTAGGGCAGAAGAGTTGCGGCTGCAGCAAGAGGTATGAAATTACGTGTGCATGGTTCTTACATGTAGATGCCCTTCATCTTGCCCTCATCTGCTGGAACGTTTGATTCATTGGTGCTTCGTATTTCCTTCAGTATTTTGTTGATGTTACACATTTTGTTCTAGTCTAGATGAAGATGGCATTTGAATTGACCAAGGGTTAACTTTGTTCTTGTGAGTACAATTAATGCTTACGAAAGTACATCTGCTGTGCATCAGGTTGGGTTTGGTGTTGGGAATCTCTCCAAAGCTGATGACTCTTTGGGCTTAGATGAATTGAACTTGGACTTGGATGAGGTCCCAGCTCTCTGATGGAGCAGAGTCCCTTGTAGAATGTCTCTTTGGGAGTCTTGCTCCTTGTAAACTTATTGCCGTCGCTCTTTTGTGCCGAAACCCTGCATCAAGTAGTGTGTAATCAACAAAATTCTTTTTTAACATGTCTACAGAATGAAGTTCCGTAAAGGTAGCTTTGAAGTTAGATCAACGTCTGGAAGTCTCAGTTATCGCCTGTTTTCTAAGCCTGCTGAAGCTCAAACAAGAATGAATATGTGGTTAATTTTTTTCCTGTTTTTTTAAACCTTTTTTTTTCTTTTTTGCATTAACAATGTAACCTTAGCCCACTCCAAGGAAGCTTAGTATGTATTGCGGTGCAGCAGAATAGGTAATGCTAGGCTACGGTAACGAGCTACATGAGAACCTCGTCGTGTATCAGTAATTGGCATTACAAACATTTCTGCCAAGGAAGACTTTTAACTCTGGAAGGACGCTGAGGCCAAGGCCAAAAAGGTGATGATGGATAACTTTCACGCTTACTATAGAAATGAAGAATGCACCTATTGATTGTTTTTGGCAAAGTACCTTGGTGATAGGTCTTATCCTTTCAAGGTTAAGCCATCACCTCACTAGAGTGTTTAACCCTTGAACGTTGGGTTGGTGACCATGGAAATGATCTCTTTTTGCATTGTATGACATCATCTACTTTGAAAAAACTTGTAGAAGACTTCCCCTTTTTCACAACAAAATTGCAAAGATGAATAGTGGCATTTATATTTTGCATAGGAGATTCTTTGTCATTCATCGGCCGCAAAACATCCGCTTTGGCGTTTAAGGATTAAATTGAGTTGATGTGAGAATGTTGTCCACAAATGGAGGTGATAAGAATGTGAGTTTTGTGACTAAGTATTGGATGTTGGGAAATGGATGTATATTATACCTTAGGAAATTCATAATCTTTTGTATTTAAATCGAATGGGGAAGGGTTTTGTTTCCTACATTTAGAGTTGATATGACTATGTCTTCCATATAGTGAATATTATCTTTTTACAATAAATGAAGTATATTTACATTAGTATGTTCAAGTCTTTAACTATCTTGTCCATAACAAATGTAGTTTCATTGTATATTGATAAAAATAATATTATCAAAGTGGTGGGAAATTGTTTAGCATGTCATCATGTTGATACCCACATTTAAATTCCATTAGATAAATAATCTCTAAAGGTCACTACATTAATTAAATCCTTGAAGGATGTCGAGGGCCAAAAGTTTTTGATGGATGATTTCATTGTTCATTGTAGAAATAAAGAATGCACCTATTGGTCCAATAATAAGAGCATTTTTCTAAGTTTGAAGTTTAGGGATGTGGTGTCAATTCCAATAACTCATTGGTTTCAAATCCAATAAATCACCTCAACTTTTGGATTTAAACCCTAAATTGAAGTAATTATAAAATTCAATGAGTTACTAGAAGATATTTGTGAAGTATCTACACAAAATAGTGAAATTAGATTGCCTTGTCAATTAGGTTGCCTTGAGATAAATTACCCCATGGATCAATGCTTGTTCCACATAGAGGTGCATGCCAGAACCAGGCCTTGAATTGGTACACAAATCTATGCCATGTACATGGCTTTGAATTGAAAGCTTCATTGTACAAAAGCAGCAAATATTTCTTTAGTGTAGACTGTCAAGAAGTTAGTATAGGGCAACCTAATTTCACTATTTTGTGTAGTGAGTTTCAATATGGAATTCAATGTGGAAGTTTCTACCAATTGCATGCTCCATGTATAATTTGGTATGAAGTTTTAAAACTCATACTTTCTTTATTTTAAGTTTGTAGTACTTAATGGATATCTCTATAGTAGTTTTAAGGACTACAATTCAAATTGAAACTTTCAAAATTTGCTTTTAATTGTAGTTTACATGTAGTTGCAAAATGACAGCATGTAGAGTAAATAACTTTGAAGTTTGAAATTTGAATCATACGTCCATTCGTTCAAGGAAAAAGTGAATATGGAATATTGTGGTGAATGCTTAAAAAGACAAAGGCTTGTAATGAATATTGAAATGTACCCTTAGTCTTTAGGTTAAGTTACACTTTGTAAGTGCAAACTCTTAATCCTTGGCCAAAAACTCTCTAATGAATGAATTTTTAGATTATTGTAGAAATGAAGAATGGACCTATTAGTTCAAAAATCAGATCATATTTAAGTGACTACCTTGGTCATAGTCGCCATCCTTCCAGAGTTAATCTCCTTATTGAAGTTGAGGAAGCGATGAGACTATTGAAACCGTCTTGCAATGTTCTTCCGCTTTCAGCCTTTGCAATTTCTGCTGCCCGAATTGCGTGACCATTGTGTGAAGATGGTAAATTCTTGAAAGTCGACCGCAGAGCTAGCAGTTCCAGACCCTCAATGAACAATTGAAGTGGTGTTCAACTGCACGAGCAAGACATTGGACACCAGCAGAATAAAGTATGTGATGTAGCCGATGAATCAAGAGCAAGATTGTCAAATTGTTTGGGCTACATAGTGCATGCCCAAGTTTGATCGCCAGTTGAAGTAAACAGTAATGCGTGTGGGCTGCTGCTAGTGCGGACCCAACGGATGCTTGGATTGTTGGAGGACATAGCATTACCATCAGAGGAATGCAGCATGGTCAGACTCATCAAAGGGCAGAGGAACACTTTTGACAGCCCTATATTTGCCAACGTTGTTCAGGTGCTCATTCTCTAATCTGCTCAACCAACCAGGAAACAGAGGTGTTATCAATTTAAATGCTGAAGTCATTCATGTTATCCAGTAAATTAGCAGAGTGCAATTCTTACTCTTCCCCAGAATTCAGTGCACATCCTAGTGACCAGAGTATCTGAAAATAATTTTGTCTTAGGAGGTAATGGCAATTGGCAAATTAGAACGTGTAGCGTACCTGTAAAAGTTCCAATGGCCGCGCCGAATCACCTCCAATGCAGCACAAGTACATTCCCAACCAGGTCGACTAAGTCCAGGGATGAAGTTGAACCCTTGTATTGATAAAAGCCATGCAACTCTCAATACTATATTCACAGCCTGCACATATTTCACGTTCTTTCAGTTTCTGACAGACTGAGACTGAAGGTTGCCACCCCTGGAAATCTAGAGTCTTTGCCCAGTGGAAGAAAACTCTGCACACAATTTAAAGAAAAACAAGATGTAATCCATCGGTGATGATGTTCTACCATAGAAATAAAGTAGAGATACTTCTTCTTCAAGATTAGCTGGTCACGAAGCCACGGATTCTGTGAATGGCGTTGAAGCAGACCCCAGTCAATTACAAGGTCCCAGTAGAGCTGATAAAGCATCGCAATAATTGAGAAGAAAATGAACAAAATTAGCCAGGTTATGGTTCCTCTTTGCACGTATCGTGTTTTGATCAAGATAGCTACGAATGCTGAGGCGTACTTGCCAGCATTCCAAAGCTGAACCTGGTCGCGATCATCTCGATACCTCCTCAAGCACTGCATACGACAATATACTCATCAACAAGCCCTATTTTTCAAATTGATGGCTACGATTGTCCTAATATCTGGACGCATTCTTCTAGTCCACACAATCATTTCAAGGAGTAACGCAAGTGCTATTCAGTGAGAAAGTTTAGGGTTACATAGAATCAGGTCTCAGATCTCACCTGTAGGAAACGGAACCAGTACGGCAGCACGCAGAAGAAATATACCAACCCTCTAAAGGGATTCTTGGTGAGACATCCACCATTCACTCGATCTAGGAAAGATCCACTTGAGTAGTAACACAACATGAACTCAATATTTCGAAACAAAAGTACTTGGCTTGTCAGTTGGTCTCCCAAGAAAAAGTCGGCCAACACGACCTGGCGCAGTTGAGCACACATTGAATTCAAGTTAGATTTAACGAAAAGTTGCATGAGTTGAGGGATAAAATTTGGTTGACAAATTGAACCTCGGAACTCCTCTGTACAAGTTGACATCTGATCTCTTCGCGAATGACAGGTCCAACCAAGCATCTGTACGCTAAGATCAAACATAGTTGATTGCCGCAAAGAATATCGAAAGTGTCGTTGGAAGTAAGGCAACATGCACCTTATAGAAAGGAGCAAAAATGAGATGTCTCAAGCATCGGACGAAGAACGCCCGTGCAGATCTATATAGTAGGTTGACTGGTGCAAAAAGAGCAATTAGATATACCTGCACAGTTACAAAGTTGCACAGTCCAGAAAAGGTTAGTAGGGCTCTCGTGAAAATTTGAGAAATAAAAAACGTGTGCTAAGTTCGAACTTTGAAAAAAGACAACGAGACACGGCAATTGTAATAAGATAATGCTTTTGGTTTGCCAGGAAGAAGCCATACCAAGAGACAGGCCAGTGGGAGGAACTCAGACGCACGGAACTGAGGAGCCTCGTTGGTACTGATGTACAAATGAGCATTCATGGTGACCAGCAACAAGGTTGTGAATCCGCTGGCCAGGCAAAAAACCTGCCGGTACCTCAGTTCCGTGCCTGGCCGATGCTCAAATATAAAAGCATAGTTGATGCGGGTTTGCTGCCAAGCGTAAAGATTCCATCCGTACAAGTACAAGTGTAGTAGCACAAGGCCAAGAGAGCTGATGATCACCAACGAAAAATGTCAATGAAGAGGTACTCAGCACAAGATTCAAAATACTGATGACATGTATGGCAGTCGTAAGAATGTGGCATGAAACTTTACCTGAAAACATAAAACACTGTGTTCATGTATCTGACGTCTCCCCGAGATCTGACTGCCGGGGAAACGCGGAGCATCACAATAAAGATCGCCAGTAATAACATGGATACACCAGAAAATATACCTGCAGCAACAAATAAACTTTGCTGATGAATCACAACCTAAAATACTCAAGATAGATTTCATTTGAGCAGGGCTTTCCTCACAACTCACGCACGAGTTTCATGTTGCTGGCTGCCGAGTCTCAAAAAACCTCATAAATTTACACTGAACCATATACCGTACCGCAAAAGAATGTTGTCATGTGCCCAGAATGCTGCCGCTGGGGCCTCAACTTGGCCATAGCTTTCCGTCGATCATGTGACGAAAAGTTCTTTGTGAATATATCCTCGACTCTGACCATTAGCGTGTTTACCTGCAATTCAGCGTGAGAGTTCTAAGTGAGAAGCTGAAACCTCTTCGTAAATCATCACTTGTATCACTACGGACTTGATGAAGAGCATGTTGCCGAGTCAAGGAAGTCACTGCCTTTTAATATTTGGTGAGAACAAGTTCTCATAATAAGCAGAGGAATCTGAGGAAACTGCAACTCAAAACCTGGTAAACAAGATCGGGAAATTGTACAAAAAGGGCAAGTAATAATCACCTTGTTCGAAGTTGCAAAATAGGAGCGCTCAACATCTTTGAGGTACACAGGACCTAGTCTTAATTTCACTCCCTTATCATACTTTTTCATGATTTTGGCGAAGGTCACCATATTCAGGGAGCTGCACACATGAATGGGATAAATATGCAAAACTTTAGTGATCACTCAATGCGCTTGAAGGCAAAGAACTGTAGAAGCGTAAAGAGTTCTCATTGAGTTTTGCCAGAACTGAAGATCAGAGGCGAGGTTGTAGCATCAACTTAAGCCGAGTGATCCACGAACCCTAATGCGACCATACCTGTAGCTTTTGAGCAAATTAAGACCCCGGTAAAACTCAACGAACGCTTTTCGAAGCATTTTCTCAGAGGTTACAAGCTTCTTTTTTTGGAGGCTCATGTCAATCATATCCTGAATGACGGTCCTCGACTCCTTAAAAATGTTTTTGAGCTTGGAAAGCTGAGCCTCCACCTCATCTTCATCTTCCACCTCCTTATCGACAATCACCGTTACGTCTTGCTGCAAGCGAGAACGAACGTCGCCCTTGTTTAACACAAAGTGAAATGGACTCTCACCACCGGTTCCAACATGGTTGTGAGAGCCAGCTCTACGGAGCTGAAGTTGAGAGGGGCAATTTTTCAGAGAACTCGACTTCGTGACAGCAGATTCATCCTGCCCCTTCTCCCCTTCAGCTTCAGCTTCGAACGACACCGTCTTATCATCATAAGGACACTTCCTCTCATCGTCATCTTCACTAGTTGCAGGCTCCTCAACGTCGGCTTTAGCCTCGTTTACCCTAGAAAGGTGCTCACCGGACTTCACGGTTACAATCGAGTGGAGAAGTGGACTCTCATTTCCCTGAATTGACGCCGACAAACCTAATAGATTGTGACTTTAAATAATTAGCGATTGACTACCGGGAGTAAGAAATCGGAGGCATATGCTGGACGTCTGCTGCGGAGAGGATTACTCCTAAATTGAAATTTCAAGTCAGCAACCTACACAGTTTCGACAACAAAATCAATCTTGAAAGCAATGCAAGTGGACCAATTGAGCAATGAATTGAAATGAGCTCGTAGATGCTGGCACACACCTATGTCATCATCATCATCATCGTTCTCGTCGTTGTCGTCGTCTTCGTCTTCGTCGCTATCGTCACTGTTGTGATCCTTCACTTTAGGCCCTAACATTTGCTTTTGGCGTGCATGTTCAGCCTGAACCTGGAACAGAGTCAACAGCTGCTGCTCCAGACGCTTCGCACGAGCAACGTACTGAGTCTCTTTCATTCTGTAGAACTGGTTTACCTTATTTAACTGCGCATCCAATCGCTTGAAAAATTGTCTGTCTGCCTCGTTCGGTTGAAGGGGATCCAATAGCTCTGTCTCATACTGTTCAAACTGGGGGTCCCCGTGGCAATCTACTTCCATTCTGTGTACCTGTCGAGATTAAAACCTCTCCGCGTTAGTTTCGTCAACTTCTACAACTGTCAAAGACCTCTACGACAAGCCCCGCTGACGGAGCCCCGCTCCGTTTCGATGCCAAAATTTGCCAGACATACCTTTACTCTTTAATCTTGTGACCAGACAAATTGTATAAGAAATCTATCAAGAAATGGCGACAATAAGAAATGCAGAGTATCTGACCTAACGGATCTTTTGCCGTCAATGCTGTAAAAACTCGTTTCCCTCTGTCGGAATCTTACAATATCTGTCAAGATTTTGTTGCAACAAGAAACCTAATGAAATTTGTCTGCGCGTGCATAATTCAAATCAAAGCATGGAATGAGAAAAGGTGATTATACCTCAAGAAAATCGTCAGGTCGCAAAGCCTCCACTGCACTTCGAGCACGGCTGAGCGACATTCTGCCGCTGGCACCGGGATGTTTCAAATGGTTTCCGACGTTGTGCTTGAACGTGGTAATGTGTGTCATCGTTCGCGTCATCGTTTGGGAAAGAGTCCCCGTTCGAGACAGGGACGCCGCGCTGCCGTCTTGCTCTCTTCGCACCCGGTCTTCCTTGACCTTCTTGGCATCTCTCTTCAGAGCTTTGTAATTGCAGTAAGCGTCCTTCCATTCCGGTACCAGTGACACTTCCAGCTGCTTCGCAAACTTCACCATTATAACTAAAGATTCTCTACCAAGAATCTTAAGCAACAGCAGCTCATAAACATATAAAGATTGCTTCTAGCTATGGCACCTCTACACTAAACAGAAACGCACGGCAGTGCCGTCTTTCGTTTACACAAATTAAAGCAACCAAATATATTATCTCGCCATCGCGAAAAATCACCTTCGGCTAATCTTCTTAATTTTAACACTTGCAAAGCTTTCTCTCACTCCTACGGTCCTACCTATATATGCCAACTCCCCTTGCAGATTACGGTTTTCTCAAGTTCTCTCGCGCAGGAACCATCTCCAGTCAGGACATATATAGCTTGTCAGCGAATGATCAGTAATAATACAGACAGAAACGCCAGTCGCCGTCGTCCTCCGAGTTCATTTCTCACCACGGCACACGCAAAGGCGCGCGGTACAGCTACAGTAGCTGCAATTATGCGCTTTCCAACATCAAGTCCACGTCGAGTGCACTCAGTTTTTGGTCGCTCGACCTTTAGTCGTACACAGCGCTGAGCGCGCTCGCTCCTAAATCATGCTACAAACTCATTATAAATCACGCAACTCTCTGCTTACGTTACCAGCTTCCTGATCCCGTAAACGCTGACTGCAGTAGCACGAAATTAGTCTACAAGCCAAACTGCTTCAGTACTGAAACTGGATTCCGTCTCTTCGTCGGTGGCATTGATGAACTTCAATCCTGCAGACTAAATACTCTTGGCCAGAAAAGGTCGAAAGTACTCCCAGCCGTCCAACGGCACAACTCGATCGGGGATTCGGGGAAGCGTGACCTTGCGATCGAAGACGCGAAAGTTTGGTACGAGCAAGGACAGTTTCCGCGGCTGCACTTGTACGTTAGCCTTGGTTGCCTGGGGTGGGTCCCACCTGTACCTTAGAGCAGCTGAATCTGGATCTTCGGAAAGGTCGTGAATGCCCCCTCTGCAGTTGACTTAGATTTTGGGAGGGGGTCGGGAGTATGTGTTGATGTGGGATTCGCTGTGAGGTTTGGACTTTCAGGGTATGGACACGTGGCCGTGAGATGGCAATAGGTCGCGGCTGGTCGTGGGCGTCGGTGCCCGTGGGGTCAGGCTTGGATAAGGACGATAAGCGGATTCAGCGCCGCTCCCGCTCCCGTGGCTATCAGCTTGGCTTCTCGAGCTGTCAGCGTGTACGGAATTTGAACACGGGTTTTTTTGGGTAGTTTTTACACAAATAAAAGGTAACCTTAAGAGCATCCCCACCAATACTTCCCCGTCCCTATCTTCATGTCGATGAAGAAAGAACAAATATAGGGATAGAGGAATGCTTTTCCCCATTAGTGTTACTTTACCCCAAATATAAAAAGAAAGGTGACTTTAGCTTTCCTAAAGCTCCCCTTCTAAAGGGAATTGGGCTTTGAATATCCTAAATACTTAATCTTGAAAGCACCAACATGTACTTTTTGGCTGCATAGAAATTTTGGGCAAGTACATGTGACTAGAGGTTTCCATATTTTTGGCCCAAATTTTTAATGAGAGATGGAGGCGAGGAATATCTTTCATATGCACTAAATTTCATTACATTTAGAAATATGAGTCAAAAGTTATGGCATAATATATTTTTTTTTTCGTAAATGGGCAGTCCGGGCAGATCGGAAAACATCTCTTTTTCCAAAAATAAAAATTTGAAATTGGTTTTCTAGAGTTATATATCAATGGAAAGCTTTGAATCATTCCATTTTCATAAATGAGTCAAAAGTTATGAGGATTTTTGTTTGCGGGCAGTTATGGATTTTTTATTCTAAAATAAACTTTGAAGTCCTTTATCTTACTCAATTTTCAATATTTTTTGAAAAAAATAAAATCATAAGATGTAATTGTTTATTACAACATTGCAAACATTGGTGTTGGCATTTCAATTCCATAATTAAATTCTTAACAATTTAATATTTTGAATCATTCTCTAGTACGGTCTACCAGTTATTTTTTCCCTATATGTTGTACAACTCCAAATAATGTGAAATTTTTTAAGCACGTAGCCAACTTGCCTTGAGTAATGAATCCAAAGAGTTACCACTACTTTGGACATTTTTTCATACTAATGTGACCTTGTGAAGTGCTGCCCGTTTTTTTGCAGGGAAAGAAAAAGGCCGGTTTTGTCAATTCAAATACTTATATCTTGCAATCCACACGGTGGAATTTTTTGAATTTTTTTCCATATCTTTTCTAACTAGTTTACTACAAGATCCTATAGTTACATGTGTCAAAAAAAGTTTTGTTTCAAAAATTTGGTACTTGATCTAAAAAATGGCAGTTTTTGAGCGTTTTTAGCATTAGGAAAAAATTCAGCCCTCCATAAGGCCACGAGTTTTGCAACTGCCTAGTGCAATTATTTTTTTAATTTTTAAAATTGGGTGCTAACGTAGTCGCAGTAATGCCACATCAGATTTTTATTTTTTTATTCATTCTGAAATTGCACCATGGGGGTCCCGAAAAATTAATTCCTTAACGGCCTTCTGAAGGGCTGAAATTTTTCCTAATGGCTAAACTTATCAGGTTGAAGAGCCCCCAAAAGCTATTTCTTGTAACTTCAGACGCTTTAATCTTTGAACTTACTTGATAAAGGTCTCCAAATGTTTCTTACATTGCCAATTTTTATTTTTTTCGGTAGAGTTATGAATGCAAGAACTGGAAAGCTCCATCGAGAGTAAGTTTTAGATTTCGGGTTTGGAGTTTCAAACAACTGTGCGGGCTTCACGAGAAACTGAGTCATATTTCAAGTCGGTTACAAATATTTCATGAAAGCTCACAATCTTGTAAATGTACAAATTCCCACTCCACCACTCACAGAGGCCAAAGAAACCAAGTGCTAGCCAGAAGGGAGAAACGGAGATGGGTGTAGAAATTCGTGGACTCTTCAACATGGATAACATACTCCCTCCGTTTGCACCTTCTTGCAAAGCTCCATGGCTACGTTGATCACTCCGTGATATTGTTACCGACAAGTCTCCACTCTGGGAAGGATAGATACAACTGAAGTCTCATGCTCTCCCTTAGAACTCACCCAATCAAGCCCAGCTAGCAATGGCAAACTACCAAGCCAGCTTAGTTTCAACCGGATTCATCAGCGCGCAGGAGACTTGGTGAAAGCTCACATTGCTCATATTGCCGAGAAAGCAAGCAACTTCCCACGAGCTAGTGATGCCAAGACGATGACATTGTCAAAGCGTCTAGCTTCTTGAATCCTGCAGCTTGAATCCTGCAGCTGGTCTTGGAGGATTGTTGACTTCTCTGCAACCGTTACTGGGGTACTGGGGATACTGCCACTTTGAAATGCTGTTGAGGACTCCAACTCGCCTTTGCAGAAGAGCAAAGGAGGCATCCCGAATTTCCTGCCAGTGGCCTGGACTGCCATTAAGATAATGAAGCAACCTAGGCTTACATAGGTAGCACACTAAATTGATAAAGAAGTAAAAACTTCCCTGCAGGCTTCATGAGAAGTAGTATCAGATCTCAAACCGAAGATGGAAATTCTTGAAACCTGACCGAGAAGCTTACAATCCTTTAAGTGACCGAATGCCCACTCCACCGCTTCTCTGAAAGTAACGATTTGCCTCCTTCTTGCTCTGGACCTCCAACTCCCCAAACCCTAATTGCATCAAGGCAGTGAAAGATGAATAGGCAGCTGCCCTACCTCGATCTTACTAACCAGACTGATGCATGCGTCAGGATTGCTTTCCATTTCATACTTTCTGAACTTCTGGACATAGGCTAAGCTTATTCCAAATCATGTTTTCTGGTAGTGCGCAAACCCTCGCCTTGGTAGAATTTATATAAACAATACAGTAAGAAAGTTCTTAACCTTGCACTTTCAGCTTCTGTACAATCATCAAGTGAGGAGCTCTTCTCCTCTCCAAGCAGTGGATCAATACTGGTTCTGCTGGTGTTTCAGGAGCGCTTCTTTACATCTAAAGTTAAAACTAAAATGGCCCCCAACAGCCAACTTGTGACAGGATATCATAGTTCTAACCAGCTACAGAAAGCCCACAGTCCAGCAAGTGGACGACCTCAGACTCCACTACCCTGAAGGTAGTAGATCCAGCCTGCCTCTCATTTCCAAGCTCCAATTTCCAAATCCCAATTGCAACCAATATCAGCGCAATTGATAGAACAATGGACAACTGACCTCCCTCTGACTTCCCAAACTAAAACAAGGTTCCCCAAGCTTCATCTACACACCATGTCATCTAAATAATCTCGAAATTAGACCTCAACTTCACTGAAAACCCAGTTATGCGCGTAATAGTTTACAAACAACTGAATAAATAAAACTATAGGAACATAAACCATTAGGAAAGTCAACTCAATGCCTTGCACTTCCGTGTTACCAAATTTGTTGGTCTTCTCCTGCCTCCATGGCAACTAAACAATCAGACTTCCGAACACTGAACAGACCCTGCTCCTATCTGCACTTCTCCCATCAAATCAAGAATGTCTGGTCTCTTGAACCAAAGCACAATTTTTGATTGCCATTTGCGAATCAGTCGCCTCTTTTGCTGTCTCAGTGTGCCAAAGCTTCACTTGGACTATCAAAGGTAGTTGCCTTAACGCCGTGATGGCGTTACCATTGCGGTGTGTTTCAGACTATACCAAGGACAAAATCCATAGTTGGCAGAAATCCTTGCCGTATTTAGCCTAAGCACCATTTCCAAGGACTACTTATGGTATCAAGACCTTAATTGGATTCTCTGTCAGAGGTTGCTCACACTTGAGAACGCCTGCAGGAATCTTTAAGTAAAGCTAGACCCTATTTCCACCAGATACTGGTTTACAAGTGTGTTTTGAACAAACTGCAGTGACAAATCTTGCAAGACGATGAAACGGTTTGCCGTCAAGCCTACTCAAACGACTATGGTGTCGTACCAAGGCACAATCTCTCGACACAAGTCCCCCAACTGCACTCTTTGATAGGGAAACAACACCAGTTTTACATAGTTTACAAGCCTCAAAGTGAAAGAATCCTTGCACCCCCTTCTTAAAAAGTCACAGGGTCTGTAAGCTGCAGCTGCTCCTCCCTCCACTACGGGCGCTGGTTGTGGGTCTTGTTGCCGTGGCCCTAGAGTTCCACCTGCATTGAAGAAGAGATACTGTCCCAGGCCTTGCCCTGGTGCTTGCCCAGACATGGTGCGGCACTGACACGTGATCACCAGCCATAACCAAACAAGGGCAAAACCGACCAGCAATACGGTAATGGCAGCAAAGGGGAAGACCAACACCACGTAGATCAAACTACCCATAAAGATAGCATCCAATACAACTGCAACCACGAAAACGATGGGAAATATGATGAGAAGCATGAGAGCTTTGTATAACACAAGAAACATATTCAATATACTCCACAAACACACTCCCAGCGGGCGAGGGAACCACGTGCTGGCCAGAAGGGAGAATTGAAGATGGGTGTAAAAATTGGTGGATCCTACGACATGGATAACATACTCCTCCACTTGCACCTTCGTGCAAAGCTCCATGGCTACGTTAGTCTCAGTGATAGAGTTACCGACAATTTTCATCTCTGAGAAGGAAAGAACTCTCGCACTCTTGCACCTATCAAATCTGAACTCAGCAACAAAAGAAATGCACAAACTTATTCGTAATCTAACCCAGCAGTGGACTGGCATGGACTGGCTGAAGCTCCGTTTGAAGGAAGCTCTCCTCCCAAAGTTCCTAACGTTATTTATCACTAGGAGAATTGATGAAAGCTGAATCGTTCAAGCTCGTTCCAGAGATGCAAATGTCCGAGAAAACAAGCAGGGTCACATACTGCTAAAGATGATGACTTCGTCAACATTTCCTTTCCTACAATCAATCAGCATCTCATCTTGCTTTGTTGACTTCTTTGCAAAGCTTACTTAGGGTAGTGCTGCACTATTGGCACGTTGAGTTATTATGGAGGAGCGTGATGCGCACTCCATCTTGATTCTATGGACGAGGAGTGTCGGCATCCGGGCTCTCCGAGTGGTTGGACTGCCATTAATTAAATACAGCCTTTGCTTGGGTTGCCCACTTGCGCAAGGAAATTGATGCAAAATTTTCCAGTTGGTTTACTAGATTTGCCGGCTGTTGCTGTGTCTGGCTTTTATTGAGAGGCAGTTTCACAACTTTTCCTCGGAAGCTTTCATGCCTTTTGGGTGTGACTGTCCTGTGATCTGCAAGAGCAGCAATTGGGTTCGTTAAGTATGACATGTTCTTCTACAATTAGTGTGATGGCAATAGTTTAGGGTTTTGCACACCAGGAGATTTGTGATTGGTTGAAAGTTAGATAACAAATTGTGTGCACAAAGTTTAGAAGAGACTTGTCTTTTTGCATCGATGAAACTTTGGCATGCATTTCAAGATGCTTACCAAGATTGAGTACGATTTAGATGAAGGTGAATTTCTTTCTCGCCAATTTCATCTTTGAAGGTTCTCATCATTGAATAGAACTTGCCTTTTGAAGGGCTTGCATTCTTCAAGGACTCTTTTAATGAGTAAAGTTGTCACCCATCTCAAGGAAGTGGATAACAATTTTCCACATTATTATCTCATTTAAATGTTTTGTGAGTGAAAATTTATGTTTTCAACATCAAAAGTTAAATGCCTTTGATTAGAAAATTGAGAAATGAAAGGATGTCAAAGAATCCAACACTTTTGTCACTTGCTACAAGGTAACAACACCTAATCGCAACATTGTGCAGTACCAACCCCAATAGATTCTTAACTAATATCCACACGTATTGAACATGAGAGCCAAAGGTCAATTTGGGACATTCCAAAAATCCACTTTTTGAATAGTCATAGTTAAGTCTCCAAACACATGATATGATTTTGGAATCTTCTTTGAATTGCCAACTAGATCTAACAAAAAATGAAGACCCTATAATAATTGAAACCAAGCTCAAATGCTTATAAAACAATTGTTGTTGCAACCACCTCAATGACTTTTTATTCAACCAATGCAACATTGGAAGCACTCCAACCTAACATCTGCCAATGCAAAATTACACCAATGCAAAAGCTTGGTTAAAATGACTTACATTTTTTGAAAAATGTTGTTTCAACAAAAAAATTGGTAGGTTTTGGTAAATGTTGTTTCAACCACTAATTAGTTGATTAATTTGGTATTTTTTTTCAATTTTTTTTCAAGAATAGTAGATTTTTCAAAAAATGACATTTCAACCAATAATTTTGGTAGATTTGAGAATATACAATTTTCCTATAACAATTGTCAAGGGGAGGGTGGATTAAAGAAATGCACTTAAACTCTAGTCCTAAAATGAGATCTACAATGGAAAATTATAATCACATGCTGATGCTTCGCTTGGGCGTACAATAGACAATGCTTGCAAGGCTACTCGGGCCAAGACATTCTATCCGCAGGCTCATATGCTAGCTGTCAATCCCGTGTTTTCAACAAACTGTGATGATAGAGCTTCTTTCCAAAGCGGAATTCATCACTCAACGTCATGCCTAAGCACATCCTTTCCGATGACTACCGTATTGTGCAAGGGCACAATCTCTCGACTTAAGTTCTCCAAAACCAAACTCCAAAAGAGAAACGACTCTACCCTCCTATGAGTCTCAAGCCTTACAGTCAAGGCTTTCCGGCGAAACTCTTTCAACGGGGCCCATAGGCTGGTAGCTCCCATGACAGGCATTGAGAAAAGATGGGATTACAAAGCACCTAAGACATCTAAGGTAACTGCACCTTAAGATGGGACTACAAAGTATCTAAGACATCACAGTTAAGCAATTCAGCATGGTTTTCATTATTTATATTAAGAAAAAATTTGTGGGGTCTCATTGGTAGTCAAAACCGGTTTCTAAATTCTCTTAGAATGCATTTTTTGGACATCCTGTGAATAAACTACGAATTTTCAAAGTGTTGAAAATAGGTGCACCTAAAAGCGATCATAGAGTCAAATGAATAGTGGGAGTACATTTTAGGCAAGAATATCTAGTGTGTGATTTTAGGAACCGTGCGATTTTAGGTGTAGTTACCTTACTACTTCGACAAGGTAACTACACTTATTTACAACCATGGAGATTCTTGCCTCAAATGCACACCTTTTGAATATGAAAAAATCAAGGTTGATTTTTGGTACCACCTCAATCATGTTGATTAGATGTTCTGCAGACCGTACTTAGGCATTTATAGAGTCACTGTTACATCATTGTTGTTATTTTCATGCTATCTCCCATATTGGCACACTATGTTTGTGCATGATAAATATTTAATAAATACTCACACTACTCTATTAAAAAAAAATATAATTTTTTATTGTTTATATCTTATAACATAATTTTAATATAAAAATCATAGCGTTATATTTGATATTATTAATAAAATTATTAGGATACAAAAAATTTAGAAAGCTTGAATTTTAATTCTCACAATCCTTTGCTAATATCATATTGTCATATAGCCATGCTAACAGCTCAAAGTCCTCATAATTAAATATACTTTGGTTACCAAGGGCATAATATTAAAATCTCAAAGTATTTAAAAATTCTAATTTTAAAAGGCCAAATTGCACTTTGGAATGAGGTTTAAATTTATTATTGTAGATCATGTCCTTTAGGGATTCATAAGTCTACAATGCAAAAATTGAGAAATAGTAAAAATTCACTAGGGGGCTCCATTCATCTCTACATCAATACCTTAAATGAGGCTGTTTGTTTGTTTGTTTGTTTTGATTTTTTGTTTTGTTTTGTTTGTAGCGTGGACAACTTCCTGACCGTGCGTCCCCCTGCCGCGTGCTTGGTACCGTCGGAAAGCTCTCGCCGAGGAGGGGTGCACCGGCTTGGTTTCATGGCGTTTGGAGCGGTGGTGCAAAAGTTATTGAATTTCAAAGTATTTATTGATTAAAAAATTAGAAAATTACTTTTACTTTGATTTTGGTGGCATTCTTGGTATTGGGAGTGGAACCGAGAGTAGAACTGGGAGTAGAATCGGAAGTAGAACCAGGAGTGGAACCAGGAGTAGATGAAAATTGGGCCAACGGCACAGGGTCACACTAGTTACCAATGACAACAAGTCAAACATTTTGAAAATTTGAAATGTCAAAATCTTAAAATCTATAGATTTGCCATTCTGAATTTTGGAAAATTATGATTTGTGAATTTGGAATTTTTTATAGTTTTTAGTTTGAAATTTTTTAATGAACTATAGTTTATACTTGAATTATTTTATCTTTTATGATTGTGACAACTTTTAGATTGGAGTTGGTTTATGCCTCAACAAATATAGAGTCCAATTTCAAGTAACATGGTTTTTTTTTGTCACGCTGTTTGGATCATTTTGTAAAGCTAAACGATTGAAACCATAGAATTTTGAAGCCATAACTCTTATAGAATTCTGTCCTTTTGTTTACATTTCACCTGGCTTTTTATCTACAAAGTGTTAGATTGCTAGCAATTTAAACTTGCACACATCTGTAATGTAGTTTTATAAAAGATTATAGAACATAAACAATTGAAAGACAATGATATAAAAAATTCAAGACTTTAAACTTTGAAGAAAAAATAAAATAGATGATATAAACAAAAAGTAACATAATATATATAATAATAATAATAATAATAAATTTAACAAGTTTAAACCATTCTGTTCATTAAATTTTTTATAAAGTTACATATATAAAAAATATTCAAATATACAAATAATAAACTTAAAAAGTACAAATCTATAGATTTGAAGACTTTTAAATTTTAAATTTTGGCATTTTATTCAATTGGTTGTCACTAGTAGTGTAGAATGAAGTGGAGCCCTAGTATTTATTTATTTATTTTATTTTATTGAAAATTTAAATTTTGTCTACAATGTCTATTTTTTTGGTCAAAGTATAGAGTTTTGGATTTTTTAATATGATTCTGTTTCCATTGTTTATTTTTTGTGGAAAGACATCAAAGAAGTGTGCGAGTTCAAATAATTAACAATTTACCGCCTTATAAACAAAATGGCAAGCGAAATGTAAACAAGATCAATATATGGCTTCCGACTTGTGGTTTCAATTGTCTAGTTTCCCAATATATTCTACACCAAGCAACAAAAAGATCCCATAGTTGCTAAAAAACAATGGGATTGTATATTTGTAGAGACATAAATTAGCTACCGCCTAAAGGTTGTCATCAAAAATTATTTATGGTAATGAAATAATAAATAGACAATCAAACAATATTTCTTTTAGTGATATTGCACTTTCAATAATAAAATCGCATTCCAAACTTTTACAACAAAAATGTTTTATCCAATTATTTTATCCAATAGTTGCTCTCAAAAAACTTGTTTAGAAGAATGTTCTCATTGTAAAAACTTTTATACCTAGAAACATTACCCATTTCAATGCATATAAGACACGGTCCATCCATTGTTATCATATAGGATTCCATGTCATTTTAACATTCATTTTGAGCCTTATTCAATCTCTATTATCTAAACTAATGTATAGTAAAATTATTTTAAATTATTTTGAGAAAATAAAAGAATTAAGACCCTAATATCTTATTTTCAAAATGTAATCTAGTACCTTCATATATGGGTTGGCATTAAAAATCACATTTTTTACTAATTTTTTGATATTTTATTTGAAAATATACATCATTCAAGAATAATTTGATATAATTGCAATTTTGCGTTAGTTGTATTCCATTATAAATTATACTATGACTCATAAATGTCATAAATTTTGGCTAGTTGTAGCTTGTTTATGAGCTTCTCATAATGAAAATTCTTGTCATCTAATAAGAATAATTTTGAAATATTTTTTCTTGTAATAAATAGAATTGAAGAAAGTTTGTATAATTAAAAGGGTAATTTTTAACCTTGTTTTTAATAGTAGGTATTTTAGAAGCATTGGTAAAAGTAGCAATGGAAAACATATCAATGGACACATTATTTAAATTAATTTTAATAAGTGTAGAATGTAGACAAAATTGCTTGACAAGCAAGAGAATATTTTAGAATTTATTTAGGTTGATTGGTTGGTATTTTTTAATTGTAAACAGCAATTGATAAGCTTAGATAATCTTTTATTTGGATACTTTAATGATTTGTGAATACTTCATGACATTTTGGTTTGTGAGTAGAATGGAATCAAATTTTTGGACAAAATACTTCCCATCTCATTTGCAAGAATTAGTATAAAATTAACATAAAAGAATTCAAATTTTCTTAATTGAATTTTTTATTGAGAACATGATGGTTAGTAACAAGTAAAATGTATGCAATGTAAGGATATAAATATTGCTATGCTTCTTGTATTTTATAAAAGAAGATACTATTCATAAATAAATAATTTTTTTTAATAGAAATAAAAAATTAGGAAAATATGATCACTCAAAGATGAAATTGCTGAAAATCAATTTTAAACCCAAGAGGTCATGTTCTATTGACTTTCCTATCATATAGGTTTGATATTTTAGATAAATCATCAAGTTTAAACAACTTCATGATTTATGTTGATGAAATGGATTTTAAAAATAAAAGAAACATTTTTTTCAATGTTGACAAATGATACCTTCCTCTATGGTAGTAGGGGGAGTCATGATTGACTTTAAGTGAACTTATCTGAATTCTGGCACTTCAATAAATGGAGGACATGAGTTCTTCGAAGTCCTCCAATTAGGAGTCAAAATCTAATTTATCAAGAATTGATATGAAGAATGAGAGATGATAAAATTTGCATGGAGAATATACCAAATGCTTAAATACCATCTAGCCCTCCATTTCTTATTTAAAGAGAATAAATATGAATTAAAAGGAAATAGGGGTGCAATTTAGAATTTACTAAGATTGCTAAAATCAATTGTGATTCTCCAAAATAATCCAAATCTAACCCTAGAAAGATGAGCCTATGACTACTTGTTAGAACTTCAAAACCATTTGCTTTGTGTGCTCCCATTTTGCAACAATTTATGAAATTTTTTATAGTTTTTCTTAGAGATGAAACCACATATTCTCTATAAGTTACAAAAATTATATATTTTTTTTTTGTGAAGAATTGATATTACTATTGGTTTTTTAATAAAAAAATAAAATACTTCATATGAAATTCTAAACACATTAAAAGAATCTAGATTTTTCACCATACGTATATATTATAGTGTAGAATATTATAGTAAGTTATCAAGTAGCATTTGAAGATTAGAAAATCAACAAACCGTAATTATAGGCTCAAATTCAAATTACAATAAAACATTGAATTTTATGAAATTTTGAATTTTTCAAATTCAAGTACAAACTAGACTTAGTTAGCTTCAATTCATTAGTTGGCTCAAATTTAAAAATATTATTTTTATAGCAAAAATTAAATCTAGAGCAAGGAGGTAGAAGTGGCCAAAATAGACTACAAGGTGATTCATGGATTGAGCATCTTCTTATGAAGAAAAGTCAAAAATACCTCAATGAAAGAATGCTTTGCACCATAGTTTGCATTAGAAAAATATCAACCCTCCGGAGGGCTGCTCCACAGTGAGAAACCAAGCTATTAAAAAGCTTGGTTTGTCACTTTAGCTAACTGCTGCGGTGAGCAATCAAAGTGACTAACTGCTTGCCAAAACAGTTCGTTTTTGCGATTTTTTTTAAGTAATTTTTTAAAGATTAAAAATAAATAAAGAAATAAATAAATATATATATATATATTTATTTACTCATAAATTTTGGTTCTTGCACCATTGCCGCTACAATTTTAGCTGGGCGGAAATAGAGGAAAAACAAATTTTTGAGCAAAAGAAAGTAAATTTCAAGGTACCTTGGAGGGCTGTGGAACAGCAGTGCAAAGGCCTGAAATTTTCTCTAATGCAAACACAGTGCTAGAGACAAGGACAGATGAAGCAATTTGTCACTTCACACAAAGAACTCACACAAATTGCAAGATTAGAATCACTTTAACTGGCACAAAGAATTCAAGCGAATTGCAGCATCAGCATTCTGAATATATGGTGCAGACTGAGAGTTTAATTGCCCTTTCCAGGAAATGAAAATACCTACCAAAGCTCATATTAAACATGCATAACTGACTGAGTCTTGGAATAATAAAAAAAATACTACAGACTCCTTCGATTATGGTCTGATCTGGAGATTAAATTAGGTCCAGTTGAACTTTCAGCAAATATTCTTGGAATACAACTATGATGAGATTTTACCACCTGGCTTCCATGGAAATGTGAGCTTTATCTCAAACACTCGAGTAAATTCATACTTGCATGCTTGATTAAGGAACTGGAACCTGACTTCCACGGAAATTATCAAAAAAATCATCAACTTACATAATACTGGACCCATACACGCTCATAATTAGCAGTGTACCAATGCATCAAACATAAATTCGTAAAAAGGAGGGTATGACAAATGAACGATCTTCCAGGGAGGAAATCAAACTTCTTATTTCACAATTGCAATATCAACTTCAGTTCTCTATAGATGACATTCCTGGTCATGAATCGAAGCTTGCTTGGGAACTTCGGAGAGACGCAACACATTTTAGGTTTACTAGCTCACTTGCTCAAATCAAGTTTAGGTCGTCGTGACTATTTGATCTTCTCAAACTCATGCAGCCGGTCATATCACAAATTGATGCGATTGGCTAAAAATGACTGAAGAGTAGGCTGTCCAGTATTTGAATTAGACAAAAGCCATGTGAAGACGCTGTTGGACAGGCCTAAATTTCCTCATTCTCTTTTGGTTTTGGGACCAAGAACATAGACAGAGGTTTACCTGCCCACTGAATGCAATGTTACAGGAAGACTTGCAACTTACAAATCAAAATAAACTGAAACAATGCATGCAAAAGTGATATGCAGAAGTCACCCATAGTTACCCCGACTTCTCCTAAGATTGTGAATACCTCTCCCAGTATTGCAATGTCTTTTTGAGGTGCTCAATTGCTCATGTGCGAATTCTTCTTTTCAGATGAATGCCTGAGCCCTGGAGTTGGACTTCAATAACATTCTAAGGTAACTATACCTAATTGAGCACCACATGCTGATGAATCAATAACGGTCTATTTCTCGTTTAGGAACAGAATCCATGCAGACCCTCGATCTTGTCTAGAATTCCATTTCACTCGAAAAAGATGGTCACTACGACCTAAACTTGATTAAAAGGTTTTTTGTCAGGATATATCTTACAGCCTTCATTTTTTAAAAGAATTTGCATCGTGTCTTGCTCATTTGCATATGAGATTCCCTCAGGACTAGGGCGACCAAATTAAAATACAAAGCAACATGGTAAGATGCATTCTCATTGAAGACTTGAAGTGCACTCTTTCTAAGTTACCCAATTGCTTTCGTTATAAGCCTACATCGATCCAACCCCGGTATGACTGGCATTCCAGCAAGTCCTATACAACTGACGTGAACTCCGAAGCCTGTTTGATTTACAGCCTACCGGTTGAGACGTTGAGACCAGAACTGGTGCAAACTAATGTTTTGTCGGTAGCACATTAGTATATACATAGGGAAACTCTTCCATACATAGACGAAGTATAGTATAGTAGGACCTTTTATCGAGAACATTCGATCGGAACCTATCCTTGAACTTTAATGTCCCGTCTGCCAAAGCAGCTCGTCGATTCATTTCAAATTGGGCCTCCAGCGCAAAAAATGTCAACCCTAAATGGATTTGCATTCAAGCTCACACAACTATAAATGTCAAAAAATTAATTGAATGAAACAAACAAAAGCGAAAGTTTAGAATGACAAGTGTCAACACAGGGAGATTCGCTCTGGTTTCCGTGTTGCCATTCCCAGGTTTACTCAATCTCAACAGGGAAAATTTGTGCCAGTGACGGTCGCTCTTCCCTGATCCGGGCGTCGTTTCTTGTGCAAAATCATTCATGATATTCCGGTAAGGGATAATCTGCCTGTGAAAGGGCCAAGACTCATACAATCGAACATTCAGACCCAGCCCTGACGTCTCCAAGATCCTTTTGAACTTTACAAGGGAGTTCTAAAAGTCGCTGCAAACATTTTGGCAGGCAATCTCATTGTTAAAGCCTAGATTATGAAAACAGAAACAGTGCAAAGAGGATGCACCAAGACATTGCAAAAATAAACAAGATACGGTCAACTTGCAGATACATAAATGTATCGTCTAATTACATATATATATATATATATATATATTTGCAAAATTATCAAAACTTTCATACACTCATTATGATTGATCTCAAGACAAAACAAAGTAGAGTAAGCGAGGATGATATCACGGAACATGAGTGTCATAACCAGGCTATACGTCTGAGTTGCAGATACCTTATCACTCAAAAAACTTACTATGACTAATCTGAAGAAAAATAAAATAGTAGGAGAGCATGCTATAGCAAATACCAATGCCACCACAGCATAAATTGTCATGTATAAGCCTACACGTGCAACAATATAACAAATATCACTCTAAAACTTACTATGACTCGTTAAGCTAAAAAACAAGCAGCTATGCTACAAGAGACTCTGTCCTTGTAGCACTGGCTCATTTTTTGAGTAAGGTCGTACTCAACTTCACCGCGCATGTAGCTGCGGTTGAGCCAACAAATTGGGATAGTTCGAAAGGCTAATCAAAACGAAAATGAAAACAACCATTTTGTTCTTTAGTTGCTCACTGTACACTAGACTGTGGCACAATCTAGACTAGATGGTCGCTTGATTGATGCTTTGATACTTCATTCTAAGCGAGTTCTTTCTTCCATGGACTGTGATGCCCGCTTTCCTGAATACACTTCAAGTGAATCGACCAACTCATCTAGCGATTGTTGGATGCCATCAACGGTAAGTCTGCCTCCACTATTGTTCTTTGACAAGATCATCGCCCTGTGCACAACATTTCGGATGTCTCGACCATTGAGCTCATGTTCGGAAAATCGGTCAAGTTTATCATCTGCGATGTTCTTCATGTTCACCCGACTTAAGATTGTTGACCATATTTTCCGTCGATCATCTCGGTTGATTTCGTAATACAAAATCATGTTGATACGTGATCGGAAAGCCTCATCAAATGTCACAATACGGTTTGTTGTAAGAAAAAGAACTCCACGGTAATACTCCAGATTGCGCAAGAAGATCCCAGTCATGGCAGTCCGTGCCAAGTCAAAACATGATCGTTTCTCCAGGTACACATCGGCCTCGTCGAGTAGAAGGATAGCAGACCATGTCGTCGCCACATCCAAGACTTTCACCAAATATGATTCAAGGGCATCTGGAGTTGTTCCTAGTTCAGAGACGCTCAAAGACCAAAGAGGAGCATGCAATTTCTCTGCAATTGATTCAGCCGTCAATGTCTTCCCTGTCCCCGGTGGACCATAACAGAGAATGGTGCAGCCCTCCCCCTTTGAAATGATGGGGTCGATCTCTTGAGAGGAGGCTTCATCTCGAACCCCTTGATCAATGCTTGCTCTCAGTGTCGCCATGTTGCCTTTTGGCATGTATTCACGTACTAATTTCTCCAAAAGCACTTTCCTTCGTTCAGGCATCACAAGAGCATCAAATGCAGATTCGTTGAAGGCAATCTCGTTGAAGCCGCACACTTGGAAGATACCCCACTTTTTCAAGTGAAATGAAAAACCGTAAACCATGGCCGGGGAATACATTCGCTCTGCTGATGTTGTTATATCTTTAGGTTCCACATTATTGTCACGCAACACTTCACATGGTGGTTCTGCACTTCCCATCTTGTAGTTTGGATTCATCTTTGCAAAACTTCCCAAGTCTACCATAACTCTGCCGCTAGCAGCCTCCTTCACGAGCATCACACAACCGTTTACCAACTTTTGCATATAGATGAGTCCATTGTAGTTCATGAAACGATTTCGAACCAACATAGAGAGTTCACAAAAGACTTCTCCCCTCCTGAGAAACTCTTTTTCATCTTTTTCTGGATCGTTGCTGAATCGAAGAGGGTACGTTTGTAGACTGTTGAATATGCAATCTCCATCAAATTGAGAAATTGATTGACTTGTCTTGTATGCTTTCCATGTACTGCAGTTATAATCCCACATCTCAATATCAACTTTGAAAAACTTTCCATGCTCTCCGTCTTTATATGCTACTCGAATAACATTCCCCATAAGCTTTTCATCAGTGATTGCACATTGATATACCACCTTTGTACCAACGGGGAAAAATGCCCAAAGCATGTCCCACGACACATGACGTCCTCTCTCCATAATTGAATATCGCTTCAAAACTTTCTCCAATTCTTTGTCCATGAAGCGTAACAAGTGACCAACATGAACCAGTAGCTTCTCTCTATCCTCCTCAGAAAGTTGTAAATTCCCTGGAAAAACTTGATTTACTCCCTTCAACCCTATTTCTCTTATTTTTTCACGAATATGAAAGAGTTCTGATGCAAAAACTCGTATGCTTTCACCTCTCCTTGCATGTATGATTCGTGGGATCAAGAACATAATGATATCTATTAAGAAAGGTGAGAAAATTTGGATATAATCTCGCTCTGACCACAACTTTTCCTTCAGACCATAGATGACTTTAAACGGTTTCATCTTGACTAGAGTACTCTCTTTCTGATTGTCACCGTATTTCCTCAACCTTGTGTCACCATATCTGAATTTATGTTCGTGATATGCTTCCCATTCCCAGTCCGGATCATTGCCTTCATCGATATCACTAGATCCATCATCACCTATTGCGTCGGGTTCCTCATACGAGTCCTCATCCATGTAGTAATTCTTGAATTCAGTCAATGTTTCACCTATTTGGGCAATGGATTCACTCAAAGAGACAAGCGTAAGATTGGTTTCATTTTGAGACGTATTGCCGGCTATAGAGTTGTCAATTGCGTCACCATTAGACTCTTTCGATCCACCGTCCAATGATTCCTGCTCATATTTCCTCCTCCTGGAATTATTTGCATCTTCAAAGTCTGGATGCTGCTGGAAGAGAAAGTTCCAAGTCGAAGAACAGAGAACCAAGAATATAAGGCGAACATGCTCAAGCAATTCTCTGATCTTATTCTCTGTGCTGGAACAATGAAGTTCACCACATTTGGCATATTAGTATATTATATGCTCCAACCAACAAAATGCTTTAAACCTAATGTATATGAATTAAATATTTGACTGGAATACAAAGTAGTATGACATTAACTTAGGCATATTCTTTTACAGATATGTAACAAATTCCATGCATACTTTCTACATGTATATTTGAATTTATCTATTCGATTAGTCCTGGCAATTAGTACTGTACATATGTACATGATTGTGTGAGAACCTGGTCAATACATTTATTAATTGTTCCAAACACATGTCCAAACAATGGATATATATTTGCATACCTGGGAGGTAATATTGGCAATAAGGTGACAAATGAGAGAGGTGCAATCCATGCAAGAGCAGGCCCAAGATCGTATGATTTTATCAATTTTCTTCCATCCCGGTAAAGTTGGCTTGCGAAATAGATCATCAAAATCATTGTTGGTATTCCAAGTCTCACAACTGCCACATGATAAAGTCAAATAGAATGACATTTGATTAGAAGCGTAACCATAGTAATGTCTAAAATATAGTTCTAAGGCTAGCTTGCAGAGGATCAATTCTAAATGCTTTGTAAACAAGATTTCGTGATCTGAAAACTATTAACTATTAGTATGATTTAATATCAGACAATGCAAAATGTTTATCTAAAAACAATTTTGTAATACTGTCGCAATTCAGAATGCCAAAATTGTTGCACTCAATTACAAAAGCTTTGAAAAAATTAGGATTGGTTTTGATTGAGGTTTCAAGACACTCACCTTGAAAAGTGGCTGTGTTGTGAATATACACCAATATAACAAAATTGACATTATTTGTAGTGTAATGAAAGTAATAAGACAGGCATGTGACAAACAAACCTGCTCTTAGGTTATTGTCTTGAACCTTGACCACAGAGCTGGTAACTAAAACCTCGGCGTGGCCCTGGATGGAAACCGTTTTCGTAGCACACACATATACTATGTCACAACTGTTGAATGGCAATTGTCCAGACCAGGTACAAATTCCCAATTCCATACCCAATTCATTTTGTACCTGTCATACAAGATTGAACACCAATCTAAATATTACTTGTGGGAAAATCAATGCCAACATGCAACAATTTTGGAAAATCATTGTCAATGGGTTAATTGAATACCTTTTATACACAAAAAAACATCAAAGATAGTATTTTGGAAGTAATAGAAAATTCTAGAACATTTACTACAGACCACATATAAATACAATTAAATCATCAAATACTAGGTCATATACAATTGCTTGGTAAACATACCCCTTACCATCCATTTAACAATTCTGCTCTCATGTACCAACAATATATACATTGGTATTCTAGAATGAATGCCACCATTATATGAAGGCGGAACTGAGTGCAATATGGTAATGGGCAACTTTGTTTTAGATGCATTTTGCACTAGTACACGCAGTACATGCAGTTGCTAAAACCAATCATAGCCACACTTAGTTCAATAGAAACACAACTCTTATATCTATATCATTAAAACAGATATTTCATTAGAAGGGCAATACTTCACAAATTTGGCAGTTGTAGGTTTAGACCATGTGGTTTGAAATGTACCAACAGTCCTACATTTTAGACCATGTGGTTTGAAATTTATACTAGTCTTTGAAAATAGATGGAAAATGGTAGAAGAATACCGCCTTTTTAACAAAATATCCATTTTAAGAAATTCTGAAATTTTTTCTACACATTGTTGTACTAGTTAGGTATAAGATCCTATGGTTAGATGTGGAAAGAAAAATAGTTTTCAATTTTTTTTACTCTTTACTCTAGAAAGGGCAATTTTGAATGTTTTTTGGCAAAAAAATGGCCTTTGTCTTTTAGGGGTTAATAGCTTATAGTTTCATGCATAGTCTTCATTAGCTATATGATTATGTGTATACTATATTAGATGAAAATTAAAAATACTTTTTTTGGCTGCCCCACGTCCCTTATTTTGAGCTATTTGGGCATAAATTTTTTTCCTAGGCACTGATTGAAAAAAAAATTATATTCCCATGAAGCTTAGCAATTTTTCTATCTTCCAAAAAAGTTTCAAAAAATCACAACAAAAATTCAGCTTGTAGGTATCTGCCCAAATTAAATCTCATTTGTCCCCCAAAGGGACAATGGTCCTTTAGGGATTAAGCACTATGCATATAATTAAATAATTAACCAAGACTCTGCATGAAACTATAAGCTATTAACCCCTAAAGGACCAAGGCCCTTTTTCTGCCAAAAAACACTCACAATTGCCATTTCTATAGTAAAAAGTTAAAAAATTTGAAAAATGTTTTTTTTTTCACATCTAACCGTAGGATCTTACACCTAACTAGTATAAGAGTGTGTGGAAAAAATTTCAGAATTTTTGACTGCACAGATTGCAAGATATCTGCGTTTAAAGTGGAAAAATCAAGTTTTTCATCACATTGCGGGACTAGATTTTTTGACTTTGAACATTTTTAAATTAAAACTTTTGCACTATAGAGTTTTGAGCTTTAAATATTTGTAGTGGGAAATTGAATTGAGAGTCTAGGAGAAAAAAAAAAGTTCAAAAAAACTTAATTATCATTCTTTAAAAAATTGTTAAATAGAAGTAGATAGGAGATAGAAGGAAAATCTAAAATATTCATATATTTTGAATGGGATTAAAATGCAATAATCCCAATGGTGAGATTGTTCTAACAAGTAATACAAACCATGGAAAAAAATAAAAAAATGAAAAATTTGAAAAATTGCATTCAGAAATGCATCCTAGAAGTTACTTTTTTCAAAAAGATGCTCTAATTGAATGTCCATAACTTTCTCATAACAAATCCAAATGAAATGATTCAAAGCTTTCCAAATAGGCAAAAATATAATCTATGAGGAAAAAAATATTAAAAAAAAAAATTCAAATTTTTGTCCATTTTTTTTTGCTGCCCAGACTGCCCGCCGTCCCCTATTTTGAGCTTATTTGGTCATAACTTTTGTTCCCAGGCACCGATTGTGAAAAAAATTATATTCCCATGAAGCTAATCAGATTTTCTACCTCCAAAAAAAGTTTCAAAAAATCCAAAGAAAATTTCAGCCTGTAGGTACCTACCCGAAAACGCATTTGTCCCTCAAAGGGACAATGGTCCTTTAGGGGTTAAGCTAACCCCTCTTTTTACTTGCACTGGAGTATGTAACTACACCTAAAATTAGAAAAATATAATTCGATAGTTTAATTGGGATGTTAAGATGTCCATGGATGTCGCAACATTGTGATAGATGTCTAGAAGGCATCCAGATGTTGCACATTGACAACCTAAGGACGAGCAACCAAAAACATAAATCTGTGCCAGTCTTTAGGGCTTTGTGCAAGTGAATGTTATAATTTTTGGTAACCATAATCATATCAATTTAATAAAATTGACATTGTTGATTATATATGTATGTCCCATAGCATACTTTTAGGCCATGTACAATTTTGTAAGGGGTACAATTAGGTGTAGTTCTCTACTTTTGAATAATTATAGTTCAATTACAAAAGTTGAGTAATGAGTACATATCAAGTGAGAGCCTTTCAACGATGATGTAAGAGTTCAGATTCACCTTTTTATACTTAGCAATCTTCAAAGTGATGCTCTTATCAAAGGTAGCTGCTTTCAAAGTGGCCTTCTCCAAGTTGAGACCTTCGATTGTTAATTTTCCTGACATCAAGAAATAGAACAGTGAGTGCACATTGCGAGTAACCTATCATGGTTAGCATTCACAAATCAAACATTTGCATCCATCATAAACATACCTAGAGAAGAAGCCTGTCAACCCTCACTCCCTCAGTCCCTCGCTAAGCAAGGAAATAGGTTATATTTACAGTTGGCTCAGCAACATTGGGTGCGTAAGTTTGCTGAAGTTGGTCTCTTCCCTGTACAACATGGGAAATCTCTTTTCTATAGAAAACAAGAAATATTTTTGAGTTCTCTTTCTATATTTTTTACATCAAAGTTAAGAATTAATTAGATAAAAAAATTACCTGCTGCATAGGATGAGTGCAGAATAACTGGCAGTTTGTCTCTATCGGTATCAAGCTCCAGCTGCTCCACTCCTTCATCTGCGTTTATTTAGTACAATACAAGGGCACGATTAATAAATGCTCGATCTAGGCCATTCGAATGACGACATATATACACCTACGCTAAAGATCTCACATCGATGAATATCAACTTGTTTGTTCAAAGCACTTTGTACGAGTCATTTGGTCATCACATAAAATTTTCAATCGAGCAATAATGGTCTAGCTCAATCAATTGCGAAGATGCTTAATTACGTACTTGTACGGATGAATATTCGACAATCGCCCAGTTGTACTGTGACTCCATTATCGACTTTTGTACAGGAATTTGCCAGTCCGGATAACTTGTGCAAGATGTCACCTCCCACTTTGACCTTATCCTCCAAAATTCGAGACCCTTTTATTGACACAGGCGAGGGACCTAGTGTCTTCGATTCCTGAACAATGCCCTCAACCTTGGCTGAATTTTCAGAGTCCGGTATGTTTATCCTGATATAAGCTGTGGTTTCGCCAAGTTGATTCTCGATATCTTTCTCCTCGACGCTATTGACAATCCTATTGCAAAACCGAACAGAGTTGCGAGGCTGAGATGCAATAATTTCCGGATTCGATGTAGCAAGCGAATCATTCGGCTTGGTTTCACGTTCTTTTTGAAGTTCCGCTTTCAGTTTCAAATTTTCTTTCTCATACTCGTCAAGCTCGTCTCTGAGTCTTCTCACTTCCAGAGAAATCCACTTGTAACCACACCAGCAGGAAACGGCGAGGAGAAAGACATGTTTGATCAAATCACTCACAAGATTTATCAGGATCTGCCCAACAGGATTTTGAGAAAAAAAATCGCAGAAGTACTGCCACGGGGATTTCTTCGGTTGATGGCATACAGGAAGCTCATCACGATCGTCCATCGTCTCAAACGAGGCACCACAGAATTGAATCAAATTCAGACGAAAGTTTGTCTATCAATCGTCTGTGTGCATATCTTCTCACCGGCCAGCTCAGAGTTGATGGCAAACACCGGTTTTGATCAGCACGGCACCTCAGCTCAGCAGCCTAAAGATATTCGATAGTGCAGGAGCATCTAATCGATATATAATAATGTCGGTAATTAAGAGGCACACAATTTGGCAGGATTCTTCAATTCTTAGAAAACGGTTTAGATCGAAATAGAATGAAATTAAGTCAGCGCGCAAGTACGTCCTGTAGGTACGTCTCCTCAAGGCTCAGGTTCTGCGGACAAACCAACATTGAGCGCGCAAATGCTTAGATGTCAGTCCAGCCTCCAACTCTCACAAACATTCAATTCTAAGCCTAGCTCATATGGCCGCCAAGTACAGCAAAATCCACAAGTATCACATCACTAGGATCGCCTGGTCATTATCCCGACAATGACCTTGAGGTGCTGCTCCAGGTCACCCACCAGAGATATACCATCTAACCAGTGCAAATAATTTATAGCTCTAACTAACTCCTGAACCCGATCCATCTAGTTAGGTACTGTAGCTCAAACTCACTGGCTTTCAGGCTTTCACTACCTGCACTCCGTAGGCCGCCTCACTCGCTATCTGGAGTCCCAGTGATCGCGTCTCCCCTAAAGGCAAGCAAACTAGCTGAGCAAAGCAATTCGATCAATTTCTATACGCAAATCAAGTCCTCTCCAATCCGATGCCTAGCCAGCTATATATCTCCCGATCGCGATCCTAAAACTTTTCATGACCTTTTAAGAAAGCAAAATACCTAAATTTCCAAACCCTTCAGACGTACGTAGCAACCAACCTTCAGGCTAGCTTCAGCACGTACTGCGACCTCCAAATCCGAAGCTGCTACGTTCTCATTTGGAGCACACCAAGACGTATTATGAACACGTACAATTAATGTAACTGCACTCCAGACGCTCAGCAGAAATGAAAAGACACTATATGTGGTTTACGATCAAACATGGTCACTCTCGCAAAAACTCTCCCTATGTCGGATCAAATATAATGACTCTACAAGAAGCCAGCCAGCACAAATAGTCGAAGGAAGTTACATAGATCTGCAAGAAACTACAGAGTTTTATGAGCCATTACAGACTCGGGGATGTGGATGGACGAAACAGTCAGTCACTCGGAGCCAACTGACCATGTACTCAAGCCGCTCAAAACTATACTCCGAAATTAAGATTATACTCCGTAACTGATATTATTAGGTATGTTCCACCATGGTTCGGAGCTCTATATACTAGCTATCTATATACTGTCTTCAATAATGAAGTCTGTACCGGTTTTGCACCACTAATGAAGTCTGTACCGAGTAAAAGAGTCCGCCGAGGTTTGCCTCTGGTTCGATGTACTGTTTCCTCTTGCAATGGAAATTGTCCTTTTGTTAAAAAAAAAGAAAAAGAAAAGTCTGTACCGATTTTGTACCAGTAATGAAGTCTGTACCGATTTTACACCAATCATGCACTTGAAGGGAATCAAATCTGACGATATTTTCATTTGTCTAAACAAAATCACTTACGAGACTTCTCGAAAAGTACGTAGAGTAATATATCAATTAGTGGACAGAAGAAAACATGCATGATCGATATTATACTGTATGTGGATGGTTAGGTAGAGCCACCCATAACCGACAGAATAAGGGTACGTTCCCACTTGAGCTTAAGGTACGTACCCACTCTGGATCGTGAGTAATGGTTGCGTAAGAAAGTCAAGCAGCGGCAACTTTTGTAGGGCCCGCCGGGTTGGGAAGATAGGAGCGGCCTTACGGCCAGAACTTTCTGGACAAGCGCGAGGTACGCGATTTTCTGGAAGTGTTAGGAAATGCTCGGAAGATTTCAGAGGAAATCGGGCGCTCTTATGAAGTTGAGCTTCAGAGGGCCCATTCCGAAACAACGATGTCTTGGAATATGAAAAAAAAAGAGGGAGATGGGGCCATGCATTAACAGCGCCGTCAATTTAATAAGCAAAAAATATTGTTAATGGGATTGGCAGCCGCTGAGTAGTTGCTGCGGAAGGATGAGTAACGCCTTCAGTTTTGGAAGACTTCCTGCGTAAGTCCTCCAAGTCCTCCGATCGATGTTCAGCTTCGGAATCGACGTGCTACAACTCCCCTACGAACACCGTGTTTTGCTGCGATTTTCAGTTCTGGTTTGGTCCGCTCAAGTAATGCAGTGATTTGAGAACTTCTACAACGATGTTTGTACAAGAGGGCTCCACTGTTCATTTGTTGCTGTTAATTACACAAGATCTGTGGCATGTCATGAAACACAGGCATACAGACAAATTGCGTTGCTAGCGTCTCTTCTGCGCGTCCCCATAGCTCTGGACGGATCCGTTCCACTAAAATGGTAGACAATTTCTTCAGAAGACCATGATTTTTGTATAGCTACGGGACACTCTGACTTTCAAATTCATGTCTTTATTGCATGAGCATTGGTAAGGGGAAGTGGGATCTTGGACCTGTCGTGCTCTGAGCTCTTCTATCTACTTCCTGTCAAAAACATTTGGACAATTGTTCCAGAGAATAACAATTCGGTGCAGCAAAGTGTTGGAAGCAAAGTGTTAAAGAACCAAGGACGTCTAAACCCTAAATACGTAGAACTCCTTCCACGCACAGAGAAAAAAATTATTCAATAATTATTCAATTTCTGAGTAGTCGCTGTTTACCTCGCAAAATTTCATCGATGAAGACAAAGCAATTCCGTGATGTCCACCGTGTATAACTACCCATTAAATGTGGGGTGATTCGGCCAAAAAAGTAGCTGTAGTTGAGAAATGCAATCAAACCAATAGGACAAATTTAATTGCAATGGCAGCATGGTTTTTGCCATTCAGTGTAGACCGTGACATCTAAAACAAATTTACATTACTAACATCTAGGTCAATTATGGATTTCAAAAATTTAGAATTACTATAGATATTAGACCATGCAGTCTAAAAAATGTAGGACTATTATAGATTTCAAATATCTAAGATAGATGTACATATCACAAATATAGGATTGATATAGATTCAAATACAAATAAAATAGTGCAGACTGTGTGGTTTGAACACTTAAAAGTGCCAAAAGTAACAGAATACCGCCATTTTAATGAAGTTTGCCATAACTGTTTAAAATTAATAAGAAGATTTTATATATATTTTAAACCCTAAACTAAAGGCCTTTGCTTGCTATTCACATAGGATTTTAGAACTAGTTTTTGTCAATAATCCGACTACAGTACTTATAATGGTATAAAATTTCTTCATACCAATGAATATAAACTTGATTCTTCAAGACTTTAAAATAATTAATATCATCTTTTGGACTAAATTTAAATTTAAATTGTGTGAAGATGGATAAAAGAGTACATGAAATGGATGAAACTAAGATGAAGCTAATCATTTTTCTATAAGAAGTCTACTTCATATGAAGCTAATTGATCATCCCTAAACTTACTAATTGTGTAGTTCAAATATGAGAATTTGTTATCATGACTTTACATTTAATTCATTAGAGGTTTATAAAACTAAAATGATAATGGAGTCACTTGATTTTCAACCTAAACCACAAAGAATCATTCTTTGGTGAGATAATAATATGTGAACATTATGGCATGCTCTTTAATAAATATGTATGGCTAGGTACATATAATAGGTAGATTTGGACTTGAAAGAGCATTCAAAAGTGGACAATTAGTGCATAAAATTGAAGAAGGTTGGAGAAATCCTTTACTTTTAATTCAATTCTTTATTATCCAAAAACCTAAATTTTTAATTTTTTTGGGTTTTCAATTTGATTATAATTTCACTTTTAGGAGTTGTGCAATTCTTACTTTTTGATTGTAATGATATAGTATAGTTTCATTTTCTATTTGTTACTCTAGCCATCTCTTTAATAGTCCATAGACTAGAAGTGTTAATAGAGTGAGAATTATAATTTTGCCAAATTGTTTTTAACTATGTCTAATGTATCTCATAAAATCATTACTATTTTTGTTGAAATAATGATGTGCAAAAGTCCTTTGTTCAAAACATAAATTCTATTAATATATACAGCAATTCCATTTACAACAACGTATGTTTTTTTTTAATTCACCTATAGAAATGTTGTAATATATTAAATATACAACATATAAATGAGTCTTTTTAATTACAACCATACCATATGTTTTTTTAATCTTCAAAAATGAATGTAAAACTAAAAGAATATAAACTGTAACAGTCCTTTTTGGGTCACCTTAGCTTGCAATTGCCCGGTGGTCCACTAATAGTAATAACAACATATAACACCCTTAATCCTATGAAATGTCCAAATTTTTTCATTTCTTTTAGTAAGGCAAAGTAAAAACCGAAAACTACAAATTGAAAATGAAACTATAATCCAATTGCAAATTCCAAAAATTGAAAGGAGAATAAAAGATAAAAGAATACAAATAGAAAATGAAATTATAATCAAGAAAAATGCATCCAAGAGATAAGAAAGGCAAAATTGTGGTTTTAGGGTTTAGAGAAAAACTTGACAACAAACTTAACCAACAAATACTGCTATGGATTTGTAGACACATAGGATCTCATGGAATTTGGTGATTTGTTTCTTTTGTACTATTCTTAATTAAACCTTCCTCTAACACTTTAGGTTCAAACTACAGATTAACTCTATTACATAGTGAAAGTATTCTCCGTCATTCATAGGACACTTAGTGTCTGTGGCAGCCTTGTAGGATTAAAGAACAAGAATATTTTAGAAATGATCATGTCAAAAAAACTTCATTTGAAAACCATTCCAACCAATTTTTAGGGTTCTAGTATTGATAAATCTAACCGTACAGATGAAATCTGCAACTCAAAATTCATAACTTTTATTTGTATATAAATTCCAAAATATTTTTCTAAGTAATACTCTTTATAACGACTTCTCTGACATCGTGAATTCTGGAGAATACTTTGGACATTCCGGGATTGCACTTTCTTTATTGCTTTTAAATTACCTGCCGGTTGACATGTTAGCCCTTCGAAGTGTCTTGATTGAAACAACTTAAAGTGGCTATCTCATGATCTTTGCTGTAGCTTCAACGGGGGATATCAGTTAATGATTTAAAAATCAAGCCAGGTGACGTGGCTATGATTTGTCCTTGCTGCCGCAGCAGTGGTACTCAGTGAATGTGCAGCCACATGGCACTCAGTCAATGGTTAGCATCACTGACTAGACATGTAAGTGTTGAAAACGCCATTTAATGCCAGTGTTCCAGCATCCCTAAGGAAACAAACATCCCCTGGCAATGTGCTTATGTTTGGAAATCCAAAATTGTGGAACGTTGTAGGTGCTGTTAGGACTTTGGAGTGCCCACTACTTGTGCTAGGAGTATTTGCTGCGGCCGCCGGATTGAGATCGAACGCATTGCTTCACCTGGAACACCCTGGTGCAGCTACTACTGTAAGTACCAAACGTTGCTTGTACTCGAATTTTGATTTCCTTACTCTCGGAATTGAATGCTGTTAGTGTTGGATCCATACGTTGCTAAGTCATATGGTTCACTGTCGCAGCTTGGGCATGGGATTTAGGCTTTTCAATGATAGTGTGAAGTTCATGAGTTGGTGATTTGCTCAATTTTGGGATTGAACGAGGTCACTATACTGGAAATGTAGTTATTGTACGTTGGAATTCAGCACTGCCATATTTCGAATTGTCATCAAGTCTCTGATAGGGTTTGCTGCCGCAAACTCTGCACTAGGTTCAGGCTTTCTAATGATAGTTTGAAGTTTAGGAGTTGGTGATTTCTTCAATTTTGGAATTAAACGAGCTGCTTATATTGGAAATGTAGTTACCATATCTTTGAAATCTACACTGCCAATGTTTGAATTGTACCATCATGAGTGATAGGGTCTGCTGGCACATGGATTGCACTGGGTTTTTGGGTCTCTCTCTGTGCATTTTTCCTCAATTCTTTCGCTATTGTCAGGTTTAGACACACTTATAAAATGATAGAGGGCAAAAAAGTGCAAAAGTGCTCCACTTCAAAGAGGGCTAGCAAATAGTCCCCTTTGAAGAGGATGCGTCCCCCTAAATCCAGGAACAACACAAATGACAATGCAAAAGATGCTGCCGCAAAGCAGTCCCCCTACGATCAAGTAGTCCCCTGCTAAGAGGGCGCGTCACCCCAAATCCAATGATGAACTGATTGACAATGCAGAAGACGCTGCCCAAACGCAGGAAGTACATGTGATCACCCGTTCCAAATTTTTGGAAGCATTTGACCTGGGATCCACTTCCGAATCAATAAAGGCAGAGATGATTAAGATTGCCCTCTTCTTCTTGGTCGCAACGCTGTCTACAACAAGGAGTTCTTCGTCTACGTGGCTAGACTTTGCGGAAAAGGATTATTTTACAACAAATTGCCTATAACTCATGACAGGCAGATCTTGAAGAAGTGGCCTCTCAAGGCTAGTTGGTATGAGATAGTAGACTATGTAGACACCGCTCAAGCTGTGTCTTCTGCAATCACTGGTTCAAAGTGTATGGTGAGACTCTTGGCAATTAACACTTTTCTCTAAAGTACTTGTGGGGGTGCTACTTTATGTTTGTGCTCAAAATTGAGGTGAACTGGGTGGAGGAAGCCTTAGATCGGCGTCATTCACAGGAAGGCCATATTTCCCGTAATCCTAAGAAACTTGGAGCGGTGGCGTTGTGGCAACAGATACAAGCGTTGTGCAAGATCATCCAAGATGTTGAAGGAGACGAAGGCCCTGCCAATAATACTTTGAACGCTGCAAAACATTTTTTGCGGGGATGCCAAGCGAAGGAAAAGAAAGCCTCAAGGATTGAGCTCCATATCAATTCCAAGCTTGAAATGGCACAAAAAGGCTTGGCGGCTTTACAAATAGATGACGATTTCGAAGACTTGGCTTCTTGCTTCAGCAAGGCATCTATGGAAGCCAAATCTATATAGTGTGAGGGAAAGGCTGAAGATGCAGCGGCTAAAAAGGCAGAGGCCACAACTTTGCTTGCTGAAATAAACAAGGCAAACAACAAGGTGCAGGTGTTAGAAAATACCATACAAGAGTTGGAATCTACTCTGCCGCAAGCAAAAGTGTTGCTCGAGTTCAAACGTGAATTGGTGGCCTACACTAAGGAGAAAGTGAGGTTGCTATCACTCTCTCCAGGTATGGTTTCTAAAACCATACCTTAAGTACTCATATTGCTTTACCCTAAATCCAAACCGTTTAAATTAAATCAGAAACTGACAAGCATGTGTTGTGCTTTTGTGCTTGATTTAGGATGCGCTATGGCCATGCTTCTGCAAATACCTTCTCGTGAAGATTCTGGTGTGCTTGATTTAGGATGCACTACGGCCACACTTCCACAAGTACCTCCTCTTGAAGATTCTGGTGTGCTTGATTTAAGATGCGCTACGGCCATGCTTCCGCAAGTACCTCCTCATGAAGATTTTGGCGGCAGCAACAAATGAAGGCTGTGGGATGATGCCAATGTAGTCAGAGGCTTTGAGTAGTATAGAAATGTTTAGGGTATAGGCCCAGTTTTATCACTAGAATTGTGCGTAGAACTTATGAATGTTTTATCTACATGTATAGTGCGCATGATACCAAATTTCACATTGATCACATTTGTATATTGAATTCTAGTAGTAATTTACTACCTAATATCGGTAATATACTTTTTAGCATACACTGTCTCTTGACTATCCTTTGTACTGATGGATACGTAGGTGGTGGTCGTACTTGGACCAGCTTTATGAGACCCCTGTGACATAGCTTCAGTTTGCACTGTATAAACGTTCTCCTCGTCAAGTTCTCTAAGCACCCACCTCCGTCCTTAATGCACACGTCCTTGATGCCAGAGACAAAGCCTTGCTACAGCATTAGAAGAGTCCCATGCCCAACGTCGAGATTGCACCAATTCCTTAGCCTGTGTTGCATCCTCACTGATAGACTCACTTGCTGCCGCTTGTTGAGCAATCTTCCTAGCATATTTGTGCTAAATATTTCGATACCAATGTTGATATTGTTACACTACAATATTAATTCGATCTTTGCTGCCTCCATGCTGTGTATGTGCTTAACTTGCTGCTTTTGTAGCATGATGTGATTTCTCCATCCCTTGGCAACTCTAAACGGACAAGCTTCCATATTTTTCCACAAACCATGCCCCTTGCCTCACAATTACATGCTGCAAAAGTAATTAAGAGGGCAATGAACACTAACAAGGTGAATCAATCTTGCTTGATAAAAAAATTGACTAGGAGCTATAGGAAACTAGTACAAAGTAGCACTAAACTATAATATTCACATCAAGTTCGAACTTACCATATAATGTGTAACATGATTTTCTCCAAATGCTGTCAAGAAAGCTTTTCCGAATTGATTCATCTTAGCCTTGCAAGCGCGTCGTTGTTACTCTATCAGCACAAGCCCAGTGAGGTATGGTTGTAGTTCTTCTAAGGCTTCCCATACATAAAAGCAATTTCTTCGTGCTTGTCCATTCTCTAGGTTGTTACTTTCAGACATTACCACATATTTCCATGCTTTGTCTTGGTTTGACCAAGAATTAGGTTGGAATAGCCCCCACAAAGCTTATCAGGTTTTCTATCTCCCAAAAAGGTTTTAGAAAATCACAATAAAAATTCAGCCCGTAAGTACCTGCCCAAAATCCCATTTGTCCCCCAAAGGAACAATGGTCCTTTAGGGGTTAAGGTGGCATGATTTAGGGCGTCAAAATTGTGATTCATTTACACAAAGTTTTGAAGCCTAAGACTAATATAGATTTTAGAACACATAACAAGGTTGTACAAATATGCCAATTTAATGAAATTGAAATTCAAAGAAGGAAATGAATGGAAAAATGGTATATGGAATACTGCCATTTAAACAAAATTTTCCATCTTACTGCGGGTTCTTCCTGATCATTGATTTGGGTGGTACTGGATTAGTTATTGAGTTTAGTAAGCCTTAAGTGAATGAATGGAAAAAGAATATTTAAGGTAGAGCCACCCATTCCAAATTAGTGACCCATTCCCGACCTATAGATGCACGTATTTTTTACCAAGCTTAGAATGTTTGTTTATTTCCTTTTCAAGGTTGGAACTAATAAATACATGACATATGTTCCAAGTTGTGAGAAAGAAAGTAGAAAGTAATGATTAGGAAAAAAGTTATTGAATGATCGGAATTGGAAGAGCCTAGAGGTTGACCATGGGTCTAGATTACTTTTTGCCTCCCAAAATTCATAGTAATTTTAGTTCAAGCGATGAAATTGCCAAATTTTTTGCAATCCTTGTCGTTTCTATTGATGTATCTCTAAAAAATATTTGTTTTGCCTTCACCACTCTAAATCATGTTGAATTCCTTATTCGGTTGGTTATAGGTGGCTCTACGTAAGGGTACGTTCCCACTTGGGCTTAGATAGCACCAGGCGTAATCACTTAACCCCTAAATGACGGACCCATGACCATTGATATCAAACCTCACTATCCATCACTCAATTTACTACCATTTTGCAACTAGATATGCATGAAGAAATTTATTTTTATTTTTCAGAGATGAAAATACATGTCTTCTTTACTTCAAAAAAAATTTAGAGTTTTTGGTGGAAAATTAATTCTTTTAAGAATTTTTGAAGAAAAAGTGAAGAAAAGTTATATTAAATAGAAAAATATTTCAAAAAATCTGAAAATTTCACCATAAGTGTATATCACAATGACAAACATCATGGTGTAAACTCAATTTTCGTGTCATTCTATAATTAGAAAATAATAGACATTGAAAATACACCCAATGTTCATATTGCAATAAAATATGCAATATTAGGAATTTTTCAAAATCCAAATTGGAGGTGAAATTAGAATAGATGACCTTCATTTTGTTAGTTTGACTCAAACTCAAAAAATATCATTTTTGTGGAGAAATTTCAGATTTAAAGCAAGGAGCAACAACTTCCCAAAATACTCTAAAATATCATATTTGGTGATCCGTTTATTTTAATAGCTTCTCATTTCTATGAAGACAAAAATTGGAAAGAGTACAAACTCAATTGGATATTCTTCATAACCCAATGTGAAAGGTCAAGAAGGAAAAGGAGGATGAAAAAATGCTTTTGAACTCTCTTGGCTCAACAATATTGTCATCGGAATGCCACGGAATGACGTCTGCGGCGTTCTAGGGTTAATCCCTAAAGGCTAAGGCCTTTTTTCTACCAAAAAACACCCAAAACTACCATTTTTTTAGCAAAGAGTGAAAAAAAATTAAAAATGTTTTTTTTGCACATCTAACCATTGGATCTTACAGCTAATTAGTATGAGAATGTGTGGAAAAAATTTCAGAGTTTTTGACCGCACAGATTGCAAGATATCACGTTTAAAGTGGAAAAAACAAGATTTTCAGCACATTGCGGGACCAGATTTTTTGACTTTAAACATTTTTAGCTTAAAATTTTTGCACTTCAGCGTTTTGAGCTTTAAATCTTTATAGTGAAGAATTGAGTTGAGAGTCTAGGGAAAAAAAAAATTCAAAAAAAATTAATTTTCATTATTAAAAAAATTGTTAAGTAGAATTAAGTACAAGATAGAAGGAAAATCTAAAATATTCATATATTTTAGATGGAATTAAAATGCACTAATCCCAATGGTGAGATTGTTCTAGCAAGTAAACTAGACCATGCCAAAAAAAAATTGAAAAATTTGAAAAATTGCATCAAAAAATGAGTCCTACAAGTTATTTTTTTCAAAAAGATGCTGTAACTACCCGAAAAACAAGAATGTCCATAACTTTCTCATAACAAATCCAAATGAAATGAATCAAAGCTTTCCAGATAGACAAAAATATAATCTATGGGAAAAAAAATTAAAAAAAAAAAAATTATTTTTTGCAAAATTTTTTTTGCTGCCCGCTCTCCTTTGTTTTGAGCTTATTTGGGCATAACTTTTTTTCCTGAGCACTGATTGAAAAAAAATTATACTCTCACAAAGCTTATTAATTTTTCTGTCTTTTAAAAAAGTTTCAAAAAATCAGGACAAAATTTCAACCCATAGGTACCTGCCCAAAATCCCACTTGTCCGTTGAACGGACACTTGGGCCTTTAGGGGTTAAGCACTGTCCTAAAATGTTGGAAATTATTTTTTACACAGGCTTGGAATTGAAACAAGGTATTGTGTGACGTGGATTACTTAACCCTGTAACGCCGCGATAGCCATTTTGTGGCTTTTGGATGACTGTGCAGTCATTTGTACATTGCTTGGAAACATTTTTTCATCCGTTCCTTTTTTGTTGACATTCCATGGTGGATTACTAAGGGTGTGTAGTTGAATTTGTAGTCATGCAAGTCTCTATCTTCACATAAATGAGAAGTTAGTAAAAAAAACGGATCACAAAATATGCTATTTTAGTGTACTTTGGGAAGTTGTTGTTCCTTGCTCTAAATCTGAAATTTATCCACAAAAAAATTATTTTTTGAGTTTGAGCCCAACTGACAAAATGAAGGTCATCTACTCTAGTTTCTTCTCCAATTTGAAGTTTGAAAAAATTCCTAATATTGAATATTTTATAGCAATTTGAACTTTGGGTGTATTTTCAATGTCTATTATTTTCTAATTATAGAATGATACGGAAATTGAGTTTACACCATGATGTTTGTCATTGTAGTATATACACATGGTGAAATTTTCAGATTTGTTGAAATATTTTTCTATTTGACGTGATTTTTCTTCACTTCTTCAAAAATTCTCAAAAAAATCCATTTTCCACGAAAAAGTCTAAATTTTCTGTGAAGTAAAGAAGACATGTAATTTCATCTCTGAAAAATAAATATAAAAATTTTCATACATATCTAGTTGCAAAACGGCAGCAAATTGAGTGATAGACACTAAGACCTGAAATCAGTGGTTATAGGTCCGTCATTTAGGGGTTAACAGAGTGGGAGCGTTCATTGAGGGGGTGTTACGGAAACTTGTTTGCCACATCACAGCTTAACTTATTGTGCATTCACACTTAAAATGTCAGTGTTAAGTTAGTGGTGGACATCACGGAATTGCTTTGTCTTCATCGATGAAATTTTGCGAGGTAAACAGCGACTACTCAGAAATTGAATAATTATTGAATAATTTTTTTCTCTGTGCGTGGAAGGAGTTCTACGTATTTAGGGTTTAGACGTCCTTGGTTCTTTAACACTTTGCTTCCAACACTTTGCTGCACCGAATTGTTATTCTCTGGAACAATTGTCCAAATGTTTTTGACAGGAAGTAGATAGAAGAGCTCAGAGCACGACAGGTCCAAGATCCCACTTCCCCTTACCAATGCTCATGCAATAAAGACATGAATTTGAAAGTCAGAGTGTCCCGTAGCTATACAAAAATCATGGTCTTCTGAAGAAATTGTCTACCATTTTAGTGGAACGGATCCGTCCAGAGCTATGGGGACGCGCAGAAGAGACGCTAGCAACGCAATTTGTCTGTATGCCTGTGTTTCATGACATGCCACAGATCTTGTGTAATTAACAGCAACAAATGAACAGTGGAGCCCTCTTGTACAAACATCGTTGTAGAAGTTCTCAAATCACTGCATTACTTGAGCGGACCAAACCAGAACTGAAAATCGCAGCAAAACACGGTGTTCGTAGGGGAGTTGTAGCACGTCGATTCCGAAGCTGAACATCGATCGGAGGACTTGGAGGACTTACGCAGGAAGTCTTCCAAAACTGAAGGCGTTACTCATCCTTCCGCAGCAACTACTCAGCGGCTGCCAATCCCATTAACAATATTTTTTGCTTATTAAATTGACGGCGCTGTTAATGCATGGCCCCATCTCCCTCTTTTTTTTTCATATTCCAAGACATCGTTGTTTCGGAATGGGCCCTCTGAAGCTCAACTTCATAAGAGCGCCCGATTTCCTCTGAAATCTTCCGAGCATTTCCTAACACTTCCAGAAAATCGCGTACCTCGCGCTTGTCCAGAAAGTTCTGGCCGTAAGGCCGCTCCTATCTTCCCAACCCGGCGGGCCCTACAAAAGTTGCCGCTGCTTGACTTTCTTACGCAACCATTACTCACGATCCAGAGTGGGTACGTACCTTAAGCTCAAGTGGGAACGTACCCTTATTCTGTCGGTTATGGGTGGCTCTACCTAACCATCCACATACAGTATAATATCGATCATGCATGTTTTCTTCTGTCCACTAATTGATATATTACTCTACGTACTTTTCGAGAAGTCTCGTAAGTGATTTTGTTTAGACAAATGAAAATATCGTCAGATTTGATTCCCTTCAAGTGCATGATTGGTGTAAAATCGGTACAGACTTCATTACTGGTACAAAATCGGTACAGACTTTTCTTTTTCTTTTTTTTTAACAAAAGGACAATTTCCATTGCAAGAGGAAACAGTACATCGAACCAGAGGCAAACCTCGGCGGACTCTTTTACTCGGTACAGACTTCATTAGTGGTGCAAAACCGGTACAGACTTCATTATTGAAGACAGTATATAGATAGCTAGTATATAGAGCTCCGAACCATGGTGGAACATACCTAATAATATCAGTTACGGAGTATAATCTTAATTTCGGAGTATAGTTTTGAGCGGCTTGAGTACATGGTCAGTTGGCTCCGAGTGACTGACTGTTTCGTCCATCCACATCCCCGAGTCTGTAATGGCTCATAAAACTCTGTAGTTTCTTGCAGATCTATGTAACTTCCTTCGACTATTTGTGCTGGCTGGCTTCTTGTAGAGTCATTATATTTGATCCGACATAGGGAGAGTTTTTGCGAGAGTGACCATGTTTGATCGTAAACCACATATAGTGTCTTTTCATTTCTGCTGAGCGTCTGGAGATCCGAAGCTGCTACGTTCTCATTTGGAGCACACCAAGACGTATTATGAACACGTACAATTAATGTAACTGCACTCCAGACGCTCAGCAGAAATGAAAAGACACTATATGTGGTTTACGATCAAACATGGTCACTCTCGCAAAAACTCTCCCTATGTCGGATCAAATATAATGACTCTACAAGAAGCCAGCCAGCACAAATAGTCGAAGGAAGTTACATAGATCTGCAAGAAACTACAGAGTTTTATGAGCCATTACAGACTCGGGGATGTGGATGGACGAAACAGTCAGTCACTCGGAGCCAACTGACCATGTACTCAAGCCGCTCAAAACTATACTCCGAAATTAAGATTATACTCCGTAACTGATATTATTAGGTATGTTCCACCATGGTTCGGAGCTCTATATACTAGCTATCTATATACTGTCTTCAATAATGAAGTCTGTACCGGTTTTGCACCACTAATGAAGTCTGTACCGAGTAAAAGAGTCCGCCGAGGTTTGCCTCTGGTTCGATGTACTGTTTCCTCTTGCAATGGAAATTGTCCTTTTGTTAAAAAAAAAGAAAAAGAAAAGTCTGTACCGATTTTGTACCAGTAATGAAGTCTGTACCGATTTTACACCAATCATGCACTTGAAGGGAATCAAATCTGACGATATTTTCATTTGTCTAAACAAAATCACTTACGAGACTTCTCGAAAAGTACGTAGAGTAATATATCAATTAGTGGACAGAAGAAAACATGCATGATCGATATTATACTGTATGTGGATGGTTAGGTAGAGCCACCCATAACCGACAGAATAAGGGTACGTTCCCACTTGAGCTTAAGGTACGTACCCACTCTGGATCGTGAGTAATGGTTGCGTAAGAAAGTCAAGCAGCGGCAACTTTTGTAGGGCCCGCCGGGTTGGGAAGATAGGAGCGGCCTTACGGCCAGAACTTTCTGGACAAGCGCGAGGTACGCGATTTTCTGGAAGTGTTAGGAAATGCTCGGAAGATTTCAGAGGAAATCGGGCGCTCTTATGAAGTTGAGCTTCAGAGGGCCCATTCCGAAACAACGATGTCTTGGAATATGAAAAAAAAAGAGGGAGATGGGGCCATGCATTAACAGCGCCGTCAATTTAATAAGCAAAAAATATTGTTAATGGGATTGGCAGCCGCTGAGTAGTTGCTGCGGAAGGATGAGTAACGCCTTCAGTTTTGGAAGACTTCCTGCGTAAGTCCTCCAAGTCCTCCGATCGATGTTCAGCTTCGGAATCGACGTGCTACAACTCCCCTACGAACACCGTGTTTTGCTGCGATTTTCAGTTCTGGTTTGGTCCGCTCAAGTAATGCAGTGATTTGAGAACTTCTACAACGATGTTTGTACAAGAGGGCTCCACTGTTCATTTGTTGCTGTTAATTACACAAGATCTGTGGCATGTCATGAAACACAGGCATACAGACAAATTGCGTTGCTAGCGTCTCTTCTGCGCGTCCCCATAGCTCTGGACGGATCCGTTCCACTAAAATGGTAGACAATTTCTTCAGAAGACCATGATTTTTGTATAGCTACGGGACACTCTGACTTTCAAATTCATGTCTTTATTGCATGAGCATTGGTAAGGGGAAGTGGGATCTTGGACCTGTCGTGCTCTGAGCTCTTCTATCTACTTCCTGTCAAAAACATTTGGACAATTGTTCCAGAGAATAACAATTCGGTGCAGCAAAGTGTTGGAAGCAAAGTGTTAAAGAACCAAGGACGTCTAAACCCTAAATACGTAGAACTCCTTCCACGCACAGAGAAAAAAATTATTCAATAATTATTCAATTTCTGAGTAGTCGCTGTTTACCTCGCAAAATTTCATCGATGAAGACAAAGCAATTCCGTGATGTCCACCGTGTATAACTACCCATTAAATGTGGGGTGATTCGGCCAAAAAAGTAGCTGTAGTTGAGAAATGCAATCAAACCAATAGGACAAATTTAATTGCAATGGCAGCATGGTTTTTGCCATTCAGTGTAGACCGTGACATCTAAAACAAATTTACATTACTAACATCTAGGTCAATTATGGATTTCAAAAATTTAGAATTACTATAGATATTAGACCATGCAGTCTAAAAAATGTAGGACTATTATAGATTTCAAATATCTAAGATAGATGTACATATCACAAATATAGGATTGATATAGATTCAAATACAAATAAAATAGTGCAGACTGTGTGGTTTGAACACTTAAAAGTGCCAAAAGTAACAGAATACCGCCATTTTAATGAAGTTTGCCATAACTGTTTAAAATTAATAAGAAGATTTTATATATATTTTAAACCCTAAACTAAAGGCCTTTGCTTGCTATTCACATAGGATTTTAGAACTAGTTTTTGTCAATAATCCGACTACAGTACTTATAATGGTATAAAATTTCTTCATACCAATGAATATAAACTTGATTCTTCAAGACTTTAAAATAATTAATATCATCTTTTGGACTAAATTTAAATTTAAATTGTGTGAAGATGGATAAAAGAGTACATGAAATGGATGAAACTAAGATGAAGCTAATCATTTTTCTATAAGAAGTCTACTTCATATGAAGCTAATTGATCATCCCTAAACTTACTAATTGTGTAGTTCAAATATGAGAATTTGTTATCATGACTTTACATTTAATTCATTAGAGGTTTATAAAACTAAAATGATAATGGAGTCACTTGATTTTCAACCTAAACCACAAAGAATCATTCTTTGGTGAGATAATAATATGTGAACATTATGGCATGCTCTTTAATAAATATGTATGGCTAGGTACATATAATAGGTAGATTTGGACTTGAAAGAGCATTCAAAAGTGGACAATTAGTGCATAAAATTGAAGAAGGTTGGAGAAATCCTTTACTTTTAATTCAATTCTTTATTATCCAAAAACCTAAATTTTTAATTTTTTTGGGTTTTCAATTTGATTATAATTTCACTTTTAGGAGTTGTGCAATTCTTACTTTTTGATTGTAATGATATAGTATAGTTTCATTTTCTATTTGTTACTCTAGCCATCTCTTTAATAGTCCATAGACTAGAAGTGTTAATAGAGTGAGAATTATAATTTTGCCAAATTGTTTTTAACTATGTCTAATGTATCTCATAAAATCATTACTATTTTTGTTGAAATAATGATGTGCAAAAGTCCTTTGTTCAAAACATAAATTCTATTAATATATACAGCAATTCCATTTACAACAACGTATGTTTTTTTTTAATTCACCTATAGAAATGTTGTAATATATTAAATATACAACATATAAATGAGTCTTTTTAATTACAACCATACCATATGTTTTTTTAATCTTCAAAAATGAATGTAAAACTAAAAGAATATAAACTGTAACAGTCCTTTTTGGGTCACCTTAGCTTGCAATTGCCCGGTGGTCCACTAATAGTAATAACAACATATAACACCCTTAATCCTATGAAATGTCCAAATTTTTTCATTTCTTTTAGTAAGGCAAAGTAAAAACCGAAAACTACAAATTGAAAATGAAACTATAATCCAATTGCAAATTCCAAAAATTGAAAGGAGAATAAAAGATAAAAGAATACAAATAGAAAATGAAATTATAATCAAGAAAAATGCATCCAAGAGATAAGAAAGGCAAAATTGTGGTTTTAGGGTTTAGAGAAAAACTTGACAACAAACTTAACCAACAAATACTGCTATGGATTTGTAGACACATAGGATCTCATGGAATTTGGTGATTTGTTTCTTTTGTACTATTCTTAATTAAACCTTCCTCTAACACTTTAGGTTCAAACTACAGATTAACTCTATTACATAGTGAAAGTATTCTCCGTCATTCATAGGACACTTAGTGTCTGTGGCAGCCTTGTAGGATTAAAGAACAAGAATATTTTAGAAATGATCATGTCAAAAAAACTTCATTTGAAAACCATTCCAACCAATTTTTAGGGTTCTAGTATTGATAAATCTAACCGTACAGATGAAATCTGCAACTCAAAATTCATAACTTTTATTTGTATATAAATTCCAAAATATTTTTCTAAGTAATACTCTTTATAACGACTTCTCTGACATCGTGAATTCTGGAGAATACTTTGGACATTCCGGGATTGCACTTTCTTTATTGCTTTTAAATTACCTGCCGGTTGACATGTTAGCCCTTCGAAGTGTCTTGATTGAAACAACTTAAAGTGGCTATCTCATGATCTTTGCTGTAGCTTCAACGGGGGATATCAGTTAATGATTTAAAAATCAAGCCAGGTGACGTGGCTATGATTTGTCCTTGCTGCCGCAGCAGTGGTACTCAGTGAATGTGCAGCCACATGGCACTCAGTCAATGGTTAGCATCACTGACTAGACATGTAAGTGTTGAAAACGCCATTTAATGCCAGTGTTCCAGCATCCCTAAGGAAACAAACATCCCCTGGCAATGTGCTTATGTTTGGAAATCCAAAATTGTGGAACGTTGTAGGTGCTGTTAGGACTTTGGAGTGCCCACTACTTGTGCTAGGAGTATTTGCTGCGGCCGCCGGATTGAGATCGAACGCATTGCTTCACCTGGAACACCCTGGTGCAGCTACTACTGTAAGTACCAAACGTTGCTTGTACTCGAATTTTGATTTCCTTACTCTCGGAATTGAATGCTGTTAGTGTTGGATCCATACGTTGCTAAGTCATATGGTTCACTGTCGCAGCTTGGGCATGGGATTTAGGCTTTTCAATGATAGTGTGAAGTTCATGAGTTGGTGATTTGCTCAATTTTGGGATTGAACGAGGTCACTATACTGGAAATGTAGTTATTGTACGTTGGAATTCAGCACTGCCATATTTCGAATTGTCATCAAGTCTCTGATAGGGTTTGCTGCCGCAAACTCTGCACTAGGTTCAGGCTTTCTAATGATAGTTTGAAGTTTAGGAGTTGGTGATTTCTTCAATTTTGGAATTAAACGAGCTGCTTATATTGGAAATGTAGTTACCATATCTTTGAAATCTACACTGCCAATGTTTGAATTGTACCATCATGAGTGATAGGGTCTGCTGGCACATGGATTGCACTGGGTTTTTGGGTCTCTCTCTGTGCATTTTTCCTCAATTCTTTCGCTATTGTCAGGTTTAGACACACTTATAAAATGATAGAGGGCAAAAAAGTGCAAAAGTGCTCCACTTCAAAGAGGGCTAGCAAATAGTCCCCTTTGAAGAGGATGCGTCCCCCTAAATCCAGGAACAACACAAATGACAATGCAAAAGATGCTGCCGCAAAGCAGTCCCCCTACGATCAAGTAGTCCCCTGCTAAGAGGGCGCGTCACCCCAAATCCAATGATGAACTGATTGACAATGCAGAAGACGCTGCCCAAACGCAGGAAGTACATGTGATCACCCGTTCCAAATTTTTGGAAGCATTTGACCTGGGATCCACTTCCGAATCAATAAAGGCAGAGATGATTAAGATTGCCCTCTTCTTCTTGGTCGCAACGCTGTCTACAACAAGGAGTTCTTCGTCTACGTGGCTAGACTTTGCGGAAAAGGATTATTTTACAACAAATTGCCTATAACTCATGACAGGCAGATCTTGAAGAAGTGGCCTCTCAAGGCTAGTTGGTATGAGATAGTAGACTATGTAGACACCGCTCAAGCTGTGTCTTCTGCAATCACTGGTTCAAAGTGTATGGTGAGACTCTTGGCAATTAACACTTTTCTCTAAAGTACTTGTGGGGGTGCTACTTTATGTTTGTGCTCAAAATTGAGGTGAACTGGGTGGAGGAAGCCTTAGATCGGCGTCATTCACAGGAAGGCCATATTTCCCGTAATCCTAAGAAACTTGGAGCGGTGGCGTTGTGGCAACAGATACAAGCGTTGTGCAAGATCATCCAAGATGTTGAAGGAGACGAAGGCCCTGCCAATAATACTTTGAACGCTGCAAAACATTTTTTGCGGGGATGCCAAGCGAAGGAAAAGAAAGCCTCAAGGATTGAGCTCCATATCAATTCCAAGCTTGAAATGGCACAAAAAGGCTTGGCGGCTTTACAAATAGATGACGATTTCGAAGACTTGGCTTCTTGCTTCAGCAAGGCATCTATGGAAGCCAAATCTATATAGTGTGAGGGAAAGGCTGAAGATGCAGCGGCTAAAAAGGCAGAGGCCACAACTTTGCTTGCTGAAATAAACAAGGCAAACAACAAGGTGCAGGTGTTAGAAAATACCATACAAGAGTTGGAATCTACTCTGCCGCAAGCAAAAGTGTTGCTCGAGTTCAAACGTGAATTGGTGGCCTACACTAAGGAGAAAGTGAGGTTGCTATCACTCTCTCCAGGTATGGTTTCTAAAACCATACCTTAAGTACTCATATTGCTTTACCCTAAATCCAAACCGTTTAAATTAAATCAGAAACTGACAAGCATGTGTTGTGCTTTTGTGCTTGATTTAGGATGCGCTATGGCCATGCTTCTGCAAATACCTTCTCGTGAAGATTCTGGTGTGCTTGATTTAGGATGCACTACGGCCACACTTCCACAAGTACCTCCTCTTGAAGATTCTGGTGTGCTTGATTTAAGATGCGCTACGGCCATGCTTCCGCAAGTACCTCCTCATGAAGATTTTGGCGGCAGCAACAAATGAAGGCTGTGGGATGATGCCAATGTAGTCAGAGGCTTTGAGTAGTATAGAAATGTTTAGGGTATAGGCCCAGTTTTATCACTAGAATTGTGCGTAGAACTTATGAATGTTTTATCTACATGTATAGTGCGCATGATACCAAATTTCACATTGATCACATTTGTATATTGAATTCTAGTAGTAATTTACTACCTAATATCGGTAATATACTTTTTAGCATACACTGTCTCTTGACTATCCTTTGTACTGATGGATACGTAGGTGGTGGTCGTACTTGGACCAGCTTTATGAGACCCCTGTGACATAGCTTCAGTTTGCACTGTATAAACGTTCTCCTCGTCAAGTTCTCTAAGCACCCACCTCCGTCCTTAATGCACACGTCCTTGATGCCAGAGACAAAGCCTTGCTACAGCATTAGAAGAGTCCCATGCCCAACGTCGAGATTGCACCAATTCCTTAGCCTGTGTTGCATCCTCACTGATAGACTCACTTGCTGCCGCTTGTTGAGCAATCTTCCTAGCATATTTGTGCTAAATATTTCGATACCAATGTTGATATTGTTACACTACAATATTAATTCGATCTTTGCTGCCTCCATGCTGTGTATGTGCTTAACTTGCTGCTTTTGTAGCATGATGTGATTTCTCCATCCCTTGGCAACTCTAAACGGACAAGCTTCCATATTTTTCCACAAACCATGCCCCTTGCCTCACAATTACATGCTGCAAAAGTAATTAAGAGGGCAATGAACACTAACAAGGTGAATCAATCTTGCTTGATAAAAAAATTGACTAGGAGCTATAGGAAACTAGTACAAAGTAGCACTAAACTATAATATTCACATCAAGTTCGAACTTACCATATAATGTGTAACATGATTTTCTCCAAATGCTGTCAAGAAAGCTTTTCCGAATTGATTCATCTTAGCCTTGCAAGCGCGTCGTTGTTACTCTATCAGCACAAGCCCAGTGAGGTATGGTTGTAGTTCTTCTAAGGCTTCCCATACATAAAAGCAATTTCTTCGTGCTTGTCCATTCTCTAGGTTGTTACTTTCAGACATTACCACATATTTCCATGCTTTGTCTTGGTTTGACCAAGAATTAGGTTGGAATAGCCCCCACAAAGCTTATCAGGTTTTCTATCTCCCAAAAAGGTTTTAGAAAATCACAATAAAAATTCAGCCCGTAAGTACCTGCCCAAAATCCCATTTGTCCCCCAAAGGAACAATGGTCCTTTAGGGGTTAAGGTGGCATGATTTAGGGCGTCAAAATTGTGATTCATTTACACAAAGTTTTGAAGCCTAAGACTAATATAGATTTTAGAACACATAACAAGGTTGTACAAATATGCCAATTTAATGAAATTGAAATTCAAAGAAGGAAATGAATGGAAAAATGGTATATGGAATACTGCCATTTAAACAAAATTTTCCATCTTACTGCGGGTTCTTCCTGATCATTGATTTGGGTGGTACTGGATTAGTTATTGAGTTTAGTAAGCCTTAAGTGAATGAATGGAAAAAGAATATTTAAGGTAGAGCCACCCATTCCAAATTAGTGACCCATTCCCGACCTATAGATGCACGTATTTTTTACCAAGCTTAGAATGTTTGTTTATTTCCTTTTCAAGGTTGGAACTAATAAATACATGACATATGTTCCAAGTTGTGAGAAAGAAAGTAGAAAGTAATGATTAGGAAAAAAGTTATTGAATGATCGGAATTGGAAGAGCCTAGAGGTTGACCATGGGTCTAGATTACTTTTTGCCTCCCAAAATTCATAGTAATTTTAGTTCAAGCGATGAAATTGCCAAATTTTTTGCAATCCTTGTCGTTTCTATTGATGTATCTCTAAAAAATATTTGTTTTGCCTTCACCACTCTAAATCATGTTGAATTCCTTATTCGGTTGGTTATAGGTGGCTCTACGTAAGGGTACGTTCCCACTTGGGCTTAGATAGCACCAGGCGTAATCACTTAACCCCTAAATGACGGACCCATGACCATTGATATCAAACCTCACTATCCATCACTCAATTTACTACCATTTTGCAACTAGATATGCATGAAGAAATTTATTTTTATTTTTCAGAGATGAAAATACATGTCTTCTTTACTTCAAAAAAAATTTAGAGTTTTTGGTGGAAAATTAATTCTTTTAAGAATTTTTGAAGAAAAAGTGAAGAAAAGTTATATTAAATAGAAAAATATTTCAAAAAATCTGAAAATTTCACCATAAGTGTATATCACAATGACAAACATCATGGTGTAAACTCAATTTTCGTGTCATTCTATAATTAGAAAATAATAGACATTGAAAATACACCCAATGTTCATATTGCAATAAAATATGCAATATTAGGAATTTTTCAAAATCCAAATTGGAGGTGAAATTAGAATAGATGACCTTCATTTTGTTAGTTTGACTCAAACTCAAAAAATATCATTTTTGTGGAGAAATTTCAGATTTAAAGCAAGGAGCAACAACTTCCCAAAATACTCTAAAATATCATATTTGGTGATCCGTTTATTTTAATAGCTTCTCATTTCTATGAAGACAAAAATTGGAA